>JANBXA010000731.1:28427500-29095625 GCA_030556225.1 Cricetiscus sungorus
TGGTTCACAAGTGGTGAACACTGGATCGAATCACCCTTCTCCCCTATTTTGTCTTATGTTTCTTCATATAGACAGATGATGCAGTGTTAGCTCTTGGGAAAAAGAAAAGTTAACTTTAAGCAAAAACTACTAGTCTAATGACTCAACCATACTCCACTAGTTGACGGTGATTCTCAGTTATCATGCACACCATTATATTAATGATGATGATGACTTTTAGCTGTCAACTTGACTCTATCATGGCATGATGAGGTATTTGGCTGAACAGTGTTACAGAGTGTGTCTGTGAGTGCAGCTCTAGATGTGCTTAGATTTAAGTAGGATTGGTGATCTCAGTAAAGCACATTGCCCTCTCCACTAAGGGTGGGCATGATGCAATCTGCTGAGGGATTAGATATGGGAAAGAAGAGGAAGGAGACTTTAATCACTCTGCCTGACTCTGAGTTGGGCATTGGTGCTTGGCTTAAGGGACAAGTGACTGGCAACTCTGGTTCTCAGGTCTGATAACTGAGGCTGAGCTATACTCCTTGCTGCTCTGGATCTCTGGCTTGCAAATGGCTTCTTAGTGTACTCTTGCTCCTAACCAAAATATCCATAGATGCTAGGCCATATGTTGTTATTTCATTTTCTCTGGGGAAGAATAATAAAACCAATAATAAAAACAACATGTATTCATCGAAGCATAATAAGAACTGGCAACTTTGATCTGTACATGGCTAGATATTTTAAGCCTTAAGGTCAATGAAGTCTGCTACCCAGCCTGAATTCTTCCATGCCAACAGGAACACAGCCACACCCAAAAACGTACACCAAGGAGCATGGCTGTTTATGGCAAAACTTTACTTATAGACAATGGACTCAGAATTTCATTTCCTCATATATTATAAAATATACTTTTAATTTTGCTATTTTAAACCTTTTAAAATTTAAAAATCAAATTTAAGTCTATGTGGGTACAAAAGCAGACAGGTGGTGAGCTGGATTTGATTCTTTAGGACATTATTTACAAGGTGCATTGAGAGTAACTGTGTATCTGTGCAAGATTGAAATGGGTGTTTCAGTAGCACAGGATGGATAGTCTTGTAACAAGTATGTTTTGCCTGCCAGCTGCCGGTGGCCTGGTCCAGCTGCCACGCCAGCCCCCAATAACACATAGAGACTCTGTATTTGATATAAGGCTGTTGGCCAGTTACTAGTTTCTTATTGGTTAGCTCTTTCTTAATGATTAACCCATTTTTATTAATCTAAGTATTTCCACATGGCTCATCTTACCGGGGAGTGACGGGCCAGCATGCTGCTCTCTCCAGGCTCTCCATGATGACTCTTCCTTACTCCTTCCTCTTTCCTCCTAGTCTCCTATCCCCACCTATCTTGCTTTCCTATTGACCAACAGTGCTTTATTCATTAACCAGTATGAGAAACATGTTACGAGCACATTCCCCCCCCCCCACCGGTCTGGTCCCACCGCGCCATCCCCAAATAACATGCTGAGACTCTGTATTTGATACAATTCTGTTGGCCAGTTACTAATTCTTTATCGGCTAGCTAATCTAAGTATTTCCACATGGTCTCATCTTACCGGCCAGAGCGGCTGGCGTTCTACCTCTCTGGTCTTTACATGTATGTACATGTACATAGTTATATTGTTTAGGTATTTATCCCTGCTTTATTTAAGGAAGTTTTAATTAGGTTTTTAAGTTAAGTTCCTGAGTATTACAGATTATCTTCACCCATGTTTCCTTTACCTATGAGGTTAGTCAGACATAGATGCTTAATCTTCAATCACTTCATAGACCTGCAGAACATGGCATTTAAATGTTTTAATATTAATACTCCATTGACATGAGACACGGTTGCTCCTGGCAGCACCATGCACATTCCTGAAAATATGTTGGATACTGTTGCTGCTCCTTCTGGAGTTCATCCTCCCTTCAGCTAATGGCCTTTTGGGCAAGGAACTGCCTCAACCTTGACCACTGATTTGGACATGCAGTCCTATGTGCTTGGAGGAGACATAGAAGACTGCTGAACCTTGCCAAGTCAGGGAAAGACAGCCTTTCTACCTCCCTGCTTTTGTTGTGGTCTGTCAAGTACTCTTGGCCTTAGCCAAAACTGGCTGCACCAACATTGCTCTGAGACCTTGGGTGACTGTCCAGGTAGCTTGCTGTTTCTGTCCTCGCTGCACCTTTTGGAAGTTACCCATCCACACTTCCTGTCTACCCTAGTATCATTATTTTCCTTCTCAGGTCTTGATGAGGTTGTAGATTAAACTATTACAACTATTATTCTCTCTTCCTAGGTAGATATATTAGGTACTAGACTTAAGTTTTCCAGCTTAGGACAACTCTATTGTAAACTCTGTTATGCCTTTACCCTAGGACTAGATACGTAGGTTATTTTGTTCTCGATGTTCCTTTTCTTAGAGCACATTTGTGATTCACTGTTTTGTATATAGTTTTGTATCAAGCCTAAATCTTTTATTTAGACTAAAGGGGGAATTGTAGTGGGATATTCACTTTGTCTGCTTCTGTGACACTGACCACGCCCATTGGGGGTGGAGCCAGGGGCGGAAGTGACCTGTGGAATGAGGTCTGAGGAGGGGCCGGGGAACACTCTCTTGCTGGCGGGACACAGAGAGGAGAGCATCCGATAACTGGCTGGTGTTCATCTGTCTAGGTTGTAAGTTATTTCTCCCTGAATAAACATCTATTTGGCCTATTTGTTTATCATGATCCTTATTAAACTGCGATATAGTCTGGCGGATTTTCATACAGATGGCTCATCTACCGCATTTCACCAGTTAGCCTTTAGCTATTCACCAAAATGAGTGTTGAGCTCAGAGCATTTGGGTAACAGTGAAAGCCCAATGGGAGATTGAGGAAGCAAAGAAGAAAGTCAATGAGAGAACAGGCCAGTTCTTGGAATGTGGGTGCTCAGAGAGCCAACATGCATGTCATTTGTATATACTTTATGTTCCCAAAGTATGTGTACACAGTTTTATTGAATTTTTGCATCAATCTATATGGTACTCGCAGTAGAATTAGCTCATGATGGGTGAAACAGACACCTAAGAGATTTAGTTATGTAAGAGGCAGGAGTGAGCTGCAATTCCCTTAGGTGGGAAGCTAATACAGAGTGAGTGTTTCTGGAGGTGAAAGCTAAACAGACAGATTTCAAATCACTGGGAGAAAGATCTGGGGAAAATGAAGTAAGATCCAAGGCTCCTGGGGCTTTTGATAATCTCCACCACTTAGGCAAATCAGTGGAGACTTTTCTCACCAATGCCTGGGTACAGATCACAGCATTTCCCTTTCACTTTCCCTGCAGAACTGAATCCCCACTGCCTCTTGGTCCCTGCAGAACTGAATCCCCACTGCCTCTTGGCTAAATGTTATGATAACGCTGTTTGTAGGTCACTATATAGGACTATGTGGATCACTATTGCTGGGACACTAAATTCAGTTTGACAGTTATTTCTGGTTTCACTTCCTTGTTCTTTTTAGCTTCCCTTTCTCATTTAAGCCAGGCTAACACATAGGCTGAAAACAACCTGGACCTTGGGTTCAGGGTTTTGAATCTCAGATGTGCTATTTATCAGTTTACAATTTCACAGATTACTTGACCCCTCTGAAGGCCTTCATCTTTGCATTCTCAAAAGAAACTAATTGTACAAACACCACAGAAAAGTAACTCATGAATTAATATATAAAAGGTTCACATAGCATGCCTCCCAGTATTATGTGTTAACTATAATTGTATGCATTAAATGACATGTACCCAGTATCCCAAAAGTAGTCTGGTCAGTGGCATATAACTGATTTCCTACTGTGACAGCAAAATCTTCTTAATGTGGACTCTCCAGTTACATCTTTTTTGTTTTGTTTTGTTTTTTGAAGACAGGGTTACTCTGTGTAGCCCTGGCTGTCCTGGAACTTGCTCTGTAGACCAGGCTGGTCTCAAACTCACAGAGATCTGCTTGCCTTTGCCTCCTGAGTGTGAGTGCTGGGATAAAAGGTGTGGGCCACCACCACCTGACTCAGTTACATCATTTTATTTATCTGAAAAATGTCACTTTATCTTCTTTCCCAATACATAAAATGTGAATGAATAACAGTGTTGGTCACCCTAATTATTATTTACTGAGTTTTTTTTTGCCCTCTACTTTTTGTGTTATGACTACAGCATATAGTAACAACTTGGCTAGGTCACATTTATCTTCTATGTAACTAGACAGAAAAAAAATATTATCAGTTAGCTACTCATTCTCCCTAATGCCCAACCCTTTCCCTTTTCTTTATGCCTGTCTCCTTCACTAGTCTCTCTCCCACAGGTTAAGTTTTGGTGGCTTCTCAGCCTACACACACTTTCACTTCTACAAACTCAGTGTCTATTTCTTTGCCTTTCATCTTCTTGATTCCCAGTAGTACTGACTGCTGTGGACAGCTTTTATCATATACCCTTCCCTTTATCTTCGGTCATATTTCTGTCATACTTCTGTCCTCATGATACTTTCCTATCCCTTTCATCTGTGAGTCCCATGCAATCTCCTTCCTCTGTACGAAGCTATGGACTATTCAGAACTTCACTCCCCTCTAGGCCACCTTCTTTCAGCCTTAAAATCTGTTTTTGAGGGGAAGAGTTATCCAGTTTTTCACTTTAACATTTTTGTTAACATCTTCCCCATCCTCTCAGTAATTCAAGCAGAAAGTGCCAAACCAGCCTGTCCCCTTCCTTTTCTTTGCTGATCCTTCGTCAATTTGTCCCTATTACATAAACTTTGGACTGGGCAAGTGGAATAGCTTTTCACAGGGTTTGAACTGCATGCTTAGGAAAGGTACATGATTTTGTTCACACCAATGTTTTTTCCTCCCATAAATGCCATTTTCCAAAGACTGTGCTGTACTTGTTGCTGTGAGAATACAGTATCTCCTCTTTCTTCAGATGAAGAAATAGTTAACAGTATTTGATGAGATTTTAAATATTCATTACTAGAAGGGCACTGGAAGATTTTGTGTCACTAAGAAAAGTAATCATTAGTGATAAAGTGGTTCCATCCCTCTTTGGCGTGGTCTAATCCAAGTAGAGACAAAAATGAAAAAGAAACAGATGCCTAAACAACAAAATATAGCTTCTTTATTATGTAATCATTGCTACATTACTGACCAATAAATCCCATGGACATAGAGCAATAGACTAGATTTCTCTTTTATCTCTTGGTCAGTTGACCTCTGTACGGAGGTTGTTCTTTAAGTTGGGAATCTAGTTGGAATTTGCTCCTTCCTATGTGTGAAACTCCACCTGGTTTCATGTATGTTGACCCTGAGGTCTGGAATGGATGGGAAATGGCTTCTCAAGAAAAGCCTTGCTTATGGCCATGGCTCTCACACAAGGAAACTAGCAGAAAAGGAAGAAAGTATTCATGACCTGAGCTTGACCCTCCCTGGCTCAGTGTTGTAGCTACTCAGATCCTGCAGTGTAGAGAGCTATGAAGTGTTGCACCTTAAAGATGGCGCTGTCTTCCACCTTCCACCTTCCAGATGGTGAGTGTTCTCTGGAGTAAACAAGTCCTTATTTGGCTAAGGCTGAGATCTAGGCTTGCTTCCGCGTATGTGGACCTATCTTCATTCATCACGTGGTGTGCTGGGATTGGCTACCCCAAGCTGTGAGCTGGCTTTTCCTGGGGTCAGAAGATTGTTCAAGGTTTCTGATTGAAACTACTTAAAGAAGAGTCCAAGTGTTGTGTCTTCCTTGCTGGTCGAGGCAGTCGCGACACTGCAGGATGAAGCAAGCCAGGTAGAGAAGTCCAAGGCCAGAGGTCAGGTAAATGCTTACTTTCCTCTGGGAGAAGAACTACAAGATTACCTGACAAAATGTGAGCATGTAACAAAGGGCAAAGAACTGGGATTGCTAATCCGACCGTCTATACTCTGCCACCACAAGAAGATGCTCAACTCATTGCTCATTAGCAGAAGTTACAGTCTCCCTCCCATTGCCCCTCTGCCACCTCTCCTTTTTTATCTGCAAGACATGGCTTTGGTGAGACAGGAAGTACCAAGAATCAGATGGCATTGCCTTCGGCATACATTTCTACAAAACACAACTCAGCTAGACCCTGAAGACAGAATGCCTGGGTCCTTGCTCCCTAGTGACCATGTACTATGGGGCAGGCCTGTGATGGGCTACAAGTGGGAAAAGGTACAAGGTGAGGAAATAAACTGAGAGATATGTGGGATTCCTCCAATGGGATGGAGTAGAGCTTCTAGTGAAGTGGATGAGTGCACCAAGATGTTTTGTAGAGGTTTCAGGAGGAGATGGAGGCTGACCTCCAAAACTGTGAGCTCTACTTAAAGGCTGCCCTCATCCCCAAAGCATACTTCTCATGTCAGACAGTATTCAGGAAAGTGTGAATCAACATCATTCAGATCTCTGATTTATAGCAGTTTTTAATGAGTATGAATGCAATTTACTGACAGTAAATTATAGAAACAAAACATCCAATATTCATAATAGTTTTTGAAGATCAGGTTTTTTTCGGGGGGAGAAATGCCAATTTACTAGGAGGAATGCCAATTTAGCAGCAAGATTTTTTTCGGACATGGGCAAAAAGAGGCTTTGTGATAATTCATAAATCATTTTAAATCCTAATTTTTGACACTGACAGTTTTTAAAAACTACTTTGGGAAGAACAGGTTAGGAGAAGGGAGAAAATTTGCCTGGGACTCAGTACTATTTTTCTTTTGAGACCCACTCCACACTGGCTGTGAGACTTTGGAGAGATTATTTGACCTCTTTGAAGCTCAATATGTCTATCTATATGATAAGCACTTGAACATACACTCATTCTAACATTTAGAGTCTCAGTAGATTTCATAGGTTTGTAGTAAAAGACAACCACCTGACCCAAACAACCACCACCTCCCTTTCCCACTCAACAGCAAGCACTGATACAATAGGAGGAAAGAAGAAGAAGAAGAAGTATTTTCAGGGAAACAATATATAATTGTCCATTTTATCTTGTTGGCTTTTAGACTTTTACTGAGACAAGCACTTTCAGAGGTTATAAGGAAGAACTGGTCCACTGGACCAAAAAAAAAAAAAAAAAAAAAAAAAAGTCCCCCACATAATAATCAAAACACCTAACATACAGAATAAATAAATAATATTAAGAGCAGTAAAGAAAAAAAGGCCATTAACATAAAAAGACAGAACTATCAAAATTATTTCTGATGTCTCCATGGAAACATTGAAGGCCAGAAGGTCCTGATAGATTTTCTACAAATACTAAAAGTCCACAGATGCCAGTCAAGACTCCTATACGCAGCAAAACTCTCAATCACTATAGAAGGAGAAAACAAGATATTCAATGACAAAGCCAGATTGTCACAATACATATTTACAAATCCAGTCCTACAGAAAGTTCTGGAAGGAAAATTCCAACCCTAGGAAGTTAACTACACTCAAAAATACACAGGCAATAGATAATCCTACTTCACCAGAACCCAAAAGAAAAAGCAGGGCAAATATACTCACAATACCACCGCAAACAACAAACTGACACAAACAAGAATTAAAAATCAATGGCCCTTACTTTCCCTCAACATTAATGGTCTTGACTCACCTATAAAAAGACACAGGCTAACAGAATAGATACAAAGACAGAATCTGTCCTTCTGTTGCATACAAGAAACACATCTAATCTTCAAAGACAGACATTACCTCAGCTTAAAGGGATGGGAAAATATTTTCCAATCAAATGGACTTAAGAAGCAAGCAGGTATAGCTATCCTAATATCTAACAAGTTATACTTCAAACCAAAATCATTAAAAGAGATGAAGAAGGTAATTTCATATTCATCACAGGAGAAATCCATCACCATAAAGTCTCAATTTTGCACATCTATGCCCCAAATACAAAGGCACCCACATTCATAAAAGAAACACTACTAAAACTCAAAACTCACATAAAACCTCATACACTCATAGTGGGAGACTTCAACACCTCACTCTCTGCACTAGACAGGACCACCAGACAGAAAATTAACAAAGAAACAAAAAACTAACAGAAGTTATGTCCCAATTACATTTAATACACATCTATAGAACAGTCCATCCAAACACAAAAGAATATAACTTCTTCTCATCACCATATGGAACCGTCTCTAAAATCAACTACATAACAGGCAACAAAACAAACCTCAACAGATACAACAAAAATTGGAATAGCCTGCTGTATCTTATCAGACCACCATGCTTTAAAGTTGGAATTCAACAACACAAATCGCAGGAACCCAACAAACTCATGGAAATGGAACGAGGTGCAATTGCACCATTCCTGGGTCAAGGAAGAAATAAAGAAAAAAATTAAAGATTTTATAGAATTTAAGGAGAATGAAGATACAACATACCAAAACTTATGGAACACGTTAAAAGCAGTGCCAAGAGGAAAGTTCATTTCACTAAGTGCCCATATGAAGAAAACGGAGGATAGTCACAGTAGAGAACTAATAGCACAACTGAAAGCCTTTGAACATAAAGAAGCAAACTTACCCTGGAGGACTAGGTGCCAGGAAATAATCAATTTGAGGGCTGAAAGCAATAAAATAGAAACTAAGAAAACAATGAAAAAAAATCAATGTAACAAAAAGTTGGTTTTTCAAGAAAATCAACAAGATAGACAAACCTTTATCAAACTAACCAAAAAGCTGAGAGAGAACATGCAAATCAACAAAATCAGAAATGAAAAGCTGGACATAACAATGGACACTGAGGAAAATTTCAGGTCATACTTTGAAAACCTGTGCTCTACAAATTTTGAAAATTCAAAGGAAATGAACAAATTTCAGGATATTGATCACTTACCAAAATTAAATCAAGAACAGATAAGTGACTTAAATAGACCTATAACCCCTAATGGAGTAGGAGCAGTCATCGAAATCCTCCCAACCAAAAAAAAAAAAAAAAAAAAAAAAAAGCCTGGGCCCCAAGGTAGCTTCAGTCCAGAATTCTACCAGAAATTCAAAGAAGAGCTAATACAAAAACTCCTCAAATTGTTCCACACAATAGAAACAGAACCAAACTTTTTTTGATAAGGCTACAATTACCTTGGTAGCCAAGCTACACAAAGACTCAACTGAAAAAGAGAACTACAGACAAAACCAACACCCACCCTTTCATGATAAGGGTCTTGGAGAGATCAGGGATAACAGGAGCATACCTAAGCATAATAAAAACAATATATGGTAAACAAACAGCCAACATCAAAGTAAATGGAGAGAAACTTAAGGCGATTCCTCTAAAATCAGGAACAAGACAAAGCTACCTACTCTCTCTGTATCTCTTCAATATTGTCCTTGATGTTCTAGCTAGAGCAATCAAAAGGAGACCAAGGGGATACAAATTGGAAAGGAAAAAGCCAGTCTGTCACTATTAGCAGATGATATGATACTTTACATAAGTGACCCAAAAAATTCTACCAGGGAACTTCTACAGCTGATAAACACATTCAGCAAATTAGCAGGATACAAGATTAACTAAAAAACAAAAACAAAAACCAAAAAAAAAAAAAAAAACAACCCCTCAAAAAACAGTAGCCCTACGATTTGCAGATGATAAAGGGGCTGAGAAACAAATCAGAGAAACATCACCCTTTATAATAGCCACAAACAACATAAAGTATCTTGGGGTAATGCTTTCTAAATAAGTAAAAGACCTATATTGCAAGAACTTTAAAGAAATTAAAGAAGACACCAGAAAATGGAAAGATCTCCCATGCTCTTGAACAGGTAGGATTAACATAGTAAAAATGACAATCTTGCTTAAAGTAATCTACAGATTCAATGCAATCCCCAGCAAAATCTCAGCAGAATTCTTCACTAACCTTGAAAAGGTAATTCACAGCTTTATATGGAAAATCAAAAGTCCAGGATAGCCAAAATAACCCTGTATAATAAAAGAACTTCAGGAGGCATTACCATCCCTGATTTCAAACTCTACTATAGAGCTATAGTATGAAAACAGGTTGCTATTGGCACAAAAAATATACAGGGAGACCAATGGAATTGAATAAAAAAATCCTGATGTTTACCCACACACATGCGAATACCTGATTTTTGACAAAACAGCTAAAAGAATACAATGGGGGGAGGAAAGCATCTTTAACAAATGTTGCTGGCACAACTGGATGATGGTGTGTAGAAGACTGCAGATAGACCCATGTGTATCACCATGCCCAAAACTTAAGTCCAAATGTATCAAAGACCTCAACATACATCCAGCTACATTGAAGCTCTTAGAAGAGAAAGTGGGAGGTTCTCTTGAACAAATTGGTTTAGGAGGCCACTTCCTGAATATAACACCAGCACCATAGACACTGAGATTGACAATTAATAAATAGGACCTCCTTAAACTGAGAAGCTCCTGTAAGGAAAAGGACACAGTCGATAAGACAAAATGGCAACCCTCAGATTGGGAAAATTTCTTCACCAATTCCACATGTGACAGAGGCTGATCCCCAAAATATACAAAGAACTCAAGAAACTAGTCACCAAAATACCAAATGACCCTATTAAAAAGTGGGGTACAGAACTGAATAGAGACTTCTCAATAGAGGAATCTAAAATGGCTGAAAGACACTTAAGAAAGTGCTCAACATCCTTAGCCATCAGGGAAATGCAAATGAAAACAACTCTGATATGCTGGAAAATATGTGGAGAAAGGGGAACACACCTCCACTGTTGGTGGGAGTGCAAACTTGTACAGCCATTTTTCAGATCAGTATGGTGGTTCCTCAGGAAAATTTCGCTCTCAGGCATATACCCAAATGATCCACATCTATGCAATGAAAACATCTGTTCAACTGTGTTCATAGTTGCATTATTTGTAATAGCAAGAACTTGGAAGCAATCTATATGCCCCTCAACTGAAGAATGGATAAAGAAGATATATGTTTACGCAATGGAATACTACTCAGCAGAGGGAGGGAGGGAAGACAATGGAATCATGGAATTTGCAGACAAATGTATGGAAATTGAAGAATCCATCCTGAGTGAGGTAACCCAGTCACAAAAAGGGGAACATGGTATGTACTCACTCATATATGGATTTTAGACATAGAGCAAAGGATCTCTAGCCTATAATTCACACTGCCAGAGAAACTAGGATGCAAGGAGGAACCTATGAGATTCATACAAGATCCCTCACAGAAGGAGAAAGGAAAATGATATCCTAAGCATCTTGGGAGTGAGGGGGGCAGTAGTAAGAGAAAGAGAAGGGGAGGAGAGGAGAACATGATTGAGGTAGGAGATGAATAGAGTAGAGCAAAAAAAAAAAAAAAAAAAAAAAAAAGAAAGAAGAGAAACCATAATAGATAGAGGGAGCCATTATAGGATTGAAGAGAAAACTGACTCTAGAGAAATGTCCAGAGACCTACAAGGATGAGCCCAACTTACAATCTAAGAAATATTGAAAAGGCTACCTTATATGCCCTTCCCTGATAATTAGATTGATAACTAAGTTATATGCCATCATAGAGCCCTCATCTATTAGCTGATGGAAACAGAAGCAGACACCCACAGCTAAACACTGAGCCGAACTCCTGGGTTCCAGCGGCAGAGAGGGAGGAGTGATAAGAAAAGGTGTCAAGATCAGGCTACAGAAACCCACAGAGACAGCTGACCTGAACAAGTGGGAGTTCATGAACCCCCAGTCTGATAGCTGGGAAACCTACATTGGGAAACCCTGAATGTAGGTCTCAATTAGAAGGCCTGGGCAGTCTAAGGGACTCTGACAGTGGAACCAGGATGTATCCGTGGTGCACAAAAAGACTTTGGGAGCCCATTCCCCATAGAGGGATACTCCCTTAGCCTAGAGGCAGGAGGGAGGGCCTAGACCCTACTCCAAATGACTTGATAGATTTTGATGATCCCTCCTATAAGGCATTACCCTCCCTGTTAAGTGGGGGGGGGGGGAGGAGGTATGGGATGGGATTGGGGGAAACTACTGCCAACAACACCAAATTTATAATATAAATGTCTTATTCAATAAATTCTGACATAGTGGGTAGACACAAACATTAAAAGAAAAAAAAGAAGTAGAAGAAGAAAAGAAAGAAATGGTCCTTTTGGGTTAGTGATTCCTGCAGGTGTCTTCCTCCTCCACAGAACACAAGTCATTATTTAAGTGCCTTGAGACAGCTGGCCGAAGACATAAAGATCTGGAGAGAACTTCTGTCAAGCATGATGTGCCAGGCACTAGGAGAGCCTCCCTTTTCCGGTATCTGTCCTTTCTTTCCATCCTTGCTGCCTGTGGTTAATAAAGACAATCATGTCCCTTGCACCATGGAAACAAAATACAGAAAATAAACAGTTACTGATTAAGGGAAGTGGCTTTATTATGAGGTTAAAAAATGCATCATCAATAACAGTAATAATGGAGAAACATAATAATGAATAATTAAACATAATAATAGAGTCATGATAATAAAAACCAATGAATAATGCAATTTTTTTTTTTTTTTTGCAATGATAGGACTTTCATTCTGATGACGCATCCTTGCTTCTGAACATCTCTGGGAGAGGTGTAAGCACAGAGCAGCTTTTCATTTGTTTTCCCTAAGAATGTATTCGTGAGAGCTGTGACTCTATTTTCTTCCCCTTCCTCTCAATTATGTCTCTACCCTTCTCATTTATGCCAAACACACACTCACCTTGAGCTTGCTGTGATATCTCTAGCCTAGGGATTATGCCAACCATACAACTGAACCGGTTGTGACTGAAGAAGGTCTTAGCAAGCAGGTGGCATTATGCTAGTCAGAACCCTTTGAACTTTCACGTACTTATTTGCGCTCCTTTCTACACACACTCTGTTGGAGCAGTAAACTGATGACCATACAGTACACAAGAAAAAATAAGACAGAGGATCTTAGATAGAGAGTGACTGACAAGTTTGGGAATCACCATCATTGAAACTGCTATACCTAATCTGAGTCTTCTTTTACCTGCCTGCTGCCCTCAGGACTTCTGTGAAATAGTGTACAGTTTGGAAGCCTAAACAGCATAGCATTAGAAATCAGTGCCAAGGAGTTGCAGCCTCTTTGGAGGGTCCAGATTGCTTCACTGGCTAGAAAGCATAAGTAGGTTATCTGATTCTCCAAGAGGCAGAGGTGGCAGGGTAAATGATATCTTCTCCCCAGGCTAACAATGAGACATAGATCATGGAGCTGCCTGTGGAGTCCCTCCCGCTCCTCCCTGCAGACAATGTGTGTCACACTGAAACAGAAATAATAAAAACCTGAAGACTTCTGAACACATCAAAGATAAGACCTTTGTGGTTTTGTTTCTGACAGATTTTTGTGCACTTGGCTGTTATTCACCCGATCTGAAAGTGCACATGCTCATTACTGCAAGCCTTAATTCTGCATAGGAACTCAGAGAGTTTGGGGAGAGCTTCTAGTCAAAGGGTCAGTGTATAGACCAGAGATGAATGGATGAAAAGGATCAGGTAGGCTCTACAAGGAGAGTAGAAAATTCCGCCTCATTTTCAGGAAAGCATCCTTTGGTTTAAACAAAAAGAACTATTTTAGAAAGACATGAGGAAACAGAAGCCACTGTATACATGGATTCTTTGTCCACTGTGTACACTGTGTATCCTCTGGTTCTTTCAGTATGAATTTTCATGGTGTATCTAGTATGCACAGGTCTTTATTATTGTTTTTCATGAGTTGGATTGATTGGGGTGTTGGCAAAATCTTTAAATGTGAAAAAAATCACACACACCCCCTAGCTCTGTAAAACATGCCTGGATTGTGTGTGTGTATGTGTGTGTGTGTGTGTGTGTGTGTGTGTGTGTGTGTGTGTGTGTGTGTGCGTGCGTTTTCCTTTTGAAGAAGTCCTATTATTCAGATATTGGTCCTCTTTGATACTCTAGCTTTATTGTCTTGTACTTCCTGTCCTCCATCTTTTCATCTTCTCCACTTCATTTTGTCCTGTTTTGAAGTCTGTTAAACTTTGTCTTATAACATTTAATGGTGACTTTTTATTTATTACAATATAATCTTAAAGTCTAAATACCTCTTTCTTTTCTGTCCAATGTAATTTTGCTATAATCGGATTGACAAATGTTATCCTTAGCACCATCTTTTCTAGGCATTTGATTTCTGAAACATCCTTGGAGCCTTCCTGGGTAGTTTTCAGACCCACAGTGTAGCCCAGGATCCCTTGAGCTCTCGATTCTCCTGCTTTACCTGGTAAGTGTTTGGATCACAAGCATGTGTTATCACTGGCAATTCTTTATTTTTTCTTTTCTTGAAATTTGTTCAGAGCATTGGCCACCTTTCTCACCACTGTGAAAGATACCTAATAGAAGCAATTTAAGGGATGCAGGATTTATTCTGGGTCATGATTCCAGGGGATCATGTACCGCTGTGGTAGGGAAAGGTTATGGAATGAACACAGTAGGTCACAGATAGCAAATGGAAATCTTAGCTAGAACTGGGTGCTGAGCTAGAGCTCTCACTGCTTGACTCTCACCAAACACCCTTTTCAGTTTCACCTTTAAAGCAGTAGTTCCCAACCTGTGAGTCACGACTCCATTGAGGGTTGCATATCAGATATCCTGCATAACAGATATTTACATTACAATTCACAACAGTAGAAAAATCATAGTTATGAAGTAGTAATAAAAATCATTTTATGGTTGGGGGTCACCACAACATAAGAAACTGTATCAAAGGATTTCTGCATCAGGAAGGGTGAGGACCATTGTTTTTAAGGTTCCACAACTTCCCTCAACCAGCCAGTGAGGTGTCCAAGCGTGCAAAAGAATGAAAAAATGAAGACATTTTATATTCAAGCCATAGTAACAAGCAAGGAGCTGAGAGAACGTGTGCAGATGCTCAAAGCATAGTGTTTTACTTAATCTTCCTCTTTTGAATAATAAATCATAAATGGGGGATGTGGAGTGCTCAGTGGAAGAGCGTTTTCTTCACAGGCCGAGGGGCCCTGGGGTCCATGGGGAGTCAATTCCAAGATCACTCCTGTGAAAGAAGTGAAGGAAAGGCAGCAGAGGAGGGTCAGGGGAAGGAAGAGAAGCCAGGGAAGAATCATTGCTCTCACCTGGGCCTAGTTTTCCCGCGTTGTGGGGCTCTGTTACTCTCTTAAGTGTCCCTAAGAAGTGCAATTCTACAAAGTGGAATTCTACTGGCTATCTGGTGGCAGAAATGGGTCTCTTGATAGCCTGCCCCAGGTCTCTCTGTTTCTTGCTCAGCATGCTAGCTAGCTGATACCCATAGGAATGTAACTATGCAATCTACTTTCACAGCTTTTTGATGATTAGTGCTTCCAGGCTGGCCCAGAGTCTAGTGTGACCTGCCCACTGCTTGAGCCTCCTTTAGGTAGACTGAAGCTCCTATTTCAGTTATTATTTGTTCTTCTGATTCCTGAATTTCTTGTTTTAAACACAATAAAAGTACTTTTCTCTTCATTTTTCAATGATATTTTTAATTGCCTACCTTTTCTTTTACAATCCTTTCCTGCCAGTTTTGGAGGGAATGTGTCATAAACAAAATATGTTCAAGTCTCTGTATGTATCTGGAATTCATTTTCTGACCTATAATCACACAGTTTCTATCCATGCATATCAAGGCCAGAGCTAAATATAAAATCATTTCTCTCAATGTTGGTCAATAACTGCTTCTGTATTTTCCTGACTTTAAAACACTCATTAATGTTAAAATTTTCAATTTTTGTAATGTTTTGGGATATATTACTAGAGAAGGAAAAATGGCTATGTGCCTGACATCTATTTTTGCAGTTTCACAGAGAGAAACATGCTTTTTGGTAGTAGCATTAAATAGAACAGAGCCAGGCTTTTATCATCTCTTTTCCTTTCTTGCTTGCAGGAAAGCAGTAACACCCAAAGATCCACATTCCTAAGCCTTTACAACCAGAGGCAGCCCACTAGACTCCGGTGGTTTTTTTGTTTTTTTTTTTTTATGCTGGGCTTTCTTTCACATTCTGGTTGTACTTTTCTTAACTATTTCATGACACATTGCTGATTATATTGTTCAAAGCCTGTCCTCTTTTCTTTTTGCAGCATGAATGGTGTTCCATATGGAAGATTAAGATATATAATAACAAAACAGAAACTCTCACGTTTAGCTGCAGTTAGATTTATGGCTAAGTTTATGGAGATTACTTGAGGCTGGGAACACATGTCCAAGAACGTCTTTGCAGTTACAACCATGCATGGAGAGCGGTGCTGTTACAGACCATTGGCATAAACACCTCTGAGGTTGTGTGTCACTTCCTGCAGACCCCTGAAGTCTTTCTGACTTAAGCAGAAAAGTGTCTGTCAGTAATGCAAACAAAACCCACTTTAACCTCTGAGTCCCAACATCTGGAATACTTATCCCCGTGACAATTGCACAGTTCGCTGAATGCTCCCTTTTCCAATGGCCCACAGAAAGAACCATTTGGTCTTGAAAAAAGACTGCCCTGGGGAAAAAAATTCATCTCAGAGTAATTGCCACTGAGAGTGGGACCATACTGATTTGTGAGGGTAGCACCCCCTGCCTCTGCTGCTGGCTGCATGGCTTACATACACTACAGAGCCATTCTTGTCTCTTCTAATGCCTCAAAAGCACACACAAGGATCCTTCCTTTGGGCTCTGTGTCCTGTTACAAAAAAAAAATGGCTTTTTGTTTTCCCTAAATACTCTTTAATCCATGTCCTCAGTTTAAGATTTTCATTCCTCTGTTTGTCCCAGAGAGGAATCTGAATACTTCAATGTCCACAGCCCTCTGCTGTGGCCGAATGAGTGAAACAAAGATTTCTCCTGTCCATATTTGCACTTTACATTCTCCACTTAGATGCACCAAAAAGAAAAAAAAAAGCTGATAGAATGAACAGACAATGTGCCAACAGCCAAAGATGCTCTAGACTTGCCCTCAAAACTTCTGGATCAAGTTATTTCTTGTTCAGGATGCAAAGTATGAGTGCAGCCAGTCTAAGATTAGGGTTAGGATTGTGTAGAATCATGGACTATGGTCAGGGAAATTCAGAGTTAATTAGAAACCATAAAGATACACAAGATCTGACCTGAATGAAGCGAGTGTTCAGTTAGGTATTGAGAGGAAAGTATGCAGTTTGCCCCCGGTTCTTGGTAACCATGTCAGGCCTGATTGACTTGGTATTTCTGGGTATAGGTAATTGCTTTTCTCCACTTGAGGATAAAATGACAAGGAACAGACACTGTAAAGCCTCTGGAAATTTATTCCATCTCACCATTGGCAACTTTAGATTTATTAGTTGAAGCCCTTGGGCAAGTCTCAAAATATTACCTTATGAAATGTTATTAATATGTTCCTGAAGCTAGTGTCTTAACTCGGCTCTTCCTGGCCTAATATTTTTTTCTTATGTGAACCTCTATACTAACAGAACATTCTAGAAATTTCTTTCCTCCAAAATCCTCATTCATAATATGAATAGCCACCAGTGGTATAACACCGAATAGCTTACAAATGCTGTCTCATGCCAGAAATCATTGGTTCTGTTCTGTGAGGCTGGAGTAATTATTGATGTTTTGCAAGTGATAAAAGCCATGCTAAGGAAATTGATTTGGCCAAGGTCGCTTGGTTAATGAATAGTAGAGGTGCATTCGAAATCCAAGACTTCAGATACCAAAGCTGTTCTTGAAGCAGCGTTAAGACATTTTTACATCCTCCTCATCAGAGAATATAGACAGAGGCAAAACTAGCCTCCTTGTAATTGCAGTAGCAGAGAACTAAGAGAAATAGTTACTGTTTATGTATTGATATTTGTATTATATCCATCACTGTGTGACTAGGCAGAGACCTTTCTTGTCCTTGCTTATAAAAGCTATTTCAACAGTCTTCCCCAAAAAGACATAACTAATCTTGTATTTATGTAATAACTTCATACATAAATATATATGTATGAGCCCTGTGTGAGACTTTTTCTTTAAATGATGATTATAGCACATTGTAACCTTATTTATGTTGTTTATTGGCGGCTACTCCCAATGAAAAGTAAATTCCATTAGAACAGGTTTGTCTGTTACACTTCCTGCTGTGTACTGAGAAGCTGGAGATGTGTCTGGTACATAGTAGGTACCTTATAAATACCCTTGAAATAAATAGATGAATGACAAAGTTAATACACATAAAACAAAACAATCAAGTCTTTGACATTTCTCATTTAACTCCCAAAAGATTCAGAGGAGGGTGAGCATTGCAAGCTAATCCAAAGGCTACTGAAGGTCAGAAGAGGTGCCACTTCTGCTGGCTTATGAAATCTGGGTTGGGTTTGGATTGCCAAAAAAAAACTGTATTTATCATTCTCCTCTTTTCCAAATCCACCAATGTTCCTTGCCAGCTTACTAATTATTGATTTTTTCTTCTTTATTTACTATTGTTACAAATATATAACATGAATGGGTATATATATATGCATATATATGTGTGTGTGTTTATATATATACATATGAATATATAAGTGTGTGTATACACCACATAATCTACTGAGTTCATTTATTGTTGCTGATATGTATGTATGTGCTTAGAGATGAACAATTGGGATTGTTAAATAATCAGGGATCAAGTCCCAGAGGATTTATTCTCCTCTCAGTAGCAATTAATTATCTGTAGATCTTCATATAACAAGGTCTTGCAATATTTCACCAGATCATTTCCCAGTCTGTGGGCTGCCATTTTGTCTTGTCCTTTGACTTTGTCCTTTGCCTTACAGGAATTTCTCAGTTTGAGGAGGTCCCATTTATTAATTGTCAATCTCAGTATCTGTGGTACTGGTGTTATATTCAGGAAGCAGTCTCCTGTACCAATTTGTTCAAGGGTACCTCCCACTTTCTCTTCTAAGAGCTTCAATGTAGCTGGATTTATGTTGAGATCTTTCATCCATTTGGACTTGTTTTATGCATGGTGATACACATGGGTCTATCTGCAGTCTTCTATACACCATCATCCAATTGTGCCAGCACCATTTGTTGAAAATGTTTTCCTCCTTCCATTGTATTCTTTTAGCTGTTTTGTCAAAAATCAGGTATTTGTATGTGTGTGAGTTAATATCAGGATATTTGATTATATTCCATTGGTCTCCCTGTCTGTTTTTGTGCCAATAACAACCTGTTTTCAGGACTATAGCTCTATAGTAAAGTTTGAAGTCAGGGATGGTAATGCCTCCAGAAGTTCCTTTATTGTACAGGGTTGTTTTGGCTATCCTGGGTCTTTGGTTTCTCCATATAAAGTTGAGTATTGTCCTTTCAAGGTCTGTGAAGAATTGTGCTGGGGATTGCATTAGATCTGTAGATTGCTTTTGGCAAGATTGCCATATTTACCGTGTTGATCCTACCTGTTCAAGAGCATGGGAGATCTTTCCTTTTTCAGGTATCTTCTTTAATTTCTTTCTTTAAAGACACAAGGTTCTTGCAATACAGGTCTTTCTCATATTTGGTAAGCATTACCCCAAAATACTTTATGTTGTTTGCAGCTATTGTAAAGGGTGATGTTTTTCTGACTTCTTTCTCAGCCCCTTTATCATCTGCAAATAGTAGGGCTACTGTTTTATTGTTTTTATTGTTTTTTTTAATTAATCTTGTACCCTGCTAATTTACTGAATGTGTTTATTAGCTGTAGGAGTTCCCTGGTAGAGTTTTTTGGGTCACTTAGGTAAACTATCATATCATCTGCAAATAGTGACAGTTTGACTTTTTCCTTTTCAATTTGTATCCCCTTGATCTCCTTTTGTTGTCTTATTGCTCTAGTTAGAACTTCAAGTACAGTATTGAAGAGATATGGAGTGAGTGGGCAGCCTTGTCTTGTTCCTGATTTTAGAGGAATAGCCTTAAGCTTCTCTCCATTCACTTTGATGTTGGCTGTTGCTGTACTGTATATTATTTTTATTATGTTTAGGTATGTTCATGTTATCCCTGATCTCTCCAATATCTTTATCATGAAAAGGTGTTGGATTTTGTCAAATGCTTTTTGAGCATATAGTGAGATGATCATGGGGTTTTTCTTTTTTACTTTGTTTATATGGTGGATCACATTGATAGATTTTCATATGTTGAGCCATTCCTGCATCCCTGGAATGAAGCCTATTTGGTCAAGGTGGATGAGTTCTCTGATGTGTTCTTGCATTCAATTTGCCAATATTTTACTGAGTATTTTATTGATGCAAAAGCATCAATATTCATGAGGGATATTGGTCTGTAGTTCTCTTTGTTAGTTGTGTCTTTGTGTGGCTTGACTACCAAGGTAATTGTAGCCTCATACAACCAGTTTGGTAATGAACCTTCTGCTTCTATTGTGTGGAACAATTTGAGGAATATTGGCATTAACTATTTTTGAATTTCTGGTAAATTCTGCACTGACACCATCTAGCCCTGGCCTTTTTTTGGTTGGGAGGCTTTTGATGACTGCTTCTATTTCAGTAGGGGTTATAGGCTTATTTAAGTTGTTTATCTGTTCTTGATTTAATTTTGGTAAGTGTTAACTATTGAGAAATTTGTTCATTTCCTTTGAATTTTCAAAATTTGTGAAGTACAGGTTTTCAAAATATGATCTAAAAATTTCCTCAGTGTCTGTTGTTATGTCTCTCTTTTCATGTCTGAATTTGCTTTGCATGTTCTCTCTCTGCTTTTTGGTTAGTTTGGATAAAGGTTTGTCTATTTTGTTGATTTTCTCAAAAAAACCAACTCTTGGTTATATTGATTCTTTGCATTGTTTTTCTAGTTCCTATTTTATTGTTTTCAGCCCTCAAATTGATTATTTCCTGGCATCTACTCCTCCGGGGTAAGTTTGCTTCTTTTTGTTCTAAGGCTTTCAATTGTGCTGTTAATTCTGTAATGTGAGTATCCTGTTTTCTTCACATGGGCACTTCGTGCAATTAACTTTCCTCTTAGCACTGCTTTCAAAGCGTCCCATAGGTTTGGGTCTGTCATGTCTTCATTCTTGTTGAATTCTAAGAAACCTTTATTTTCTTTATTTTTTCGTTGACCTAGGAATGGTGCAATTGTTCATTGTTCAGTTTCCATGAATTTCTAGGGTTTCTGCAATTTATGTTGTTGTTGAATTATGACATTAAAGCATGGTGGCCTGATAAGATACAGAAGACTATTCCAATTTTTGTTGTATCTATTGAGGTTTTGTTATGTTGCCTATTGTGTAGTTGATTTTAGAGAAGGTTCCGTGTAGAGCTGAGAAGAAGGTATAGTCTTTTGTGTTTGGATGGAATGTTCTATAGATGTCTGTTGAACTCAATTGGGACATAACGTCTGTTAGTTTTTTTTTTTTTTTGTTGTTGTTGTTAAGACCACCTAGACAGGACTGGTGATCCTGTCTAGCTGTGAGAGTGGGGTGTTGAAGCCTCCCACTATGAGTGTGTGAGGTTTTATGTGAGTTTTGAGTTTTAGTAATGTTTCTTTTATGAATGTGGGTGCCTTTGTATTTGGGGCATAGATGTGCAGAATTGAGACTGTGCTGATGGATTTCTCCTGTGATGAATATGAAATAACCTTCTTCATCTCTTTTGATTGATTTTGGTTTGAAGTCTAACTTGTTAGACTTAGGAAAGCCACACCTGCTTGCTTCTTGGGTCCATTTGATTGGAAGATCTTTTCCCAGCCCTTTACCCTGAGGTAATGTCTGTCATTGAAGCTTAGATGTGTTTCTTGTATGCATCAGAAGGATGAATTCTGTCTTCGTATCCATTATGTTAGCTTGTGTCTTTTTATGAGCAAGTTAAGACCATTAATGTTGAGGGAAACATTAAGGACCATTGATTTTTAATTCTTTTTGGTTTTAGATTTGTTTTTGGCAGTGGTATTGTGAGAATATTTGCCCTGCGTTTTCTTTTGGGTTATGGTAAAGTGGGATTATCAATTGCCTATGTTTTCCCAAGTGTAGTGAACTTCCTAGGGTTGGAGTTTCCCTTCCAGAACTTTCTGTAGGACTGGATTTGTGGATATGTATTGTGAAAATCAGGTTTTATAATTTAACATCTTGTTTTCTCTGTCTATAGTGATTGAGAGTATTGCTGGGTATATGAGCCTGGACTGGCATATGTGGAGTCTTAGTATTTGTAGAATATCTGTCCAAAACCTCTTGCCTTAAGAGTTTCCTTGGAGAATCCAGGTGTAATTTTGTCTTTATATGTTACATGGCCTTTTTCTTTGCTGCCCTTAACATTCTTTCTTTATTCTTTATAAGTGGCAAAGGAACTTTTTTTTTTTTTTTTTTTGGTCCAGTCTATTTGGTATTCTGTGTTCTGTATGCTTCTTTACTTTTATAGGCATGTCCTTGTTCAGATCGGGAAAGTTTTCTTCAATGATTTTGTTGAATATGTTTTCTAAACTTTTGAGCTGGGCTTTTTCCCCTTCTTCTATGCCTTTTATTCTTAGGTTTGGCCTTTTCAAGGTGTTCCACATTTCCTGGATGTTTTGTGTTAAGGATTTGTTGGATTTAAGATTTTATGTGGTTGATGAATCTATTTTCTCTAGTTTATCTTCAGCACCTGAGTTTCTCTCTCTCTTCAATCTCTTGTATTGGGTTGGTTATGCTTGCATTTGTAGTTCCTGATCATTTACCCAGTTTTTCTATTTCTAGCATTCCCTCAGTTTGTGTTTTCTATATTTTGTCTATTTCAGTTTTCGATTCTTGAACTTTTTGAATTGTTTCCTTCACCTGTTTGATTGTTTTTTTTTCCTTGGTTTTGCTTACTTTCATTAAAAGATTTGTTCATTTCTCTGCATTTTTTTTGGCTTGGTCTTTTCTTCTATTTCTTCTACTTTTTTGTTTTTTCTTCCAGTTCTTTAAGGGATTTTCTCATGTCATCTTTGATGGCCTCTATTATTTTAATGAAGTTATTTTTTAAGGTGTACTCTTCTGCTTCATCTGCTTTAGTGTGTTCAGGTCTATTTTGTGTAGAGTCCATAGACTCTGGTGGCGTCATACTGATCTTTCTATTGTTGGGTGTTTTCTGGCATTACCATTTTCTCATTGCTTCTCCCCGTGGGTACATGTGAAGCCTCTCTCTACTTTGCTCCTCTGGCAGGTGTAGGTGGGTCAGGAGTTCAATGTCTGTAACTCTGGAGGATCCAAGCTCTCTTGGAGATCTCTTCTCTGACATAGAGCAGGTGATGGGGTCCAAAGTTCAGGTGAGTGTGGCCTCAAGGTGGTCCTGCGTGGATAGGCACATCCAGTGTGCTCAGAGCAGACCCAGGAAGTTCCATGGAGTTGGAGGGGTTGTTGGACCCACACTCTTTCCCAATGCTCACCCTGATCATTTGACTTATATTTCCTAGAGCTCATGATGTTAGAAGAACATCCACTAAGGAAATGTCCTCTGACTTCATATGAGCCTCCCCCATATTTCTGCACACACATGCACATATAATAATGATAATAATAATAAACGATAGTAAATAAAAGTGAAAAACCTGATCTTCGTTCTCCTGTCATAGTCCCTTTCCTAGTTTTATGATCCATATTCATACTTATGCTCATATAAATATGCATAATTTAAAATAAGTTCTAGGTCCCTAATGTGAGTGAGGTGTTTGTTTTTCTGAGTCTGGAAAAGGAAGAGGAGATGGTAAAGCTGATGTCAAGAATCAAAAGCAAGTAGACAAAATGGACAGCAGTGAGGAACCAGGGGCCTCTCAGTAAGCTATGTCAACTATTTCCTAATTGGTGCCCCAGGTGTTCATCTAACATGTTACTTACATGTAGAATGTCACTTGGAATGGTGCACCTGATTTCACATTTTGGTACATCTCTTTGGGGGTATTTTCCTTTTGTTTGTAATACTCAAAATAGAAAGTAGGAATTATTTAGATATAATAAGAAAAGCACATTCAATAAAATAAATGAATGAATGAATAAACAAATACATACAAAAGGTGTGGCAGGCAGAGAGGCCTGGGCATGAAATGCAGGCTTCAGTGTGTTCTGCTGGGCTGACTGACATCAGAATAAACACCTTTGAAACACAATAGCCCTTAACTGTAGCTCAGAACGCAAATAGAAATGTATGCTTGGGATTTGTGTCTCTTCTCATCTCTTCCTGTTATGAAATATGACTCTTGGAGTTTTTTTCTTCCCTTGAGACCAAATTCATTTGTTTCTACAGACTTTTGGTATGTTACTGCCCCATTTCTAGCTTCTCATTGACTTGATAGAAGCAATGTATTCTGTTGTTTACATTTCTTAATTTAAACGTTGTTACCCAATTTTGGCAAGAGGCACTATTCCTTTTGTTACAGTCATCTTTGTGGAGGGCAGAATATACCCGTGTGACTTCCCCCTTCATTTCTTGGAGTGATGATAACATCTCAAAGGTTATTACTAGGATGCCCTTTTTGTTCTAAGGGGTTTTGAACACTACTTATTTTTAGGTTTTATATAGCATCTTTCCTCTGAGGAGCTCAGGGCAAATTTTGCAAAATTGAACAATATTCCTTTGTTAGTATGTTTTGGTTTGAAGAAAGGGGGTTAAGTAATACCAACATAATGTCTAAGTTCCACCAAAAATCAAACCCAGCTCGCAAACCACCATCGCTCATCCCCAGCATATGGAGTTTTACTTTCTATAGACACCTATGAGGAAAAGCTTGGAGTTTGAATTGTCAGTGGTAGAGCTAAAGCATTAAAACAAGGTAGAGCAGGGAGAGCCTGCAGAACATGCAAGGCACAAGGTGGATTGTCAAAAAATGTTGTAGGTGGTTACAAAGAACCCTCTTGAGGACTCTAGTCAACACAGGGGGGGTCACTTTATGTTTCCACATGAATCTTATTAATGGGGGACTTCAGTTGTGGTATTGCTAGCTAGAGCTGTCTCATTACAGAAGATATGGCCCAGTCTACGAGCTGTTTATTTTGTAACCAACCCCTTAGGCAGTGGAAAGGACCGGTTACTGCTCCTTCTTGTTCTTGAGTGTTTTCTTCTCCCACTCTCTCTCTCTCTCTTAATTAATGAAATTACTGTTGAACTTTAGAAAGCTCTCCAGGGGAAATGTAAAATAGAAATAAAAAAGAAAGAAGGAAGGGTAGGAATAAAGGAAAAGAAAGAAACACAGGAATGGGGAGGGACAAGGAAGGAGAGGAGGAAGGGAAAGAGAGAAAAGAGAGAGACAGAGAGGGAGACACACACACACACACACACACACAGAGAGAGAGAGAGAGAGAGAGAGAGAGAGAGAGAGAGAAAGAGAGAGAAAGAGAGAGAGAGATTGAAAATTCTGTCTTTTATTCATTTGTGCCCAAGGATTATTTTTTGAAGAATGCTTAAAAGTTTCAGTGATCTCTTAACAGTGTGTGTGTGTGTGTGTGTGTGTGTGTGTGTGTTCATGTGCACGTGGTCCTGAGTAAGATTAGGGATGCACACTGAAGCATCAATGTCAATATAACCCGCCTGCTAGCATTTTTTACTTAACTTTTGCACCATGTGACTTTGTGTTGTTGGCCAAGGTTGCCTTCTGCCTGGGAAGCTGGACTCTGGGAACAGGAGCGTCAAGGGAAGGGTACAGAAAGTTTTATTAAAGCATTTTATACTGAGGAGGGGGAGCATGAATGATGGACTATGACACAAATAACATATAATCATCCACAAGCTATCAGGAAGACCTCATTTCTGAAACTGGTTCAAACTTAACTTGACTCTAGCCAGTGATACTATGCTAGTTGTACTTGGTGTTTATCCTTTTTATTTTAGCAAAGAAAAAAAAATCCCCAAAGGACATGGACTTCCAAAAGGAATGAATTTAAAACATCAGTCTGCATTCTATGATCTCAAGACATACACACCAGACACACTGACAATATGAACTTACATGTATCTGTATTTCTATCTCTTCCAGAGCCATGATTTTAAGAAGAATTGAAAGCAAATGGCTGGGGAGAAACTTCTAGTTTTACAGGGAACTTAAGATGATGAGTTTGATTTAGAAAATGCCCAGTTATAACATTTCCCCAATGGCTCCATGAGAGAAGAGGCTACAACCCTTGCTTCAGTCGCCTTGCCCCTGCTCAGCTCTCAGAGGTAGGAAATACTTTGTCCCCTGTGCATTTACGTAGAATGACCGCAACTGCCACTTAGGTTGTAAGTGACTTACTGATTTGCCTAGAGATCTTGGCTTGGTTCTAATGTGTGGGAAACAGGCTTACCTGCCCTTGATCAGGGCTGTCTTGTTTTGCTGCAAAGGCTGGATGAAGCAGAAGAACTGGAGTTACCATTCTCACAGACAACAGTACGGAACAGCACACTGACTAGTCATCCACAAATGCACCTTATAGTAATACAGTAGTGAAAAATGTGTCTTGGTAGTAAAATGAAACTTGCTTCTTAATATAATCTGAATAACTCAAAGAAAACCCAGGAAACTAGTGTTTATCTTTGAAGATAGGTCACACTGGGACTGGGGAGACAGCTCATGTGAATTTACAAGCAAAGGACTAGAGTGAATACTACATGAAACAGCCAGGCATAGTGGTAAGTGCTTATAATCTTTGCCATCAGAGGCTTCTGTAGGTGATTTGTAGGGCTCAATGGCCAGTCTGCCTGACTTATTTGGTGAGCTCTAAGCCAAAGAGAGACCCCTGTCTCATAAACAACAAAAAACAAATAGCTTTGGGCTATTTGGGCTATTTGGGGTTTTGGGCTGAGAAATAGTTCCTGGGGCTGTCCTCTGTACTACACATGCACACTCAAATATTTGCATAGATATGCATAATAACCTGGATATTCCCTTTGCCTCTTTCATCCTATACATTAGATGAGAGTAGTCATCGCATGACAAATTTGTTTGAAAGGTAGATAATTATTTTGAAATGCCAATAGTACAGTCCCAGGGAACTACTTTGTTATTTTGAAGAATTTTGTGTTTCTTCTGTTTTGTTTTGTCTTGTTTGGTTTTGGTTTTGGTTTTCGAGACAGGGTTTCTCTGCATTGCTTTGGAACCTGTCCTGGAATTCACTCTGTAGACTAGGCTATACTTGAACTCACAGAGATTCACCTGCCTCTGCCTCCTGGGCACAAATATTTCTGTTTGTTCTTCTTGTCCATCCTCTTTCTGTTTATTCATGACACTAAAAGTCCACCTCATGAAAATATTATAGATAAGAGAAATGCATCTTTGTAGGTTAGAAGAAACTATTGAGAGGTGAAAATGTTATATATTGGAAGATTAATGAGCTAGCCATCAATGACCATGAATTTATTTTTCTTATGCTGTTACAGATTCCTTGAGGTGCTATGTATAAATTACCAAAGGAAGTCAATAAACCTAGTAAATCTTCCCAGGTCCTACCAATGACTAATAGTTAAGTGGAACTGAGTTGTTGGTAACTTATTTGTTAGCAGGTTGTTGTTGCAATTATTGGGCGTAGAAAGGTTTTGCAATTTCTGAAAATCTAAAATTGTTTTGTCTCTCCTCAATAATTGAAGTATAGCAATGTGGATTGAATTGTTCCTCATCTTTTTGTCTGCACTGACTTCAGTTAAAAATTGCATGTGTTGTTAATAAGCCATCTTTAGGATTAGTCAGAATAACATGGCTTGCCAATGTCAGAACCAGTTAGTCAAGCTCTGTGGGACTGACCTACATTGCTTCTTAGTGCATCTCTTTGTATAAAGGCAATTCTAACATTACCATTGACCTACCTATTACCTAACCTTATTTGTTGAGTATCTTCCATGTACAGGATGTTTCACTAGGTAAGAAGCCAGTAGAACCAAGGCAGTAGAGTAAAATGGAAAGGATCTATTTTATGTGAACAATGAACTGTGTATTATGGAAATAATCCAGTAACATATGGCTGAGTGTTTATCATTTAATGTGAGAGTCAAAGTCACTGTTAAAAAATGTGTTTAGTCTAGGTTACAATGAAAAATTTGCCAAATAATACATAAACAATTACATGAAGCCTATATAAACATGAATAAAAATAACCAACTTCACAAATATAATTGCATATTTGTTATTTGTTTGGATCTTATACTAGCCATACTAATATTCAAGATTTTAAGCAGTTCATTACATCTTTGAATTCTATAGATGAGTGTTAAAATCATTGCATACAACTGCTATCTATGACAAAATAAAGTCATGAAAATTGACTGTACAAGAGAATAACATAATATACTTTTTATTATACTAGAATAATATTGAATGCTGACTTCATGGATTTCTTTTATCTTTAAGTTTCATGTGTGAATGTCTTGTCTTTGGAGCTTAATTGAATGAAGGCTGACCCTCAGAAATTAGAAACATCAGACTTGAAGTAAAGTCCCCATTCTGATTGCAATCCGTGCTTCAGTCTGAAACATTCAGTTTTCAGTATTTTCTGAATCCTCCACAGACTGGAATTTGCTGGGGCATATCCAGTACTTTGGTGGCTGTAAACAGTAAAAACAAACAGCATTTTTTTGTAATGTTATGTCTAGCGCTAACTGAATTCAAGAAGGAATATTTTTTTTTCTGATTTACAAAATTGACTCAGTTTCTGAGGAATATGTGTATTTTGGGGGAAGCTCTTTACTATTAAATGTAAGTACAACAGATACTACCTAGACTTTAAAATATTATCTCACACAATAAATTATGGCAGTAAAGTTTATAATGTAGATATTTTCATTATAGTGATTTAATGTGCTTTATATTATTTATATGTATGTGTATCTAGTGTGTTTTTAATTTAATCCCTAGAATCAGTCCACATTTTCTGATGTTATTCCATTACATAGCACTGAGAAATGTAAGGCTGATAGAAACCAATGATGTTTTAATGCTTTGGTAGAAAAAAATATGCTTGAAGTCAAATGAAGGCATAAAATTAGCTTAACTTTCCTGTTAGGACCATCTAAAGTATATATGAGAAGTTTCTCCTGATATTGATTTTTCTGTTTCTTTTTTTTAACAAAATCCTGGTTTTTCAGGTTGGCATAAATTACTCAGCTAAAAGAGAACATTCCCCATTCTCTCTTGCCCATGAAGATGGTCACATGTCTAGAACGTACCTATCAAACTTCACTGAGATTTTGTATGTACTGTTTCTGAAATAGATTCTTAAATACAAAGGTTCTCTTTTACTCACTTCTTTTTAGTTATTTAAAATCTATTAAGACTATCACTGCCACAACCATTGGAGACCTATATATGATGGTGTTGGCTACGGCTGCCACAGCCGTCAGGGACCTACATATTATGGTGTTGAGGGTACTAAATGCTGATAGGTACAGGCAAAATACCTGACAGTTCACTGAAGCATGGTTGTCATATCTTTCTGCCTCACACCCTCCCCTTTTGAATTCCCTCTAAATCCAAGAGAAGCTATATTACTTAAGTCTTACTTGTGGGGTTTTCCTTTTAGATTGCAAATAAAACCTAAAACCTGACATTAACTAAAAGAATTAGAGGAGGAAAAGATATCATGAGATGGAAAACAAGCAGTTTTTGATTACAAAACATTCCATCAAGTTGTATCTATCTACTGGGTTGCTAGACCAGAAGGCCCCATACTTGACTCTCAGTCTTTGCACTTGCTACCTATGTGACTGGGGGTACATTATTAAACTACAGTGTACTCTTTCTTCAAAAGATGACCAATTTTAGCATTACATCCAGTAATGTGATAACTTCTATGAAATATTTACTAGAGAATTTGGTGTTAAATAGCTTTTGGTAGAGGCAAGCCATCACCCACTTCAAACATCTTGAAAGTTTTTATCTGTGACAACTGTGGAAAGTTTTTATCTGTGGAACTGATGTAGAGGGGCTTTCAAATGAGATGGCTGGGAAAAAATATGGCAAGTCAATATTCTCTTTCTCTTTTTTGGCTTTGTTTCAATTTCCCGTTCCTTCTCATTTTCTCCCTCCTCTACCCTCACCTTCTCATCCTTTTCTACTCATAACTAGGAATTGTAGAAACCTTTTAGTGACTATGAAATAATAATCCTTGAGACTTTAAAGCACTGAGTATATTTGCTGTGCTTTGTTTTCTTTATTTTTATTCTTATCCTTAGTTCATTGGCTTGTCGATCCCCCCTACCTTTTTTATGCCAAAGGGATCATAGCTGTTTTACAAGTTTTCTACTACTCCAACTATTACCTGGAGGAAAGGATTCAGCCATATATTGAAATAGCAGTTGTGTGTTTTTCAAATATACAACACGGACAGGCAGACAGACAGACAGACACACACACACACACACACACACACACACACACACACACACACACTCACAACTTTTCATGCTTTAGCTTAAATTATGTTTTATGGTAATTTTATATCTAAATTTTCTCATCTATGGCAAGTATAGCTTCATCTTGGAATACCCACAAGTGACCAGTCTCTCTCAACCTTTGTTCTCTATAGATCTTATTCCCAGGCATTTATTGATCAATCTCATTCTTTTCAATCCATTTGTCCTCTCAGTTTTGACTGCAACTCACTTTTTGAAAGACATGTAAGACTTAATAATAAGAATTTTCCAGTCTATGGACTTTAGTTTTAAATATGACAGTATATGAGAAGTTTTCATCCTGCAGAATTTTCTTTATTAATTTTTCTGGAGATTTCTCTTATTTAAAGGGCATTGTCTTCTTTTATATAAAGGATTTATATCTGTTTTGTGATTCACTAATGTCACCAAATATATCAGTGTCCTGAGGTATTTTATGCTTCATAGCGTCAACATAAATTCATTTTAGTGTTAATAAGAAAGCCTGCCAGGACGGTTTGGAAAGTACTTAAAATTAAATAAGTAATTCTCAAGAAATTTTTTCTTATCACAATACAACATTTAAAAATCATTTCAACATCTAACTCTGAAGTAGTTATTCTTTATAATCATTCTGAAGTAGTTTTGAAGGGAAATTTCTTTCCCACCTGTCAAGTCATGTTAATCAAAATCCTTTGCAGGTTATACAATATTAAAATTATTGCACTCACTTAGAATGATAAAGGCTTAATAGGACTGCATTTAAATGAGATTTAAGCCTTCAAGATATCTACTCATTTTTATTGTTAGTGAAAATCTAACCAGCACATATCCAGGTGGGGTTTGTTTTCCCAGTTTTTGATAAAATGTGATTTTACTCTGATTTGCATCCTGCTTAGTAACTCATCTCTGATAGCACCACAGTTTAAACACTATTTTCCAGGTGTGATTCATTTGTGGCAAGAATGCCATTCTCCACTCTGGCAGAGGCACATTCCTGGAATAAATGTCTTTCCTTAGGAAAATGGCAGGAGGGAGTAAGTTCTTAACTTCTTAAGGGTTTTAATGAGACAAAACTCAGATGCAATAACTGGCACTGAGCTCCATGTTGCTTCTCATTTAATCCACTTTTAATCATGCAGAGATTTTTCTTATATTCATTATGAAGTTATTGTTTTCAATTGTGTGAACAGAGTATTTCCCTGCTATAGAGAGCTATTTCTAGCTCTAGTATACATATATTCAGTCATATGCCATTGTAAACACACACACATACACACACACTTGAAATATAGCTTTTGACAATGGCCTTTTTTAGAATAGGACAAGGTTAAATGTATGCAGAGCCCTGGACTCATTCCCAGCACCACAGAAAGGATTTCATACGATGGTGACATCTGCTTCCTTAGTGCAGTCTGCAATAATCAGTCTCAAAAAGATGGCAGCATAATGCACTTGAGAAAAATATTTGCATGTAGTATCCTTAATTCTTTTGTAACTCTAAGTACTCATTGATTTCTTGCAGCTTTTTTCCCCAAGTGTTTCTATTATCTCTGCTTTGAGACTTGCATGCATTTCTGACTTTCTCTGATGCCATTATATGTATAAAGTAGTTACAGGGAAGGTACCTGTATTTCTTGTGAGATTGGAGCAAATAAATCATTTACCTTTTAGACAATGGAAAGTAACTTCTTCACATTTTTTATGTCTCCCTTTATTCTGATGCTTTGATATGTCCAATATTTCCTCTGTAGATTTCTTCCTGCATTAATGCTAAAATAATTTCTCATTAACCAGACAATCAGCACAAAATGAATGTCACTCCAGCATTAGACAGAGCAGGGGGTATGGGATGAGGTGACTGATGGGCCAGGTTAAAAGAACTAGAAAGCAAAATCTTAACCCTCTCAAAGCTAAAACATTAGGGCAACAAGTCACGGAGGCAGTAAAGGAAAGAAGCCATGTGTCTCCAAGTGCAAATTGACACAGGACAGATTGAGGAATGAGATGTTAGCTATAGGTGACTTCAGTGATGCTTAAGAGAGAGAGAGAGAGAGAGAGAGAGAGAGAGAGAGAGAGAGAGAGAGAGAGAGAGAGAGAGAGAGAGAGAGAAAGAGAGAGAGAGAGAGAGCGCAAGAGAGAGAGAGAGCGCAAGAGAGAGAGAGAGCTACTTCCACTGAGGGGAGGATGTGGTCACACAGGAGGTGACTCCTCACGAAATCACTTGCCTCATTAGGAGTACTGTGGCAATTGTGGGAAAGGTTTATTTTGCAGGTGTGGAGTAAGCAGCACGGAAAAAGAAGTCAAGTGGGCACCACGCCACTACTTCTTCATGACAGCCCGATAGGCAGATGTTCTTACTCTAGGGTAGACCAGGCTGAGGATCTGAAAGAATGAACCATCCAACCAATGATCACTCTAGGAGTGCATTGGTAGGTGTCTTGTTCTCTGTGGGCACTGGCTTCTAAAGGCATAATGCTGGTGTTTTTTGAATCTGATTACAGTTCCTATTATCAACAGCTATAAGTTTCTTTATATTTTGAGGATGAAGCCTCTCATGCTGTCTTAGAGGAAAATACTAGCATCAACAAAAATGAAAATCACCTTAAAAATGACCAGTTGTGTCTAGATTGTATATATTTGTATGTGTGAAATGTACTCATATTATTCTAAACAAGATCAGAATATTAGTCAGTTATAAAAATGTAAAAGACCACCAGTGGTTGTTGCCATTCTAACACTGTTCAGAGGAATGAGTATCTGGAGTGATTCCTGGTCTAAACACCATGGTAGGCTCAACATAACACAAAAACTTGTATCATTAGATTTCCTCTTTATCCCATAAAGCTACCTTTCTTTCTGACCCACTTCTACAGATAGAATTAGCCTACTCTTTTAGTAGTGCTTTTCATTGCTGCATCTTCTAACATTCGAATCAAATGTGTATGTTATTCTTTGAGATCCTTACTGATATGTCATCCTTCTTTACAGGAAGAAACTTGTAAAGTTTCAGCGTGTGTGGAGGAGTCAAATTTTGGGGACTGCACTACAAAGTGGGAAATCCATCCTCAGTGGTACTTTCCCACATACCTCAAGGTAGTGTTGCATAGACAGTGATCTTTTCTCTCATGAAACAATTTTACAATACAATCATCTCAACATTGAAGGACATAGTACTACAATTACTGATGTACAACGAAAGATGTATTGTGGGGTTTTTTATGGGAAAAGTTTAAATAATTATTGCTTATGACAAATAAAATAAAACAACTGCGTATTAGGTTGAAATATAATACAAATATAGTTTATGTATAACAAATTTGATCCTAATATGCTTACTAAAATTCTTCCTTATACAATTTTTGTCTGTATCTGCCTAAACACAAAGTAATTACAGATATTTGCTTGCATCTAAATAGCATGAAATCCTTTTTAAAAATGTAATATATTTAGAAATTTTAATGTTGACTGACTACGATCTTTTCAAGACATACCTTTCTCTGCAAAGGATTATTTTTGAAGAATATGCTTCTTTACAAAATGGAGATAGATGGGGAGAACTTTTGAATGTGGAAACATGATGGATTGGGGAGAAGGTTCAGTGACTGAGGGTACTGCTCTTCCAAAAGACCTAAGCTTCACTCCTGGAGCCCATTTTGGGTAGCTCACAACTACCTGTAATTCTAGTTTCAGGGGATTTGATGTTTTCTTCTGGTCTCCAAGGGTGCCTGTATACATGGCAGGGCTCTAGCATGTATACACATATGCATGCATGCACACATGCACACACACACATTTTAAAAAATCTTTTATTTAAGATGGTAGAAACATGAGTGTCTTAGGGTTTCTGTTGCTGTGAAGAGACACCATGAGCAAGGCAACTCTTATAAAGGAAAATAGTTTAGAGGTTTAGTCCATTGTCATCATGGTGGGACATGGTGCTGGAGAAGCTGAGAGTAGAGAAGGATCTACATCTTAATCCTGCAGGCAAAAGGAGGTGACCTGAACTAGGCATAACTTGATCATAGGAGACCTCAAAGCCTGCCCCCACAGCGATATACTTCCTCCAACAAGACCACACCTAATTCAATGAGAGTGCCACACCATATTAGCTTATGGAGCCAATGATGTTCTAACTACCACAATGAGTAAATCTCAGAATTTCTGAGAAATTCAAGGGGCCCCTTTGAGAGGAGAGATTATACACACACACACACACACACACACACACACACACACACACACACACATACATGTATGTATGTATGTATATATATGTATGTACATACATACACACATACATATATATTAAAAGAGAAGAAAAACATAAACTGTTTTTGTTAATTGTTAATACATGATAAATATCTGCTATAGTTGAGTGGTAAATTAGTAAAACAAATGATTAACTGACTTATTGGTGCCCAGTTGTCCTTTTCTTCTCTGTTTTTCCCACTTGCTAAAGCATGAAATGTCCTACCTAGCAAGAAAGATTTGAGGATTGCTTTGTTACAGTACAAAGTAGGGATTTCCATCCTGCCACTAGCTGCTTCTGGAGATGAACTTGCTCCTTGCAGAGCCATGCTGCCATCAGCATGCTTTGGAACTCATGTTAACACTGTGATTCTTCAAAGAAAGCCCACATAGCTAAGCAATCTCTTGATTCTAACATACTCATATACATTTTATCATCATTTCTATCCTATTTAGATACTTATTTATGCAGAATTAAGCTTTGAAGTTTCCTTTAGGAATTTTATAGCTTCTTTCCCCTTTCCTGGAGTCAGGGAATTCTATTCTCAGGTAAATAGTCTGCTTTTATGTACAATGTTCATGGCCCTCAAAAGCAGAGGAAAAACCACCTTTGTTGAGTCTGACAACCTATGAAGTTAGATAGAGTACAGTTAAAAAAATGTTAAAAATTTGTGATTTGGGATGATATATATAAATGCATCATATGTCTCTCCAATGAAGTAATACTAATGAGAGGTGGTAGTGGGTTCAGTAATTGTCTTAAAGTAATAAGATAAATAGCATTTTGAGATATAGAAACAGAACAGAAGGAAATTTATGTGATGGAGATGGCTATGTGTTCTGCCAGTATTGTGTTGATATTACATTCACTGTGGAAGAAAATGTGAAACTTCAGTTTCCCCAGAAATGTTTATAGATGCCTATGGGCCACTTACAACACAGAGAATAATTTAGCGAACCTGTAGACTTCAGTTACTAAAATCACCAAGACATGTTATATAAGCAGTATCTCTATAAAATTAATTAATTAGCTTCCAAGTAGGAATAAGTATCCATCTAAAATTTAGATTTTAAAGTTAAGATTTAAGAGGTCATGAAGATTGCTCAGCTGTAAAAACAATTGCTGCCAAGCCTGATGACCTGCTTTGGTTCCAGGGGTCCACATGGTAGAGGGAAAGAATTATCTCCTACAAACCATCTTCTAGACTCCACATGCAGACTTGACACAGGCACTATATGCAAATAATAAGTATTTCTCATTTTTAATGATAATTTTTAAAAATTTAAATATGAAACAAGCTTGTTTTACATTTCAATCACAGTTCCCTCACCATCCCTTCCTCCCCTGTACCCCTACCACCTCCATTCCATCCTTTTTCTGCTCCCCAGGAAGGGTGAGGCCTTCAATGGGGAATTTTCAAAGTCTGTCATATCATTTGGAGCAGGGCCTAGGCCCTCCCCCACATGTCAAGGCTGAGAGAGTATCCCTCTATGTGGAATGGGCTCCCAAAGTCCATTCATTTATTAGGAATAAATACTGATCCCTTACCAGAGGCCCCATAGACTGCCTACTCCTCATAACTAACACCCACATTCAGGAGGTTAGTCCTATGCTGGATTCACAGCTATCAGACTAGGGTCCATGAGCTCCCCCTTGTTCAGGTCAGCTGTTTCTGTGGGTTTCTCCAGCCTGGCCTTGACACCTTGCTCATCACTCCTCCCTCTCTGCAACTGGATTCCAGGAATTTGGCTCAGTGTTTAGCTGCGGGTGTCTGCTTCTGCTTCTGTCAGCTACTAGATGGAGACTCTAAGATAGCATATAAGATAATCATCAAACTCATTATCAGGGAAGGGTATTTAAGGTAGCCTCTCCACTATTGCTTAGATTCTTAGTGGGGGTCATCCTTGTAAGGCTTAGGACATTCCTTACTACCAGAGTTCTCTTTACACCTATAATGTCTCCCTCTGTTATGGTATCTATTTTCTTGCTCTTCTATATTCTTCCCCTGACTCAATCATCCTGCTCCCTCATGCCCTCTTCTCCCTTTCTCTTCTCCCCTTCTCTTTCTCCTTACTCCCTCTCTCCTACCTCCATGCACCCAACTTGTTCAGGATATCTAGGCCCTTTCCCCTTCTCCAGGAGACTCTATATATCTTTCTTTAGATCCTCATTGTTTCCTAGCTTTTCTGGCAGTGTAGATTGTACGCTGGTAATCTTTTGCTCTATGTCTAAAATACATATATGAGTGAGTATATACCATGTCTTTATGTGACTGGGTTACCTCACTCAGGATGGTTTCTTCCAGTTCCATACATTTGCCTGCAAATTTCAAGAGTCCATTGTTTTCTTTTCCACAGAGTAGTATTCCATTGTGTAAATGTGCCACATTTTCTCCATCCATTCTTCGGTTGAGGGGCATTTAGATTGCTTCAAGGTTCTGGTTATTACAAATAATGCTGCTTTGAACATAATTGAACAGATGTCCTTGTTGTATGAATGTGCATCTTTTGGGTATATGTCTAAGAGTAGAATTATTGGATTTTGAGGTAGACTGATTCCCATTTTCCTGAAAAAAGACTTTGGCAATGACCTTTCTGCTTCTATTGTGTGGAACACTGAAGAATATTGGTATTAGCTGTTCTTTGAATTTCTGGTAGAATTCTGCACTGAAAACTTCTGGTCCTGGGCCCTTTTTAGTTGGGAGAATTTTGATGATTGCTTCTATTTTATTAGGGGTTACAGGTCTTTTTAAATTACTTATATGTTCTTGATTAAATTTTGGTAAGTGATATATATATGCAGGAAATTGTCCATTTCTGTTAAATTTTTAAATTTTTTGGAGGACATGTTTTCAGAGCATGACCAGAAGATACTCTGGAATTCCTCAGTGTCCATTGTTATATCACCCTTTTCATTTCTGATTTTGTTAATTTGCATGTTTTCTTTTTGTTTTTTTTATTAGATTAGATAAAGGTTTGTCTATCTTGTTGATGTTCTCGAAGAACAAACTCTTTGTTACATTGATTCTTTGTATTGCTTTCCCAATTTCTACCTTATTGATTTCAGCCATCAAATTAATAATTTCCTGGATTCTACTCCTCTGGGGTGAGTTTGCTTCTTTTTGTTGTAGAGCTTTCAGTTGTGCTGTTAATTCTGTAGTGTGAGTATTCTCCATTTTCTTCATAAGACTTGGTGCTATGAACTTTCCTCTTAGTACTGCTTTGAAAGTGTCCCATAAGTTTGGGTATGTTGTGTCTTCATTCTCATTGAATTTTAGGAAGTCTTTAATTTCTTCTTTTTATTCCTTCCTTGACTCAGGAAGACAATTGCACATTGTCCAATTTTATGAGTTTGTAGTGTTTCTGCAATTTTTGTTGTTGTTAAATTCTAACTTTAACCCTGTATCATGATAAGATACAGGGGCTTATTCCAATTTTCTTGTACCTATTGAGGTTAGCTATATTGCTGAGTATGTGGTTGATTTTAGAGAAAGTTCCATGTAGTGCTGAGAAGAAGGTATAGACTTTTGCGTTTGGATGCAATGTTCTATAAATGTCTGTTACAATCAATTGGGTCATAACTTCTGCTAGTTCCTTTTATACTTTGTTGAGTTTCTGATTGGTGGCCCTGTCTAGAGTTGAGAGTGGGGTGCTGAAATCTCCCACTATCAGTCTGTGAGGTTTTATGTGTGATTTGAGTTTTAGTATTGATTCTTTGATGAATGTGGTGCTTTAGTATTTGGGGCATAGATGTTCAGAATTGAGACATTATCTTGATGGATTTTTCTTTGATGAATAAGAAATGCCACTCTTCATCTCTTTTGATTGATTTTTAGTTTAAAGTCTAATTTGTTAGATACTAGAATTGCTATATCTGCTTATTTCTTGGGTCCATTTGATTTAAAAATCTTTACCCAAACCTTAACTCTGAGGTAATATCTGTCTTTGAAGTTGAGGTGTGTTTCTTGTATGCAGCAGAAGGATGGATTCTGTCTTTGTAGCCATCCTGTTAGACTGTGTCTTTTTTTTTTCCTTTTTTTTATTTTTTATTTTTCTTCTACATATTCATCCCAGTTCCCTCTCCCTCCCTTTTTCCCTCCCATCTCCCCCACCCCCCAACTCCACATGTAGGGTGATGCCTTCCAGGAAGGGTCATCTAAATCTGTCAAGACATTTGGAGTAGGGACTAGGCCTTCTCTCCTGTCTCTAGATTAAGAGAGTATCCCTCTGTGGGGAATGTGCTCCCAAAGTCCTTTTGTGCACCAGGGATACATCCTGGTTCTATTGTCCAAGGTCTCTTAGACTGCTCAGGCCTTCTAGCTGAGGCCCATGTTCAGGGGGTCTGAGTCAGTCCCATGCTCGATTCCCAGCTATCAGTCTGTGGGTCCATTAGCTCCTCCTTGTTCAGGTCAGCTGTCTCTATGTGTTTCTGTAGCCTGGTCTTGTCTTCCCTCTCTGCATCTGGACTCCAGTTCTGCTCAGTGTTTAGTTATGGGTGTTTGCTTCTGTTTCCATCAGCTACTAGATGAGGGCTACATGATGGTGTATATGTAATATAGTCGTCGATCTCATTATCAGGGAAGGGCATCTATGGTAGGCTTTTCATTGTTGCTCAAATTGTTGGGGTCAGTCTTGTAGGTCTCTGGACATTTCTCTAGGTTCTGTTTTCTATTCAAATCTATAATGACTCCCACTTTTATGGTCTCTCTCTCATTTCTCTCCTTTATTCTTTCCCTGACTCAATCTCCCTAGTCCTACTTCCTTTCCTCTTCTCCCGTTCTTTTTCTCCTAGTTCCCTCTCCTCTCACCGCTCCCCCCCCCACACTCCTCATATGCTCAGGAGATTTTTTCCCTTTCCCCTTCTGTGAGGGACCTTATATGAATCTCTGGGAATCCTTTTTGTATCCTAGTTTCTCTGGCGGTGTGAATTATAGGCTGGTGATCTTTTGCTCTCTGTCAAAAGCCATATATGAGTGAGTATATGCCATGTTCCTCTACTTGTGACTGGGTTACCTTATTCAGGATCATTTCTTCAAGTTCCATCCACTTGCCTGAGAATTTCAAGATTCCGATGTTTTTTTTCCACAGAGTAGTATTCCCTTGTGTAAATGCGCCACATCTTTTTTATCCATTCTTCAGCTGAGGGGCAACTAGATTGCTTCCAGGTTCTTGCTATTACAAATAATGGTGCTATGAATATAGTTGAGCGCATGTCTTTGTTGCATGGATGTGGATCATTTGGGTATATGTCTAAGAGGGGGATTGTGGGGTCCTGTGGTAGACTGATTCCCATTTTGCTGAGGAACTGCCATACTCATCTCCAAAATGGCTGTACAAGTTTGCACTCCCACCAGAAGTGGAGGAGTGTTCCCCTTTCTCTACATCCTCTCCAACATAAGTTGTCATTGGTGTTTCTAATTTTAGCCATTCTGGCAGGAGTAAGATGGTATCCCAAAGTTGTTTTGATTTGCATTTCCCTGATAGCTAAAGCTGTTGAGCACTTTCTTAAGTACCTTTCAGCCTTTTTGATTTCCTCTATTCAGTTCTGTACCCCATTTTTAAAAATAGGATTATTTGGTGTTTTGTTGACCAGTTTCTTGAGTTCTTTATATATTTTGGAAATCATCCCTCTGTCATATGTAGGATTGGTGAAGATCTTTTCCCACTCTGTGGGCTGCTGTTTGGTTTTATTAACTGTGTCCTTTACCTTACAGAAGCTTCTTAGTTTGAGGAGGTCCCATTTATTAATTGTCAATCTCAGTGTCTATGCTACTGGAGTTATGTTTAGGAAGCAGTCTCCTGTCCCAATTTGTTCAAGGGTACCTCTCATTTTCTCTTCTAAGAGGTTCAGTGTGGCTGGATTTATGTTGAGGTCTTTGATGCATTTGGACCTGAGTTTTATGCATAGTGATAGACATGGGTCTATCTGCAGTCTTCTATACACTATCTTCCAGTTGTGCCAGCAAACTGAAGATGTTTTCCTCCTCCCATTGTATACATTTAGCTGTTTTGTCAAAAATCAGGTGTTCCTAGGTGTGTGGGTTAATATCAGGATTTTTTATTTGATTTTATTGGTCTACTTTGTCTATGTTTGAGCCAATATTAGGCTGTTTTCAACTATAGCTCTGTAGTAGAGTTTAAAGTCAGGGAAGATGATGCCTCCTGAAGTTCCTTTATTGTACAGGGTATTTTTGGCTACCCTGGGTCTTTGATTTTTCCATAAAAAGTTGATTATTATACTTTCAAGATCATTGAAGAATTTTGCTGGGATTTTGCTGGGGATTGCATTGAATCTGTAGATTGCTTTGGGCAAGATTGTCATTTTTTACTATGTTTATCCTACCTATCTAGAGCCTGGGATATTTTTCCTTTTTCTGGTATTTTCTTTAACTTCTTCCTTTAAAGACACAAAGTTCTTATTATGTAGGTCTTTCACTTGTTTTGTCAGAGTTACCTCAAGATAATTTATGTTGTTTGTGGCTATTATAAGGGTAATGTTTCACTGATTTCTTTCTCAGCCCCTTTGTCATCTGTATATAGTAGGGCTACTGATTTTTTGAGTTTATCTTGTACCCTTCTGGCTTGCTGAAGGAGTGTTTATTAGCTGTAGGTGTTCCCTGGTAGAGTTTTTTGGGTCATTTATGTAAACTATCATATCATCTGCAAATACTGACAGTTTGACTTCTTCCTTTCCAAGTTGTATCCCCTTGATCTCCTTTTGTTGTCTTATAGCTTTAGCTAAAACTTCAAGTACAATATTGAAGAGATAAGGAGAGAGGGCAGCCTTGTCTTGGTCCTGATTTTGGAGGATTTGCTTTAAGCTTCTCTCCATTCAGTTTGATGTTGGCTGTTGATTTACTATATATTGCATTTATTATGTTTAGGTGTCTTTCTGTTATCCCTGATCTCTCTAACACCTTTATCATGAAAGGGTGTTGAATTTTGTTGAAGGCTTTTTCAGCAAGTAGGGGGATGATTATATGGTTTTTCTTTTTCAGTTTGTTTATATGGTGGATTACTTTTACAGATTTTCATTTGTTAAAACATCCCTGCAACAGGATGAAGCCTACTTGGTCATGGTGGATGATTTCCCTGATGTATTCTTGGATTCAGTTTGCCAGTATTTTATTGAGTATTTTTGCATCAATGTTCATGAGGGATATTGGTCTTTAGTTTTCTTTCTTAGTTGTGTCTTTGTATGGGTTGGGTACCAAGGTGATGGTGGCCTTGTAAAAAGTGTTTGGTAATAAACCTTCTGTTTGTATTGTGTGGAACAATTTGAGGAGTATTGGTATCAGCTCTTCATTGAATTTCTGGTAGAATTCTGCATTGAAGCCATCTGGCCCTGGGCTTTTTATGGTTAGAAGGCTTTTAATGATTGCTTCTATATCAATATGCATTATCGGTATATTTAAGTTGTTTTTCTGTTCTTGATTTAATTGTGGTAAATAGTAGTTATTCAGAAATGTTTCCATTTCTTTTGAATTTTCAAATTTTGTGGAGTACAGGTTTTTCAAAGTATGACCTGAAAGTTGTCTGGATTTTCTCTGTGTCCGTTGTTATGTTCCCCTTTTTGTTTCTGATTTTGTTAATTTGCATGTTCTCTTTCAGCTTTTTTGTTAGTTTGGATAAAGGTTTGTCTATCTTGTTGATTTTCTTGAAAAACCAACTCTTTGTTACATTGGGTTTTTTTTTTTTTAATCATTTTCCTGGGTTTTACTTTATTGATTTCAGCCCTCAAATTGATTAATTTTCTGGCATCTACTCCTCCGGGGTGAGTTTGCTTCTTTTTGTTATAAGGCTTTCAGTTGTGTTGTTAATTCTCTAATGTGACTATCCTCTGTTTTCTTCATATGGGCACTTAGTGCAATTAACTTCCCCTGTAGCACTGCTTTCAAGGTGTTTCATAAGTTCGGGTATGTTGTGTCCTCATTCTCGTTGAATTTTAGAAAGTCCTGAATTTCTTTCTTTATTTCTTCTTTGACCCAGGAATGGTGCAATTGTGCTTTGTTCAGTATCCATGAATTTGTAGGGTTTCTGTGATTTGTGTTGTTGAATTCCAACTTTAAAACATGGTGGTCTGATAAGATACACAAGATTACTCCAATTTTTTTTTTTTTTTTTTTTTTTGGTTTTTTGTATCTGTTGAGGTTTGTTATGTCGCCTAGTATGTGGTCAATTTTAGAGACGGTTCCATGAGAAGCAGAGAAGTAAATTCTTCTGTGTTTGGATGGAATGTTCTATAGATGTCAGTTAAACCCAATTGGGACATAACTTCTGTTAGTTCTTTTGTTTCTTTGTTAAGTTTCTGACTGGTGGTCCTGTCTGGTGGTGAGAACAGGGTGTTGAAGTCCCCCACTATAAGTGTGTGAGGTTTTATGTGAACTTTGAGTTTTAGTAGCATTTCTTTTATATGTGGGGCATAGATGTTTAGAATTGAGAGTTTGTGCTGATGGATTTCTGCTGTGATGACTTCGAAATGACCATCTTCATCTCTTTTGATTGAGTTTGGTTTGAAGTCTAACTTGTTATATATTAGGATAGTGCATGCTTCTTGGGTCCACTTGATTGGAAGATTTTTTCCCCAATCTTTTACCTTGAGGTAATGTTTGTCTTTAAGCTTAAATGTGTTTCTTTTATGCAGGAGAAGGATGGATTCTCTCTTTGTATCAATTCTGTTAGCTTGTGTCTTTTTATAGGCAAGTTAAGACCATTAATGTTGAGGAAAAGTAAGGACCATTGATTGTTAATGCTTGTTTGTTTTAGATTTGTTGTTGGCGGTGGTATTGTCAATATATTTGCCCTGGTGAAGTGGGATTATTCTATTGCCTATGTCTTTGTGAGTGTAGTTAACTTCCTAGGGTTGGAGTTTTCCTTCCATAACTTTCCATAGGGTTGTATTTGTAGATATGTATTGTGAAAATCTGGCTTTGTCATTAAATATCTTGTTTTCTCTGTTTATAGTGACTGAGAGTTTTGCTGGGTATAGTAGCCTGGGCTGGCATATGTGGACTCTTAGCACTTGTAGAACATATATCCATGACCTTCTGGCCTTAAGAGTTTCCATGGAAAAGTCAGGTATAATTTTGATAGGTCTGCCTTTATATGTTACCTGTCCTTTTCCCTTTGCTGCTCTTAATATTCTTTCTTTATTCTGTATGTTAGGGGTATTTTGATTATGTATGTTAGGGGTCTTTTTTCTTTGGTCCAGTCTATTTGGTGTTAGGTATGCTTCCTGTCCTTCTTCAGATTAGAAAAATTTTCTTAAATGATTTTGTTGAATATGTTTTCAGTCCCTTTGAGCTGAGCTTCTCCTTTCTCTATGCCTATTATACTTAGGTTTGGCCTTTTCATGGTGTTCCATATTTCCTGGATGTTTTGTGTTAAGAATTTGTTGGATTTAAGATTTTCTTTGGTCGATTAATCTATTTCCTCTAGTTTATCTTCAGTGCCTGAAATTCTCTCTTCCATCTCTTATATCTCTTATATTCTTTATATGCTTGTGTCTGTAGTTCCCGATCGTTTGCCCAGTTTTTCTATTTCCAGCATTCCTTCAGTTTGTGTTTTCTTCATTGTCTCTATTTCAGTTTTTAAGTCTTGAACTGTTTCCTTCACCTGTTCAATTATTTTTTTTCTTGGCTTTCCTGACTTTTTTTTTTTTAAGAGATTTGTTCATTTCTTAAATTTTTTGTTTGTTTTTTCTTCCATTTCTTTAAGGGATTTTCTCACATTGTCTTTGAGGGCCTCTACCATTTTTATGAAGATATTTTTTAAGTCGTTCTCTTCTGCTTCATCTGCTTTGGGATGTTCAGGTCTAGTTGGTGTAGAGTCTCTAGATTCTGGTGGTGTCAGGCTTGCCTTTCTATTGTTATGTGTTTCCTTGTATTGCCATCTACCCATTGCTTCTTCCAGTGTGTGCAGGTGGGGTCTCTCTCTCTATGCTACTCCCTGGGTGTGCTTAGGTCAGTCAAAAGTTCGATGTCTGTAGCTCTGTGTGGTCCAAGCTCTCTAGGAGGTCTCTCCTTATGCAGGGGCCTGGAAATGGGGGTCAAAGATCAGGCTCCAACAGAGGCCCAGCAATGGTTGTTCAAGGTCTGGCTGGCAAGGACTCAGGATGGTCCTGTGGAGATAGGTAAATCTCTGGCCAGAACTCCAGCAGAGGAATGGTGGTGTGAGTCAGAGATCAGGCAGATGGGGTTTAAGCAGCCTGTGTCTTTTTATAGGCAAGTTAAGACCATTGATATTGAGGAATATTAATGACCATTGATTGTCAATTCTTGTTTATTTTGGATTTGTTGTTGCTGGTGGTATTGTGTGTGGATTTTCCCCCATTTTTCTCTTGGCTGTTGGTAAAATTGGATTATCTATTACCTGTGTTTTTATGGGTATAATTAACTTCCTTGGGTTGGAGTTTTCCTTCCAGAACTTTCTTAGTGCTGGATTAGTTGACATGTATTGTTCAAATCTGGTTTTGTCATGGAATATCTTAGTTTCTTCATCTTTCATGATTCAAAGCATTGCTGGGTATAGCAGTCTGGGCTGCCATCCGTGGACTCTTAGTGTTTGTAGACCATCTATCCAGGACCTTCTGGCCTTGAGAGTTTCCATGGAGAAGTCAGGTGTAATTCTGATAGGTCTGCCTTTATATGTTACTTGGCCTTTTTCTTTTTCTGCTCTTAATATTCTTTCTTTATTTTGTTTGTTTGATGTTTTGATTATTATGTGGTAATGGGACTTTTTTGTGGTCTGCTCAGTTTTTTAATATTCTTATGATTAGAAATGTAATAGTTATTATGCTAAGAACTTCTAATAAACAGTATAAATCAGTGAAATAATAAATCATAGTAAATATAACATTTTTATATGTTATATATATCATTTTTATATAACATTTTAATATGGTGATGACTAATGAAAAACAAGTGTATATCTTCACTGACACATATCAGTTATACATATTTGTGGGGTACGGTATACATTTTAATACACTCATGCCATGTTTAATAACCAGTACACCATAGTAGTGTGTGTTTTATGTTGGAAGCATTCAAAATTGAAAGAAATATTTGGTTAAAGGTTGTGAACCATAGTTATCCCACCATGTTATAGAAACGTCCAGTTATTTCTCCTATCCAATTACATCTCTACACCCATGGAACATCTTCTGGACAGCTTCTTTCTATATGTTCACCAGGCTCTGCTGTTGCATTTTCCAATTTCATATCAACACATTGAAATATCTGTGAGATGTAAACAGGGAGACTTTGGTTCAGGGATCTGAGACCCAGAGGCTTGAGGCCTACATTAGTGCTATAGGACACTAGGATGGGGTTTGTGGATTAGAGCTTGGTATTTTATAGATATTTGTAGTGTGTGTGTGTGTGTGTGTGTGTGTGTGTGATTCCTTAAAATTTTCAATAGTGTTTTCTCTATTTCTATGAAGAATTTCATTGACATTTTCATAGGAGTTACATTAACTCATCTGTTACTTTATGATATTTAACAATTTCCATTCTTTCAATGGAATATAAGTTATCTCTTGATGATTTTCAATGTTGTTGCTCTGTTTTACCTGTGTGACAGAATTTTCATTTTGGACACTGCACATTTCTTGATTAAATTTATTTTTAATTTTTTTGGAGATGTTGTAAATGATTGCAGGAGACATACTTTATTCCCTTTATTCTCTCTTGTGGTATTTCATCATGTATATAGGCATCACATTTCCCTCATCCATTCATCAGCTGACAGACACCTGGGTTGTTTCTCCAACTTGGTTGCTGTGATTAAAGCTGCCACAAACATACAACTGTGCAGCTTTTTCAATCTGCTGATTTAAGGTTCTTTGGATTTTTATCTGGTGGTAGAATGGGAAGCTCACCAAAGTTCTATTTTTTAGTTTCTCAGGAGGCTTTATTCTGTTTCCCATAATGGTTGTACTAACTTACATTGCTACCCTATGTGCAGGAGATGACCTCTTTCTCCACATTGCAGCCAGTATTTATTTATTTATTTATTTATTTATTTATTTATTTATTTATTCATTCATTTATTTTGCCGGCCGTTACTTGCTACTGTTCTGAAAAGGGGTAATATAAGACTGAGCTTTGATTTGTGTCTCCAAGACAAAGTGATAATAAACATTTTAAAAATAATCTACTTTGTACATTCTCTTTGGAGAAATTTCTGTTCAGAACACTTGACTACTATAAAAAGGATTACTTAGGCTTCTGCTATGGAGGTTTTGTCATGTATATATTCTGGAAATTAATCCTTTCTTGGATGACTAGTTTGAAAATGTTTCCCTGTTCTACAGTCAACTGGTTCCTTTGATGAACAAAAATTTTTAGTTTGCTAGAACCACACTTAGCAAATCTTACATTTGTTGTCTGTTTGAGGTTATAACAAACACAAAATCCTTGCCAGGTACAGTATCCTGGAACAGTCCTCTGCCCTCATATTTTCTTCTAATAAGCTCCATAGCTTTAGGTTTTATGTTTATGACACTGATTTATTTTTAGCTAGGCCTTGTTACTGGATTGATTCCTTTCTTCTAAATATTGGGATTTCCAAAACAATTTATTGAAGAGACTTACTTTCTCCAATAATTGTTCTTTATGCCTTTACTGAAAATCAATAAGCACATTTATTTCCAAACTCTCTTTTTGTTTGTTTTTGTGTCTGTTTTATATTACTGCCATGCTGTTTTTGTAGTTATTGCTTTGAAGTTAGTTTTGATATCTGGTAATGTTTCCAGCTTTGTTCTTTTGGTAAGCATTCCCTTGAGTTTGATACGTTGTGATTCCTTGCAAATTTCAGTGGTGTTTTCTCTATATCTGTGAAGTTTCATTAATGTTTTGATAGGAATCATATTGACTTGGTGTGTTGAATTGTGTTTATTTCTACAATGTTAGTTCTTTCAACCAGTGAGCATAAAGTATCTATCTCTCTATGGTTTTTCATTAGTTTGTTTTTGCTTATGTAATGGCTCAACATCTGTCTTCAGTGTTTTATTTATTTAGGTTTGTTTGTTTGTTTTGCTTTTTGATTTTTGAGACAGGTTTCTCTGTATTGTTTTGGATCTTGCACTGGAACTCACTCTGTAGACCAGACTGGCCTTGAATTCACAGAGATCTGCCTGCCTCTGCCTCCCGAGCATTGGGACTAAAGGCATGCACCACCAAGGCCCAGCTATGTCTTCAGTATTTTATAATTTCCATGGTGGAGAATATTCACTCCCTTGCTGAAATTTATTTCTAGTGTGCTTTGAAGCTAATTAAATGTTACTGCTTTATTAATGCTTTTCCAGAAATTTTGTTATTGATGTATGATAAGGTTATTGATTTTTGTATGTTTCCCTAGTATTAGGCAAACTTACTGGATTCATGTTTTTTGCTCCAATTTTTTTTTTTTTTTTGTGGAGTCTGAGTTTTACTAATATAAAATCATGGCATCTGAAAGCAGAAATAATTTGGCTTTTTTATTTATGTGCCATTTATTCTTTTGCATATGAATTAAAATTTTTAACAAGTACATGTAATTTTAAGACAAATATATAGTAAATGAATGAAATTATTACTTTTATCTTTGCAAAACTATTTTTTTATTTGGACAATCTACTCTCTCAAGCAGGATATTAATATTTACTCTTTCCATTTGATTTATTATGCACTTATGAACAATGGTTACCTAAATATATGAAATTTATTATAAATGCAGTATGGGAATTTTTAATTTAATTTTTTAATTTAATCCTTTTTAAAAAATATTTTTAATTGACTTTTTTGAGAATTTTACATTATCGACCTCTATCCCACTCATTTCCAAGTCCTTCCATATCTACCCTCCATCCTTATAATTTACGTCCAAAATGATGTCCTAGCCAGTGTTGCCACCAAGGGCCATTTGGATACTTGTGGTCTGGGCTGCTACCTGATGTCCAGGGTGGTGGTGCTGCTGCTGGAAACCACCCAAGCTTCATTTAATCCTTTAAAGGTAAATCCAATCTTTTCCTCTCCCTGAGGGAAAAACTCTACTACAATAGTAATATGATTTAAAAAAAAAGATGAAATTTTGTAACAAAGCAAATATAAGGAAATGAGTGTGTGTGTGTGTGTGTGTGTGTGTGTGTGTGTGTGTGTGTGTGTGTGTTTTCAGTTAGAGATGTGTTAGTATTTTAAATAACCTGGGCATTTAAAAAGAAAACACCCCAGTTTGTAAATAAGCAAAAGAGTCAGTATTTTTGTCTTTTTTAAAAAAAACTATGCTTTTTTATTTTTGTTATGTACTTATGTAAGTTAATATAACCTGTATCTAAGAATTTTTCTTTGACCACATATAAACTTTATTTTTCTAAATTTTTGTTGTTGTTGAGGGATGATGTATATGTGAGTACACATTTGTGGGTGTTCTCGTGTGTGTGTGTGTGTGTGTGTGTGTGTGTGTGTGTGTGTGAGACTAGATGTTGAGTTTAGGGTGTCTATGAATTGATTCTTCACTTATTAACTAACTAACTAGCTAGCTAACTAACTAGTTTTGAGTCATGGTCTCTCACTAAACCTGGAGCTCACCAATTGGCTAGCCTGAGTGACTAATGCGTCTTTAGACTCCCCACTGCGGAGGTTATAAGCATGTACCATATGTAGCTTTGCTGTAGATACTGGGGATCTAATGTGGGCCCTCATTCTTGGCTAGCAGGCTTTTTACTCACTAACCATCTCCTGAATCCTACCAAATGCAAATTTTCAAAGGAAGTCCTCGGGAATGGGAGCCCCTCACTGAAATGACATGCATTACCTAATCAAAATGAGCATTGTGATATCAGATATCATAATGAGAGGTTGTGGTTTCAGTATGACGTACCTCCCCTATGGTAATATATTTGAGGTTTGATTGCCAACTGATGGACTTTAAAAAAATGGTTAGATCAGAAGTACTTTAATATCATTAGTGGATTCATTCATTGATTGTTTTAAAATTTGTGTAGAGAATTTGGGAACCTTGTTGGCGGAGATGTGGATACACTTCTCCCAAAGGATATTTCTGACCTTGGCCTCTATCTATTACCTCCCCTTAATTTCTTGTGTGCATTGTGGAGTTTACTTCACCATGTTCTTCTGTTTTTCTAGACTGAAGCCTCTCAATTCCTTACCATAAATAAATTCTTCCTCCTATAAGTTGACTATCTAAAGTATGTGGTCACAGTGAATGACTGACTAACACAGAAACTAGTACCAGAAATGTGTTGTTGCTGTGACTACTCTTGACTATATACTTCCTATGTCTTTGGAATTTTGGATTGTGGAAGAAATCTGGAAATAGTTATAAAAATTATAATGCTATAAGTGAAAACTTAATAGTAGTGATTTTTGGTGGGGACTTGGAAAAGTAGAGTGCTAAAAGAAATATAGAGAGTAACAATTACATTTTTAGGTGTGTGTGAATATATATGTATATATATTTATATATTTTAGGGTTTTATAATATTATAGAATATATATTAAAATTGGGGTAAAGGCCTCTTGTGTTAAATTCCAGTAAAGACTTCTCTATATCTTGTCAGTATACTGGCATTTTGGATTTTAAAGTCATGAACTTTTAATTAGTTTAATTTTTAGTTGAGAAAAGTTTCAAGGCAGTTTACAATTTAAGCTGTGGCATGGTTTTGCTAGCAACATTTAGCCAGATTTATAGTGACAAATGAGCCTGCAAACAAACAACAATAACAAAACAGGTGCTTGAAAACTTGTAAACTTCCAGTCCACAGAGAAAAACTTGTGTAAAGTTTAGTCTAAGCACAACATGGTTGTTTAAGGAATTCACAACTTTAAAGAAATTGCTAAATGGGTCTGGAGAAATGGCTCAACAGTTAACTAAAAGTACTTTGCTGTTCATACAGAAGACTGGGTTTCAATTACCAGCTCCCACGTTGCAGCTCACAACCGTTTGTAATTCCATTTCCCTGGGGATCTGGTGCCATCTTCTGGCCTCTGTAGGTACTAGGCATGCACATGGTATGCATATGTTCATGCAGTCACATACTCATACACATAAAATAATAAATAAATCTAAAAGAGAACAAGAAGAAGCCAAGAATTTTAACTTGAGGACAGTTTCTTTGAGTGTATCTCATGAATTCTTACGATGCTACTCTTGAGATGGTCTATGATATAAAGGATAAACTCATTTTAAAGACTACTTTAAGAAAAGAGCTAGGGGTCACCCTACTAGCAAAGGACAACATAGAAAATATTTTCCCAGGACCCTCACTATGCTCAACCCACCACAAACTCACAGACCACTGTAATAGTGATCCAAAGGGATATGGTTATGGTTAGTGCTAACAACAAATGTAGTGTCGTCCACAAAGTGCACATTTGTGATATGCAAGAGTTGTGTGGCCATGGAGGCATCTACCTACATTAGACAGCAAGACCTGGGAGGCTTGCTGTTAGGTGTCAAATCAGGATTCCTGCAGAGGGTGTTGTGTGAAGGCTTGAGGATAGTGACAAGAATAGATGTTAGATATGCTGCAAGTAGGAAATGTCTGCTAAGGAAAGCCATAGCAATGAGTGGAGCTGGCTGAAAAGGGAGGCCATATAGATTTCCATAGGGGTAGGGAAGTTCTCATGAGCTCATATCATGACACTGTGTACCCCAGGTGCTAAACATGAATGTATGGGATTTAATATTTACCATGCTGGTTCAGGTCTGGCTTTGATATACGCTTTCATTGCTATTCTTCTGTTGCCACCCCTTGGAAGGATAATGTTTACTTTGTGTCATTGGATATTGGAATATGCGATTTTGTTTTCCTTTTTACAGGGTCTCACAGTTCAGACTTTCGTCTGTATCTCAAATACTTTGAACTTTTGAACGATGCAAGAACTACTGAGAATGTGGAAAGTCTCATGGATGATCTAAACACATTTGGTACTGTGAGATAGACTTCATGGCTGGAAGATTAAGTTTCCTCAGATGTTTCTGTACTGGGAGCTTGATTGTTAGCTGGCTGGTCAGCTCATGAGGGTTCCTCATGAATAAACTAATCAATTAATTAGTTCAAGTTGTGACTAGATTTTTGGGAGATGTGGAAGTTTTCAATAGGAAGTTGGTGGCTAGGGACATGTCTTTGAAGAGTGCATCCTTCAGTCTTGCTCCTGTCTTCTGTGAAGTGAATAATCTCTTCTTCCAAGTGTCCACTGTCATGACATTCAGTTTCACCTTAGGCCCAAAGTAATAAAGCTAGCCTACAAAATAGAAAGCCCGTGGAACCGTGTCAATAGGTAGTTATTTCCTTTAAGTTCTCTCAGGTATTTTGACTATAGCTACAGAAAAGTAAGTAACATGAAAAACTCTCACATGTATGTATATATTATATGTAGGTGTGAATGCATACCCACTAAATTCACTTATAAGTATTGAACATTTTCTTTGTTTTTAGGTCTTCTTTTTCCTCTTTGTTATGAGCAGTTCTTAGTTAATTGCCTAGGCAGAACAATTAAAACCTAGATACAGTACATTAAATGTCTCTGAATGTACTTGTAGTATTTGTATAGCATGGCCACCCTAGAGGGAATTTTCAACAACTGTCTCAAATGTTCCCTTATTGTGTCCAGGAGATAAAATGAAGTGTTACAATTTTACTGGATCAATTTAAAGATTCCTGAGTTGGCTTTTGATATTTTCTTTCCCTCTGTTCAAATGGTTGGGGCTATTGTAGACACAGGATCTGGAGTATCTGTGTCATCATGCCTTTATTTTCTACAGTTACTGAATATCTTATTAGCATTAGGGATGCTCTTCTCATTTTTTCTCAAAATAATTTCATGGTAAGTTGTTTGTTTCAGTAGACAAAAAGATATTTTACCATCTTTATTAGCCTCAATGGGCATGAGCTGTTTGAAGTTTATTACATGTTGATATTTTGGTCATCTCCATATCAGGATGTAAGAAGGCTTTAAGAAAACATTTCTATGCCTTTTAACAGTCTATGACAAAGGCTCTAACTGCCATCATTAGTTTAATCCCTCTGCAAACTCTTGCATGAAGGAATCCCTTGAATTACAGATCAGCCAATAAGAATTAATCTTATTCAATCAGATTCATTTCTTTTTCTAAAGTAGAGGTATTGAGTCAGAAATCAAATCTTGGGCATTTGGGAAGTGAAGTTGCTCTGGGAAATGACCCATGAAAGGTTAAAAATGGAAAACAAAGGCCATGTTAAACTGCACACTCTACTGTCTACTAACTTACTGATCCTTGTGTACCTGTATTATTCATCTTAGAACGGGGAATGGCCTGTGATGGAGGTCTGTACAGGAAGAGCTCCAGGAAATAACAAAACCACCAGTCTTACAAATTATGTAACTGCACCATGAGAGAAGATCCCGTACATCTGGATATTTCTGCAATTTTATTTAGAGAGAGAAAAAATGAATGGCATGCCTGTGGTTATTATCATACCTAAACGATGCAGGTGGGGCTTTGGAGGAGAGGGCTGGGACAAGTTAAGTCACAATCCAATTTCTTTCTAAGTCTGCATGGATACTCATTTAGCTCTTCTGTATGTAATGTCCAAGTAAGGTTCATTTAGTCTCGGCATCACCACTCTGTCATTAAGTCTTTCCTCTGGGTGCCATTTTTCTCTCAGATTTACAGATACTGTTTCTCTTGACCTCCAGAAGCAGGAAGTATCCACATACTGATGAATTTTCAGAATCCTGGCTGCCCACAGAGGCTAAAAGACATGATCACCTCAGTCTCAACTTTGGTCTCAAGGAAGTTTCGAACTCACATTGAACCAGAAAAGTCAAAAACCAAACCAAAACAAAACAAAACAAAAAAACCCAAAAAACAAAACAACAACAAACTCCCAAAACCAAGAAACAATAAAATAAAGAGGCAAAACTGAACAGCCATTTGAGATATTACCTTTCTCAAATAAATAAATAACTAAATAAATAAATGCAAAAAGATGAAATGAAGAAGCAAAACTGAAAAAAACTGAACAGCCATCTGAGATATCACCTTTCTTCTGAGACAATTATGGGATAGAATTCTGAATAGAGAGTTTTGTTTTCTAGGGAAAAGGCCCCTTTGAGATGACAAAGACCCTCAGACTACTTTCAGTAGTCCTCCCAACAAATTCAGTTTTTAGTTTTTATGCTCTGGTGATCAAGGATGCTAATTAAAATGAACAAAGTTCTTTCCAGTAGCTTGTAATTGACTTGGAAGGGGGTGTCTTTAAAAACGAAGGTGCTGTAAATGATATAAAGGCTGTTTTGTTTTGCTTTTCAGTGTCTGGAAGGTCAGTAGTGAACATGAGCACTGACCATCTATTCCATGTTGACTTGATTGTCTATTGCTAAGGGAATGTTAGAATTCAGGAGCCACTCTGTGCCTTAGACAGTGTGGCTATAGGTACCAGGTATAGGAAGAGAGGAGAGCATTCTCTCTCATTGATTATATCAAGCTTAGTTGATAACTGGGAAAATGGGGCTTTGCCAGATCTTTTCAGGACTTCTTAGATAGTATTGGATTTTCGTGGTTGCCTTGACTGTAATTTCCTGATTTCATGAAAGGGTGTGGCTGTCCTAAGTTTGGTATATCTCAGATAATCCTTAGTTATTCAGGCTAAGCCAAAGGTACTCAGCATTGTTCTTTTGCAGATTAGAATGTTTGTTCTTGAAGTGAACAAAGACCCATTGAGACGATTGGGAAAGCCCAACTCTGGCTGGGTTAGTGTCCAGGGTATGGGACATTCATTCTATAAGCACATGGGATGCCTTGTCTGAGCTTTTTTTTTTTTTTTCCATTTCGTTCCTAGGAAAATGCAAAAAGTGCTTTTCTTCACACCATTGGATAAATTACCTCAGGATAAATTGAATCCTGTTTACAGTCCGGTAGTTTTATGTAATCAATTTTTTTTTTTAAACTCTAGTTTCAAACTGGAACACTTCAACATCATCAAGTATGTGTGTAGTTTTAAGACTTTTTCCTCTCCCAAATGTAGGGATAAAATTTAGAGTTTTAGATCCAGGTTCAGACCTTGCCTTCTGCTACACAATGGCCTTCAACAAAACACTCACTTTCTCCCCAAGGCATTTCCTTCATTGACCATAAAATCATTTTCTTTCATAACTCCTTTTTGGTGGAAGTCAAATGGCATAATGTAAATGTGTTTTGTAAGTTTAAATTTTTAATTGATGGTGACTGGCAATTCTGATGATTCATGCTTTTGTCTGTTTTAAGTGGCCAACTGTCTCACCAAAAAGCCCTTCCTCTCTTCAGGCTTTGTGACATCAGCCAGAGCTGAATGATGCAAAAAGGAGGGCAAAGAGAGGCTGTCAGATGAGACAAAGGGAACAAACAGTGGAGCATGGGGGACAGACTGACATATGGTGTTGGAGGAGGGGCTCCCAAAAGACACTGGTCAGTGGAAGAAATACATGAGTGTGCACGCACGCGCATGCACATGCACACACACACACACACACACACACACACACATACATACACACACATGCACACACACACAGATGTGAAATAAAAAGTAGTTTGTAGGGCAAATATGTCTCTAATCTTTCTTACCAACAGGAAACCAATTCTTTGCTTCCAAGTGACAGCTGCAGCTATGATCCTTTAAAGAATTGTAATTGCTCTCTCATTTGAGCAGAGTAAAAGAAGTGTTGAGATGAAATCTTATAGGTTTGTTTGTAGTCCTTTTCTTGAATTGTCTGTTAGCTAGGCAGCTGCCACATTAATCAAATGTAAAGTTGAAGGTGGTGTTTTGGCAGGCGGGGTGTGTAAATAGTTCTGAAAACATCCTCCAGGGAACATTCAATGAATTTCTCAGCCTTCAAGTAAGCTTATATGAATATTGGATTATATATATTATGTCTGTCTGTGTATATATGTGTGTATCATCTGTCAATATATTTATCCAGATACAGGTATATTTAGTTAACATTTTTAACCTGACCTTAAAGTAGTGAATCAGGGCTTGGCTGAGAGTCCATGGTCTAAATAACGTTTGAGTAATTGGTATGTCATACAAATGTGAAGATCTCTGATCTGGTCAATGCACATGCTAACACCAGAGTCCTGGGACCAGCTCACCTTTGTTGCAGTAGCTCCTGGTTGGTTAGAAGACCCTAGGATCCTGAGCAGTCTGCCCATTCTCATTTCCTTGGGGCAAAGACAGGTCCTGGGATCTTCATCTTTCTCCAGTCTCACCCTAAATATAAGCCTGGAGTTGCTCCTTGGGATGTTTTCTCTCCATTCTTTGCCTTTTATTTCCAACCTTGAAAGCTCTTGGTTGCTCCTTTTCAGATTGTAATAGGTCTTGGCCAGCGAGACACAGGACACACTAGCCATTTTCATCTGTCACTTTTGGTGTGGTCTAGGATTGTAGAGTGCACACTTTGGCTAAGGAATGTCTCCTCAGGAACTGGGAGGGATGCTGAAGGGAAACAAAACTTGGTATTTAGGGCAGGGGCTACTGTCATGCTTCAATCTACATCAAAAGGCTGGAGGCTTCTGGCTAACGGCCCCCCTCACTCATAGAAGCCTCCACATACCTCAGATTCATGGGCAGGCAAAGGAAAGATGAGGAAGAGTAGTTTCACAGGAATAAATTCTTGCAGCTTAATGGGGTTGCCTCAGAGACCCTCCCTACCTCAGGAATGGCCCTGTTATTTATTTCTTTATTTTGGTCCACACTGGTGCTCTGTTTTGTTATTACTTTGCAAATTCATTGAACGTTTTCCAGTTAGGAAATTAAACAAACAAATAGGGGTGGTGGGGGGAACAAGCTCATGGAACCATTTATTGCTTGCTTTCAAAAGAAAAAAAAAAATCCAGGGAGCAAGAAAGAATGTGGCTGTGTTTTTATTTATGGTCAATAAGCCCAGATGAATATGTGGTAAACACTGCTGAGACTGTTGCAAAGCAAATCACCATGTCACATGAAATATTATTAAATTCTATAATTTCCTTTTCTGAAACTAGTTTCTCTGCATGGAGTTGGAGAAAGAAAATTACATTCAGTATTCACCTTAACAGAAAGGCAGCTGAGTGTGGTGGCGGATATTCTATAAATAGCAGATCTGTGACCTCATTGCTGTTCTCTCCCTGCCTAGCAGTTTCCAGTTTCCAGTTGAATAGAAAATTGTCAATCATCTGAGGAATCTGGACATATAGGCAGCTTATCCGGCCTGGTCCTTGTCCTTCTTTAGTGCCCAAGCACTGCACCTCCACTTAAGCAAAAGCAGCCTGCCACCCTCGTCTGTTTGCTGCTTTTGCCTCCAGTGCTCAGGTAATTGCAGTTGTGTGGAATTGGCCTAAGGTGACCTTGAAAACTGTTTTAACCTTTCGGAGCCCCAGGTTACCCATCTGTAAAGTGAGTGTTGTAGCTGCCTCAGCCTCATTTCAATGGGATGCTTTGAGAGTTGATTAGATAGTGTGCATAAAGCAAGTTGACCTCTCCTCGAAGGAATACAATGTATGATTTTATTTGCTGGCCTCAAAGCTCTCCGAGCAGGCCTCTCCAGTACAACGTGGTCATTCTCTGAGCTTTTGGGCTGCCTAGAGAGGAAATTCACACCATTCAGGGCAAAACAACGCACTCGAGTTTCTAAATGGGGGATTGTCTGTCTATGGAGCACAAATTCAACAGATGGTTGCCAACCTTCCACTTGATTTCGTGCTTCTTTAAGCTGTGTTCATTAAAACTTCAACTTGCAGATAACTTTGTAGAGGCTGTATGGAAGGGGGTGGGTGGGTGTATGAATGACAGTGAAGTCAAGGACGCGGCCTAGAGGAGCCAGGGGAGTCTAATGCCTGATGCTTAGAAACAGTCATTAAATTAGCATGTGAGAGATCAAGCAGGGTTCCTGTATCCTGTGGGCAGTCAAGGCTCAGAAGCTGTTTCCCATGAGTTTGGGCAGCTCCTATGGAGGTCAGCTAATAAGTATCTTTTCCCAGATCAGATCACTAGGGCTTCATGTTTACTTTCAAGTTCCTATTTTTCAGAAGATGGAACATGAACCAGGAGCAAGGGCTTTGGGGGTTGTGGGGGAGGGGAGGAGGGGAGGGATCAAATCTCTTTCTGTTTTCGCTTTTTACAGCCTTCACAGCAATGCCTCCCAGCATAGAAACTTTTCTACTGAATGTTTCCCTCTTCTCTGTAGCCATGTGTGTGTACCTGTGTTCATTATTCAGCTTGTGAAATTTTCATTTATCTAGCAAATGTCTTGCTTTACTGAACATTGTGGCTGTTTCCACAGATCATTTTGTCACAGAAAGGAAATGTAGTTCTTCAAATGATTTCTTTCATTTTCTGTCAACTTGGGAACCAAAATAAAATTGACATTCCCAGAAAACAAAAGGTGCCCTGGAACTCAGGGGCACTTACTCTGAAATCAAAATTTGTATTTACTCGGAGCTCAGTTTCTGTTGAGAAACAAACACCAGAGACCCTCAGCAAAGGAAGAGCAGCCCCCCATACACCCCTGCTGACACATTCTCTCCTTGATTGATGATGTTGTCTTGGCAAAGCAGCTTCAGAAATGGGAGTCAGGGAACAAATGGGTTGGTGTTATTCATTAAAATACCTTTTCAAAGAGAAAAGAAATCATAAAATTCAAAGGGTTGCATTTGAAACCAGTGGAATCTAGCTGTCTTAATTTGTTCTCTGGGAAATAAAGAGAATCGGATGGGGCTTTGTCCCCACTGCTGTGACACCAGTGTGACTGGAAAAATTTGAATCTAAACCCACATGTGTGGCTTATATTGGGAGGGCACACCGGTGTGCCCATGTGCTCCCTATTTCCCAAATGACGCATGTTCCTGTTGATATGGACACTAGTCTCAGTAGGCTTGAGGTTTCTGAATTGCTCTCTGAGGGACTGGTGTGGTGTGTGGCACAGGTTATCTCAGTTTACCCTCAGAATGCCTTTCATGATAGTCATTATCCAGGTGAAGAAAGGATGAAAAGTCATTAAGTCATTAGCCAAAGGTCACACAGGTGAAGAGCAGAGCTGGGATTTGAGCTTACATAGATTAACTTCAATGCTAATCTTTTTAAGTATTGGACTTATAGACTACCTTTTTGTATAACTATAAAAACAATGAAGCCCTAAGACACTGAGACCTTTCAATGTACAGATAGTCTCTTCTCTGTCCTATTATTGTCCTTCACTGTCTTCCATTTTAAAATAATTTTATTTCCATTTCCCTGCAATTGCTTCTTACTTAAATATCTTTGAACTCACAATAAGCATAACATAGTTCGTTAGCATTTTTTTTTTTTTTTTGGCTGCTGTCAGAATCTATTATATTGCCTATCAAATATTGTAAATCTGTCAGTCATGTAACCATACTGTTTAGTTCCTATCCCAAATAAGCATGCATCCCTTAAATCCTATTTTCAAATTAAACTCTGGGGCCTGGGAGATGGCTCAGTGGGTAAATCACTTGCCACCAAGGCTGATGACCTGAGTTCAATTTTCACTCTGACATGGTTGAAGCCAAGAACTGATGCCTGCAAGTTGTCTTTCAACCTCCACTTGCATGCTGGGGCAAGCGTGTGCCTTCTCCTATCACTCATAAAAACAAACAAACACCAACTACTATAAATGAAATAAATAAAAATAGATTTTTAACTTTTATGGTCATATCCATGTTATCCTTTCTGGTGTACTATTTCTCATGAGTTTGGAGCAGAGATAAGAAGAGACTTGCACCGGGCACCAGTGGCTCACAGCTGTAATCCCAGTACCTGGGAGGCAGAGCAGGCAGAAAACTGTGAGTTCAAGGCCAGCCTGGTTTACAGAGTGAGTTCCAGGACAACAACCAGACTACATAAAGAAATCCTGTCTCAGACAAAATAGGAAAGTAAAGAGATTTGGTTCATCTTTTTATCAATGTGGGCATTTCTGTTTTACAAACTCCCTGATATGGGGTGATTTCACATTTGCATAATGCTGATAATACATGAAGTAATCTCACAACTTCCTAGCTATTTTTAAGACATTAGAATTGGGACACATGAAGACCTTTCATGGTCTTCCAACTTGGACTAAAGACCGATGGGTCTCTGGGAATGCTTCAGGCCTTCATTACCAGAATGGCACTGATTAGATATCCAGCCTTATGGCCCAAGCATCTCCCAGCTCCCAGTTCTCAGCTTCTCCAGCATGTAGAGGCCATTGTTATGTTACCCTATCTAACAAATTCCCCTTCATGCTTGCTCTGTATGCATTCTATTGGTTTTGACTCATTGGAGAACCATGGCTAATATAAGCTCTGACAGACGTTTATGAGAACATGATCTCATCTCTTGCTTTATTCTCCTACAGAAAAAGCAAGTGAATTTGATGCTATTCTCATGAAGGGCTGGACACTGATCATTTTCTGGACCTCAAGTGGTAAAACATAAGTGACAGTGGGTTGGAAGCATCAGTTTCTCCATTACAAAACCTGTCTCTTCTCTGTCTTAGTTTTAAAATGGGCTGCTATAACAAAACAGAAGACTGGGTGATTCAAACAACAGCAATTTAATTCTCATAAGGCTGGAAGTCTATGACTAACATACCCAGTGGTATGAGCTTTCTTTCTGACTTGCAGAAAGTCACTGCTTTCTGTGTTTTCAGCCATACCATGGCCATCATGAGGGTTCCACCCTCCATGTGTCCTCATCATGATATATTTCACTAATAAAGCCCCACCTTCCAAACTATCCTCTGGAGGGGTAGTGCATGTCCATCTGAGTTGGGGGATACAACTCAGGCTCAGGCTCTTCAGGTAGACTCTTTCCTCACGCTCTTTTCCATTAATGTAAACTGGGAACTTGAGTTATCCTTGCAATTGGTGTTAACTTGATGAGACAGCAATCTGATAGCAAGACTGTAATGAAATGAAAATAAAGCACTTTCTTGGATGAGATAATAAGATTGACTTTCCAGGGGTCCCTTTTTTATACCCAACAAGTTCATCTGCCAGGTGGAAGATTATTCTGTGATAGAGTGTGTCTGTGTGTATTGTGAGCAGCTGTGTTCTGGACTGCATACCCTCCTTTTTTTCCCCTGGAGCAAAATCTTTTCTCTTAGGACAAAAGGTACAAAGTAATTGAAGATCGAACGTATGTTTGTAACTCCAATAAAGAATCAGAAGGCAGAAACTTTTGAAAATGAGTCATGTGGTGAACCAAACTGACTGGACAATGAGTCCTCAAAAGTCTTTTCTCAAGAGAGTGCAGAACACTTGAAAAACCATCATTAGTAAGAGACGGTCCTACTGGAACTTGTTAGGGAGCCAGAATAAAATAAGAAAACATGGTAACTGCCTTAGGGAAGACTTTGGGAACTTTCTGTTTTATGTAGATGTATTTCAGGCTTTCTAAATTTGCTTGCCCCTTTAAAGTAAAATATTGGTACTTCATGATAAAATTATTTTAAAAATATTTGTGTGTGTGTGTGTGTGTGTGTGTGTGTGTGTGTGTGTGTGTGTGTGTATGTGTGTGATAAAGACTTTCAGTTGTCTTGGAGATTTTTCCTTGTAGACAGCATGCAGACTCACTTCTTGGACTTCACAGTAGAAAGAGGAAAAGGAAGAATGGTTTAAAAGGAAGTTATGGTCAGGGAAAGGCTGAATTCAAGCTAGGCTTAAATTTAAACTTTCTCCTCTCTTCCTCTATGCTAATCACAGATCACTACTTGTAACTAAGTGTGACTGATTGTGGATTTTCTTTTTCTTTCTTTCGTGTGTGTGTGTGTGTGTGTGTGTGTGTGTGTGTGTGTGTGTGTGTGTATGTGTGTGTGGTGTGTGTTGGGAGTAGTACTAGGGAGGGAACCCACAGGCAGGTGCTCTTACCATTACATCACCAATTCAATTGTCTACCATTTATCAAGCTAATGAGGGTGAGGGGGGGCAGTTTGCTTCATTGCATAAATGACTGGAAATAAAAATGAAAACTATTTTAAAGCTATTCTTTAAGGAGTTAACATCTACCAGATGGTGGAATCAGCTATCAAAAATTGGCAATGTAATATGGATTTGCATTCACATGAAAGAGCTGGGTAACTGCTGTGGTGCTCTGGTGGCTGTAATAATTACCCACTACCCCAACAATCTACTGGTTTTCAGTTACTTCTGTCATTGATTCCCTAAAATTTGAAATTTGTAAGACTCGGTTATATTACCCATGAGATTCTCAAATTCTCAGACTGGAGTTTGGAGCAGCCACAGTATGTCATCTAGACAGGGAAGGAGTGTAGGTACAGTTTTTTTTTTTTTTTTTTTTTTTTTTTTTTGGTTTGAATCCCTGCAAGGCAAAAGGCAAAATATTGTAGGATCAGTCTCTAATGGATTTTGAGCTTATACAGGACAAGTGAGCATGCCCAGAAATCCTGAGTGTGTAAGCAGTGGCTCTCCGCCTAAGATCCCGATTTCATTGGTGGAATGTTTTTGTCTCTAAACTTCTCAGTTCTGGTGGTGAAATACATATTTCTTTCTTTTATAGAAACGAAGCAGTGGTGGGGGCTGGGAAAAGGAGTCTCAGTGAACTGGAGCACCCGTTTGTGCAAGTGTTCTGCCTGTATGGAACTTTTGTTTTCCCTTGTTTGCCTTCATTGTATCTACTCACATATGGTGGTTAAGACCTGAAAGTGAGGTTGAGTAGAAACACAGGTGATTGCCTGGTTCCTTTTCTCACTTTGTTCCAGGCAAATGAATGCATATTTGGTGGAAGTTGATTGTGAACTACTTAGCACAGATGGAAGAAGTCAAGTTTTGTACTCTGGGGCAATCATACTTTGTATTGTGCTAGTAACTTTAAAATTGTAATTAAGTATATTGTGCAATGCAGCTTCTTTTAGAAGTAAATCTAGCCTGAGTTTCTGCACATTTAGTCTCTCGTTTTTTCTCATTCCTACTTTGTAAATGGTAAAAATTTGTAAGATTGCAAATGTAGACTTTCCATATTGCTTTCTTAAAGTTGTGTTTGTTGCCAAGGAATCCATGAGCAAATCCATGTGTATTTATCAGAATAATAAATAGGTCAGTGTCTCTCTGAGTGCCTGCTCTCACTCCTACTATGAAAATGGTAATCACAAGTATTTTTTGGATGAAGTGATGACAGATGTTACCGAAGTGTCCCCATTTCCTATAAATGAGCCCCTTTCAGCACGCATACAAATACAGATGTGGAAGACAACAGAAACACAGCTCTTGTTTGGGAAGCAGCTGAAAGAGGCTCAGGCTGGGCTTCAGAAAGGAGCCATGCCAGCCAAGAATCAGGCAGCATTTTTCGCATTCCAGAAGGAATCACTAAGTGTAGGGGGACTAGAGAACCAGCTTGGACAGTGGGAATTGCATCTTGGGGGAGGGGAAGAGCATGGGACAGCTCTTTATATCCCTCTTTTCTAGGAAAAAAAGAGCAGCCAGCAGAAAGGAGCCAGGGATCAACGTGGGGTGAGGGTGGAGGGGCCGGCAACTGCTGAGCCAGTCAATAGGCAGATTGTTCATCACACGTTACCAGCAGATTAGCTGAGCAAATGCAGACAATGCTGATTAGCGACTTGAAATGCATTAGTTCTTACCAGGGAGAACAAAGCCCGTCTAGATCACTACCCAACAGCCCAACTGCACTAATGGCACCCAGCTATGCTCAGCATCATGTTTAGAGCCAAGAAATGTGGGCGCCCTGTCTTTCTGTATTCAGTAACAGATAGTCTCTCATCTCCAGAATGGCCTCGAGATACAGATCTTATTTCTTCCAGGTTCTCTAGGGACTGTGGTCGTGTAATCACACCCCTGCATGTGGCAGCCCTTCCCTTTGTCAGCTGTGTGTTTCTTTCCCTTTAATAAGAGAAGGCAGATATCATTGCATTGTTACAATTTGGCCTCTTTTTTCACATTGACCTTGCAAATGCAGGTAATCACATGGGAGAGGAATTTAAATTCCTCTCCAAGAGCATTAAAAAGAACTTGCAGCCTCCAACAGTTATAAATATATTTGAATATTTTTAAATCATGAAGTAAAAAGAAATGACTGCCCTTTATCCTTTCTCCAAATATGTTTTAGATAAAGCTGGTGTATTGTTGGTTTTATCGGGACTGTCTTTCTTCTGAAGAGTCCTCTAGTGATTTCAGTCCACCTCCTCCTTTGGAGTTTTGGTCCAGACACCTAGGAGATGGATTGTGACCTTGGGTTGACACTAATTCTGGCATGTTCTAAATTTTCAAAGAAACTCTTTATGCAATATTACCATAGCCATTAAATGTCACCTTTCCATTTAATTGATATTATAATTACATTTTTACATATGTAAAAATAATCTTGATAGTTTTTATAGATTTGTGTTATTCTTTATCAGAGGACTTTTCTCTGCCCAAGATAAAAGAGAGTGTTTCTTAATAAGATCCACCCAGACAGAAGCATTAGACAGTTCCTTGTTTTCCCAATGCCTCAGTGATGTCTTAGACCTTAGTGGACTGGCAGTTCTGTTTTCCTTTGTCTATTCTTTCTCTTTCCTAAATGCCTCTTCATGGTTTTTTACTTACTACACCTAGCTTCTCTAAATTAGCCATATTAAAACACTTCAGATTGTTTTAAAGAAGTAGAGCTTATTCTTTCTTTTCTTCATTTCCTTGTCTTTTCTGTTAACCTTGCCATTGCTTAAATATAAAAGACCATTGAGAGAATTATTTGCATCTTATTTCAAAGTCAACAGATTATTAATCACACTGTCTAAAAACATCACAAACAAATACTTTAGAAAACCTTACTCCCCCCCAAAAAGATCTAGAGACAAAGGTGAACAAGGGTATAAATAAACAACTCAGGTGTGAGATACAGAAGTCAATAAACATATGAAAATGCTCACATAAGTAAATTCTCATCAAATTGGCCAAAAGATGGATAATATCTAGTGTCGACAAAGATGTAAGGAAGAGAGTAAGAGTATAACTTATTATTGCTCTTTTAGTCAATTTGCCAATAACCAGCCAATTATATGAAATTATTGATACATAATGATATAAAAATTTTAGAATGGCATGACATCTGTTGTTGATATATAATAATATAAAATGGCATCTATTGATGCCATTTCCCAAAAGTTGTCTACAGGAACCACAGATGCGAATATTGCATCTTTCTCCCATCTTTTTTAAGGATGCTTGTACAGAACAGGGCAGAACTGATGTTACATTTCTAGCCTAGATCCAATGTGAGAGGGAAGGAGAATAGTTCACTATCACTCATCTATGCACTAAATTGAATCTCAGGACGAAGAAGGCAAATCCCAGAAACAAGCATAGAGAGATTTCATGGATGTAAATGAGAAGGAAGCTTTCACAATATATGTGTATAAAACTATCACAAGTATCTGGAAAGATATTTCATGGCCACACAGTCAACTTAGGGTAAACAAAGGCTTACAACGAGGAAAGACAAGATAGGCTTAATACATGATTCTGCAAGTTCACAATTATGTTTTATTTTGGCAACACAAAGCAATAAAAAGTGTACTTTCAAGTGTACAGATTAACTGAAGTTAAGGTAAAGGGAATGGTAACTAACAATGGTCTGCAGGAAATAAGTTTCAATAGTGAATGAAAAAAATGAAGAACATTGGCTTATTTGTGATTAGTTTGCCACATAAAATTAGTTCTGCTTTAACATTTGTCTTGAAAATGAGGGGCCCCCTCCCACCTCCCCATATTATGGAATATGTAGAGGTTAACACAAATGCTGCATTGTGTGACTTTATCCGTTAGTGACTCTTGATGTGAGACTTCACCCATGAGAAACAAGCAAATGCAGAAAACTATATATATGGTCAGCTGATACCATCGAAAAATGCAAACTATACATTACACACATCTCAATCTTATACTGTATGGCTTATGATTCATGTCCCTATAGATGGGTTGCTACAATTATCCATTTGATGACTGACATTTGTTTGCATTAAACAAAGTTCTTTTATAGTTAAGCAACATGTTGACTATAGCATTGGCCTATTTTTTTTAACTATTTAATAATGCATTGCTTCTCTCTGTACTAGATTCCTATTTATTTTAATGTGAGATTGACAAGATCTTTCAGTATTGTGTGCTGATATCAGCTTCCCTGAAAGCTGTGTGTTTTACAGAGAGTTGAAACTTCCAGAGGACACATATTTTGTAGTATAATAGAACTGATTTTATTGGTCTAGTCTATCATGTATCAAATATTTGTTTCCCTAATCCTATGGCTTTCTGTATGTCCAGATGTCATGCAACCTATCTTGAATCGCCATGTAGGGGTCAAGACTGGGACAGTAATGTACAAATTGTACTTCTCTGTTTCCTGCTGTTCCTGTTTTTGACTTGTGGGTTTTGTGTCTCTTGTTGTGAGACTGTGATAGGTCAAAAGGCTGACTTGTAAACAGAGTAAAGTAGGGGGCTCTTCACACACTTTAAACGGCATCTTGTGGGATGCCTTGTTATGATAAGTATTGTTGTAGAAGTGTTGCTCAGTATAGTTCAGGGTCTTATTGCAGTACAGCAACCATTAAGTACTGTCTGTCTTTTTCATGTTTTAAATAAAATTTTTACTTAATGTGTATGTCTATGTGGGTGAGGCACACTTGTGGATGTGGCTTATGGAGGTGGGAAGACAACTTTAGGAGTCAGTTCTTGCTTTCTACCTTTCCTTTCTTGTCTTTGTGGTGGCATTGCTCACTTCAGGCTAGCTGCCAGGACACTCCTGACACCCACACCCATCTTGGTACCATAGGAATTCTTGTATTACAATTTTGCAGTCATCACATCTGGCTTTTTAGCTGGACTCAGGTAGTCAGGCCTGTATAAGCTAATGTTTAACCTGCTGAGCATAATCCCATCCTTGTCTTTCCCACTTTGAAAGACGGCATTGCTAAAACACTATACAGACAAGGTGTGCTGGAGGATCTAAATGGAACTGCATCTCCAGTATCGGCATACACTGTTGGCAATAAACCTAGTTTTCATTTTACTTCACCAAATGAACAACTGTAAAACAAACAGAATAAGAAAAAATTAAATATTATGTGCTATGAAACTGGTTTTCTTTTAAATTGTTGGAAATAAAATTCATTGAAATGAAACTAAGTCTATAGTTTCATTATTTGGTCATAATATATACATATATGTATATATTAGTCTGTATCCTATTTGAAACACAATAATAAGTAAAGACAAGAGTAAGTATTTAATGTCAGTGTTTTAAAAGTACACACAGAAGGAAACATACTCCACATAAGGCCAACTTAACCATAATGGTGGGAAACACTAAAGGGCCATGGGTATCTGAGGGAAGGACAGGGAAGGAGGAAGTGGGATTTCCTGAGAAGCGGAACATGTAAAGAGTAGGGAGGCACGTGGAGGCAGGAAAGCTAATGCAAAGCTCACAAGAAGTTGGGGAGGAGGGACTGGAGTCAGGCTCCCAGATACTCAGTTAGATAAGTGCAATGAATAAGGATTGTTGATCTTAAGACAGACATTTATAAAACTGAAACATCTTGGTGGTGTATTAAATGATCAATAATATTTTACAATCTGGCATGCTGCAATTACTCTCAGTCAGGTGGCAGTTATTCCACACCTTTGCAAACTACTTTATTTTTGTAAGTCAGTCTGATAAGATCGAGAGAAGTGCAACAAGAATTTATTTTAAGTCAATGTGATTGTAGGTTAGAAAGATGACACCTAGAAGCTGGGGAGATGACTCAATAAATTGCTTGCTACACAGGCTTGAGGCCCTGAGTTCAGATCATCAGTACCACTGCGTATGGTGGTATGTGCCTGTATTCCTAGCTGTTGGAGGAGGAAGATTCCAGGGGTGGCCAACCAGTCTAGCCAGTCCAGATACAGTGAGAGACTAGATACCTCAACAGATAAGGTGGAGAGCCATCTAGGAAGACATCCAAAGTTGACCTCTGGTCTCCACATGCACACTTATTGGTGAATACATTTGTACATGTAAGTCAGTCAGTACACACACCCACAGACAGTGAGGGAAGAGAGATGGACAGAGACAGAGAGAGACAGAAACACAAAATCTAGAGTATTAACTTTAAAATTTTCAGAATCATCTTCTGGCTAAAATGCTATTTCAAAAACTTATTTGCCAAATATAAATGATCCTTCTTGCTAGCTTTGTGTGTAGAGTTCAGTCTGTGACTATTTTTAGTTCTTGTGAAATTTCACAGCAGAGATTTGCTCATTTGATGGGTAAGGAAAAAAAAAACTATTTTGAAAGTAATGATTGTTACTGAATGGGTAACTGAAATTTGACTTAGGTAGTTCTGAGAGTTACATCGGTTTTCACCTGGTCTCAGGATGATTCTGTTCATTATGAAGTTCTTTTGGATGTCTTGGATGAACCACACCAACTAGCAGTTTGTTTTTTAGTCATTTAGAGCAGTGCTTTCCAATGTGGTGAGAAGAAAGTAAGTTTTGAGTCTAATATTCACCATCTATTCTGATCTATTAAAAAAGTTATGTATGTATGTATGCAAGTGTGTGTGTGCGTGCGTGCGTGCGTGCGTGCGTGCGTGCGTGTGTGTGTGTGTGTGTGTGTGTGTGTATGTATGCATGCATGTAGTTTTGTTCTGGGCAGTGAACTCATTCCTTGTTAAGTAGGCTTGTGCTTTTACATCAAGTTATATCCTTGGACAAATATCTATTCTGTTTTTCTTCATATTTGCTACTCTTGTTGCACATTTGTTTGAAGTCCTGTAGCGTGTATGTTTCTGCCAGCCCGCCAGTCTGGGCCCACAACCGCACCAGCCCCAAATAAGACTCAGAGACTCTGTATTTGATACAATCCTGTTGGCCAGTTACCATTATTGTTAATGGGCTAGCTCTGCCTTAATGATTAACCCATTTCTACTTATCTAAGTATTTCCACGTGGTCGTCTTATGGGGAGCCGCGGCGGGCGTCCTGCTTCTTCCCGGGCTACATCTCGACTCCTTCCTCCTGCTTCCTCTTTCCTCCTTGTCTCCTAGCCCCGCCTATCTTGCTATCTCATTGGCCACAGAGCTTTATTAACCAGTATGAGAAACATATATACAGAATAACATCTCCCATCAAAGTCCTCACAACATTGACCTGGAGATACAGAGTGAATTAATCATAGTTAATCTGCAGCAGATTTAGTGATCACATCATTCTATCAGATTCCCAAAAGCTTTAGTTAATATTACTAACTAATTTTAACAACTAGACTAAGTGGTTTCACAGAGTCTCACAGTAAGGTGCCAACATGTCAAGCTAAAATTGGAAGGTGAGTCAAGACATTAGATTAGAATGGTTTCAAATGGGCAAAGACATGAAAACAGGACTGAGTTCTAAGACTTCAATTGGATAATCATTTAGAACTTATTATTCTTTTAAGATTAGATCTCTTCAGTTCAGCTGACAAATGTTTTCCTAGCTAATTTGGGGGCTTTTTGTACTCAAATAATAAAGCCTTGGGTTTCTTAACCTTATATGAAAATGCCATCTTGTTCACGCTGCTTCTGTGTCTTGTCTCTGAATTTAATTTGATTTGCCTTGCTGGATCATGAGCTGATGAAAAGGACTGGCTCATGTGGTTACAGACAGACATGGACCAGTTCAGCCAGGCTTGGAGATATGTGGTATTTTGTCTTAAATCTGAAAATTGTATGCTAGGTTAAGATATTAATTTGAAATTTATTTAAACTAGATCATTTTTGTACTTTGGAAAAATTAAATCCTGGCTTATCTTTGTAATACACATCATTGTTAGAGCTAGTCACGATGAACCCTTGACATGTGAAGGAAAATACACAGCCTGACAGCTGGCTGACTCATAATAACAGGCCTATGGATTCTCAGTAAAAACTGATAAAGCGATGAGTATGTTTGATATTCCTACTCAACTAATCCTGATAAAATATAATAATTAGAGAGGCTAAATATATTCTTTTTATGAGAACTAAAAATATTGGAAGAATTTTAGTAAAATCAAAATTTCTTGAGGAGTCATGTATGTTGGTTAATTGTATTTCAAAATTTGTAGAGAAGACTTCATGAATTCATAACAATGGTCTCAGTTCTTACACCTGGTAAAAATAGGAAATTGAGTTTTAAGTAATATATGAATATTTCTATCTATATAAATGAGATAATATGTGGTTTCATATATGTGGCATAATGTGTCTTATTGTTTTCGATGGCTACTCCCCTACAGAGTCATTTGGAGGTCCCAGTCTCAGCTCTCTGTGGAACACTCATATGTTCCATCTGCACAGACCCCCAAAGGCACCTCACAAGGACTCACAGCTGACCTGATGGATACTCTCAAGAAATGTGACAATAACAGCTGCTTCTTCAACCTCCAAATAGTTCCCTGAAGGAAAAAGACTTCCTGTGGGATCCTACTTTTTTGCCTTGTCCCTTGCCAATTCCCAACTCCCTCACTGACCATTAGACAAACCCTTTTTGCAAGTGGAGCTCCATTTCTTAGATTTATAACAAAAAGAGCAAATATCACCTTGGTAGGCCCTTACAGCAGGGCCTATAAGAGGAAAATTAGGGGACATTATTTGTAGTCTTTGGAGCAGGGGCTAGATACATTTAAGGAAGGTCTTTCAATCAAGGAGGGAGGAAACAATATTTATGTATAAAAAGGCTGGTTCAGTGGACACACACAGGAAGGATCTCCATGTGTAACCTGATAAGAACACTACTACCTGAAGTAAGTGATTGCTTGTTTTTGGTTTGCATTTCTATTTATTAAGACGTTATCTTAGCTTACTCTAAACATAGGTAGAGGAATGTAAACCCAATAATTCAAGTGGTGTTTCACTTGGGGGTAAAGTTGTGTTCGTTTCTCAGTCTCCATGTTGGCCATTCTTCTTGTTACCCTGGGAGATAGACAGTTATCTTCTGGGGGAACTGAGCAATCCAGATCTGTCCAAATGCATACTATAGCCTCAAATATTCCCTTACAAGACTCTGCATTTTCCCACTGCCTTCTTCTGTATGCATATGCTATATTTATGTATATATTATATATTCTCTCTATATGTATATATTTTCTATATGTGCATATATTTTATGTATGTATATATTCTATAGAGTATGTTTGATGGTTAGTTTGTGGGTCACATACTCTTGACATGTGACTCAATAGGAATCCCCAAACTAAAACAAAACATCAGATTCCATTCCTAAACTAAATGTACCATAGAAGCGGGTGAAGGGTATTTCTCAGTTTTTCTTATTGTTCAATTTCTCTGTTTCCAACATTTATTACTGATATAACTCTAAGATTTCTGAGGCTATAAATGGAACACTCCTTCTTTAAGATAGCACAGGCTTCTGGGCCTGGTGGTACAGATTTGGAGTCCCAGCTACCTAGGAGGCTGAAGCAGGAGGATCACAAGCTGAAGGCCCACTAAGGTTCCACAGTGAGTTTAAGAGAAGCCTATGCAACCTCTAACTCAAACATTAAAAAGAAGTGGGGACTCAGTGCAGTTGGGAAGTGCTCCTTAGCATGTGAAATGCTCTGGAATAAATTCCAGGTACCAGCAACAAAACAAAATAAAATGAAAGAACAATACACACACACACACACACACACACACACACAGAGGCATATATATGTGTACATATACACACAGACACACACACAGACACAGAGTCATGCATATGCATACACACAGGCACACACACACACATAAGCACACCCACACATGCACACACACACATGCACGCACACACGCACACACAGAGGCATATATATGTGTACATACACACATAGACATACATATACAGATACACACACAGACACAGAGACATGCATATGCCTACACACAGGCACACACACACAAGCACACACACACATGCACACACACACACACACACACACACACACCAGATAGTACGTGTTATACTGTAAGAGCCTAACAGCCTAGTGTTTAGAATGCCTTTATTTGGCTTCTTCAATTTTTAAAACACATGGCTGTTGTAGTCAATGTACTAATGTCTTCTTCCCATTCCCTAGACCAAATTAATATGTAGTGTTACAGAGCAAGGAAGAATTAAGGTTGCCACCTGACTGAGATGAGTTTTTCTTGGGTTATCTTTGGGGAAGGACTCCTTATAATCACAAGGTCTTTCTATGAGAATCAGGGAGTGAGGTGGCCTCAGAGTCAGGGAAGAAGTTGTGATATGAATGTAGGGGTCAGGGTGATGAGATTTTTGACTTTGAAGATGAAAGGGACCATAGCCAATGAATACAGGCATCTCCCAGGGCTGCAAAAGGGAAGGAAATGCATTGTACTCTAGAGTTTCCAAAAGGCTCACAGCCCTCCTGACTCACTGATAATAGCCTCAGAAAATACAATTGTAATGATAAGAACTGTAAGAGAATAAATTTATGTCGTTTAAAATAGCTTATTACATAAGCAACAGAAATAAAGGCAGCTTTAGTGGCATAGTCTCGCTCAACAGTTAATCCTGAGTCAGAGCATATGTCACTTCCTCTTGTTTTTAGAGCCTTTCAAGAATCATGAATTCAGAAATGTTTGAGGCAGCACAAATTTTTCTTTCCAAGCTTAAGTCTTTTAAACTCATTTCAAGCCCCCCCCTTTTTTTTTTTGCTGTTGTCGTTCTTGAGTTGATTTATTTTAAATGGCAGATTGACAGACTGAAGAGAGGCTTGATGACTTCAGAGACTACACTGATGGTAAATGTCATATAGCAAGATAAGTATTTGTCTTAGCCCCCAGGTAAGAGGCAAGAAACATATGTGTTACAGCTTTGGCACCAGAAAAATCCCACAATGATGTATTTTTAGTTAAAATATGATTGTGGTTTCCAAATGGCATAGTTGTGGGCAACATAATGAAGCATGATGGAGTTTGTGCCACTGAGATAGTAGGTAAAACTGTGTCCAAAGAGCTTGGGACACACCCTAAGTGGCCTGACCCTTTTATAAGGGGGATAGAAGTGATTGAGCCTTACACATTTACAGCTTGATCCTTAGCTCTGTGGAGTCCTGTGAAAGTGCAGTGAATGTTGATTCTCAGGAGGTTTCTGGCTTTATGTTTAGTGTGATGACGGATTTAGAGATTTCTGTCTGCCTGGTCTGGAGCATTATTTTACATCTAAAACCTTGTGTATTCTATTAGCCTAATTACTAGGGCAAGAAATAGATTTATTGGTGTCTGTTATAAAGGAAGCCAGGTGACAAGCAGGAAAATGAGCACAAACCTAACAAACATTTTGATTGAAGTTTTTGCCAATCATAAGTCAACTGTAGTAGGGCACTGAATTTACTGTAAGGAGTGGCTAAGAGTATCAAAGACAAAATCAAAGACAGGAACCATATAAATGTCAACGTTAAGAGAAAGTAAGGATATGTTAAGCATCTAGACTCTTAAAACAGCTGACAGAAGTTGTTTGCAATCATCTTTACTCATAAGTTTTGAGTGCATTTGAAAACATTAGTTTTAATCCAGAAGGTAATCTTCATTTGAAGAATTTCTATGGATATTTCTGATTGGAACATGACCCAATGATGATATGTAAATATCCAAGAGAAGGGTGAGTCTAAGAACCAACAGTTTAGATTTTTTTTTTTTTCTATTGTGTTGGGTAACAGTCTCTGGTGAGACTTTACCAGTTAAATAAAATCTTGCTGTGAGAAATTTCTACTTGCAGTACATTAAATTTACTGCCTTTAGTTATTTCTAAACCCTTTCCTTACTCTTAATGTCTTTTGGTAAAGATAAAATAGTATGCATTTATATAGCCATGTCTGTCTGTGCTGTGTCACTGTGGCAGATAATAGGAAAATAAAGTTGTGACTGATTTTGGCTCACAGCTTCTAAGATACGAGTCTGTTTTTAGACGACTTAATTTCTTTGACCCTGAGGTAGAATAATATAATAGTAGCAGGAACATGATGAAATAGAGTTCCTAACTTCATGATTGTTAGGAAGTAGAGAGGAGGAGAGGGACAGAGAGGGGGAAGAGACAGAGAGTGTGGGGTAGAGGTAGAAAAAGATGAAGGAAGAAGAGGAGAATGATGACAGCACATAAACTATACATCATAGAAATTTTCCCTAATTACCATCTTCCTTACTTATTTCTGCTTACTTATTTCTTCTTACTTATTTCTGCTCAGTCTCATTTTTTTTCTTTTAAGTTTCTGAAATTGGACCACCAGCTGCAGACCAGATCTTCCACATGGGAACCTGGGGTTGCATTTCATACTCAGATAATAACAATAACATATAAATATAAACATATACTTTTATGGAAGAGGCATTTATGTCATACTTATGCTTTATAGATGCATGTACATATGTATACATCTAGGCATTAAAAGTACAATACTGAGGCTTTTAATCTTACCTTTGGAATGCAGTTGATTACCTGCACGCAATCAGAATATTTGTCTTATTTTAACATCACTATTTCAATAAATTTCAAAAAACCAGAAAAATTACACTGATTATTTTGTATCAAATTTCCTGTTTCACTGTAGCTGCTTAGTTTAATTATCATCTATATATACAGGAAACAGCTTTTGTTTTTCTACTATATAAAATGCTGAAAGGTAGTACATCAAGAATTATTAAGCTTTACTTTTCATGAGCACCTATATTCTACAATTTTAACATGACAAGGTAAATATATGACAAGGTAAATATATGACAAGGTAATATAAAGGGATTTTCACACCCTATTGTCTACCTGTTTCATATTGAAAAAAAAGAAAACAAAAACAAAAAACAAAACTAAGGAAAAGCAGGGCCTAGTATCACAGACCACAGACCTCTAAGCCTAGCTTCTTGGTGTAAGGTTGGAGTCTCAGGAAGGAAGATGGAAAGTTCAAGGGTTGCAGTGTAATGTTAAGGCCAGCATGGACAATTTAGTGAAACCCAACTTTAGAATGAAGAAGTGCAGAGGAGGTGCTGGATATAGCTTGGTGGCAGAGTATTTACCTAGTACTGGGTCCTGAATTCACTACTGTAAGAAAAAACAACAACAACAACAACAACAACAACAACAACAACAACAACAAAAACCCGAAGAAACTGGATGAGTGGAAAAACATTATTTAAAGTAATATTTAGTGGAAATACTTTTAGATAGAACTTTTATTATTTATAACTGATCTGTTCAGAAATAATTACTTAACCTATATAATTTAATATTATCCTTAGATCTTAGAATTGACTACAAATCTAGAAATCATGAATGGATTTCATATGTTATCTTTATAAGATCATAAGAATACATAGTCTTAATATGCATTCAGTTTCATTTAGTCAAACATTTTAATATTGGTTCAAAGTTAATTGTGGAAATATTGATAATCTAATGGACTCAGAAAGTCATAAGAAAATTTAGTCTAAACAAGAAATTAAACCTAAATCGTATATTCATAAAAACATTCATAGTTTACTTGTTCCAGTAATGATATTAACAACCCAACTAAAATTTAAGTCAACATTAATAATTGATTTGTCTAAATTTTAAAATAACAAATAATAAAATTTAAAAATATTATTAACTTTTTTATGTGCCAGAAAAAAGTCTACTAAATTTGGTACATCCATGGTAAGGGATACAAATAAGACTTATCTATTCATGTAGGTAAGAATTTTCCTTTTGATTTATCATTTTGGCAAGGAAAAATAAATATAACATTAGAGCAACTTGTTCTAGTTTGGGAAAATTTTGATTGTTTATTTTGGCTGGCTAGGCCTAAAATGTTTATATAGTGACAAAACAATTTTTTCTGTTGAATTTATCTGTGATGTTTCCCAAGAAACAGATAAAAAGAAGAGGAAAGTGAGAGGCAGCATGCTTCAGACAGATATTAAATTATCACTGCAGATGGCAGACTATCTTGTCCTTTATAACAGGAAGAGAAAAGCCTGAATACGGGAAAACCCATTTTGACATAGAGACATAAACACAAGAGGAGAGAAAGGAGATTGAAACTCATTATAGTTGATTCAAACAGTAGCTAGGACTTTTTATGATTCCATCAAGCTTTCTAATTGTAAAGCAACATCTGAAGCCTGATGGTGAAAAATCAAAGACTGCCTGTGTCAAAGAGCTCTTTTGGAGACATTTGACCAGTCCATTAATAGCTCTATGATTTTTTCCCATGCCTGTTTTAAGTAAGCATCCTTATCAATGTCAGGTTTTCCCAAACGGCCTCTGAAAGGTCCTAGGTAGAATTATTTCAGAGAGAGGCTCATGAGCTAACAGGTGAAAGGAGATTGCGTATAAATTATCATGGTCAGAGGTGGCTGCTGTTCTTTTGTTTCTAGAATCTTTTCAAACATGAGGTATCAACCATTGGGTGCCAAATTAACCATCTAGCTCAAGGCAGACAAAAATAAAGCATGTTTTATGGCTACAAAGACAAGCTCAGGAAAGTCTTTAAATGTGTATTTTAAATTACCTTTGTTAAAGTATAGTTCATGACCATGTACTATATCTACTCAGAGCACAGACATCAGATTTCAAAAGCTGACCCAATACAAACTGTGTCCAAATCATGCTAGTCTTACATAACCATTTAAACACTTTGGTTCTAGGGTTGGGGTGACTTGCACTATGCACCTCCACTCACTATAGACTTCATTTTAAAGCCTCATCAAAGACAGACAGAGAAATTCTAAAGTGGGGGTAGATTCCAATTCTTCAATCTTCAATTGATAAAATGAACTTAACATTTATGAATTACTTGGACAAAGTTGAACTTAGGTTCAATTTAGTTGAGTCATCAAACATGTAAGAAAACCCCTCCCCAACCCCAGTTTAAGGAGCCATAGGGGACAAACATCTCCAGACTGCTCACAGGTCAATGCATTTACCAAAACTTATAATTGAACAGGAAGAAAAAAGTTTATTGAATGAATGAGAAATTACCTTGAGAAATTTTCATCCTGCTCTCAAAGTCAAGGTAAAGATACTATATAGTACTTTAGGATCTAAACTAAGAAAGTTTAAAGGCAGATCCTATAAGAAAGAGCACTGGACAGAGTTTATCTCATAGTATTCTGGATTAACGGACTCTTAAGATGCCCAGGTTGTTAGATTACTCTTGTGGAACAAGTTGTTATTCATGGTAAGGAAGGTTTTTAGTTGGCTTGCAGTCTTAGCCCCCAAGGAGCAAGTACTTTGTGGAACAAGCCGTTATATTTGTTTTGCTCTCAGTGTTATTTCACAGAGGGACAGAAAGTTATGATGGTTTCAGTTTTCATTCCCCTTTCCTGCCCATCCTCCCCAGAAACTCGTTTCAGGTTTCTCAGAGCAGGACCACTAGATTAGTCCAATAAAAGTGTTGTGAAACCAAGGTTGATGTGAGGACTTAGACCTCAAATTTCTCCTATTTGCCAGGCCAATAATAGACTTGATCCTAGCGATTTTCAATTACGTTATAAATTAGTACTCTTTTTAGTATTTATTTTATTAGTGTTTATTGGGTGACATACATACATAATTATGACAAAGGATTTTCCCTTTAGTAATTATTTTTACATAAATTTTTGCTTTATAAACATATTATCTGCATGACTAAATAGCAAGTCATATCAAATTAACTCTAAGTTTATTCCTGTTTCCAAGTGTGCTGGCTGAGATCATCATGTAGGCTAAGACAAGGGAGAGGTCCTGAACTGAAATGATAATTATGTCAATGAATATAGCTCAAAGACAAAAAGGGAAACATTAAAGCCAGACCCTACATCTTGAATGCACATCATCACCAGCAGTTGCAAGGCAGTGACTACATCAAGGAATGTCACAAACATGTCACCAGATATAAGACTATCTGGAACGGCCTGCTACAATCTACAGCTTCAGCATAGTTGAGGCTCTAATGGCAGCTTCTATGACAGTGAGTTCCAAGAAGTAAACAACAATGACTACCAAGATTTTAGCCATGATGGTATTGTACCAAGAAGTAAAAACTATGGAGTGTAGAAGTAAACCAGGAGATCCAAGGCTTATATTTGTGCTGTCGCAGAGCATAGCAATTAAATTCAGAGTTCCTTGAGTGCAAGTTTACCCACAGTTCTGTACTGCAAGGTTAATGGAAACCCGAGAGACAAAAGTGACATTTGTGGAGGGATAGAGATGAACTTCATTTTTATAACAGCAAGGAGAAGTTGGGTGGATTATGTTTACAATCTATTATGAACAGTCCTGGGAATTTCAGGAAGTGAGGAACGCTGATGGGGGATGGGGCAGATGGCAGGTGGCTTTATGATTTTAGGAGAGCTACACCTATGCAAACATGAATGGCACCTCAGCATGGGTGAAGTAAACTAGTGACCCCGTCCTTAGATGATTCCTTTCTCCCAAGTCTTGTTTCTTGTCTTGTCACCTCCCCCTTTATATTTTTATTTCATGTGCAATGGGATAAAAACATGGGTGTTAGGTCTCCTGGAATTGGAGTTGCAGAGAGTTGTGAGCTGCTATGTGGGTGCTGGGAATTAAACCAGAATTCACTGGTACAATATTGGTGCTCTGAACCACTGAGCCATCTTGAGCCCATCATCTCTCCCTTCTAAGGCACAAAATCTTTTCGGGTCTTCTCTTGAAATCTCTTTAGGCTGTGTTTCTCAAGAGGAACTTCGTGGCATTCCTCACACATTTCTGGGGCTCTGGGGTTGAGGGTATAGCCTTTGAATATCATTCTTGACTCTGTTAGTTTACTCCCTGGAGTTTTAGTGGAGTCTAAGAAAAACATGAGCCTGTAGCCATCCAGCCTGGGGCTGTAAAGCTGTCAGATATTATAAGCTCAGCAACGTGTTGGTTCTGGACAGGACTTGGATGGGAGAATGCAAAAGAAAAAAAAAAAAAAGAAGGAAAGAAAGGGGGGAGGGAAAAAAGAGTTTGTGGGACACACATCTGCTGCACACCAGATGGCAATTGTTATTTTGTTGTCAGAGGAGCTGTCCCTGTAATTCTTGCTACATTTCCTCTACTGTAGTACTTAGGGGTTTTAGGTGGGGGGAGGGAAGTAAAATATTTTACAGAAAAAAGAGGTGAATGTAGCGTTAAAACCCAGGCTTTAATTGTTCCACAACTCAGGATTTACAGAGTTAAGTTTCCCACAGCCATCCTCCAACTGTGCAGGGTATGTTACAATAGGAGCCCTCATTACATAATCGCCCAAACCCGGGTAATGTTACACAATGTTCAGCAGATAAAGGGCACACAATAATGGAAAGGAACTGCACTTTTTCTCTAATCTTAGATGGACGGAGCATATTATGTTACTGCATAAATATTACATGATCATGTAACAAAATATACTAATGAAATACACAGATGTGAAGCAAGAGTGCAAGGGTTGAGATTGCATTGGGAACACTTAAATTGATTTTCCTATTCTTTGCTAATTCACATTCAAACTTAATTTAGCATTTGTGTCATTTCATGAGAATATAATATGTCATGGGAGACTTGACAGTTTTTAATGGGTTTATAAAATAGTACTTAGAGTCAACTTCTGTAACAGTAATATAATATACAGCACCATTGCTGTCTTCCTCAGCTTGAGCCCCTGTCTACATCTTATTATGACTTTGATTGTTGACCTAACAGCTAATTTTGCCATAATAGTTTCTTCTACCTTATAAGTACAGCACATTTGTCCCCACAGTTAAAGGCACAGATGTTCTCTGTTGGGTTTTTTTGGAGGGGGGGTTCTACATATATATATATATATATATATATATATATATATATATATATATATGTATATATATATATAGTTTGCTTAATATTTATGCAAATTAGAATATTCTTTTAAACAGCCTCTGTTGGTGGATTAAAAACCCATTGACACAGGACCTACTGTGGAACAAACTCTGTTGTTGGTTCTGATGTGATGGAAAGAAGCTGTTAGGATCTTGCCTCTTCAGCCATGAAGACCTTCAGTACTGATGATGGCCCTGGCTCTGCACCCTTGGATTTAGATTGCATTGTGCACCCCAAACAGTTTGACAGTGCTGGCAGAGTACATCTTGTAACATTTTTTTTCTTTCTTTCTGCAGAGCTTTATTTTATGCAAACATCTCTTGTTATCCTGCTTCTGCTGTGTGGTCTTTATAGGAATGATCATGGTTTTGGTACTGTGTGTGACATTATTTGCAGTCTTGTTATTGGCATAGCTCTGTCATCTAATATTCCTGCAAGCTAAAAAAAAAATTCCCTGGAAGAATTATGGAATGTCAGAAATGGAAACAAAGTGAAAACAAAACAAAACAAAAAACCCAAAACATGGACTCCTTTTAACAGTGGGGAAATTAAGGTTGAGAAATTGCAAAGGTTTTCTCTTATATTAGTGGAGAAGTGGACAGAGCCAGCTTCTTTATTGTGACATATTTTCTTTGGATACACCATTGGAAATTGTGTAATGGTTGGCTATATGCTCACAGCATGGATTTTCTTTCAATAGTATTTTATTCTTAAGATAGAAAAACAAAGCAAAACAAAACAAAATAAACCAGAAGGCTTAAGTGGGTATTAACATGTGAAAATGTAGACACAAATGCCTAGCAAAGACCACCAAAAATAGAGAAATATTTCCAAGCAATTTAATCAATGTATCTAATGAATATTCCATTTACCAATTAACACTATAATCAGACTTTAATTTTTAGTTGTTTATTTGTTTTAAAAATATCCTTTAGATTTAGCTTCATTATCTTAAGGCCACAGTGGAATTATAGCTTATTATATATAATTGCTGTTCTTTTATTCTATATCCCATGAGGTTATTTTGTAATTCAATTATCAAATGGCATACCGTTAGTCATAACTATTTTTTAATTACTTTAATATCATAGGGAACTGTGCTGTATTGAGAATATTAATACACAATGTTGATATATTCAAGTAGTCTTTAAAAGAAGGGAAATTATCTTTAACTATTGCATGTTATTCATTTCTTTGTTAATGTGGAAAAATATAGGACATGATTTTAGCTCATGGTTTCAGAGCTTTCAGTCCATGGTCTCTGGGCTATACCTCTCCTTATCCCATGTGCTCAGAGGGAGCTCATCATCCAGGGAGCAGGTGGTAGAGTGGTTCACCTTATGGCAGATAGGAAGCAAATGGGGGAAAGCATCTGAGGAAAAGATAGTCTTCAAAGATGTGTTCTTGGTGACCTACTCTCTCCAATTAGCACCCACCTACTAATAGCCCATCTAGCTAGTCACCAAAGAACACATCAATGGGTTAATCTACTCATAAAGTAAGGGCCTAAGTGATCAAGTCAGTGTAATAGCACCATCTGGGATCTAATACTTCAATATGTGAGCCAGTTTGGAGGGATGTGTCATGTCCACACCATAACATTCTTTCCTGGCCCAGAAAGGTTCATGTTCATCTTCTGCTGCAAAAATGTATCTAGCCTATTCTTAAGAGTCTCCAGACTCTCAACAGTTCTAGCATTTCTCAGGTCTAAAGTTACCCCTGAGACTGACTCAAGGCTAATTTCTAGCTGTGAGTGCTGTAAAATCAAAAGATAAGTTGCATGCTCTCAGGATACATGGTCTCAGTAAACAATGGTATAGGTGAACCCTGCCATATCAAAGAGTAGAACCGATATATTTTAAGAAAAGGACCTGATGAAAGCAAAACTGAAAATCATCAGGGCAAATCCTAAATATTGTAGTTAAATTTTAAGAGCGTGTGGTGGCAGATCATGGGCCCCCAAATGTTTGAGAAGCCTGCTTTCACAGCCTTGCTGTTTGCAGACCATGTGGTCACTCTCCCGGCTTGACTCTGCGTACTGTCAGTACCTTTTCTCAACAGACATTTCATATTTTTTTTGCATTATAATATTTTTTCATTTACATTACAACTTCAATTGTGCTCTCACAGTCTTGCATATGACACTCTCGGGGGCTGCCTGCCACACATCGTCCATTGTCTTTGAAGTATGCGTGGAAACTTCTAGGACCTTATTTATAGCTCTCATATATTCATGTGCACATCACCAATGTTATGTCGGTGATATGAAAGATTGCTGCCAGTTCAAGGAAGACTCTGGAGGCCCACTTGGATGATGGAGCAAATAGGCTGAAAGTCCGTAAAGGCTGAAAAAGGGGAAACAGTTCTCTAAATGGTCTTATGCTAGCAGGGTATCTCCCCTTAAAACTATCTTATACTTTTATACACTTAAGCCTGCAATGGTAATGTCTGATCAATTTCTAAAATGGCTCAAAGTATCTTTTCTGTTGTTCAGATGCCATGTACTTGGGTTCTTTTAAGATACTAATCTCTTTAGCAACTTTCTTATTGTCAACATTAAAACAGACTTCCTTTCTGGCCAACTTGTAACTGTTTCAGATAGGGGCATCTGCTTAATATCCCTGATTCATACTGTATATCCGGACAAAAGCAGGTCCTAATAACCACATCACAGCCTAGATGCTCCACTGAGTTGAAATTTTTTTCTGTAAGATCAGCCTATCATCTTTAAATCAAGCCTCCTACAAAGTTTGAAGGTATTCGTAAAATGCAGATGAGTTCATTGCCTAATATATAGTACCAAATGGCCTTGAGTCTTATTGCCAATAGAGTACTTGCTTCCTTTTAAAACCTCATAGGAATTTTTCTTATTATTGATAAGACAGAAGAGAAAAATGGCCAGGCAGCTTGGGAATAGCGACTTCAAAGATAGCTGTTTTATTTCTGTTAAGAACCAATTCAGTCCTGGCAGAAGCCAGAAATGTCTTTGGTTCTAGATTTTGTCATCGCCATCTGTCAGATAGACTAAAACTGCTTGTGGATAGTGGTTCGTATTCCAGTTTTACTTTTATTTTATTGTAAGCATTTATTTTTTTTATGGTGACGGTGTCTTATGGTATAGCCCTGTCTGCCCTGGAACTCTATACCAGGCTAGCTCTAAGATCATGAAAATTCCCCTGCCTCTGCCTTCCTAGTGCTAGGATGCAAGAAAGGTGCCACCATGGCCAGTTCTTTTCCTTTTGTATAGCAATCTAATAGGGTAGAGCTTCCTGGTTAGCAATATTATAGATTTACATATTTGCTTCATGATATAAACATTAAAACTGTTGAGGGTGTTTCCTATATTCTATTGAGGACAGAGTGAATAATTGCAATTCAACTTATTTTTTAAAAAACCATTCAGGTACTTTTTTTTCCCCTGTTTGCTTGATATAGATGTAGTAGTTTATCATAACCGAGGAAACATATACATCCATACCTAGAAATAATCACCAACTCCCAATAGGCAGTGAGAAGTTTATATTATCCATTTTCTTCAGCAAAATTCTCTTTCATTTTATGTAATTATTTTTATATAAAATTACTCCAAAGGTTTATATATTGGACTCCTGTTTCCCAAGTGATGGAAAGATAATGAGAACATCAACCTCATAGGTGAATAAATCAAATGAAAGATTCATAGCTGATCCCTGTGTTAGGAAGTAGGGCGGGTTGAAGGAGGTAGGACAACGAGGCTGTGGCTGGAAAGGATGTATCTCGCTCTTAAGTGACACTTCCATCTTTCTAACTAGTTAGCTAGTTAACTATTTCAATTTATCTCTCTTTTTTGCTGTCACAAGTTAAGCTCCTTTGCCATAATGTTTTGCTTTACCAAGGCCCAGAAACAATGGTATCTAGTGATCATGGGCGGAAACTATGAGCCAATAGAAACAACTCTTAACCCTACCAAGGGCTTAACAAGACTTATCTGTGTTGAAGCATGGGGGAGGGAGAATGAGCTTGCTCAGAACATGAGTTGTTTATTCATGTGCTTCTCCATCCCAGTGCCTTTGAGTGTCTCATACACACTCACAATGCTAGCTATAATATAGACTAGAAATAAATGTTTTATACTTAGATGTTTTCTGCAAAGGTAAATATTAAATTAAATATCAGAGAGAATTGGGAAACTGAGCGTCAAAGAAAGAAAAACACATATTGTAAAGAACCTATATTTTCATTTAGAGTTTTTGTACTGATTTCTTACTCATTATGAAATACTTCTGATTTATAATCTACTTGGTTTATATCTGTCTAGCTCATATTCTATCACTTCAAGCCAAACCTCTGATTTTTCTGAGAAAATTTTATTCAATGATCCAGAATAAGAAAAAGATTTTAGATTTGATAACGTAAACACTACCTTAAAATCAAAATGAGAGAAACCATCATTTTTATCACTTTACTTTCTGTTATGTGGAAAGTAAAATATAACATAGATGTTGGTAGTTTTACATGTAGTATCTAGTTGTTAACACGTTACACTTTTTTTTAAAATTGGACTCAACCATAGCTTATTTTTATAGCCATAATTACTATGACTATAAAATTGGGTTCTAACTTGTGCCTAGTTTGACTGGTTTCTGCCTTAAGTTAAATTGCATCTTTATTGAACCCTTGAGCAACCCAGTCAGTGTATGACTGTGGACTTCTTTCAAATCACCAGATTTTAATTTCAAAAACAATGACCAACACCTTCTATGACGTTATCATTTGAATAGGTTTCCACAGAGTGCTACAGAGGGCTGTTCCCATCATAAGCCAACTAATAACTAAGTCATCCATTCTTTTGATCTTACATATATTCATTTAGACTTTATTTTCTTTTCATAAAATATTTAAATATTATCTGGACTCTTGAATCTGGCTACTAAAAAAGTCTTTGATATATATATACATATATATATTCATACATATATACATATATATATTCTTACTATTCACTTTTGCTCAGAGGAACAAAATTTCCAAACTATGGTTTCACTGTCAACATGCCTCCTCTTCCTCTGCTTGTTTACATGGGAAGACAGACCAGCATCTGATGGCAGGAAGTATAAGTAGCTGTTTATTAGGAGGCTTAGTATGGGGTATTGAACATGAGACAGGTAGAAGACCTGGAAAACAAAGAGAGTCTAAAGAAATGTGTGCACTGCAGAACTAGACTAGACATGTTGCTGCTGTGTCTATGCTACTTAAGTGCGATTGTTTGACTCCTGTGAACTAACAAACAGAAACAGTTTGCAACTTCCTAACACTTTGGTTAGTTCACCTATGAATTCACTCATCATTTGTTTCATAAATCCTGGGCAAGTGTCTGTGATTTACTCTGCACAAATAGGGATAGTAATTTCTATATGTATAAGCTTTTAAGGTCTTCTTACATTGAATCATCTCCAAAACTTCAATTTTACTCAGATATGATCACTAAATTGGTTCTGAATCAAATGTAATCTCTTCATGATAGATTAATAATCTGTATTCCTGAAAAGTTACAGAATGCTTATCAGGATAATGGAAAAGCTGCTATTAACCAAAACAATCGTTTAATTTTGATATTTTTTCCCCTGAAGAGATAAAAAAGCAGCAACTTGATTTATAGTGTAATTGTACTACATTCCCTGTGACTGTTGTTGTCACTGTTTGCCTCTCATTTGGGATTCTGTCACTGGCATCCTCCCTTTGATGTGTGTTGTTCCAAGATTCAAGTATTTTGGACTTTTGACTTCAGTAAGGTTTATAAACTTGAGCACAACTAAAAAGAGAGTCCAAAGTGACCTTTCTGGCCTTTCTAACTAAAGAAACAACATCAACAAAAATAGCCATTGGACATATTGTGTAATGAGTTAGAGCAGTGGTTTTCAATCTTCCTAATGCTGTGACCCTTTAATACAGTTTCTCATGTGGTTACCCCCAAACAAACAATTATTTTATTGCTACTTCATAAATGTAATTTGGCACTGTTATGGATTGTAATATACATATCTGATATGCAGGATACGTGATATACGACAACTGTGAAAGGGTCGACAACTGGGAAAGGGTCATTCAACCCCCAAAGGGGTCGGGACCCACAGGTTGAGAAATGCTGATTTAGAGGGTGCTCACAGCAAAGTAGCTAATTTCCTGGACAGAAAATATTTGGTATATTGAGTAGAGTGACTTAACCTTATTTATCTGGAAATGACATTCACTAGCTAAATGTAGAAATCCATTGATCTCCATTCTCTTTTAACATTTAAACATTTTTCAAATGAAAATTTAAATGGAGGTACTTACAGCAGATACAAGAGAAAATAAAATTGCTGAAAGTCGTTCCATTGAGCTAGTCCTTTTATGGGGATGCTCAGAGAAACTGATTTTGCCTCCCTCATTTGTACAAAGTTACCATAAGAGGCTACTCTTGCTTTCTCCACAAGGCCTGCTTGGAAACCTGAAGGCTGCAGGAAACTACTGTTTGATTCATTCATGATGACAGACTTTGGCAACTGGAAAACAGTCGTAAACAATAAAACAAATGGGCATGATAAATGTGTTCTGATAAAACTTTATTTTAAAATCAAGCAGTCGGCCAGAATCTCTTGAACAAATTAGACCTTTCTTGAACCAAGTCTTCAAAGTTTCTTCAACTCTGTTTTAAACCACAACCATCAACACTCCATATAATAGCTGAAGTGGAGGGATGTCTTGAGATAATTTCCTTTTTCTTTATTGGTAGGATAAATGACATAACTTAGAAAATACAAGATCAGCTACAACACTTTTGCTTAGAGTTCTGCTAAAATGCTTTCTCTTTAAATATATTTTTAATTTGTCTTCTTTCTTTTTGAAAACTTTGATTGAGTGCCCATAGGAATATTACTTGAAATTGTGGTCAACGTTCCTCCATATGAGGAGAAGGCAGGAAAATCAGCTAAGACTTTCTTCTTCAAGATCCAATAAACTACTCTACGGGACCTCTAACCGAAGAACCAGGATGTATCCCCGGTGCACAAAAAGACTTTGGGAGCATATTCCCCATGGAGGGATACTCCCTTAACCTAGAGGCAGAAAGGAGGGCCTAGGCCCTGCTCCAAATGACTTGACAGATTTTGATGATCCCTCCTGGAGGGCCGCACCCTCCCTGTGGAGTGGGTGGGGAATGGGATGGGAGGAGGTGTGTGGGTGAGGAAGCATGAGAGGATGGGAGGGAGAGGGAACTGGGATCCATATATAAAATAAGAAAAATAAATAAAAAAAAGTAAAAAAGAAAAGTAAAGAGCCTAGAAACTTTGAAGCTTTCCAACTACTTAAATATGAATTAGCAAAATCAATCCTCTCCACTTATCTCATAGCCTTTCCTAGCCCTGGTGAGGTTTTATATTCGTATGTTAAGTTCAGCTTATATTTAAAAAAGTGTGGCTTTTTAGCTTCGAAAAGAGACATCTACAATCTACTCATCCCATTTTAAACGCCATGGCACACTATTTACTCTTGGGCATAGATTTTGATATAAAAATGAGATAATGAAGATTTTCTTGTATCAGTTCATTCTGTTGATTGGCAGCTAGTGATATTAATACAGCAAAGAAAGACAAGGTGAGTCAACTAAAAAGTGGCTATTCCTGAACTTGTTTCTCTTGCTCCATTACCTATTTTAATGTAGAGAATACATTTGTCCTGAATGTTTTATTGATTATTGATGGAGTGGGCAGTCAATGCTGCCAACCCATCCTGATAGGCCTAGAAAAGAAAGAACATGCTAAGCCCTTGTGATCCTTTGGCAGAACAGATCAAGGTGGAACTTCTGGGGACCCTTGAGAGGAAACAAGAGAAAGGATGATAAAGAGGGGAGAAGGAGAAATTGGGGGGCAGGGAGGCAAGTATTTTGGACACTTTCTGGTTTCTCCTCCACTTGAGGTTTTTGATGACACAGAACATGGGCTGAGAAGTACAAGGGAAATTACAAAGTCCACATAAGTCTAGACCTGCTTTCTAGGGCACAGCATTACAGTGAGCAGACAACAGAACTTTGAACAGCACTCCTTTGCGGTTTGTACAGACCTACCTTCCTCGATGGGCCTTCAGCATGCTTAGAAAAACTCCATAGTAGAGATTTTTGTCCTCTTTGTTTCAGAAAGCAGGATGAAATGTATCCACTGAGTCAATAACTGTGTAATTGTGACTATCACCTTCTCCATAGACCTAGAGGGACCCTAAGACTTAAAGGCTCAGATCCAAAAGGATTCTTTAAAACTACATTTTGTCAAGGCATAGAAAACACGTATATGATTGTTATAATAATTAAAATCCATGAACACAGTATTTCAAAAGCTTTCAAGCTAATGACCAATCATTGAAGAAATGAGTAAGCTAAAGTAAATTATTTCTTTTTACTTGAAACATAATAACGATCCTGAGAATCTCATTCCTGAAAAATAGAAAGTATGTGTATCTCATTCCACATGGTATTAGTTAGACCTCAAACCTGTTCATGTATACAACTTTTAAAAAAGGAAACAAATCGACAGAGAAAGGAATACTTTAAGGTAAAAAGAAAACTAAGTCTTTATATAGAAAAGCAAAACCTTCAAATATTCAGTGTTAACAAAAAAGAATGAAAAACTCAAAACCTGATTAAAAAAATTTAAAAAAGAAACATTGAGAATCAGGCATGGATTAATTACTTTCATTAATGAGGAAGGGATAGTTTTAATTGAAGAGTAAAATATCTTTGTAAATTATTATTTCAAGCATAATTAAATGCTAATTAGAAAAATCAAGGAATTTAGTAAGCTATCAGGAAAAATGGTGAAATGCCTTGTAGAGGGTACACTGAATGAATGAAACCCTCATTACTTGGCTGCAGCTATCATATGCCTGGATAGGTGCAGATGCGGAACAGGCAGTCCCTATCAATGGGATTATCTTTTGGATTCATCTGACAGTCGACCTGTTTTGTCCTACTTTTTAATTTGCTGGTAGAAGGGAAGGAGTCAGTTGGAAATAAAGATAGCCTTCAGAGATCTGAATGTGAAAGACAAGACAATACATTATTCATTTCCCTGATTTCTGTATTTCTAGGGTGGCTACTTCTTAACATTCTTAACACCTGTTTTATACATTCATTTTAGAGGTGTTGGTCAACAGCTGTTAACACAAAATTCACTTGCTAATAGCTTTTCATGGGTAGGGATGGAGACAGAAACATCACACTAAAGACTGGAGGGATAAAAGGAACAGCACAGGAGCCATCTGCTAAGACAAGTGAAACAAAACACCTGTTGGCTTCACCTCTTTCCACAGGTTTGTGATTTATTTGGTCTGTGCCTATGACACTGCTCTCAATCAAGAAAACATTAGGGACACAATCACATCCACCACCATTCTTTTCTTTGCCTTTTTCTTCCCATCCCCCAACTCACACCTCCCAACACTTCACTGTTCATGTTGGTGAATGAGATCTCTCAGGATGTTAGTTACTGTCATGTTTTGATTGTTCATTGGAGGCACCCAGACTTTGTTTCATCTTTGGAGCACAGACATTGAAATGAAATGGTATGTCAGAATATCCAGGTTGCCTTTATAACAAAGAACATGTTGCCTCTTTAGGGAACAATGAAACAGGATGAATAGCTATTCAGGTTTTTTTTTTTTTTTTTTTTTTTTTTTTGTATTTCCAGCACTGGGGAAAGCAAAAATCTGGCCCAACATTGAGAGTGGCCATCTCTTTTGTGGCCAGTACTGGAATAGTTAATTACTTTGCGGTTTTCTAAGAAGACAACAATGAGCAAGCCTTGGCCACTGGATCTCAGCCTAAAACAAAACTGACAGATCGCAGTCTGCAGCTGAAACAGATGGTTGCTTACAGGGCTGACAAAGCAAATGTAAACTGTAGGGGATTTCACTCCCTGCTGCAGCCCCAAAGAGGTGAAAAGAACACCTTCATTTTGGAAGAATAGACACACACACGCAGGCGGCACACATACACACACTCATATTCTTACACAATCACTCTATTGTACTATCATACTAACATAACAGCTAAACACTAACAATCTGACTCTCTCCATAAACTATTGCAAAATCTTTAGCCATGGGTGTGAGATTATAATGAGAGGAGATTGAGAAGTGGGAAATGTGGCCCTATACCTTCCACAAGCAGATAGCATGATGGACTTTAAAAATATTGGAGTAGACAGGGTAAAGAAAGACCCTTTCCACCTCCAGTCTGCTTCTGCCTCATGGATGACAGTTTATTCACATTTAGGACCTAGGAAGACAGAAGATGTATTAGTCTATAGGAAAGTTATGAAAGGAAGGGGTTGTGTGATTTCCCAGGGCAATTATCCTAAGAAGAGTTACAAAACCAGACACATGTCATTTGGCTCAGAAGTAGTTAAATACACACTATGATAGCTGGCAGTTTGTCTTTTGAAGATGCTAACATAGAGGGGCAGGAGAATGCCCAGGAATAATTCTCACTGCCAGCAAGAAGCTGGAATGAAAAACAACAACAACAATAAGAACAACAACAATAAACAGAGGTAGAATGTTAATAAAGGTAACTCATGACACTGCAATCTTCATTCTTTGTGAAACCATTTCATTTTAAAGACAGCCTTACTAGTGTCATTATGTGTACCCCTACTTTGGCCTGGAACCTACTACATAGACCAGGCTGACTTCAAACTTGAGGAGATCTTCCATCCTCTGCTCTGGGGGGGGGGCGGGGTTAAGGGGGTGTACCACCTCACCCAGTGTAATTTTCTTTTTAATGTCATGCCACTTTTCTCAGGACAACCTTCTTATAAATGCAGCTCCAGCATCCTCCTCAATTCGAGAGATTTAAACACTTGATCATCGCCTATGGTTATAGAGCTTGCTGCTAACCACAGATGTCAGGCTGTGAGGCACCCCTGAAAGAATTGTGTGCTTGTTTCTCCTATGACTTAAGGATGCACATTCTGATGGAAGCAGTGTAAAATGTTGCAGGTCCAAGAAGGTGGCAGATAGGGAACCAACTTCAAACTTGGTCCTGCTATTTATTTATTTTTGCAGAGGGGGGGTATTTAGGGAAAGAATGGCTTGGAGAGGAGAGGAGTTGATGCATTTAGTAAAGTGCTTGTTGTGAAAGCATGAGGACTTGACCTTGGAACCTCAGTGCTGGTTTAAAGGTGGTGGTTGGACCTGGCACCCCAGCCCCGGAGAAGCAGAAACAGGATGATCTCTGAGGTTTGTTGGCCAGTCAGCCTAGGCAAATTGGTGAACTCTAGATTTGGTAAGAGACCTTGTCTCCCCCATTCCCCCCACCACCAAAAAATCCCCAAACAAACAAAAACAAAACAACAATAACAAAAACCCCAAAGGTACGGATTGGACCATAGCTGAGAAAGATAGTCAACACACACTCATATTCCCACATAGGCACATATAAAATTTTGTATTTTCTAATGTTTCCAGTGTCCTGCAACCAAGAAAATGACATTGTCTCTTGAAAAAAGTTTTGTGGAATGGGTTAAAAATTCTGTGTGGAGTCCCTTCTATTTTTACAGATTTTTGTTTTTGTTTTGTTTTTCCTTCCCCTTTCCATGGAACCGAAAGCTTCCTCTTTTCTTGTCCACTGTATATTCCAATTCTCATTTTTCTTTAGTATTTGTTCTGGTGCCTGCCCCACCTGTTTTCTTATCTCATTTGGTCTTGTTCTGTTCCTTTACCCGAGGGCTTCTGCTAACGCCAGGCACAGCCGCTGCCCTTTAGCATGCCAATGACCTCTGCAGCTTCCAGTTTTTGGTTGTACCCCAGCTACTGGGTCTGCGGTACTCTGGGTGCACGTCTTTGCTGCTTATATGAAGCCACCTGAATGCCAAGTGACATTAATGTGCTCCAGAGCAATTTGGAGGGCTTCCTAAAACGGTAGACTGCTGGTATTTCTTTCCCAGGCATTTCTTTCCTACTTCCTTTCTGTTCAGATGGCCATTGGCTGTTTACTCTGACATCTAGTTTAGAATTCGGGAAAGGGCTTCACTTCCCCTTCTCCTTGTTTACATAATCTCTTGGCAGATACATTTTGCTTTTCCTCACCAATCTAGCTTCCCAGTTCCCTTCTTATGCCCCCATCGATATATTTCTTCTCGTGTTTAGCCCCTACAGGATTGTCTGTCCCCTGTTTTCCAAGGGCCCGGCTCTGCCCTCTTTAACATCATCTTGGTGTGTACTTTCTTGTTCATTCAATTCTCTTGCCCTCCAGCTTTCCCCAGAAGCTCATTTTCTCATTTTCAGTGAAATGCTCACCGCTGAGACATGTTTCCTCCTGTGTGGCTGTGCATATCCTTTTTGTCTTTTTTCATGTTCATGCCAGCAAATTCAAGCTCTCTGTGTTTGAGATATAAACATTGCTGCATGGTGTTCTGAATCATCAATTATCATGCCTCCAGTCACACATGAAATTGTGATTCCTCAATTCAGATGCTCTTCAACTTAAATGTTGTCTATTAACTGATGTCTATTTGTGGCAGCAGGTACGGGTGTCATTCACCTGGTTGGATGCTCTGCCTGAAGGGCCTGACCTGCAGAGTCTTAATTTTTTGGCATGTGACTACACTGGGGTTTAGTGAAAAAAGCAGGTGTGTCAAGGGGTGGAGTTTAACTCCATCCATTGATGGGCCTCAGGGAATCTCTTAGAATGCTGGGTAAAAGCTATGAGCAGGGAAACCCTATAATATCTTCTGTCCCTGAAAAAAAATAATCCTTACAAATATTTACTTGAGATCTCAGGTGTGTATCTTTTCCAAAGTCAGGCTCCACTTTCGAAAAAAATGTTATTCATTAAGAAGGGGTACTTGGAACCTGTATCTTATATTGTGTTGACATCCGTCTTGCAAAATCTAGCTTGGTTTCATGAATGAAAATGCAAAGCTGAATGAGCCTGCACTCCTTTCTGTCAGGACTTGACTCTATACTGCTATGGCTTAAGACAGTCATACAATTTGCTTTCATGAGAATACATCCATGGACTCATCTATTAACAACAGGTAGCCCATATTTCAGCCCAGATGTTCTAGATACCCTGCCTGTCTCCACTGAATAATTTGAAGTGCTTGCATCTTTCTTTGTAGTTGAAGCTTTTTCAGAACTGATAGTGAATTTTTTTTTACATGATAAAACTTGTAGTTACTTTTGTTGCCAGCTTACTAGTATTGTAAATAAAATGAGACACTATCTTTAGCTGTGAAAATTATGAAAACAAAATAATATAACATTTTTCATCACACACACACACACACACACACACACACACACACACACATACAAACACATGATGCACATACTCCAGAAATACCTGTCATGAATGTAAAATACTGTCGCAGGTGATGAAAAAGCAATGCATGTGTGAAATAATACAGTGAGTAGATTTCAGATTAAATGGCTCAGTTGGTTTTTATAATTTAAATGCCTAGGTAGCATATCCATTATATGTCTGAATATTGGAGTAGGTTATAATGGCTAATTTTCTGTGTCAACTCAGGGAGGCCAGGACACTATGTTTTGCCAAGATACCAATCTGCACATCACTGTGATTACTCTGAGGTGTGGTTAACATTTTAACCAGTAGATGTCAAGTAAAGCAGATCACCTTCTGGATTGTACGTCAGTCTCATCTGATCCTTTCAAAGCTATAAAAGAGCAAACAGGCTTGGCTGAGAATGAGCCACTTGTCAAAGCACAATGTCTCTGGCCTTGAGTTGTAATATCCGCATTTTTCTGGTCCTTCATTCTCCTGGAGCATCTTGTAGATGAGGGATTTGCCTGCCCACCAATCCCACAGACCTGTTTCTTAAAAACAAACTTCTTTTCTATGTAAGAAAACATCTCATTGGTTCATTTCTCTGGGGACCGGTATATCAGTTTTAGTTCTTCGTAGCTGAACCTCTTCAACCAGTTTATTTAATTTTTTTCAATGGCCATCACAATAATCCTCACAACAGGAGATATCATGAAAAGTGAATGGATTAACATGAATACAATTCTTAGGACAGTGCCTCACAAATCACTGATCTCCATTTAAGTCTTAGGTTTAATTCTTGTTCTGTTATTTTTAGCATCATTATTACCAGTAATAGTTTTCAACTGGTCAAACATGGCAAAAACATGTTTACAAATGTTAATATTTTATTTATATATTTATTTTATGTGTGTGAATATATAGGCTGCATATATACATATGCATATCACATACATGTCTGGTACCTGTGAAGGTCAGAAGAGGGCATTGGATTCTCTAGAACTCAGGTCAGAGATCTTGTGACTCACCATGTGGTTGCTGGGAGCCAGAACTAGTGGGTCCTCTGCAAGAGCAACAAATAATTTTAGCTGTTGAGCTATCTTTCCAGGCCCAGTCCTACTTATATTTAAAATGTGAAGATTTTATTTGGAAATATCAATCTCTTTATTTAATTTTTTTCCTGACTATTTCCCCAGTCACTATGACCTATAACAGGCTGTAGGGCTGGTGTTTTAATTGATACTCAAGTTTTTATTGGGCACCTACTCTGGCTATGTTCCTGTCTGGGACCAAGCTTAACAATTGTGAACAAGACATAATACTTTTATGTTCTAAAAGAATCTACAGTGTAGTGAGGAAGACTGTCATTAACCAACACAGAACTAAACATGTGACTCCAAATTGCAAGTAAACTGGTGACACCAGAAGATTGATAGTTCTTACCTAGAGGAAAATGTTTAGGAAAAGGTGACTGACTGGAGAGAACAACTCTGGGCATCCTCCCGAAGCAAGGATGAATTAAAAAAACCTTTAGGGAAGGAAGGAAAGGAAGCTGAAGGCAGAGAAGAGGTTATAATTGGGTGTACTTTGATGTCCATTGGTAAAAGCTCTAAATCCATCAAGCATGGCAACAATCCATTTGCCATCCTGTCTTAAGTTCTATTACTCTGAAATCTGTTATTGCCTTTCTCCATTTGAATTTTCTGTGTCTATCTTATTGTTTCTTATCCCTTATTACTAAGTTATGGCTCTTGCTTCCCATGAAATATTCTAATTGAGTTTTTTTTTTTGTCTAATTTTAAAAAATTGGAATTCTGGGACGTGCCTTCATACTCAGAACTGAGTGAGCAATAACATCCTGACTTCTACTATTATTTTTGGGAGGGGTATCCCTGAATGTTATCCTAACAAATTTATCCTTATATCACTCTTGACTGTATATAACAACACATATACAAACAGAAACATAGTGCTGGGCTTTGGTGGCACACGCCTTTAATCCCAGCACTCGGGAGGCAGAGACAGGCAGATCTCTATGAGTTTGAGGACAGCCTGGTCCACAGAGCTAGTTCCAGGACAGGCTCCAAAGCAATACAGAGAAACCCTGTCTTGAAAAACCAAAAAAACTGATAGCTGACCAGAACAAGGAGGACTAACGGGCCCCCAGACTAACAGATGGGAATCTAGCATTGAATCGACTCAGACCTCCTGAACATGGTTCTCAGTTAGAAGGCCTGGGCAGTCTAAGGGACCTCTGACAGTGGAACCAGGAAGTATCCCTGGTGCACAAAAGGACTTTGGGAGCACATTCCTCATGGAGGGATACTTCCTTAACCTAGAGGCAGGAGGGAGGGCCTAGTCCCTACTCCTAATGACTTGACAGATTTTGATGACCCCACCTGGAAGAGCTCCCCCCCTGGAGTGGGAGGGGGGAATGAGATGGGAGGGAGGTCAGGCAGGCATGGGAGATGGGAGGGCGGGAGAGAGGAAGGTGGGGGAGGGAGAGGGAACTGGGATCCATATGTAAAATAATAAAAATAAGTAAAAAGTACATTAAAAAAATAAAACCAAACTAGACCAAACCAAAAAAGAAACATAAGTGGTATTGCATACGTACAGGCTAGATGATGGGTATATACACACACACACACACACACACACACACATCTAAAGCCCAAACAAAAGACAAATGTTTTCCTGTTTTAATTTTTGCATATTTATGAACAGTGTAGTATTGAGCAGTTTTTTGTATTAGTCTTGTTGAGTAAGGCTGCTGTTAATAAATTTGGCATTGGGCTGGTGTCGTGAGGCTCAGTTTCCTACCTAGATTCCAAACTATTATTGTCTTTTTTTTTTTCAAGATAAATCAGATATCATATAGTGTTACTTAATTGCAGTCAAGCAACTCTACAATCCACTTGACTATGATCATCTGCTTTTGTCTTGTTTGTGCTGGGTTTATGTTTATGAAAAAGCATCAAGTTGTGATGACTGATCAATGGCTTGTGGTATCTGAAGAACATGCTTGTGCTATGCTGTGGAGTCCTGCCTTCTTACAGTGCAAGGTCCTCTGCTGCAACCTACCTGCAGACCGCACACCGTGGTCTCTTCTTTATGTCTCATTCCCTGTACCTCACATATAGTCAGCAGAGGATATGAGCTAGGTTGAGACCACTGGGTTATTTTACAGGCTGTGGGTGGTCACCATGTCAATGAATCTCCAGAAGTCTCTGAGCCCATGACTGAGCCAATGAATGTTTGTTTGCTTTTCAACAGAAAAAGGAACACACAGAGGCTTACTCCTGTCACTGACTTTAGAGTTTTGTTCTCTCTTCCATCTGCCTGTAAAGAAATTCTGCCTGAATAATTACTAGTCTGTCCCCTTTGCTTATCCCCAACATAACCATTCTTCAACCTTCTGTTTCCAATTAGTTCTTATCTCAAATGGCTTATTGGCATCAATCTGTTCTCAGCATCACCGAAGTGCACAAAACTACCCTGAAACATGGGGGGCTTGAGATAAGGCCAAGATGTTCCAATCAATCCAGGGAAGTCTCCAAATATCACCCATGCCCCTTCCTTTGCTTGGGGAAATGTGAGCTAGGAGATAGTGTGGAGGTGTGCCCTTGATAAAGTGACATGTGTGAGTTTCACTGAGGCTGGGCAAAGCTGGTAAAAATAGCCATTGTTGGACGGCTGGTGTCAAAAAGAGCTGTTTCAAAACAAGTTCCCAGTGTTAAATTATGATGTGGACAGCTTCTGAGCAGCTGCCTACTGCTGGAGTGGATGCTCCAAGACCAATAGCCTCATTCTCAGTCTTATTAGTCACTTATATATACAAACTGTTTTGCCGTAACCACGTGGAAAAGAGTAGGAGAAACCATACCACCACTGCAGTGAAAGCTGGGCTAATATTAGCCAGCTGCACATAGAAAAAGAAATGATAATAGAGCCAGGCAGGAAAAATAGCATTTCCAATGGCATAGTGAGCTCAGCAGATTGAAACATGACAGATGCATCCATCCACACATATGCAGGAACCGTGTAGTTACTTCTACCCAGAAAAGAAGGGTTCTAAAACTCTCCAAAAGCTTTTGATATTTATTCTAGAAACTGATGTCTGATATATTTGATGGCTTTTCTTAAGTCATAATTAATGGTAGAATGAGAGTAATTAAAAAATTAATATCTTAATAGCTTGGTTATTCCATTAAAGACTGTTGAGAGCAGGTTTAAGAGAAATAGTCTAGAACCATTAGGTTCCAAACTGTCCATGGCACATGAATAATAAAGGGCCCAGAGACACATATTGGGGTTCAAGCTTTAAGCTGAAGATCAGAAAAGCAAAGCAGCCAAGCCACAAGCTCTTCCCTCTGCCTCAGTCTGAAAGGGCTGATTCTGTCCAGGAGCTTTCAACCATACCTCAGACTGCTTTCTCTCCTCTGTGAGACCTTTAGTGCTGGGATAAATGTGTGAGCTCTGTTACTCTTTTAGACTGATTCAATCTCATGTAGCCCTGGGTGGCCTTGAACTCAGAGAGATCCATCTGCCTTTGTCTCCTGAGTCCTGGAATTAAAGGTCTGTGCCACCACTGCTTGGCTTCTATGGTTAACTAGTATGGCTGCTTTGCTATTTTGATCTCCAGTGGCTTTAATCAATCATAAACAATGTATCACCACAGTCAGTCCACCTTACAGCCTTTCCATTGCCTTTCTTAGCCATTGCTTGGTTCTAGGAAGCTCAGGATAAGGCAGAGAGAAGATGAGCAACATAGTTTTATTTTGAGTTTTTTGCATATTTGGGTAAGAATGAAGAAATTGGGTGATGTGGTTGCTCAGTGAGTACAAATTTTTGCTCCCTAGCCTGACTGCCTGAATTTAATCTTCTGGACCCACATGGTGGAAGGGAGAGAACCAATTCCTGAGTTGTCCTTTGACCTTTTGACCTTCACTCTTATACATACACATACACACCCACAAACATGCATGTACACACACATGCATACACACATACACACCCATGCATACACATGTGTGCTCACATACATACACATATATGCATGCTCTCTCTCACACACATGTGCATATTAAAATCAATGGAGACCTAACTAACTCCAGAAAGACACAAACATGACCAGATGCTCCCAAAGTGCTACGTTTTTGTTCTGCATCTAAGGCCTAAAGCCCTCCAAAGAGAAGCAACTTCGTAGTGAGATTCTATGTACTCTTAAAACAGCTTTTTAGGAACTTAGCTGCAATGATGTCTCTAATTGCAGTGACTACCAAACAATAGGCCCGGTCTTCCAGAACATCCTTGGAAAGGTCTATCCTGGATAACTCTGCTGTGATTGGGCAGCCTCTGACTAATCTCCCAACTCTCTCTGCCCTGGAAGAGCTAGGATCCACCCCTCCCAGGTGCCACCCCTTCTAGACTCCACCTCCTGCATCTATGAGGCTAAGGGGTTATATGTGGCCTTTCTCTGCATATCTGAGACTATAGGCATGGCTTTAGGGGTTATATGTGGCCTTTCTCTGCATATCTGAGACTATAGGCATGGCTTTAGGGGTTATATGTGGCCCTTTCTCTGCATATCTGAGACTATAGGCATGGCTTTAGACTGGGGGGTTTTTATTGCCTTCTTGCAGATTCCATGAGACTTCTGTCATTCTTCTGGCTTCTGAGAAAAAGAAAGGTATCTAACCTGAGGTCATGTCACTGTATAGTTAAAACCCCGCCTCTTCTGCCATGGTGTGCTGTATGTGTAGCTAAGCAGTAAAGACGCATAATCCTTAAACATGGCTCTGAGACTGAGCTTTCTTCTCTTCCTCTGCAGTCACTTTTGAAAGGGGAAGGTGGCTTTGGAGTTAGCCTGTGCTTTCATTTGTACTCTGTGCCAGTCTCTACATTAGAGGAGATTCATGTGAAGGGGAAGATAATGTCTTTCCTTTCTAGGAAAACAGAAAAGCTAACCTTAATCAAGAAGATGGTATGTAAAATAAGATTGTTTTGACTTTAAATAAAAATTGATTTAAAAAGAGAGAAGGTTTTCAGTCATTTTTTACACAGGCAGATGTCTAAAATTTAAAAAGTATAATTGTGTGGGTTTATGCATGTATGTATCTCATTGTTACTCTAATAACAGGAGAAGCCAGAATTAAAAGATGAGTTTATCTAAGTTAGAACTCCACACCCTTGTCTATGCCACCCAGTTTTCACATAAGAGACAAGGAAAAAATGTGAATTAACTGTTCCATTCTTATAGACAACAAACAAGATAAAATCAGAGGTGATCTGTGAAAACAAATTCTCTTGCATTTACATCATAAGAGATACATTATCCATCCATATTAGGGCACAATTCACATATAAGCCACATAAAATGAAAACATCCTAAATCACAAACTTCTGGAATGTCACCATATTTCTGTGATTGCCCTTTACATTTTGAGGCTCTGCCTTCCAGTGGTAGAAAGTGAGATCTTGGCATGAAGAGCTATCCTATTAAGAAATTAATGATGGACTAGTAAGGTGGCTCAACAGATAGAGGTGACTGATGTCAATCCCAAAGACCTGGGTTCAGTCCCTGGGACCTGGATTATGAAAAGGGGAGAACCCATTCCCCCAGGCTCTCCTCTGGTCTTCATACATGTGTGCATGCATATACACACATACACATAAAAATAAACAATATAATAAATCCTATGCATCTTTAAAAAGAAATTCTTGTCAATGTAGTGCCATAGGCAAACCAGTAGACTTATGTACAGCAGAAGCTCCTGGGTCAATTGATTTACCAGATTTTAATTCAAATAAAAATTTGAATTCCAAAGAAATTATCGTGAAAATATTAGCAAAAGTTTTCCTTAGGACTCTAGTTAGACTTTATAAAACCTACTTACTCAAATCCACCTGAAAAAGTGTAGTTACCATATACTTTGTGAACAGACTATAACCCTGAATTATATATCTCACCTACTGGCTTGTTAGGAGCTAGTGTTTTTTTTTTTTTTTTAAGAGGGAGGGGTTCTATTTATCTTTTATTAAAAATGAATTTTTTTCATATATTTTGATTGTTGATTGTTTCCTTCCACAGCTTCTCTGAGTTCCTTTTAACTTTCCCTCCCATCTGAATCCACACACTCTCTCTCTCTTGTTAGAAAACAAACAGGTATCTAAAGGGTCATAATAAAATAAAATAAATAAGATAAAACAAAACTAAACTGGTCAAAGGCACACACACACACACACACACTGAAAACAGAACAAGAGCCAAAGTAAAAGCACAAGAAGGAGATAGGAAATACATAAAAAGACAGACACATGCACACATTTGTGCACACAGGAATTCCAGGAAAAAGTATGTACCCCAAGAGCTTAATTTCTCCTTTTATTTACATAGGCATTTAAAACTAATTTTTGGCATTCAGGTACCACAAATTCTTAAGCAAATAGTATGTGGCATGAACTAGAATCTCTTCCTCTATGAAAAGAAAAGACTCAATTCTAAGATGAGATTATAGTGCTCAAAGGCTCTAGTTATGGCTTTAGTGGACATACATGTGTGCACGCAAGTGCACGTGGAAACCAGAGGACAATCTAATGATAACTTCTTCCGGTGCTGATCACCTTGTTTTATGAGATGGGGGTTCATCACTGGTCTGGAAGGAAATCATCTAGTAGCTAGACTAGCCAGTGAGTCCCAGGAACATGATTGTCTCTCCCTCCCTGCTTCTAGAACTACAAGCATGCTACCTTATCTATTTGTTTCAGATTGTTTGTTGTTGTTTTGCTTTTACATGAGTTATCGGGCTCAAACTCAGGTCCTCTTATGGAAAGCCTTAGAGCCTCATCTATTTTGCAAGCAATATTGCCAAAGATAAAAAGATGAAGACGCATGTCCTATATATGTCAATGGTAAAATTAATACTTAGTTTTAGCTGTAGATCTACTTGTGGATATCTGAGTACTTTTTATTGTTGGAATTCTGTTTTTAGTGATGGACAAGACAACCACTTTTACAATTTTCATCTCTGACTTTTATTTTCTAGGTAAATTGTAAGGCTTTTAAATCTAATTTTCTTATTCTCAAATCTCCACAAAGCCATTGTATTATGAGTAAAGCAAGGATGAGATATCCACATAAGCTGTACACACAGCAGCACACACTACTTTGATGTATCTGAGTATTTCTTTGATGTGTCGGAGTATTTATTTAAAAGATGGAGCTACTTCTCTGAAGGAACAAGAAAGGAAAGGGAGTAGAATCTTCCTATGGACTACTTTAGGAACATGTCGCCTGGTGTATAACAGCACAAATCTATCATTTGTTGACTTAGCAGAGTAACATGGCAGTTTTGTCATCTGTGTGTCTGGTGGCATGACTCACAGCTTGGTAATGATCTGCAAGATAGGTTTGTTGGAAACTCAGGAGAGATATTGGCAGTTGGGGAACATATTCCAACTAGTAACTTTTCAGTTGTTAGTATTTTTTATGCAGACACAGAGTAAGCCACACACCCGTGTGCCTCTCCTTTCTGTCAATTTCCTTTTACTTTCCACTCCCGAACTTTAATCCACCCTCACACTTTTATAGAACCACAGCTTTTAAAGTACACTTGGCTTGTGCCAGAGCAATATAAGGAATGGCTATGTGGAATGCATCTATATTGTCTGTAAAATTGCTATGGGGGGCATTATGGAGCTTGCTGTTCCTTATATAAAGATCATTTTGACAAATTCATCTTCAAACACAGAGATAAGAAAATTTGTCCAATTTATGAACTGGTGTGCTTTCTTTTTGTAGCTCTGCAATCCATCATGCTGTCTCTGCTTAAGTTATGAGGAAACAGTATACAAGGACTTGGCCGAGTCACAACAGTATTCTTCAGGTAGACTTTCCTATGCACTTGTTCTCAGTACAGTAGAGCATTGGAAAACACACCATCATTTATTCTGTTGAGATTTAGGCGGGGGTACAAATGAGCTAACCACGTTACATGTCTTTGCAGGTGTGTGTGTGTGTGTGTGTGTGTGTGTGTGTGTGCACGCGCGCATGCGCACGTGCGTGTGTGCACACGCATATGTGCACACACACACACACACACAGAATGCATGTGTAAGAGATTGTCTTTTACCATGTATATAATCCCCATAAAATTATCCAGGCATCATAGTGAGCATAACATTGAGCTAAATATGTACAGAAGAGCAGAGAACAACAAATATGAATTTGTGAGATGGAGGACCATATGAGTTCATGTACTCTTAAAAATGTACAAATTCTGCTTGAAAATCTTCAAGGTATTTTTCCGGCTATATAGGGAGTAATTGTAGTGGTCTTCCAGCTCATTACTTTAATACATGATTGTACTTTTCTGAGTATAGATACATTTAAATTTTATGAAGCAAGATTTGTTTACTTTTGTTTCTCTTTGTTTCAGAAAGCACATGGATCAGTTGCAGTAATATAATCTAAATATGAATTAAATATATGTGATTAAATAATAATAAAGTTCATACCAACAGTTAGAGCTAAGAATTAAATGGATTTTTAACATATTGGTGTTATTCTAAGGGCATCACGATCTTTTAGTTAAAGAAAAGAATGACTTCAGCTGATTTGCTAATTTAATTGAAACATGGACTTATAAGTGTCTATTTTTCAAGCTAAAAGGAATTTTTATTGTGGTCAATGTGGTATATGTTTTTGCAGAGTAGTCCCTGCAAACCATGCCTTACAGTGTTACATATAGCTCTGAACTGGGTTCTAAGGGAGATTGGTTCTAAAGAGTCAGTTGGGTTAGGTAGGGAAAGACCAGTATTAACAAGACATGACTGGAGACACAGCCTCCTGATTAACTGAAAGAAAACTATTTACTGTGAAACCAGTTCATATAGAGAAAGAGGTGTCAGTAGAGAAATGTGTGTATGATTTCATTGAACACAGTAAAGTTTCTGAAGTCTGCATTTTTCAAAACCCCTTTCTGTAGAGAGCCGCATAGTGCCTCGCCTTAAAGTGGCTCTGGCTTCTGCCTTACACCTTCCGCTGGTGAAGACTCTCTGGGTAAACAAGCCCTTAATTTGTTAAGTCTGTTCAGCCTGTCTGCTTCTGTGTTAGAGTAGCCTATCTGCAGGGTCCACGTGGCTCACTGGGGTTGGTTAGCTCAAGGGTATTTAAGCCTGTGCAGGGGTCCCCTCGCTCTCTCTCTCTCTCTCTCCCTGCGGGCCAGAAGCAACATGTTTAAAGGATCCTGATTAAAACTGCATGAAGAAGATCTACCCGGAGTCGCGTCTTCCTCGCTGGTAAGGGCAGGCGCGTACACCTTTCTACCTTTGGGGATGTCTCATGTCATCTCATCACCTGAATGCTGTAACCCCCTAGGAATGAACAGTGATTTTCAAAATTATATGTGGAGAATATTCACTTTAGAATAGGAAAACCCACTAGATGAAAACCCTGTAGGATTCAATGGGATAGTCACTCACGGTCAATATGTGAGCTTCCTATTACACCAAAGCCATCCAAATGAAAGACTTATATGATAGTTATCAAAACTATACTACAGAAGTGTTGAAACCAGTGATTCTCAACCTTTCTAATTGTGGTGACTCTTTAATACAGTTTCTCATGTTATGATAACTCCCCACTTCCCAACCATAAAATTATTTCATTGCTGCTCCATAATGTAATTTTGCTACTATTATGAATTGTAATGTAAATACCTGAAATACAGGATATCTGATAGGTTGAGACCCACTGAAATAGACACTGTGATGTAAAAATGTACTATTTTTTAATGTGTGTGTGTGTGTGTGTGTGTGTGTGTGTAAACATGTAGACATGTAGACATGTAGACATGTCAAAGGACAACTTGAAAGAGTTAGTTCTCTATTTTCACCACATGGGCTCTTGGGACAGACAATAAATTGTCATGACAACAAACACATTTGCCTGCTGATTTGACTTGCTTCTCTGATGTTTACTGCTCTTTATTATTGAGAAATTATTCAGATTAAGAGCAACATATTTTTGGAAGGGTAACATCATAGAATTGGGATAAAGTATTAAGAGCTTTTCCAAAATGCATTTTTCAACCATACATTTTTCTTTATAAAAAGCTATTAATTTGTTTTTTCATTGATTTGACTTTGTCACAGTCAAATATACTTACCTGTATTTGTTTTTCATGGTTCACTGTTCAGGAATGAGCAGTGATTTCTTTCATCAGCCATTTACCAGAAACTGTTTTGCTTATTAGTCAGTATAAACTGTTTACCTACCAAAGCACAGCATATCAACATGGAAGGATTTATTGCTCAGTTTCATTTCATTGGATTTTTCTTGTCCAATACAGGGCCATAAAATTCCTGATGTCTAATTGTTCTGTAGAATAAAACCCTTCTGTCTGCTCTGCTGCTCTGAGTTCTTCATGATTGTGCAATACTCTTCCTATTAGGCTTTATTTTTTGCTTTCTTCTGACATGTTCTCCAACTCACTTAGATCACTTTCTTAATATGCTTTTTATCCTGAATTACCATTTATTAATATATTTGCTTAGTCATTATCTGCTAAACATTCATAACCTTTTTATGTATTCATTACACCTTTCTGATTGTTCTTTCACAATGTATTGTTGGAACCACTTGTAGTTCATTAAGGGGGTTCTTGGTGATCCACTTCACAAATTATTCATGATTGATTTTTTTCATATTTCTAAATGATCATACATGAATGGTACTGTACCCCTGATGAGTTTCTGCCATGTGCTAATCTATGTATAAAGAAAATCTCTGCCCCTAAAAGCTAAAATAAAAAGTGAAAAGCTAAAAAGTAGTACAGTGCCATACATGTAATCATGTAAGCAAAAAGAATTGTCACACAATGTCATCAAAACAGTGAGAAAGATGGGACAGAGTGTAGGTCCTCAACATATAATGTCAGCTCCCGAAAGGATTATGGTCATCAGGATATGTGAGTTGGGTCTTGAAGAGTGGATATTAACAGAGGAGACAGAATTTTATAAAGGCAAAGGAGAATATGGAGTATTTGGGGGACAAATGTCATTGACTTCTTATTTAGAGTTTCAAAATCTCAAAGGCTCTGTGATTTTTTTTTCTTAACTTGTTTCATGCTGAACTTGATCTGACCTAATCTCACCAGTATGGCCTCACCTGAACTCAATGCAGGTGAATTAGTTTATGGTTTATTTGAAGTTGTACTGATGTATTTGATATGATGTTTCCCACAAATAATCTAAAGTTGAACACCAAATTCCCCTCCAAAATCTGAGAATGTCAGTTAGTCTGTACCACTGCTGGACAAGAGGTTGCTGGAATGTAGGAAGAAGTTCAACTAGGTGTTAGGGTGGAGCAGGGGGAGGAAATGGGAAATACAATTAGGATCAGGCTGTGCAGGATATTCTGTAGCCAGTCCATTTGGATTTGAACCTATAAACATGGGAAAAGGGATGTATGAAAAGCTCAGGTTTACTTGACTTGTAAGTCCTGCATCTACAATTGGCATTGAGTCTTTTTCAGGAGTTTCTTAGTGTTCTATTGCTGTGACACCATGACATGGCAACTGTTATAATTTGAAACATTTGATTGGAGCTGGCTTATGGGTTCAGAGGTTTAGTCTGTTATTGTCTTGGTGGGGAACATGGTGGCACACAGGCAGACACAGTGCTGGAGAGGTAGCTGAAAGTTATACATCTGAATCTGCAGACAACAGGAAGAGAGAGACACACTGGGCCTGTTGTAAGCATCTGCAACCTCAAAGCTCACCCCCAGTGACACATTTTCTCCAACAAGGCCACACCTCCTAATAATGGTCCTATGGGGGCCATGTCACTCAAACCATCACAAAATATATCATTCAGGCTGGGGCTTCTGTTGTTTTTGCTGATTCACATGGCTCTCCCTAGGGAATACTCTAAAGAGCACTTTATATATACACCTTAGTTTGTTTCTTCATTCAGTCAGAGAATAAGTTATGGAATGCACTCAGTAGTTCTTTTTTATTTCCCCATAAATCTATATGTAATTTATAATATTTTATTTATTGGCTTGTCTATAACTCTCCTTGTTCCAAAGATTAAAGATAGCTGGAGCCATTTTCAATAGCTCTATATTGAATTCATTACTTAATTAAATACTGTATTTACAGTGTTTTCATAAAGTGCTGGAATCTGTTCTGAACACTTTACAGAGATTGCAGAGATGGCTGGGCATGGAGTGCACTCCTATAATCATAGCATATGTGGAAGGCAGAGGCAGAAGGAACAGAAAACTGCGTCTCTCAAGTTGTTCTCTGACCTCCATATGTATGCTCTGGTGTATGCCTCCTCCAAATAACTAAATAAATGTAATAGAAAATGTAAATAAATAAATATATAGGTCATGCTAATTATAAAAACTTGGAAGAATATAGAAAAAAATAAAGGCACTACTAGTTTTTCCTCCAATATTATTCCATAGTCACATGAAATGAGTTCCTCTGTGTGTGTGTGTGTGTGTGTGTGTGTGTGTGTATCATCCTTTAAACATAGTTGGTTTAATAAGATTCATTTGCATATCAGCATTACGGCTGCCATAATTGTCACAAATTTTAGAATTCTCTCTGAAAGAAACTCCCAGGATACTTTTCAGCATAAATGTAAAATCCTTGGACTTTAGCATTTAAAAAAAAAACATCATGGTTAATTTTTTTGTTTTATGAGGTAAAATGCATTTGATAATAAAATATTGTGAGATTTGACAGAAGCCTGTCATAGTTTTATGTAGGATAGTTTTTACTTTTTCAATTTTGAGAATAGATTCAGGATATACCAGAGAAGTCCTTTACCACTGAGCTATCCTCCAAAGTCCTAGTTTAGGTTCTTAAAAATCATCTTCAAGGAAAGATAATTTTAAAATGTATGTCATTGCATTTATAGATGATGGTAAATTTGGGCATGTTCAAAACATCTAGGAAGACATATATTTAAAGGAGTTAGAAAGATATAGTAAAACAGTATTTGGATTGCAAAGGTTTAATTTGAAGGTGTTAAGATATCTTATTAATTAGCACACCAGTTACTCCTAGAAAATGAACAGAGTAAAGACTCACATTTATGTATCATGTCTGTGGAGCTAAGAACAAATCCCAGCTTTGCAGCTTTCATTCATATATATGCCAATGTATCTCAACAGTATGTTAGAAGAAGTGACTTCCTAAGCTATCTACTGTTCATTCTGTGCTACTGCATGCTGCAGTTAGAGTTGGAAGGAGGCTACTGCTGTCTTACTTTCTCTAAGCTACTCCATTTACATTTTAATCATACCATATCATAATCCCCATAACAACTGTGTGATGAAGACTTAAGTGCATTTATATTTTTGTTCATTGAGTTTTTAAATTTTTTCCAAATCTGATTATTTATTTTCTCATATCTGACATAGCATCTTCTCCTAAAATCTGACATGTGTGTGAATTCACATGGACTTGTCATTAAGCATTGAGAATGCAGGCTTGCCCTGATAACCTCTCATAAACAATTGAATGGTTCCTAAAGGAGTCTAATTATGCAGCTAGAGGACTGGCTGAACTACAATAATAATCACATGTCTGTAGTTTGTTGTCGTGTCCATGGCAAGCATTTGTGAAATATCTATTCATCAGGCAATACTTAGTGAGAATGTGTTTAGCCATTATAACAAGGTATATGCAAATGAGCCTCCCATGAGACTTTGCAACAAACATTTAATTAGCTATACAAAGAAACAGTTAAACATACAAACACACATTAGAAAATTTGCCAATGTGCACTGTGAATTTTGGGCACACAATTCCTGAATAGCACTATTTGATAACATATGTCTTTATTATATGCCTTTTCATAGAAATGTATGATCTTACTTCAGAATTAATTCTATTAAATTTCTTATTTTACCTTATTATAAAAATCACTAGTATATGAGCAACATCCTTTGTATATTTTTAGCACTGCATTTGTAGGAAGGATGGTAAGATGTCAAAACTGATATATCCATTTATGAAGATACTACAGAATGGAGAAATTCATACATTCATATTTCTGAGGGCGAAAGCTGTCACACAGTTATTTATCATTGTATATAAAAATAATACTGATTGACATTTTAAAAATTGCTATGTTTATTGGGAAACATTTGGGTTACATTTTCTAGTTTCTTGTCTTCTAATACAGACATACAAGTCTTTTCTTAAAATCAAAACAAATTAAAATAAAAAATAGAAGTAGTTTAAGCTCCTAAACACAAATTTTTTTGGAGATGGGCAATTAGAAATTCTTGTTTTGTATTGTCTTGCTTTAACTGATAAAAGCATTCTGATAAAGCATTTGGATAAATACTTAATTTCACTTTTGAGTTCACATTTAAAAATCTTTAAAATAAATTCAGTTTTCATTATTCTGTTTTATAGTTAAACTCATGCATGAAAAGATAACATTGTATTATAATATCACAATGTAGGATGTAAAAATACATTCAGAACATTTTTTAAAAAAAGATTTAAAGAGTTATAACAAGTCATAAGAAAGAATAGCTCACAATTTCAAGCAAGTCAGTTGCTTTTGAGTATTAACTTGGTATGGCTCAGAGTCATTTTGGCTTGCAATTTTATAATAACTTAAAAGCAAATGCTGATTATCAGGGAGAATTTGGAGGTGTAGCAGCTGACCAGCTGGCCTCCCATCACCATTTATATCTGTGAAGCCCCCAAGGACAGCAAAGAGTCTTTTAATTGGTGATTCTACTTCAGTAGAAACATGCATTTAGAAAATTAGGCCTACACTGTTGTCTTCACACCAGACAAACTAGCTCCTGTTGTCACGGTGATCTTCTGTAGCATGCTAGAGCCAGTGATGTGGAAAACAAGATGGCATCCTCATTTATGTTAGCCTTAAAGAAAGTTGCTGATATTAAAACATAATCATTGAATTTGGCAAAACTAAAAATTAAACATTTTTTGCCACTTATAAAATTTAACTGCTCCAAAACTTCTAGAAATGATGTATGATTTTCCAAGATACAGAAATTATATCCTTTTTAAAAAATGTGTCTTAAAATGTGGTATTAGCATCAAGCTATGCTTCAAGAAGCAGGTCAGGTTCAGTTCATGTATGATTCATATTTATTTTGGATTAGTATGAGGCATACAGCAGTTGTGTGAGAATGAGCTGCTTTAGCCATGTCAGTGCCTCCAGCGGAGCTCATTCTATGCTCAAGGATATCATGAGCTTCAGAAGGGAGGCAGATAAAATGGAAAAATGGAGAAAGAATTGATCATGGCCAACTAGGATGAAAAGCAGCTGCTTGTTATGCATAGATGAATTTTCAAACTCTAATGTAAAAGAAGGTATGCAGTATTCTGCATGGCTTCTGTGTAAGTTCAATGTCTGGACACAAAGTCACCTTTTCTGATTTGGTCCATTCCACTTTTTCACTATTTTTTTTGTTTTTAAATGTAGCTGAATTTAAATATAGCCTCTACAGTGTTTTCTTAGCACCAGTAGCTTTATGATTAATGAATCCACTATCTGGAACTTTTTGTAATAGACACTGGCACATGGTAACAAAGAAAGGCAAAATTTACACTATAGTATAATGTATATTTATAAAAGTCAGTGGGAATGTTGTCATAATTCAATTACTGAATGCATATACACATTGATAAATTTGTAGTTTGCTCTTTTGATAACAGTTTTTAGAAAGTACTGATTAAATGAGGTTGTTATAATATATATTATATTATAGCATATTATTATTATATATTGCTATTTTTTACACAAATTCACTATTTTAAGGTTCAATAATGAATAAAGATATTGATATTGTCTGTTAAATTTCTGTATAATTTTCCAAACTGTTCTCTCACTTGCAATGCACTTTTTTTTGTGATCAAATAGTTTTATAATACAATTAGTTTAGAATACCTTGCATTTTGGTTACTCCTTTGAAGAGCCAACATTGATTTGTATATTAAAGACACAAAAGAATTCTAAAGTAATAATCTGTTTGACTTTTGACCAAGGATGCTGATTCTTTCTTTCTTCCTTCTTTCAATAGTGTTAGTGGTTTTGGAAATACATTTGGGAACTGTGATTGTCAAAAGTGGGATTTTGTCTGGGTCTAGCATCTGTTTTATTTTGTCGTCGATTCTGGTAATCTTTATTTCAATATCAGGGGAGTCGGGCAGAAAGTGAGGTTAAAATTAGCATATGAAAGAAAACAATTGTCAGAGAGAAATACTGGAAACTCCACCCACAAAGTCCCACATACAACAGAGCATGCACACAAAACAGTGTGCATGATATAAATGACATACAAAGGTCCCAGTCTTCTGGACACATGTACCATTGAGCTTCTAACCTTTCTCCCAGCTCTGGCTCACATCATCTCTTGGAAGAACTATCTTTCTTTATACACTCTCTGCTTCTGTGTCTATCCAAGCACCTCTCCCAAATTCTTGTTTGGGGAGACATGGGCCTGGAAATCCCTGTAGTCTTCCTTGAACTCCAGTATCTGCAGATAATATCAGCACACAGATTAATCTGACAACCCTTACCCCTGCAGCTACTGAATAGATAACACTTATGCTCTAAGTATGAACAAAATGTTTCATTAAGATTGACCTTGTGCTTGATATTCAGCACACTTTGTATGTTTGGATAGAGTCAATGACATTTTTTTAGTAAGGCAGAATCTCCTACTTTAGTAAGGCAGTAGGAGATTCTGCCTTACTAAAAAAAGGTAGCTTTACATTTAGCCATGCTGAAGAAATAGGTAGAATAATTATTCTTTTAATGAGACAGTACACTATCTATTCCCAGAACTACCCTTACCTAGCACAGTGGCCACAAATTGAACAGACTTGAGGTTCAGCTGAGTTTACCTACCTTTCTGAGTCATACCTGGGGACAATGTTGATCCCAAAGACGCAGTGAGTAAGACCATTGAGACAAATCATCATGGTCAAATTAGTTAAAGCAAGCTTTTTAAATACATGTACACAGGCCGCATCCCTCTAAGGTAGGGTTCAGGAGGACAGCATTGGATGTGGGGAAGATAAGGGTTTTATAGTTCAGGGGTAGGGGTTTTACAAATGGGGGATTCAGCAGGCAAATAGGTGAAATTACAAAAGCAGGTGTTCACAGCAATGTAGACATAAGAGCAGGTAGTTACAATTACCTTTTGAAACAAAGGTAAGGTTACAAGATGGTCATGAGAACATTTGGAAACAAAGACATGATTGCCTTTCATATAACAAGCAAAAAAGAACCATTTGTAATTAAAGTTACAGGTGCGGCGTAGACCAATCCTTGAGAGACAGAGGTTTAATCATAAACAGGGATGAACCTAGTTTGTCTTTACTATAAGATGGCTTTCAAGCCTAAGATGGAGGCAGACTGGTTTATCAAACATAACATGGCCAGCTGTTTTATCTTCCTGTTTATAATCTTTTATAATTATTCTACCTATTTCTTCAGCATGGCTAAAGGTAAAGCTACCTTCTTAGTAGGAGATCCTGCCTTACTAAAAAAATGACATTGACTCTATCCAAACATACAGAGTACAATGTATTTTAGGTTTTCCACCATGATGGACTCTATCCCTTGAACTTTAAGCCAAAATGAAAACCTTGACTCCCTATGTTGAGTCTTCTAGGGCTTTTGAACACAATAAGGAATAATTAATAACAGCATATAATATGCCAAACAATGGTTCTTTGGGGTTAAAAGATCTCATTGGAAAACACCAATGTTTACATTATGATTCATAAAGGTAGCAAAACTATAGTTATGAAGTAGCAGCAAAAATAATTTTATGGTTGGGGAGTCACCACAACATGAGGAATTATGTTAAAGGATGCTACTTACTGGGCTTGAATGAGAACTAATTGCTCCATTAGACTTTAGTCTTAATCTTAGTTGTTTAGCTTTCTGTTATTTTTAGTTTTTCAGAGAGAAAAACCAATAGGTAAAACATTTTGGGGAATGTAATTTTATTGCTCTCTCTGTGTGTTTTGTATGCATATGTCTCTACATCATGTATTGCTCTCTCTCTCTCTCTGTGTGTGTGTGTGTGTGTGTGTGTGTGTGTGTTTTGCATGCATATGTCTCTACATCATGTACATAAAGTGCCTGTGGAGGCCAAAAGAAGGCATCAGTTCCCCTTAGAATTGGAGTTACAGACTGATGTGAACTCACCATGTGGGTAAAGTGTGTCTAACCCAGGTATCCTGGAAGAGCAGTCAGTGCCTTTAACTAATGAGCAATCTATTTCTCTAGCCCTAAGAGTTAAATTTCCTTTCTCTCTGGTATACAAATTGTTTTTCAAATCCTCTACACTTGTTTAATTTTCAGAATTTATGAATAATCAGGAAATGTAGACATAGCTGCCTAGGCTTACTCTAACTGATTTGGGAAACTTGTCAAAATTTCAAACAAGTCTCAGGATATCAGTGGAACATAGCATGTATCACCTGAACAGAGAAGTGAGAGGCCAAATTAAATTTCTTTGATGGGTCCAGCGACTCTTTCACATGACTTTCGAGCACTGAAATGTTTATTGAACACAAATGACACAAGGAAGATGGAAACTCAAGATGATGAGATACATAAAGGTCAGGAGAATTCTCAGGAAAGTGGAATGAAAGGCCAAGGTAAAACCAGCAGGCCTGTGAGTGACAGGGCTGAGGTATGAGGTAAGGGGGCAGGGGAGGATAATAATTCACAGACCCTAAATAAATGTTTGCAGAAACAAGTATGAATGAATGTCTGTGTGTAAGAATATTACCCAGGTCTTTTGGTATTTTGTTTGTTTGTGAGATGAGCAGCTACAAAGTTGTCAACTTACTTTGCATAGACAATGTGACTTTCTAGCTTTTGCCCTGGCATTATCTTCCCCGTGACAGCTGTCAGTGATGGTAATTCCTACTGAATATCTTAATTGTTATCACTTTAATCTATGCTCAGGAAAACCAACATAGAAAGCACAGAAGAGTCTTCTCAGCACTTAGCCAGAACCTATATGCACTGTTAGAAAGGTCAGTGCAGCAGCAATCCCCCAGCCTCAGTTAGATGCTGGGAACGCTGGCTCAGCTTGGATCTGAAATTCTCTACCTGCTGTAGCATTATTACAGATGACTTGCCCCTGTCTTAATCTTTGTCATATCTCCAGCATTTTTCTTCCTGGTTTCCTAGCTAAAAGGCTTTTCTACATGCACCTTTCCCATCAGAACTAGATGAATACTCCAATGCTCTCTGTTCTTTGAATTGAAGGTAAGGGAGAAAGGGAAACGTAAAATTGCCCATTTTCCTTTAGCATGTGAACCGCAATTGGCTTCAGTGTTGAGGGTTTTTTTTTTTTTTTTTTTTTTTTTTCATCTGCTGCTCGCCTCCAAGCAGCTCATGTTTCCCCAGCAGTGAACAGAGTGAGTTATGAGCGCAAATGTTTGAAGTTACCTCATCGTATCAGAATTGTGGGGGTGGGGAAAGAAATTAGTTTGCTCTGAATAACTAGGAAGAGAGCCTGTGCCGGCTCAGAAGAACTGTAACAGCGAAGAAGTTGGTTTGAGAAGAAAGAAAATGTTTAGTTGTTTGTGAAGATACGATTTTAACAACTATGCCTCATAGACTGAAATAAAATTCAGTTTCTGGTTCCTTTAAATCTGACTCCAACCATGAATTCTGTTTTTAAATCTAGAATAGAAATGATGATGGGGCTTTTGTGTGTGTGTGTGTGTGTGTGTGTGTGTGTGTGTGTGTGTGTGAAGCTAACCTCGTACAATATCTAATTACTCTGTCTTACTTCCCTTCTCAACAGAAAGAGCATGGAGTTTGCGTTTTACCTTCCAATTTGTTTTAACGCTCGCTCCACGGCACCCTAACTGACCCCGAGTGTGGCCGCTGACTCAGTTTCACCTGGACCCAGGGTGTAGCATCTTGACTATGGGGCTGATAAAATGGTTGAATGGCATCAATTCAAATTCGGAAGAATCATTTGTTTTATGGCAGAGGGAAGTAAGAGTTGGAAAATAGGAAAACATCAAAAACAGTTCTTAGATGTCAATTCAGAGACGGGTGTCTTTCAAGCCTTCTAATTCAACTCAAATGCCTAGTATGTCAATGTAATGTGATATTCTTTTAAAGAGCATAAGTTTAAAGAAACTTTTAGATTCTCCAGAGAGACCTTTCATTAGTGGTTCTTTTTACAACATCTGGCAAGTGATTTTTAATAGGCCAAAATTAGTGTCACTTTTTTCTCTTCAATTTTCTATGGTAAAACTATTAGGAGGATTACTTGTGGTCTAGAAAACTATACAAAAGTCATAATACTTGCCCTACTTAATGTGTCCTTTGTAATTCATGTGGAATATAAAAGCAGTTTTTGTGTCTTTAGGAAATCTGAGCACCAGACTAGAAGTAGCTCTCTTTGCACTAACCAAGATCCTGGGATACAGAGGAACAGAGCACCCCTGCTAATCTGGCACTCCACTGCATTAAGAATTATGGAAGATCACCAGAACTCACTTCCTTAGAGATTCCTTGAGGGGGTTCTAAAAAGATACAAAGTCACACACCTGAAATGTCAAAACTCAGAAGGCTGAGGCAGGAGGATTGTGAGTTTGAGGCCAGTCTGGGGGCTATGTAGTAAAACCCTGAAAAAGAGAGAGAGAGAGAGAGAGAGAGAGAGAGAGAGAGAGAGAGAGAGAGAGAGAGAGAGAGAGAGAGAGAGAGAGAGAGAGAGAGAGAGAGAGAGAGAGAGAGAGAGAGAGAGAGAGGAGAGAGAGAGAGAGAGAGAGAGAGAGAGAGAGAGAGAGAGAGAGAGAGAGAGAGAGAGAGAGAGAGAGAGAGAGAGAGAGAGAGAGAGAGAGAGAGAGAGAGAGCGAGCGAGAGAGAGAGAGAGAGCAAGCAAACGAGTGAGATAAGTTTAGTACCAAAAAAACGCACAGAGCAATGGACACTGGGAGTGTTCAGCAGCACTTCCAGAGAACAGTTATCCATGACAGAGATTCTGTCAACAGACCTTAGAGGAGTGCGTAAACAAATGAATTATTGTAATGAATCACAGGGTCTAAAGCCGTGACTGCTAGCTGGTAAAGTCTGAAAGTAAGTGTTTATTACACCTTCCAATATCCTTTGCTGTTAGGTATAGACAGCTGAATATATTTCAGCCAGTAGAAATGTCACAGGCAGCCACTGAGAAATGTCCTTCCAAAGACAAGGTTTATGAAATGTTAACTTCTTCATGTTTTCTTCCAGCCCAATTACCCAGACTGTGGATGCTATCATGTGGATTGCTAGCACCCATATTAATTGGTTGATGAGAAATAAATACCTTGTACTTCTGACTCTTTTACTCAACCTAATATAACTCTAAGTAATAATTGTGGCGAAGGACTGTCTAGAGAATAATTGAATCATAGCTGATGTATGTGCAGTTTGGAGTTATTTAAGGTATTTCTAGTGACATTCTAAAAAGAAATTGAAGCAGTTGGTGAAAAGAGATAATGATAAAGAAAAGTACTGAAAGGAGAAATAGACACATTGCACATAGAACACACATGGGAATAGCCAAAGACACCTTTTAAATGGCCCTTAGTTTTAGCTGTCTATTCTCATATTTCCCCTGTCATCCTTTTCTTCCCTCCCCTTTCCATTTTATTTTACTGTAATAGCCTCTCTCACCCATTTATAACTATCTATTTTAGTTTCCTTTCCTTGGGAAAATTGTCACATCCCAGTTTCTTTCTTAAGTGACCTCTGTAGTTCAAAAAAATTGTAGCTTTTAATAGCTAATAGCCTCATATAAGCAAATAAATTCTGAGTTGGGGTTACATAGGGAGGCTTTTTTTCTAGTTCTATCTATTTACCTGTGAATGTCATAATTTCATTTTTCAGTGCAGAGTAAGATTCCATTATGTAAATGCATCCATAGGCTCTTTATCTATTCATCTGCTGAGGAACATTTAGGTTGGTCCTAGTTTCTGGCTATTATGAATGGAACATCCGTGGACATTTCCTAGTATGGTTGTGATAGGATGAAGCACCCTTTGGAAATATATCTCAGTGGAATAGCTGAATCTTAAGGTAGGTTGATTCCCATCTTTATGAGTAATTGCCACACAGATGGCCATACTTGCTGTACAACTTTGGGGTACCACTGTGGCAATGGATGAGGTTTTTCCTACTCCACATCCTCAACAGCATGAACTGTCACTTTTTTTATTAATCTTAGCCATTCTGATGGGTAAAAGATGAAATCTCCAAGTAAATATAAAATAAGTAGAAAAAAACAAGAATAGTAAGACCTAAGTGAATCAAAAAAAAATAAATAAAACCAAACAATAAGGAGGAAAATGAGTGAGACTAGAATACATTTTATACATGAATGGGATTTTCATGGCATATTAATAATAAAAATTATAAATATAGAAATTTTCAATAACAAAATAATAGTTTTCTGGAAAGATTAAGACACTATGTAATTGACCAGAACTCACTTCCTTAGAAGTGAGAAGGTCAGGGTAGAGATACAAGTTCACACTACAAGGAACGAATGAGGTGGGGAAACCAGTATAAGTCTCAGATACAGGAATGAGTTAATACTGTGAACCCACATCCCAATACATTAACCAAATGGGAGAGAATAGAAAAAGCCCAAATGGCCAAATCCTTTTAGCACCAAGTCCTATAGACTATGTAAGACAAGAGAAAAAATTGAGAGTGACTAAAATATATTTTGAATGTGTTCTAGCTAAAAATTTTCTAGGAAAAAATTCTTTAGTCCAAAGGGCTTCATTGGTGAATTCGATTAAGCAATTCATAAAAAGTTCATACCATCACATACTCTTTAAGGAAATCCAAGAAGATGATGTCTCAACTCATCTTATGAAACCACATACTTTTGTTACTATAATAACAGTAATAAATGGATATTACAGGAAAGGGAAATACTTATCAATAATTTCCATACACACAAATATACATAATAAAAACTCCAGCAATATATAAAATGATAAATGATTATCACCATGTGGAGTTTTGTGAATTCAGAGTTGATTCAATATTGTACCTTGATCATGCAAAAGAACCAGTAAGGGTAAACCTCTGCATAATTTCCTTGAAAAAAGTCTGTGATTAAAAAATAAAATAGAGTCTGGGGATGTAGCTGAGTAGTACAGAGCTTGTTAAGCATGTGCTAAGTCTCAGGTGCTATCACCAGCACTAGAGAAAACAAAACAACACTTGGCAAATGTAGTACTGGAATAGAAATTTGTGACTATGAATGTCATAGACAAGAGTTGCAGTAAAAAGTCATAGTTAACATTAGAAAACTGTAAGGTTTTTTACCAAAGAAGAATGGATGTTCTTTCTCATTAATTAGCCATGTGCTAATGGTCTCACCCAATGCAATAGAGCAAGAAATAGATTTTTGTCCTTTACTTTTGTTTTTGTTTACTTTGACAGTTTTGTCCTAGAAAAGTAGGTTTTTGTTGTATGTTGTGTGTTTGTATGTTTTATTGTATGTTTGTCATGTATTGATATATACATGTTTGTGCATATGCTCATGTGTGTGGAAGATAGAGATTGATGACAAATGTCTCTTTCTATTGCTATTAACATTGCATTATGAAAGGGTCTTTCACTGAACCTGGACTTTGCCTACTCTGCTAGATTGATTCACTATCAAGTCCCAGGAAATCCTCAAATCTCAACACTAAGATTGTAATACCATGCTACCACAGTTGGCTCTTATGTGGGGATTCAAGATCTGAGGTAAAGTTTTCATATATGAGTGACAACCACTTTATTGAGTTATCTCTGAAACCAAGTAAACTCTTAAAGAACCCATTCAAAATATTTAGAAACAATTGACTCTGTGTGCATGCACACACATGGGTGTGTTTTATGTGTATCTTTATGACTATGCATATATATACATATGTATGTATATATAAGAGAAATTAATTTTATCATACATAAAAACTCTTAAAATTCAAGGATGATAAGTATAATAATTCTTTTGATGAAACATTGGTCAGAGGCTTAGACCATTTTTAACATAAAGTAAACAAATGGCTGGGAAGCATAGGCAGAGATACTTAATGCCTATTTGTATCTGGGAAATTAACATTAAAAGTCAAGTGATTGTAAACCATTGTACACTTACTTTTGTGTCCCAAATATAAAAGACTGACAATACCAAGTGTTAAAAAAAGGAGTAAGAAGCCAGGTTTGATGGAACAACTCTCTAATGCCAGTGCTTGGGAGGCAGAATTGGGTGGATCTCTAGGCCTTCAAGGACAGCCTGATCACATAGGGAATTTGAGGCAAACCAAGGTTACACACTGAGACCTTCTCTCGAAAAACAAAACAAAACAAATTGTGTGTGTGTGTGTGCGTGTGTGTGTGTGTGTGAGAGAGACACACACACACACACGCACACACACACACACACATATCTCTAATCATCTTTTTTTCCTACTTGCATTAAGCTCAGTTTCCTTCTTTCTTTCTTTCTTTCTTTCTTTCTTTCTTTCTTTCTTTCTTTCTTTCTTCCTTCCTTCCTTCCTTCCTTCCTTCCTTCCTTTTTCCTAGTTTCTAACTTGTACTTTTTGTACCGTTTCCCCTTTTTGAGTACTTTTCTTTAATGGGCTATATTTTATTTCAATGCTGATTTTACATCATGTCTGAAAATTAAGGTAAGTTTTCATTGAGATAGATGTTGCTTTTGCAAAGTCTCCTGAGGTACATTTTGATACATGGAGAGAGGGAGAGGGACTAGGAATCTATTTTGTTATATGTGTCATATATCTGCTATATATATTTGTGTCAATGTAAAATTAGTACAAACACTAGAGACTTTTGAGTAATGTTTTTAAAAACTAAAACAGATGAATTAAAATCTGTCAAATTTACATTGCATAACATGCTTTGTGATTGTTAAGTTTGTCAACTTGTTACTACTTATGATCAATTAGGTGAAAAAAAGATTATCAGTGAGGAATTATTGTCATTGTTTGGCATGTGAACTTGTTTGTGGATGCTTATCTTAATAAACTTAATTGATGTGGGAGTACCCAGCCCACTGCAGGCAATACCATATATTAGGCAAGGGGTCTTGAACTATATAAGAGTAGAAAAATTGAGCCAAATACTAGGAAACAAGCAAGTAAGACAGAGTGTTATGTATTCATTTCTCTCTGCTCTTGAATGTCTGTGATGTGATCAGTTCTCTTGGGTCCCTTCCACCTTCTTGATCTGATAGTTTTTAAACTAGAATTGTAAAATGAATAAATCTTTTCCCTCTACATTGCTTTTCATCAGGATATTTAATCACAACAATAGAAGTGAAACGGAAATATACACAAAAGATAAAAAAATAGTGTTCTAAAATCTTCTATGCTAAAATATATATTAAACTTACTTTAGATCCAGGTAATTTGTCAAATAAATTACCTGACCACCATTTCACTCCTTCTCTAATCATCTTTTTTTCCTACTTGCATTAAGCTCAGTTTCCTTCTTTCTTTCTTCCTTCCTTCCTTCCTTCCTTCCTTCCTTCCTTCCTTTTTCCTAGTTTCTAACTTGTACTTTTTGTACCGTTTCCCCTTTTCGAGTACTTTTCTTTAATGGACTATATTTTATTTCAATGCTGATTTTACATCATGTCTGAAAGTTAAGGTAAGTTTTCATTGAGATAGATGTTGCTTTTGCAAAGTCTCCTGAGGTACATTTTGATACATGGATTATTTGGAAGATTTCCAACTCTCTTTCTGTTATTGATTTCTACTTTAATCACCCTGTTATCTGACAACATAATTTATATTATTTTTGGACTTCTAAATATGTTAATGTGTGCTTTATGTTTTGAATGTGGTCCATCTTGGAGAACATTTCATGTGAGACTTAAAAGAATGTGTGTTTGGCAGCTGTTGGAGGGAATATTCAAATTGATTGATGGTGCTGTTCAGGTCAATGACATCCTTACTGATTTTCTGCCTGCTTGATCTATCAATTGCTGACAGAAGGCTGTTGAAGTCCCTGAATATAATAGTGGCCTTGTGTGTTCAGATCTATCAGTTGCATGTTCGATTGTTAACTTCACACGCAGTTACTATCATGTTTTTTTAAAAAAATTTAATTTGGAGAACTGACCCATTATTTATGATTCCTTCTTGCTTTTAGATCTATTTTTAAAAAGAGCTTTCTGTAATATGAGAAGGTTATGTCTTTTTCCAGCCCTTTGCTTTACTATTGTTTGGTTTTTTGCAAATGGGTTTATTAAAGCAAATCTGATGAAGGGAATTTTTAAAAAGTCTTCTTTGATAATCTGTGCCTTCCCCACCCACTTTATTATTTATTTATCTATTTGTTTGTTTGTTTATTTGTTTATTTATGAGACAGTATCTCTGTATTGTTTTGAAGCCTGTCCTGGAACTTGCTCTGTAGATCACAGTGGCCTGGGACACACAGAGATCTGCCTGCCTCTGCCTCCAGAGTGCTGGGATTAAAGGTGTGTACTACCGACACCTGGCCCATTTTGTTTTGTTATAACCAGAGTTTTTTTGTGTAGGTCATGTGCAATTGGATGTTTCTCTCCTGCCCAACAGTTTCTGAATAACCACTCAGAGGCTTAATTTCACTTATAAATGCTTGGCCAGTGTTTCAGGCTTATTACTAACTAGCTTTCACATTTAAATTAATTCATTTCTATTAAGCTATGTATTGCCACGCGGCCATGGCTTTTACTGGTCCACTGGCATATTGTTTCTTAGGTGTCTGCTTGGATCTCTCAGATTCTGCCTTTCTTCTGCTTGAATTTCCCACCTGGCTTATCCTGCCTTGATATAGGCCAAAGCAGCTTTTTTTTTTTTTTTTTTTTTTTTTAATCAACTAGTGAGAACAACACATATTCACAGTACAGAAAGACATTCCACAGCACTCATGCTGCTCCCTACCTTGTGATTCCCCTGCCTCTACTCCTTAAGTGCTAAGATGGCAAACATGAGCCATCATGTCTAACATTTTACTCCCTGTTTTGTAATCTTTAAACTCTTCATCTCTAACATGATGAATGCTATGTTTGAATTAATATAAACCATGGTTGTAATTGCTTTTTATGTGTTGCCAAAGGGTATTTATTTATTTATCTATTTGGGTTTTAGTTAAGGACTTTTTAACTGATTGGTGTCTCAGCATAATTCTTTTTAATTTTTTTTAATTTAAATTTGAAACAAGCTTGTTTTACATGTCATTTCAGTTCACCCTCTTCTGATGTTGCTTTCACCACCACCCCCATCCCATCCCCTTTCTTCTCCCCAGGGAGCAAACTTCCATGAAGAGTCTTCAAAGTCTGTCATATCATTTGGAGCGGGGCCTAGGCCTATGTGTCTAGGCTGAGGGTGTATCCCTTTATGTGGAATGGGCTCCCAAAGTCCATTCGTATATTAGGGATAAATACTGATCTATTACCAGAGGCCCCATAGATTGCCCAGTCCTAACTAACCCCCACGTTTAGGGAGTCTGGGTTGGTCCTATGTTGGTTTCCCAGCTACCAGATAAGAGTCCAGGAACACCCCCTTGTTCAGGTCAGCTGTTTCTGTGGATTTCTCCAGCCTAGTCTTGACCCTATTGCTCATCACTACTCTCTTTCTGCAACTGGACTCCAGGAGTTTGGCTCAGTGTTTAGCTGTGGGTGTCTGCTTCTGCTTCCATCAGTCACTAGATGAAGGCCCTAGGATGACAAATGAGGGAGTCATCAATCTTGTTATCAGGGAAGGACATTTAAGTAGTCTCTCCACTATTGCTTAGATTGTTAGTTGAGGTCATCCTTGTAGATCTCTGGACATTTCCCTAGTGTCATATTTCTTTTTTTACTTGTAATGGCTCTCTCTTTTCTTGCTCTCCTCTATTCTTTCCCTGACTTAATCTTCCTGCTCCCTCATGCCTACTTCTCTCCTCCTCTTCCTCCTAACTTCCTCTCCCCTTCCCCCATGCTCCCAATTTGCTTGGGAGATCTTGTCCCTTTCCCTTCAGGGAACCATGTATGTTGCTCTTAGGATCCTTCTTGTTTTCTAGCTTTTCTGGCAGCGTGGATTGTAGGCTGGTAATCCTTTGCTCTATGTCTAAAAGCCATGTATGAGTGAGTACATACTATGTTTGTTTTTAATTCTTAACAAAATATTTTAATGCTTTATTTAGACTTTACAGTATGTGTTTTAAGCTAATATACATGTATTTGAAAGTAATATTATACAGTTTCCTATATGGTACAAGTATATTATAAAGGAATATTTCTAATTACTCCCTTATATCTCTTATAACATTGCCATTTATAATCACCCAAGCTGTTATTTAACAGTTGTCTTTTTGACTGCAGAAAGAGAGTTTCATATTTATTTTATCTCTGTTTATTCTTTTTCCAATGGTCTTTCCTTCTTATATCCACCAAGATTTTTGTTTGTATTATTTTTCTTTTGTGTAATATCTTTGTGTGTGTTTTCTGTGTCTAGGTATGTGTGTATGTAGATGTTTCTGTATTTGTTTCTGCATGTGTGTAGAGACTAGACTACATCTTAAGTGCTGGCCTTAGAAGCTATTTTCCTTGTTTTAGAGACAATCTATCTCTGGCTTAGAGATCACCATGTAGGTTCAAATGGATGGCTACCAAGCTCTCAGGATCAGCTTGGCTCTACCTCCCCAGTACTGGGATTGCAAACTATTCCATTAAACCTGAGGTTTTGTACATAGATTTGGAGAATCTAACCCATGTATTCACCTCTAAACAGAGGCAATTCTTGACTGAGCTGAGTTCCCAGGCCTTGCTTCATTTTCCTGAAATTTCCTTTTGAATATCATGAAGGGTGTCAGAGCTATAGAACAAAAATTCCCTCAGATTTTGTTAGCTTGAAAGTATCTCTCTCTCTCTCTCTCTCTCTCTCTCTCTCTCTCTCTCTCTCTCTCTCTCTCTCGTCTCTGTCTCTCTCTCTCTTTTTTTTTGAGACAGGGTTTCTCCATGTAGCACTGACTGTCCTGGAACTCATTCTGTAGAGCAGGCTGGCCTCAAATTCACAGACATCCTCCTGTGTCTGCCTCTCCAGTGCTGGTATTAAATGCATGTGCCACTACTGCTCAGCAATTGCATATTTATATTTACTTTACAAGACAATTTTGTTGATTGTAGCATTATACTACCTGCCCCAACTCCTTAAAGTACGACACTTTATTTTCATTTTCTTCAATAATCTCCATATTGGCTATAACCCTTCTATTTGTGTCTCTGAAGGTATGTCCTCCTTCTGTTCGTCTTTAGAGTTCCTTTTAGTTTCAGTTATGCTATTTGAAGGTTTAGGATTCATTGCTGTTAGTCTCAGCTTCCTAAATGTTTGTGTCTGCTATTAGTTTTGAAAAATTCTTGGCCATTGTTACTTAAGATACTTCTGTTATTTTTTCTTTTCCTGATGTTCCAATGGAGAGTAAATATGTTTCAGCATTTGGTATTTTCCCACAGTTCTTATTTATTTCCTTTTTTACCCCATTGCTCTTTTGTTTGCATTGCATTTTGGGAAGGTCATTTTGGCCTGTCATCAAGTTAATTGTTTGTTTTTTCTGCTCAGTTGGATCAAATCTGATGAGATCATCAAATATGTTGGTTATTCCTCTGTTTGTATTGCAGTGTTTTTTGTTTTATTGTTTTTTTTTTTTTTTTTTTTTTGGTTTCTGAATTTCTCTTCAATGCTTCCTCAGTTTCCACATCTCTGCTTTCATCACCCCCTTGTCTTGTAGGTTCCAATAAAAATCCCATAACATAATAATCCCTGTTATTTTAAATTCCTTGTTTAATAATTCTACCATCAGAGTCATATCTGAATAGATTCTACTGATTGGTTTGTCCTTATAAACTTGAATTTCTGCCTTCTCCTTTGTCTTACAATTTTTTTGCTGGATATATTATTTTGAACTGACTGGTAGGAACTGAAGTATACAGATTTCTGTGATATGTAAGGACTTACATTGATGTTACTTGAAAATGGCTGCTTAATGTTTTCTGTATCCTAGGTGCTAGACGCTCCAAATTATTTTACTGTGCTTGATTTGGTCTCCTGTTGACTTTGGACTTTTCTAAGACATAATCAGAGTAAATCAGATTCATTCAGTTGCAATCCTCTATTTTGCTAGAACCTTATAGTAAGGTAGAAACAAACCAGAGCCCAGACATCATCAACTGTGATCACATAAATACAGAAACTGGAACCCTAACAGATGATGTGGCTTAAATTGGAACCAAATTGGGAAAACTCTCTGACATTATCTACCTAAGGCTAATTGTATTTATAACTTGTGACTTAGAATCTTCATATCTCAATGTGTTTCCAAAGATAAATATGTTGATACTTACATAAACATGTATGTAAAATGATGTTCATGGCTTTGTTTTTTGTAACAGCTGAAAATGGCAATTAGCACCAATAAACAACAAACATGAATGCACGAAAATTGTTTGGTACCACTGTAATATGAAACATGCTAGTTACATATATCTCATACACCTACTACTGCATGAAAAGAGTCAGACACAGGAGTGAAGACTGTGCAATTCCATACATACAGCGGTCAAAAGCAGACCAAGTCCTTGTGACAGATATTAAGTAGAGGGCCTGTGGAAGGTTCTCTTTTTGTTCCAATAACTATTCTATTACTGATGTGAAAGGCTTTGAGTGATAGTCTCACTTAATAAAATATCTTCAAGTTGTGCACTTAAGATTTATACACTTATACTGCAATAAAGTTTGTAGCAATATACTGAATTAAAAATCTGGGATAAGAGAAGATGAAAGAGCCTGAGAAGAGAAAAGAGAATAGGAATATGAATGTAGACTGCAGTCCCAAGAAAATACCCTAAAGATTTTGATTAATACTGATTGATCATACTCAACAGAATCAGTGAAGTTGGCCACGATTTTCAGAGTTGATTATTTTAGAGAGTTGCCAATGATGAATCTTGTCCTTGTCACCTGTCTTTCTAAGTGGTTCAAAGCTTATGTTAGTGTTGCTGTTTTATGGAGTAGTGGTTTTTGAGAAATGCCTGAGGGATGCTTAGCTAAACCACATGTTCAGTTTCTGCCTATCAGCACATCAAACTGAATGAGTATCTTCATCCCTACATTGATGGATTTCCTTACCCCAGAAGAGAGAGTGTAACTCCAAATCCTGGATTTACGATTTGAGATGCACTTCTAAAATATAGAATATTTTTGATGGCCTTAAGCAATGTGATTGGTTCAATACCAATCTTGCCACTTGTTTACAGCCCATTTACCTCAAAACTCCAGCTCAATTTCTATCTCCTCTGTCATTTTTGTAATTGCTTCAACTTGTTTAAAGCAATATGCACAGGGAGAACTATGAAATATTAGAGTACATGCTGTCTAGGTGTTAATAGAGCTTCATTAAAGAGAAACTTTAGGCACCTAAGATTTTTTCACTTTATGAATTAGCATTTAATTAATATATTTTCATGGTATTTAATTATGACCTTGTTAAGAAATAGCCAAGATATCACTCAGTGCCTTCACACAGTGGATATTATCTGTCTTGCTCATCACACAGCCCAAGGCAAATCCAGATAGTTTTTTTTTTTCATAATTTATAAGAAAGAACAGAATGGAATAAATTTATTTTTTCATGTGAGCTTGTTTTTATTTTTACAAAGTTACCGTGTATGTGACAACATGGACATCCTCTTCCCCTAGCTGATTGTTTCTATGTTGCCTTTTTGCTACCTTTTCAGTTCTTAGGATATGATCCTTCCCCTAAATTGTATTTACTCTTCATGGGCTTTACTACATTTTGTAAAACAAGTTTTCCATGATTAGTTACTTTTAAAGATCTCTTACTTAGCAGTACATAGTAAACAAAATGCATTTATTTAAACAACAGACAGAACATAATTACCTAATATGTACTGGTGGTAATGACAGACTTTTGGAAAAATATAGCAAATAGCAGTCTGTGAAACTGAATTTTTTTTCAGTGATGATGGTTTGATAATCGTTGCCAGAACACTCAATTTTCTGAAGAAAGGCTAAGCAAGATTCTAGTAAATTTCTGAGTATTTGCATATCTGACAGCTTCCATTTTTAGATTTTTATTTATGTGACTAAACACACTAACTAATAAAGTACTATGGAGCTCTTTGGTGATTGTCATTTAATTTGATTCTTTTCCAGTATTAGCAAATTCCTGCGATAGCATGGAGAAAAGGCTCATCCAGCCTGCTGCCTAGTAGATCTACTAGCCTCTGTGAAATTGAGGAACATGGGAGATCCCGAGTCACTGAATAAGGTACAAGGTGGGGCACTGTTTTCCTTTTGGGATTATCTCTGGGGACTTTCTTTATTAGATTCAGAATTTCTGTTGCTTCCTACACTATAGGTATCTATGTTCAGGTAAATTACCTCAACCATGACAATAGTATATAAAGACTACTGGAAGGGGCTGGAAGGATAGTCAATGAGTCAAGTCCTTGTTGTATAAGTATGTGGACTCGAGTTGTTTTTATTGCTTGTACACATAAAAAGCCAAATACCTATAATTCTATATCTAGGTAGGTTAAAGACAACACTTGTTGGCCAGCTTGACTTGTCAAATGTTTGAGCTCTTGGTTCAGTGAAAGACCTTAGCTAAAAATAAGAAGGGGAGCAATAGATGAAGACAGTTAACATTGACCTCTGGCCTTCACATGTACCCACACCCATATGCCCCCAACACATACACACACATACACACAAATCACATAAATGTGCACACAAGCTAATTATTTTTATGCTCTTATACTTTAACCTTACCTACCTAGGCTTTATCAATTGAGCTCTTTCACGTGGAGATCCATGCATTAAAAAAAACAAAAAACAAAAAACAAAACAAAACAAAAAAAGAACTTCACATTCAGGTTGTTAAAAGCCATCTGTTAAAACTCTGTGTTCAAAGTGAAGACTTTGACCTCAAAGGAAGATGTTAGATAAAATAGGGAAGTCATAATGACCTCATGTTGTTTTTAACTTTCTAAAAATTTTATAGATTAATAAATATTTATAGCTTTCATGGCATTCAGGGCTATTTCATTATACAGAAATGGAAACCATTCTGTAAACATGGGGTGTGTTATACAAGGTCATTCAAATATTAAACTGTAGAATGTAAGTCTTTGGCTTCTGGTCCTATATTTATTCTAGTACAGTACATTAAACAGTAGTTTGAACAAATAGAGAGATGGAAACTAAGAGGAAGGAACAAAGCAATAAAGGGAAAGGATAAAGGGTAAAAGGAAAATATGCAATCAATTTCCACTGTGCTGAGTTTCTACAAAGTATTGAGATCTCCATGAATAAACTGTATGCTGTGTCACCTGTCATATCATTATGGTCTCAGAACAATCTAGAAATGAAATCATTTGTATCCAAACAGAGGCTTAGAAAGATGTAACTTAGCAACCAGTGGAAGGGAATTAGAATTTAAGTCTTTCAGTTAAGCCTACCACTGTAACATGTGGCTTCACTAAAATAGTATAGGAACGTGTGTGTGTGTGTGTGTGTGTGTGTGTGTGTGTGTGTGTGTGTGTGTGTGATAGAAAGAGCATAGCAACATGTGTCTGGGGGGGTGTCTGCAACAGTTAGGTGTTGCCTAAGGGCTTTATGTGATTAGCGGCTTTGTTTCTAGGATGGTGTTGTTTGGAAGTACTGTGGAGGCTTTGAAAGGCCTTTGTGGGAGGTCTTAAGTTCATGTTCTCCACAGGACTTAGTTCTCACAAGAGGGTTGCTATAAAAGGCACATGTCTGGACCCAACCAATCCACTCTACTTTCTGGGTATAGAAAGACTATTTTTGCTCCTGCAGGTGTTTCTGCTGTTGCTAGACAAATTCAGGTGATGTAGACAAGGGTTACCCTGTACCTCAAAGCTTTCACTAAGAAGCTCTAGAACTATTAAAGAAACATCTTTTCTTCATTACTTCATATGTCTCAGGTATTTATTTAATTCTAGCCATTTAAGCTCATACATATTTAGATATCTGTAGGTGGGAAAATAAATAGCAACAAAATTTATATGACGACCCCATAAATGTAAATATTTTAAAGTACTATATTAAGAGTTAAGCCTGATTATTTTTAGCATGTTACCTAATAATTAGAATGTCATTAATTTTTGTTTTCATATATCTACTCAATTCAAGAAAATACTCATGAACTTTCTAAAAACCAAGCACAAATTTACAGCTTAACATAGACATTGCAGGCTTTAGAACAACAAAAAAGAAGAGTACTACTTGAAAGCCTAGGAAATTGTGCGAATTCAGAAAATGTGTTTGTCTCCGTTTCTCTTTAGATGCTACATTCCAAGACCACACAGTAGACAGCAAAATTCATGGGTGGTAAGAATTCTACATACCTATATTTTTTCTATACATACATTCCTGTCAGAAAGCAACAATAATTAACAATGAAATGGGATAATCATCACAATAAGAATGCATGTGGATGTAATTTTTTTTTTCTCTTAGGATTATTTTAATGTATTTTCATTATCTTTAGGAAGTACTTTATGGTTCAGCTTTGGCATAGTTGAACTGACAACACATTTTTTTTTTCTTTGTGGTCATTATTAATTGTGACAAGCTACAGTGTATCCTACAATCAAGGAGGTTACAAAGTCACTAAGTGACTAGTAGGTGGGTAGCTTATACAGTGCAGATACACTGCACAAAGAGGAAAGGACTGATTTATACCCTGTGTGAGAAGAACAAGAATGTCATGAGATTTCACTGTACTTCTTACAAGAGTATACAATTTAAGATTTGTAAATTATTTCTTGGATCTTCAATTTAATTTTTAAGATTATTGACTGTGAGTAATGAAAGTCATGGAAGGTGAAATCGTGAGTAATGGGTTGTTGGTGCCCCTAAGATGGCTCTACTCCATTGTGGCTCAAAGGTAGGAAGTTCAAAACTGTCCTCAGTAAGTCATAAGACCCAAAGGTCAAAGGCGTGGCTACAGTAGGTTGTTAGATCTTGGCCTTGGCTGTCTTATTCTAAATAACAACAGAGCTGGTTTGAGGTGTGGTTACTCCAGACACTCAAGGCCAAGAAGTTGAATCTAAGGTGTGGTTACTGAATCCTTGGAGAAAAAAGAAGAAAGTCTGTTTGTTCTGTATACATGATACCATTTACCCCTTTTTGGTTTAGGTATATAAGAGTGGTGAAAAAAAAAAAACTCATGGCATTTCAGTATTGACTGATTTGCCCTCCTGATTTTATTTCTGTGTCTTTGTCTTTTTCTTTAACATCTTTAGCTAGTCTTTCTTTAGCCCCCACTCCCCCTCTCAGCTATGAACTGTAGGCTGCTCAGCTGGCTCCAACTGCAGCCCTGCAAAGACAGCTCTCAACAACAGTTGACTAATATAACTTTCTATAAAGCCATTTAAGAGGTTCGGATGGCATGTTGAGTACCTTAGACAAAAGGGACAAATAGAAGACATTGCTGAGTTTGAATCTAGAATATTCTGATATTGAGTAGGCAGGACAAGAAAGGGGACTACTTAGACAAGCCGGGACTGGCCTGGATATGAATGTCCAGGACAGGGAAGAAAAGGACAAAGGAAACATGCAAAAGATCAGGTTAATGTGGAGATATTTTGGTTCCTAGTTTATGTACTCACCAGATAACCAGATGGCATTGACATTATTAGGCATTTATATCTATATCATTTTAAATAAAAAATATCCCCAATCATCAATCAGAAATAGAATTATTCCACCACTCTTCAGCTAGTTCCTCTTTCTTATCACTGTCCTGTTGGTTCCTGGGTCTTTCTACAAATTTTCTTTTCTCAGTGCTTATTTCCCTAGGATGTAGGTATGGCATCTCTAGAGATGCAATCTGACTTTTGTTGTCTGCCTATTTCTTAACATTTCAGATGAAGGCTCCACACAGCTATCGTAGTTGCCTCCCTTGACCCCCATAATACTTGGTCTAGTCTTTTATGGATCAGTTTTCACTGATATGTTTATTACTTTGCCTCGTAGTGACACTATACTATTTCTTAGGGCTTCTAGGATCACAGGGCACATGATTTAGTGCTGATTTTAGCTGCTTTTGTTTGAACTACCACCTGAAATGGTGCTACTATGTCTTACTAGAGATTGTTCCTCATTGTCCTTCTAACAATGAGTGTAGAATCGACTCCAACTCAACTGTGCTCAGCTCTTTGGCAGGCTCCATACTGTAGTGTAGATTAGGCCTCAGAGTGATACTATGGTTCCTACCTGGCTGGCTTTATACTCTGCAGGTCTGCTACATGGTAGGGTTTGTATTAATTAACCTTTTTCATCCTCACTGTGGTCCAATAGCTGGGAGAAACAACTGACATGGAGGAAGGACTTGTCTTCTCTAAAGCTTCAGAGTACTCAATTAACACTCTTGGCTCCCCTACTGGGGTAGAATATCATGATGTTGGGAGCTTGTGGAATATCATGAGCTTGTGGCAGAACAAAGGTGTTGAGTTCACAAAGTAGAGTAGATGGAAACACCAACACCATGCTATCCCCCCCCCTTATTTTTCTTTTCTATTTTTTTTCATTTAAATTTGAAATAAGCTTGTTTTACATGTCAATCCCAGTTCCCTCTCCTTTCCTTCCTCCTCTACACCTTCAACCTCCTATCCCATCCCATTTCTGCTCCCCAGAGAGGGTGAGGTTTTCCATGGGGATCTTCAAAGTCTGTCATATCATTTGGAGGGGGGCCTAGGTCCTCCCCATGTGTCTAGGCTGAGAGAGTAGCCCTGTATGTGGAATGGGCTCCCAAAGTCCATTCCTATACCAGGGATAAATAATGATCCACTACAAGAGGTCCCGTAGACTGCCCAGGCCTCCTAACTGACATCCATGTTCAGGGGGTCTGAATCGGTCCTATGCTGATTTCTCTCTTATCAGTCTGTGATCTATAAGCTCCCCCTCCATCAGGCCAGCTGTTTTTGTGGATTTCTTTAGTCTGGTCTTGACTCCTTTGCTCACCACTCCTCCTTCTCTGCAACTGGATTCTAGGAGTTTGGCTCAGTGTTTAGCTATGGGCAACTGCTTCTGCTTCCGTCAGCTACTGGATGAAGGCTCTGGGATGGCATATAAGGTAGTCATCAATCTCATTATTGGGGAAGGGCATTTAAGGTAGCCTCTCCACTATTGCTTAGATTGTTAGGGACATCCTTGTAGATCTCTGGACATTTCCCTAGTGCCAACTTTCTATTTTTTTCTTTTCTTTCTTTGTTTTCAAATTTACACATTTATTTAGTGGGTGAAAGATGAGGTATGTGCAGGACATGAAGTGTGTGCCTATGCATAAATGTGTGTGTGTGTGTGTGTGTGCAAGTACATGTACATGTGTGTTTCTGTGTATAGTGCTTAAATGTGTGCATGTGTGTGTGTGCCTCTCTCTCTCTCTCTCTCTCTCTCTCTCTCTCTCTCTCTCTCTCTGTATGTGTGTGTGTGTGTGTGTGTGTGTGTGTGTGTGTGTAGATCAGAGGAAAATTTGAGAAAACTGGTTTTCTTCTTCTGCCATGTGGGTCCAGGGAATTCAATGAATTTAGGCCACTAGGCCTGGCAACCAGAGCCTTTGCCTACTGAGCTATCTCAATGATCCATTTTCCCCATCTGCCTCACTGCATAAGACTTCCTCTTCCTTGGGATAAATTTTCTCCATGAAGCCTTATATATCTTCCAGTTCTTTTTTCGCTTTCTGCTTTTAGTACATGATATTGGATAGGTTCTATACAGTCAAATAAGCCTGAATCCAGTTATTGATGATATTGATGTCACTTTTTAATAGTGACACTTAACATGAATAAAAGCTAGCAGTGGGGCTGGAGAGATGGCTCAGAGGTTAAGAGCATTGGCTGCTCTTCCAGAGGTCCTGAGTTCAATTCCCAGCAACCACATGGTGGCTCACACTATCTGCAATGGTGCCCTCTTCTGGTGTGCAGGCAGACATCACTGTATACATAATAAATAAATCTTTAAAGAAAACAACAAAAACAAACAAACAAAAAGCTAGCAGTGTGACAAGATTTGATAGGGAATAGGAGACATTCCACATTCAATATTCTTGGGCTCCTTGTACCACAGGTTAAGTAAAGGGCTGGTGGTATATCCCAGTGATGCAATACTTACCTAGCACACACATCTCTGCTCCATATCTGGTGTTCTAAGAAAATATCTTAAATCTAGAAGAACCATAGTGCTTAAGATACTGCAGCCTTGAACTGACTACTGGTACTACTTGTTATTTCGTTTATCTTGTTTTTATAAAAATGGAATTACTATATATGTTTTAAAAAGTTATTTCTGTGTGTGTGTGTGTGTGTGTGTGTGTGTGTGTGTACTATATATAGACATGACTGTGTGTCTCAGTTATCTCTGCTGAAAGTCAAAAGGCCATTAGTTCTCTGCTCTAATGAGGCCCCATTAAAAAGCAAGGAGCAGCTACCAGATGGAGGCCTAAGTACCTGGGAAGAATTAAGAGGCTTTTCTTGAGCTTATTCTAAAATACTATTCTTTGCAGTGACTGGCATAATTACCCTTCTGTGCTATTCAAGGTATTCCTAAGTAGAATGGTGACACAAGACAGAGTCAAAAGCATAAAGTGACACCATCCTTATGGGGAAAGTCTAGTTTGCCATATTAAAAGAAATCATTTAAGTTTTCTCTTTCAATGAATTCATGTTTGTTTTCAAAACCTAATAAAATAAAAAGATTAAATAATGCTAAAATCCTCTACCACCCATTTCCAAAATTAGTTCAGCCCAGGCAGTTTGGCCGATGCTAAGGAGTCAGACATAATTTGGAGGATGAAACTTGGAGTTTGAAAGTAATTTAGAGAATCCACAGGAAGAAGTCCAGAGACTGAGTAAAGGGAGAGGTTTAGCGTTTATCTTTGTTGCTACTTTCCTTCCTTTTAGGCTTGTGTGTTTGACCTCCCTACCTGACTGTCTATTGCCTTTAACTTTGTAGAATATATAGTTTCATCTCTTGTTCCTTATTTTCTACTCTTCAACTCAGCTATTGTTTTACTCAAGTGTTTAGGTTAGACACTTCTTCCAGTTACTCATGAAGCATACTGTGAACAAAATTTGTTCTAATGCAGCTGGTGATTTTGGAGTCTGAGGATAAATCTAAGGGTACCCTAGGAGTGCTTAGCTATGACTACTTTAACTGTACTGAAGGCATCTTTCTACTGACTGTTGGAATGGAGGGACAGGTTTTAAAAATCAGAGTGCTTGTCTATTAGTCACATGTAACATCACATCATTTGTTTCCCAGAACTGCCTTTGCTATATGAACATTTTTTTTCTAGTAAATATTTAGACAGTCTAACATTCACACTGACACATTGTCTTTACTGTTTTGCTAGAGAGTGTCACCTACTACAGCACTTAACCAATAGGGGACTTTGATGTTAGTTTTCTAATAGCAGAAATAACCTTCTGGACAGAACCTGTGGATTGACAAGCCCCCCTGGGAAGCCTGGCTGGAGAAGAGCAGTGAACTGATAACTAAAGAACGTTGCTCGTGCTCAGTGTGCAGTGTTTATAAAAATATTATCAGTAGAGCACATTTTTAATCTAGTGAGTGTTTGGCAGAGGCATTGAAACCCTTTCCCGCAGAGCATCAAGAATGACTTTAAATAAACAGAGCCAGCAGCCAGGAAATGCAGACTTCAGCAGATTTACAGCAGTGAGTGATAGCTACCAAAAGGCTCTTATCCCTGGTTAGGGTTAAATAATTTACTCCTTGCTACCATTAAATGTTTTAAAATTACCTCCGTGTGTGTGTGTGTGTGTGTGTGTGTGTGTGTGTGTGTGTGTGTGTGTGTGTGTGTGTGTCTCCCAGTATAATCATTCCTTCTTGCCACTCTTGATGTAAATACTAAAATGGACCTTGGTTCTCCTTACATTATTTGTATACAATTTGCCCATCAGCTTAACTGCTCTTTTCAGGGAGTCTTTAACCAATTAGTCACCCAACACTGCGAAATAAAAATGTTATAGTGGGGCCTTTAACTTGGAAGCTTCTACAGAAACACATAAAGTTGTTTTGTTTTCTGGGTGAGACTTCAGAGCAAGTTCTGAGAACATATATTTTGTGTGTTTATCAGTTAACACATTTTAAATAAAATTAGAACTATAAAATGTCCTTTTATGTTTATTTTACCTACAGACACTTTATTTTTTGTTACATTTATTTTTTTTTTATACATTGAAGATATTTAGGTGTTTTCTGTTACTCAGAACTATTGTAAAAATTAGGAGGACTAGGCAGTCTATGGGGCCTCTGGTAGTCAGTCAGTATTTATCCCTAGTATACAAATGGACTTTGGGAGCCCATTCCACAAGCAGGGATTCTCTCTCTCTCAACCCAGGCACATGGGAGAGGGCTTAGGCCCTGCTGCAAATAATATGACAGACTTTGAAGACTCCACATGGAAGGCCTGATCCTCTTTGGGGAGCAGAAAGGGGAGGGGATGGGCATTGGTGGGGAGGGGGACAGGAGAGTTCGTGAGGTTACGGGAACTGGGATTGACATGTAAACCAAGCTTGTTTCAAATTTAAATAAAAAAATTTTATCAAAACCTTTTGCATTTTGATTGCTTTTCTTAAGTTCATCTACTGAGCTATTCTAACAATCACTTTCTTATATTCTTAAAAATCTACCAGGCTTGAAACATATGTAACACTTTCTATCATGTGGTTTGTGCCTGACATAAGACCATTGTTATTATTATTATTCTTGATATTCACTAATGGAATGCTCCCAAGAAAGGATGGGTTGATTAATTCAGTATTACATGGGCCTAAGTAATATCTCTCCTAAGAACACCGATCTCTACTGAAGTTAGTGTTTTGGCAATGATAGTTCAATGTTGTACAATGCATGGACACTCAAGCACTGTAAGAACAATCACACTCATGCTTACAGGATGAAGTCTTGGCCCTAGAAAGATCACTGAATGGCTCATGTTCCAGAATCTAAGTCAACAAGTTTGACTTCGACTTTGCATCTGAACCCAATGGACTCACTCTAATGCCACCAATAAAAACATAAAAAGATAAAGTGTAGCCTGTAATAGCATTGGCTTTAAGGCTTCGTATGTGTATATAGATCATATATATTTTTTAAGTTCAATCTATAAAAATTCAAAGCTAAAAATACAATTGCCTTACAGAAACTTTTCAGTATCATGAGGTCACATATATTAATTGTTGATCTTAGTGCTTGTTCTAATGGTGTTTTGTTAAAGACCTTGTAGTTTTTTTTTCTCTTTGCTTTTTGGTTAGCCTGCCACCCACCTCTCAAATAATCACATAGAGACTTATTATTACTTATGAATGACCAGCCTTAGCTTGGCTTGTTTCTAGCCGGCTTTTATAAACTTGAATTATCCTGCCTATGTTTGCTTTGGGCTTTTACATATAAATATACATATACATACATACATGCATATATATACATATACATATACACATGCATATATATATATATACATACATGCATATGTATGTGTGTGTATATATATATATACATATATATATATATATATATATTTCTTACTCTGTGGCTTGCTGTATAGCTGGGATGCTGGCCCCTGGACTCCTCCTCTCTCTCTCCTTTTGTTTCCTGATCTCCTCTTCACAGATTTCTTCTCCTTCTTATTCTTTTTGCCTGCCAACCATGTCTATTCTTTCTCTTGCCTAGCTATTGAGTGTTCAACTCTTTATTAGACCAATCAGGAGTTTTAGACAGGCAAAGTAACACAGCTGCACAGAGTTATTAAACAAGTGCAATATAAAGGAATGCAACACATATTTACAAATGTTCTACAGCATAAACATATATAATACATCTTCAATTAATATTCCATAACAGAAATTCTTCTCTTCTGCCAATGACTTCAAGAGATTCCACCCTGTTATACTCATAGATCAGTGCCGTACTCAAACACCATCAAATAAGCTTTCTCCTGTAGCAGATAGGAGGAAATAGAGACCCACAGCAATACATTATTCAGAGAGAGAGACCGTGGAACACTCAGCTTTGTATGGGATGTTTTCATCAAATCCCTCCCCTCAGAGCTCAGGGAACTCTGAGGAAGAGATGACAAGAATGTAAACAAGAAGGGATAGAGGACTCCTGAAGAACAATTCCTTCAAAAATCTAAATCAACTGAGCAGAGCACATATGAAACCACAAGAGACTGAAGCAGCAAGCACCAGGTCCTCAGTTTACATATTATAGCTTTTAGCTTAGTATTTTTATGGGACTCTCAAATGTGTGAATAAATGGCTCTCTGATTTTTGTGACCTTGCTTGGGCTCATTTTCTTGTGTTGGATTGTCTTGTCAAACTTCAATGTGATGGTTTTTGTGGAGTTCCAAGTACCCCATCACAATAGTGTCACAAGCCATTGTTATCTCCTAGCAATATTGCTCTCATTAGGAAGGGAAGTTCATTTACCATATTTCTTTATAATAGAAATGCTGACCTGTGAATAGAAGGATTGTAGTTAATATCATTTATATTGATGGGCTACAATGACACAGACATACAAACTTCAGTAACTCAATGTATAACAGTAAATTTTTGTTCAGTGATAGTTTCGATTTCAATGGAGATTAAATAATTTTAAAACTTATAATCTGCACATGTTGAGAGAAACATTTTGGATACCTGATCTACTTAGATCTACCTCCAAAAAGTATTTAAATACATGCTGTGAACTACATGCTGCTAGACATTAGAAGCTTTAATGATGGGAACCTTAAAATATGGTTTTAATTTTCATGGTTTAAATAATCGATTTTACTTTTCTGAGAACTGAAACAGGCTTTTATATATTCCAATCAAATTTATTTTCATAATTCACATGGTGGCAGAGTGTTGTAAAAATTTATTATGGTATATCAGTATGACAAACACCCCAATTTTGATCAGCAGTTATGTCCTTCTTAAAACTCCCATACTATTCTATTAAAAATAGAGTTCTTATTTTGGCATTAAATTAAGTTGTCATAATTTTTCTTTCAAGTGTGAAATCACATCTGTTGCTTTATCTTTTTAATTAAGTGTTAATCAATAGACTTTTATTCTGTTTGAAGTGTTGGAGAAGTTACTCTGGAAATACTAACAGGAGTGCCTATTTGCATTCCACAGCATCTTTCCTTTTTAATGACCCAGTGTAGCCATCTTTTCTTGAGTTATGAACTCACATTGGTGTACACAACTGGACATGCTTTATTGGGTAATTTCCAAGGAAAGCAACATTTCAATCTCTTGAAAAAGTAAGAAAAAAAGAAGTTCTCTCTTCCCAATTGGTAAAGTAACTTTCCTCTAAGCTTGTGTCTCTCACTGAGTATGCTAAATTAATGTATAAGTGCTATCATTTAGACTGATTTTGTACTTAGAACAAAATAAAACATTGCTGAGGCAAAGGCATGCTTTCAGGTTATAATTTAGCAATTGTAACACCAAGGGTCAGTCGCTCTGAGTCTTCAGTTGTGGTGACTATCCCCATTTGTTTCCTTCTGGTGGCAACTGTCAGGACCCTCATAGAGACAGCTAGAAACCTAGTGCTTCTCTAATGCAGATACAGCTCTCAGGTCTCTATCCTTCTCTGACATTTTTTTGTCCCCTTTCCCATAGCAATTTTAAGGCTTTGGAAGACCCCTAGATCTCTTTTAGATGTGCACAACATCTAGCATACTAGGCTGTTTAGGCTGTTCTTCTTTCTTTTTCTTTTTTTTTTTCAGATAATTAATATAAAACTGACACACTATGGCTGTATAAATATGAGATCCGATACACTAAAGAACATTTATGGTGCTATTTGCAAACCATTATGCATTTTAAGTGTTGACTCTTTTTCTTTTTATTTAAGGGTCCAATGCATTTTTATGTTGAAACTTCAGACCTTGCTATTGGTCTTTGAAATGTTGTATGGCCCTATCTTGAGTCAATAATGGTATTGTTCCTCTGCCTTCATTTTACAGTTTGGACTTATTTTCTACAACTTCTATAGGTTGTTTTTAAATTTTCACTTTTCAATGTACACATTTATCCTTTTGATTTTTGATGCTTGTATTTTTTTTTCTAAATCTCTACTTCTTGTTAGTGCTCTGGTAATAATTTTTTATAGATATTTCATTGTATCCCCTGCTATGGTTCTAATTTTTATTTATACAGCTATATTTATACCTACACACACAAGAGAGCGAGAGCATGCACGCAAGAGAGACAGAGAGACAGAGAGAGAGAGAGAGAGAGAGAGAGAGAGAGAGAGAGAGAGAGAGAGAGAGAGAGAGAGAGAGAGAGAGAGAGAGAAAGAGAGAGAGACTTACTATTTCTGACTCATGAGAGAGACTATTTCTGACTCATGAGTGCTGGGATTAAAAGCAGGTGCCATGCTTGGCTCCTGTCTTATCAGTAGGTTTAAATGGTATAATCTGAGGTGTCAGTTTAGGAGGTAGAATATGTGCAACATTTTCTTGGAGAGTAGTTTCTGTTCTCTTTCTTTCTCTCCTTCTTTCCTTCCTTCCTCTCTCCCTCCCTCCTTAACTCCCTTCCTTCCTTCCTTCCTTCCTTCTTCCTCTTTTCCCACTCTTTTGACATAGGGTTTCACTATCTAGCCTTGGCTGGCTGAAAGCTCACTGTGTAGACCAGGCTGGCATTGAATTCAACCTTTCTCTGCCTCCCCAGTGTTTGGATTTAAGGAATTTACCACCATGCTGGGCCTGAGAACAGTTTTCATTGTGATAAAATTTTCTCTGCTTAATTTCTTTTAAACATTTTGTCTATTTAACTTTGTAGTTAGTATTTCCTGTTACCCATTTTCAACATTTCTTCCCCCCCTTTTTTTTGTTGTATCAGTTAAAAATTAAGTTTTTGGAATTATTTACATAAAGAAGACCCAGTCATCAAGTACAGCCATTTTCTGAGGCAATGGGAGTCTCAGCACAAGGATTAGATGGACACACAGTTCAGCATACATGGAACATGATAACATATAGAACACAAACTTCACACCATCTGCACACTGACAATTACCAGAAAGTTGTGAGGTTCTGACTCTCATGATAACCTCACTGTGGTGAGCAAACAAGGTGGACTAACTATGTGGCATCAACAGTGTTTCTTTTTATGCCCATGGTCCACATTTCACAGAGCCTGATGGCCAGGAGTTGTATTTGTGTATTTAATTATCAGAATGGAATGCATATTAGCATTATAATTTTGCCACATTTGAACAAAAGTCTCTGTTGGCCTTCCCACTCATGCTATTTGTTTCCCAAACTTGGCTATGATCTGCTTTGGTTATGTGGAGTCTGTATGTGAGACATCTTAACATTTATATACATCATCACCTCTTTGTCTCTTTCCTATACCTTCTCTTCTTGATTCCCCAAGTATGGAGGACCTAGAATAGATAGGATACTTACTGTGCCTAGTCATAATAACTTTAGTAGACTCTAATGTGTCTCAGCTCTGTTCCAACACAAGGATGGTAATTTTCCCCCTCATCCAAATGCTGTATGGAGCTGGAATGAAAATAATAAATCAAGTAATTTTTGTTGCCATAGAGATTTATTATGTTTGTGGGCTGTGTGTATACAGAAGCAGCAGACAAGTGGACATTAAGTTGTAAATGGGGCAAAAGTAGTGACTTTTTATTAAAATAAGAGAATGAAAGAACTCTGTTGATGATTCAACAAATAATATGAATGGAATTATGGCAATGAGACATGGACTTCACAAGAACAACGAGGATAATAAACACTAAAGGTAGAGAAAGGGAGGTTTTTTGTTTTTTGTTGTTGTTTTTGCTTGTTTATGTAAGTTAGAACACAGCAAAAAATTTGCATTACATTTTAAAAATGTATTTTTTTATGTGTAAATGAATATTTCTCCTGCATGTGTATATGTGTACCACATGCATACATGGAGCTTGCAGTGGTCAGAAAAGGCTGTCAAGTTCACTGGAACTTAAGTTACACAGGGTAGTGAGCTAACATGTGGGTGCTGGGACTTGAACCCTTGTCCTCTGCAAGAGCAACAATTACTCTTAACTGCTGAGCCAACTCTATTTTTGTAAGCCCGTGTAATGTGCTTGACAGTTCCCTAGGTACTAATGACCAAAGAGTGATCAAAATAGCCATGGGCAGGAGAGCCAGTGGAGTCATGGAAGTGAAATTCATATGTGTGGCAAACGATGTGAAGAGAGAGAACAATGACAACCTCTCACAGAGGGACTTGAATTGCTCCAGAGGATCAGAAAGAGCTCTGGTATAGAAGTCACAAGTGATCTCTGTCTGGAGAAAAAATAGGAAGCTTTTTTTTGAAGCTTAAGGCAACAAATATTGACTGATAAGAAGTGAGATCAAACTTGAGTTGTGTGAACTTCACTCTTGTTATAAGCCACTGATAGGTTTCAGAGAATGGAAAGTACCTATAGGAAGTCTCACCCCACCCCGCACTTTCCCCCCTAAGCATTTTGGAGACTACTGCTGTCCTGTGGGAAATCTAAGTGAATTCACCCTCCTGTCCACCCCCATGTCATTTCTCAACCTGTGTTAGGCTGTTAAAATAGTCTGGGCACTGTCATTAGGGTGAGAGATTGAATGAGAAGCTTGGGAAGCTTGCATAGTCAGGGTGGAGAGGGGTGATCAGGGAAAGGGTGTTGCTCTGAGCAGAGTCTGAAGGGAAGGTGGAAGGAGACTAAGGGTATCTCACTCCCCATGGTGAAAGCCTCAGATTCAGAGGAAACAAACTGATGTCGAGCATATTACTACAAGTCAAGTTTATCAGTTCTTCCATCATGGCCCTCATGCTTCTTTAAATAATAGCTATCCTTTTGCATTTGAGGTTCAAACATACAAAATCATCCTTCTTTCTTCTTCTAATACTACACCCAACTCCCTAACCTCCCTCCTAAGATGTCTCCATGTTCGTGCCCTGCATCTCATCTGACCCTTCTTATTTTCCAGAGGTGAAGTCTCCAGTTCTGTGTGGCTATCCTTCACTGTAATTATTATTTTGTTGGGCTCTGCGTTCTCTGCTATCAGCCCTTCTCAACAACCAGTGCACATTGGGCTTCCTCATGATCTATGACTCCATATCAACTCCCTCAGATTCCCAATTCAATGAATAAATACTTGTAATATTATCTTTGTGAGATATTTTGCATAATACTATGGAATATTTTTTAAAATCAACCAGAAGGTTACATTTTAAGAAGCAGAAAAACTGGCATTAGTTGATTAGTCACATGGACAAAAAGAATGATAGATGAGAAAACTAATGGCCTGGATTTATTTCTTATAAGAAGTTACTGTAGTTTCCTAAAAGATAAAATAAGGTGTGTGTGTGTGTGTGTGTGTGTGTGTGTGTGTGTGTGTGTGTCTATGTATTGTTAATTATAATGTCTTTGAGGAAATGATTAAGCTTGTTCAATATGTATATTTTAGAGATGCATTTCTGGGCCCTGCTCAGAGCCACCTGAGGAGAGACTATGCACAGGTTAACCCATCCCAGAGGACCAGCCCATCCAGTGTCTACCAGTGCCTTAGTCCCACTTCCACTCGCTGAAAGAGGAGAGCCATCAGAGTATTGGACCTGGTTGCATCCATGGAAAGAGATCCTTGGCCCCACACCCACCAGGAGAGAAGAGACTCCATTGCTATGCACTGGAAGAAGGCATGGGTAGAGGACAGTATAAAAACACAGTCAACAACAGAAAGATCAATATGATGCCCCAAGAGTGTAAGAGCTCCACACCAGTGAGACCTGAACATCCCCAAACAGAAAAGAATGCAGAAAAGAATGATCCTAACATCAACTTCATGAAGCTGAGGGAGATGCTAAAAGAGGAAATGAGAAAATCCTTTAAGGAAATGGAAGAAAATACAAACCAAAAATTGTAAGAAACAATTCAAACAGAGCAAGGTTTGAAAGCCAAGGGAATGTTGGATATAGAAAAGCTGGGTAAATGATCAGGAACTACAGATGCAAGCATAACCAACAGAATATACGAGATGGAAGACAAAATCTCAGGATTTGAAACACACTAGGACAAATAGATTCATCAACCAAAGAAAATCTAAGTTCAACAAATCCATAACACAAAATATCTAGGGAATATGGGACACTGTGAAAAGGTAAAACCTAAGAATAATTGGTAATTGGTATAGAAGAAGGTGAAGAAACCCAACTCAAAGGTGCAGAAAATATATTCAACAAAATCATAGAAGAAAACTTTCCCAACCTAAAGAAGGACATGCCTATGAAAGTACAAGAAGTTTACAGAACACCAAATAGAGTGGACCACAAAAAAGTCCCCTTGTCACATAATAATGAAAACACCAAATGTATAAGACTAAAGAAAGAATATTAAGAGCAGCAAAGGAAAAAGGCCAAGTAACATATAAAGGCAAACCTATCAGAATTACACCTATCTTCTCCATGGAAACTCTGAAGGCCAGAAGGTCCTGGATAGATATTCTACCAACAGTAAGAGACCATGGATGCCAGCCCAGTCTATAATACTTAGCAAAGCTTTCACTCACTATAGATGGAGAAAATAAGATATCCCATGACAAAACCAGATTTAAACAATACATATCAACTAACACAGCCACACAGAAAGATCTGGAAGGAAAACTCCAACCCAAGGAAGTTAATTACACCCACAAAAACATAGGTAATAGGTAATCCCATTTTACCAAAAGGCAAGAGAAAAATGGGGGAAATCCACACACAATACCACCACTACCACAAATCCAAAACAAACAAAAGTTAACAATCAATGGTGATTAATATCCCTCAATATTAATGGCCGTAACTTGCCTATAAAAACACATAGGCTAACCGAATGGATATGAAGACAGAATGCATCCTTCTTCTGCATACAAGAAACACATCTCAACTTCAAAGGCAGACATTACCTCATAGTTAAGGGTTGGGAGTTGGGAAAAGATTTTCCAATTAAATAGATCCCCCCCCCCAAAAAAAACAAGTGGGTATAGCAATCTTAATATCTAACAAATTATATTTCAAACTAAAATCAATCAAAAGATATGAGAACATCATTTCATATTCATCACAGGAGAAATCCATCAAGATGAAGCCTCAGTTCTGAACACCTATGCTCCAAATACAAAGGTACCCACATTCGTAAAAGAAGCATTACTAAAACTCAAATCCCACATAAAACGCCACACACTCATAGTGGGAGACTTCGACACCCAACTCTCACCACTAGACAGGACCACCAGATAGAAACTTAGCAAAGAAACAAAGGAACTAACAGAAGTTATGACCCAATTAGGTTTAACAGACATTTACAGAACATTCCATCCAAACACAGAAGAATATACCTTCTGCTCAGCTCCATATAGAACCTTCTCTAAAATCAACCACATACTCAGCAATATAGCAAACCTTAATAGTTACAAAAAATTGGAACAACCCCCTGTATCTTATCAGACCACCATGCTCTAAAGTTAGAATTCAACAACAACAAAAATTGCAGAAACCCTACAAATTCATGAAAACTGAACAATGCGCAATTGCACCATTCATGAGTCAAGGAAGCAATTAAGAAAGGACCTCCTAGAATTCAATGAGAATGAAGACACAATATGTCAAAACCTATGGGACACTTTGAAAGCAGTGCTAAAAGGAAAGTTCATTGCACTAAGTGCCAACATGAAGAAACTGGAGAATAGTCACATTAGAAAATTAACAGCACAATTGAAAGCTCCAGAAGAAAAAGAAGCAAACTCTCCCAGGAGGAGTAGATGCCAGGAAATAATCAAATTGAGGGCTGAAATCAATAAGGTAGAAACTAGGAAAACAATACAAACAACCAATGTAACAAAGAGTTGGTTCTTCCAGAAAAATCAACAAGACAGATAAACTTTTATTCAAAATAACCAAAACGCAGAGAAAAAAACATGCAAATTAACAAAATCAGATATGATAAGTGGGATATAACAATGGACACTGAGGAAATCCAGAGAATCTTCAGGTCAGGCTTTGAAAACCTGTACTCCAAAAAATTTGAAAATTTAATGGATATGAACAATTTCCTGGATAGATATAACTTACCAAAATTAATTCAAGAACAGATAAGCAATTTAAATAGACATATAACTAGAAGCAGTCATATAAAATAGAAGCAGTCATCCAAAGTCTGCCAACCAAATAAAACCCAGGGCCAGATGGTTTCAGTGTAGAATTCTACCAGTAATTCAAAGGACTGCTAATACCAATATTCTTCAAAGTGTTCCACATAGTAGAAACAGAAGGGTCATTGCCAAAATCTTTTTATGAGGCTACTATTACCTTAGTACCCAAGCCTCACAAAGAAAGAGAACTACAGACCCATATTCCTCATGAACATTGATGAAAAAATAATAAAATACTGGCAAATTGAAATTGAATACAAGAACACATCAGAGATATCATCCACCATGACCAAGTAGGCTTCATCCCAGGGTTGCAGGGATAGTTCAAAATATGAAAATCCATCAATGTAATCCACCATATAAACAAACTGAAAAAGAAAAACCCCATGATCATCTCACTAGGTGCTGAAAAAGCCTTTGACAAAATCCAACACCCCTTCATGATAAAGGTCATGGAGAGATCAAGGATACATATAAGCATAATAAAAGCAATATACAGCAAACCAACAGGCAACATCAAACCAAATGGAAAGAAACTAAACACAGTTCTGCTAAAATCAGGAACAAGACAAGTCTGTCCACTGTCTCCACATCTCTTCAATATTGTACGTAAAGTTTTAGACAGAGCAATAATACAACAAAAGGAGATCAAGGGGATACAAATTGGAAAGGAAGAAGTCTAACTTCCACTATTTGGAGATGATATGATAGTTTACATAAGTGACTCATAAATCTCTACCAGGGAACTCTTACAGCTGATAAACACTTTCAGCAAAGTGGCAGACATAACATTAACACCACCACCACCACCACCAACAACAACAACAAAAATCAATAGCCCTAAAATATACAGACAATAAAGGGGCTGAGAAAGAAATCAGAGGAAGCATCACTTTTACAATAGCCACAAACAACATAAAACATCTTGGGATAATGCTAAACAAACAAGTGAAAGACCTATATAATAAGAACTTTGAGGCTTTAAAGAAAGAAATTAGGTCTGGCCTTGGTGGCATAGGCCTTTATTCCCAACACTTGGGAGGCAGAGGCAGGTGGATCTCTGTGAGTTTGAGATCAGCTTGGTCTATAGAGCGAGTTCCAGGACAGGCTCCAAAGCAATACAAAGAAATAGTGTCTCAAAAAACCAAAAATAAATAAATAAAAATTAAAGAAGATACAAAACAATGGAAAGATCGCCCATGTTCTTGGATAGGTAGGATCAACATAGTAAAAATGGCAATTTTTCCAAAAGCAATCTGCAGATTCAATGCAATCCCCGGCACAATTCTTCACAGACCTTGAAAAAACAATACTCAACTTTATATGGGAAAAAAAAAAGACCAAGGATAGCCAAACCCACCATATATGGAAAAGGAACTTCTGCAAGCATCACCATTCCAGACTTCAAGCTCTGTTATAGAGCTACAGTCCTGAAAACAGCTTGGTATCGGCACAAAAGTTGACAGGAAGATGAATGGATTTGAATTGAAAACCTGATATCCCACACACCTATGAATTCCTGATTCTCAAGAAATAAGCTAAAATTATACAATGGAAAAAAGAAAGCATCTTCAACAAATAGTGCTGTCATAACCGGATGCTGAATTGTAGAAGACTGCAGATAGATCCATATTTATTGACATGCATAAAACTTAAGTTCAAAAGGATTAGAGACCTCAACATAAATCCAGCCACACTTAGTCTCTTAGAAAAGAAAGTGGAAGGTACCCTTGAACGATTGGTACAGAATACTGCTTCCTGAACATAACGCCAGTAGCACAGACACTGAGATCAACAATTAATAAATGGGACATCCTGAAATTGAAAAGCTTCTGTAAGGCAAAAAAACAAAGTCAACAAGACAAAATGGCAGCCCATAGAATGGAAAAAGATATTCACCAGCCCCATATCTGACAGAGGACTGATTTCCAAAATGTACAAAGAAAATTAAGAAGTTAGTTATCAAAACACCAAATAATCTAATTAAAAGGTGGGGTACAGAACTAAATAGAGCATTCTCAATAGAGGAATCTATAATGGCTGAAAGACACTTAAGAAAGTGCTCAACATCCTTAGCCATCAGGGAAATGGGAATTAAAACAACTGTTAGATACCATCTAATTCCTGCCAGAATGGCTAAAATCAAAAACACCAAAGACACAGCTTATGCTGGAGAGGATGTGGAGAAGGGGGTGCAATCTTCTATTGCTGGTGGGAGTTCAAACTTGTACAGCCACTTTGGAAAACAGTATTGTGGTTCCTTAGGAAAATGGGAATCAGTCTACCTCAAGATCCAGTAATTCTACTCTTAGGCATATACCCAAAAGGCGCACATTCATACAACAAGGACATCTGTTCAACTATGTTAATAGCATTATTATTTGTAATAACCAGAACCTGGAAGCAACCTAAATGCCCCTCAACAGAAGAATGGGTGGAGACAATTTGGTACATTTATACAATGGAGTACTACTCAGCAGAAAAAACAAAAACAAACAAACAAACAAAAAACAAAAAACAGACAAAAAAACAAAAACCATAGAAATATTGAAATTCATAGGCAAGTGGATGAAAGTAGAAGAAACAACCCCGAGTGAGCTAACCCAATCAGAAAAAGACAAATATGGTATGTACTCACTCACATATGTGTGATTTTAGCCATAGAACAAAGGATTACCAGCCTATAATCCACACCGTCAGAAAAGATAGGAATCAAGTAGGGCCCTAAGAGAGACATACGTGGTCCCCTGGAGAAGGGGAAAGGGACATGATCTCCTGAGCAAATTGGAAGCATGGGGGGAGAGGATAGGGTATTAGGAGGAAGAGTAGGGGAGTGGTGGTCATGAGAGAACAGGAAGATTGAATCAGGGAAAGAATAGAGGCTAGCAATAAAAGAGATGCTATAATTGAGAGAGCCATTATAGGCATAAAGAGAAATCTGGCACTAGGGAAATGTCTAGAGATCTACAAGGATGACCCCAACTAATAATCTAAGCAATAGTGGAGAAGCTACCTTGAATGCCCTTCCATGGTAATGAGATTGATAATTACCTTATATACCATCCCAGAGCCTTCATCCAGTAGCTGATAGAAGCAGAAGCAGACACCCACAGCTAAACACTAGCCAAACTCCTGGAATCCAGTTGAAGAGAGGGAGGAGTTATGAGCACAGGTGTCAAGACCAAGCAGGAGAAATCCACAGAAATAGTTGACCTGAACAACGGGGAGCTCATGGAACCCAGTCTGATAGCTGGGAAACTAGTATAGGACCAAACAAGGCCCCCTGAAAGTGGGTGTTAGTTAGGAGAACTGGGCAATCTATGGGACATCTGGTAATGGATTAGTATTTATCTCTAGTATACAAATGGACTTTGGGAGCCCATTTCACATAGAGGGATACTCTCTCAGCTTAGGCACATGGGAGAGGGCCTAGGCCCTGCTCCAAATGATAGGACAGACTTTGAAGATTCTGCATTAAAGTCTGCTCCCTGGGGAGCAAAAAGGGGGTGAGATAGGGGTTGCTGGGGGGAACAGGGGAGGACAGGAAGGTGCAGGAACTGGGAAACAAGCTTTTTTCAAATTCAAATAAAAATTATTTTAAAAACGTATAATAAATGAAAAATACATGATGAATGACCAAAAGGCAAATGGAGAAAGCTTGATACTGAGGAGTCCAGTCTAGGATGGTTCTAGAACAATGTTGTCTCTGTAATATTTTATTGGCTGCTCCTTGAACATTTTTCTGATAAAGGTCTTTTGTATCAAGTATTCTCGTGCTCCTGTGTTCTTGAGTACCACATGAGGGGACTATTAATTAATAGGCTGCTCTTCAGTGTCATTGGAGCTATTCATATCTAACAAATTCCCATAAGTGCTGTTGGTCTAGAGGCTACACTTTGAGAACCATGTCCTTAAATGAAATGCAGGTAGGGGACGGTGAGAAGAGAAGGCTTTTCATTCAGTGTGGCTTTCCTTTCTTCTGGGAGTGCAGTAGATTTGGGTCTTACTGTAATTTTTCCTTGGGAATTTCCTCTATGAGAGTCATGGCAGATTTGACTGGACATTTGGTACAAACTTCACTCCATGGTATGATTTCTTCTGTGGTTTACCTCTTGTGTGAAGACATGAACATGTGACATCTCACCACACAGCCGTAGATTCAGAACAACTATCTAAACAGTGTTCTTGTCTCTGCCTTGCCTTAATAACTTCTTTTCCCTTAATGGTAAAAGGAACAACAACAACAACAACAACAACAACAACAAAAGCATTAGTTTGGAAAATACTGTAGAGATTGCTGTCTCCAACCATGCTTGAGCTCCCTCTTTGCTGCGGTCCAGTAGATAAACACAGTGTTCACCAGTCAGGAATGTTTGGCAGCTCTGATAAAGTGATCCATGCTTAAGAAGGGTTGTTTGTGTCACAGTCTGTGAGGGCAGAGGTTTTCGGAAAGTGATTGCCCTTTTTTCAAGAAAAAGTTAACTTTTTGAAACTTTAGCTCTCAGTTTGGGGACATTTTTGTCACCTGAACTGTTTTGGTTGCTTTTCGAGTTTTAGATGGGCTTATTTTCAAAGGCAACCAGTACTAACAGAGAAGAAATGTATGATGGGTGCTTCTGATGCTGGAGATGTATATAGTGTAAAACAGAAACTGGAGAGATTTGCTTTCTTAGCATATTTCTGAAACATCCATCAGCCACAGTTTTTATTCTTTTCAATTGCCAGATTAAAGTTTCAAAACAAGCGTAGAGAACTTTAATTATCCACATCCCTCTGATTTTTTTCTCTTATTCCTCATTTCTTTTATCTATCTATTCTATCATCTGTCTATTATCTATCTATCTATCTATCTATCTATCTATCTATCTATCTATCTATCTGTCTATCATCTAGCTATCTAATCTATCCATTAATCAATCTAGCTATACTATCTATGTATCCATCCATCCATCCATCCATCCATCCATCCATCTATCTGTCATCTATCATGTCTATTAATTTATCTATCATATTCATCTTTCATCTATCTATCTATCATCTATCTATCTATTTATCTATCTGTTTATCCATCTATCATCTATCCTATCTATCATGTATTTGTCATCTATCATTAATCTATTTGTCATTCAGTCTATCATCCGTCCATCTGACATATATCATCTATCTGCTATTATTTCATCTATCAAGTGTTATTGTATATATTATATATATTATATATTATGTGTGATTACATGTTTGTATGTATCTGTTCATCTCTATCATCTTTCTGTACATGAGTAAGCATGCCCTAAATACAGAGAAAAACAATCATGCACTTATATTATCTTTTACATATACATTATAGTCTTTCTATTTTCACAGTCTCTGTTGGAGAGTTTTGAATGTTTCATCAAATAATATATTAACACACATGGGACAAAAATGATCAAAAATGTTGAGACAATGGCATGTTCTCTAGTGTCCAGCTGAGTTCTGTGTATTTTGTGAGGGCTTTTTACCTTTCTCCTGGGAGGTCATTCCATTATGGAATAGTTTTCATTTGAAGGAAGATTTTTTTCCTGATAGGCTAATGTTACTCTTCTCAGCTGATTCCATTAGACCTAATTACTAATCCCCACTCCCAAGGGCTGAGAAAATTCTTCCCTACTGGAATTTACACTGTTTCTACAGTAGCAGTCAACAATTAGCTCCACAGCTGTCACCAGGTTAGGGTAAATTTGGCTGTCTTGATCTTTTTTTATCAATAGTGTATACACACACACACACACACACACACACACACACACACACACACACACCACACACGTATGTGAATCTACTCATCAAATCTACTTTATCTAGTATTTAATGAGTACCCCCAAAATACTAGTACAAATGTGTGGCCACCTAAATTACAGAAGACTTTTTGATGCTTTCATTTAATGTATTTTATTTTGCTTCATTTTATACGTATTAGTGTTTTAATTACATGTGTTTCTGTGGACCACATGTGTCCCTGGTTCCTGAAAAGGTCAGAAGAGGGCATTAAAGTCACTGGAACTGGAGTTATAGATAGTTGTGGGCCACCGGAGATCAAAGTCAGTCCTACTCAAACGGAAGTACTCCTAAACATTGAGCCATCTCTCCAGCCCCAACTAATTATTTATTTGTGTATTTATTTTATGTGTGTCACCTGTGTATGTATGCTACTTGTGTGTATATGCCTGTAGAGATCAGAGGTGTTAGATTCTCTGCAGATGGAGTTACAGATGGTTTTGAGTTGCCTGACATAGGTGATGGGAACTGACCAAGGTCCTCTGGAAGAAAAATACTAAGGACATAACAACATTTCTCTAGACCCTTGTTTTTTTGTTTAATTTTTTTTTTTTTTTTGGATAGGGTCTTTTTGTGTATAGGTAGCTACTGACAATATGTTAATTTTCATTCATATTTCAAAGAAGGGTTATAGGTGACAAAGCACAGTTTAACAAATCCCTCACATATAAGATTTAAGGTGGTAAAAATGCAAAGACAATAAAACTGACAATGATTACTTTAACTATATTCAGTTTCAATAAGTACAAGGATTTGACACAGGAGGAAGATGAACATTGTTGATTCCAAGGAAAGGACATCAAAATCACTAGGTAGCTGGAATCTGTAGACTGAACAATATGCAAAGAAGTTCAATTACATTAAAATCAGTAACAATGATTTTCAGCATCTGTATGTAAACATTTATTTATTTATTTATTGTCTTTTCTTATTTTACATATCGATCTCAGTTCCCTCTCCCTCTCTTCCTTCTATCCCCCCTGAACCCCCCTCCCATCCTATTCTCCACCCTCTCCACAGGGAGGATGATAACTTCCAGGAGGGGTCAACAAAATCTGTCAAGTCATTTGGAGTAGGGTCTAGGCCCTTCCTCCTGTCTCTAGGCTAAGGGAGTATTCCTCCATGGGGAATGTGCTCCCAAAGTCCTTTTGTGCACCAGAGATACATCCTGGTTCCACTGTTGTGGAACCTTAGACTGACCAGGCCTTCTAAGACCCATGTTCAGGGGGTCTGAGTCTGTACAATGCTGGTTTCCCATGAGCTCCCCCTCAGGTCAGCTGTCTCTGGGTTTCTGTAGCCTGGTCTTGACCCCTTTTCTTATCACTCCTCCCTCTCTGCTACTGGATCCTAGGAGGTTGGCTCAGTGTTTATAGCAGTGAGTGTTTGCTTCTGTCTCCAACAGCTACCACATGAAGGTTCTAGGATGGCATATGAATTGGTTATCAATCTCATTATCAGGGAAGGGCATTTAAGGTAGCCTCTCCACTGTTGCTCCTGAGCATATTTGGAGGGGGCACAGTGAGTGGAAAGGGAGTTGGGAGAAAGAGAAGGGGAAGAGAGGAGAACATGTGGGACCAGGAAGATTGAGTTGGGGGATGAATAGACGAGAACAAAAAAAACATGAGATATCATAATAGAGGGAGCCATTATAGGTTTGAAGAGAAAACTGACTCTAGAGAAATGTCCAGAGACCTACAAGAATGACCCCAACAAACATTTATTGTATTTTTAGTTAAATGTTAATGTATGCATTTGTGTGGGCGCCTGTCCCTCTGAGTGCCAGGGCCCAAGGAGGGAGATATTGTTGGAGGTGAAGTTATGGGCACCTGATGTGGGTGCTGGGAACTTATCTCAGGTCCTGTTTAAAAATAGTATACTCTTAAACACTGAATCATCTCTCCAGCCCCCAGTTTAAATATATAATTTCTTGTTTCTCTTGTTCTTGGTCCTTTACTTCTCACTGTTCCGTTCCTTCCAGACTTGTAGTGCTGCCTCAAACTTCACTTTCTTGCCCCCCCCCCCACTTTCCTTTTTCTTTATACCCTTTCTGGTTTTCCTTTCTACTTCTTTCTTAGTAAGATTATCTGTGACCACTCAAGCACTGTGTGTTACTATTCAGTCATTGGTTTCATTCTAAGTTGGAAATCTGTTTCTAAGTCCTTGAGTGGTGAATTAAAGATCTAAGATAATACTCCCTTTTCTCCCCCTCAGCTCAGTTCTGTATCATATTGTAGCACCAGATAAATTTTAACTAGATGGATGTGTTTTCCTTCCAAATTAATACATTCTAGTCTCCAGAATATTTCAGAGATGCTGGGACCTTTGGGAAGTTATTAGTATGAAGGTCATAAGGACAGGCACCTTGTGACAAAATTAGTGTTTTTCCATATAAAGGAAGAGTCACCAACAATTTCTCTGTTTACATGCTTATGTACCAAGGCTATTTGAGTGAACAATGACTAAACAGCTACTTACAAGCCAGGAAGACATTCCTCACCAAGAATCAAGTCTACAAGCATCTTGATCTTAGCTTTTTGAGCCTGTGAACTATAGGAAAATTATCTACTATTTAAGCCATCCAGATTATGGTATTTTGTCACAGTTGAGTAAATTGACTAAAACATAATACTCCAAGTATGAAAAAAGAAGATTCTATGTGCTTATTCGGACATTCCCTCAGTCCCAGAAAAGTTCTACTACTGTCATATTAATAACTCAGAATTTTATTACAATAACTTTAGAAGTGTTTTGTTTATTAAAAACCTCTTTAAAATATACTTAGTAACATCTCTCTAATGAAAAATATTTAAAAGTGTATAATGATACCTGAGGTTAGCATGTTATTTCAAGTGAGAATTAATTTGTTTTGATATTGTTGGTTTTAATCATGGAAACATTTGACCTTTGTCTAGCAACCATGTGTTGTCCTAACACCAGGAATCATTTTATAATTTATTAGCTATGAATTTCTGGAAACTTCAACTGAGTCCAAAGCAGAATGAACTAAAATGGGCATCTCTCCCCTCTTTATTTGTCCATTAGATAGTCATAATCAACTACTACGAGGAAAGGCTGAGGAGAAGCCATTACATTTTATTAGCTTTATTGAACAAAGAGCTCTACTATTTAGAAAACACCAAACTATTGTACTAATTAAGCCATCACCAGCAAAGAAAACTTAGTTTTTTTCATATGTTATCAATTCAGCCAATAACGAACATTATTTGAAATTCCCGTTGAGGGTCAGTCAATGTAGTAGAGCAATAGAAGGGTATGCTGTTGTGAGAAGCCCTAAATGTTTTGGCCAGTGTCTGCACGCTGCCTGTTTGTGTCCCTTTATAGCTGAATGACTTTGGGAAAGTCATGTAACCTTTTTGTGTTTGTGTTTCCACCCAGAGCTGGGAAAAGCAGAGTATCCAATGTGTTGAGCTGTTTCTGGGAGCTGATGTTAAGTATGCACTCAGTGCTACGATCACCCAGATCACATGAGAGTTCACGCGCTGACTTGTGACCGAGATAACGGAGCCCCTGGGCGGGTTGACAGTGGGGGGAGGGGAAGAGGAGGACAACACAGATACAACCACAACCGCGAATGGATGGACCTGGGACAGATTACGACACGGTTTATAATTCGTGGAATCTGCTGGGCGGTTGTGGCGCACACCTTTAATCCCAGCACTCAGGAGGCAAAGGCTGGTGGATCTCTGTGAGTTCAAGGCCAGCCTGATATACACATCTAGGTCCAGGACAGACTCCAAAGCAATACAGAGAAACCCTGTCTCGAAAAATCAAAAACCAAAACCAAAACAAAAAATCATGAGATCTCTTTATAAGAACAATGGGAAGAGAACATGGAATAAGATAAAATACAGTTCATGCAAGTCCTGTTGAATCACAATCTTCTCATCCTAGCCCCAAATCTAACCCTTTAGGTTTCCATGACACAAAGATCAAATGATATTACAGGTAAGGTGATTCACTTTATTTCCATTAATAAGATAAGATAAACCACAAAAACAAAACAAGCAAAAAAAAAAAAAACCAACAAGAAAACAATAACAAACAACAACAACAACAACAACAACAAAATACAAGCATGCAAACAACTGGAATGTTACACGTGGGTTTAAGGCACAAACTCAGTGGATAAGAATGCTCTTCAGAAACTAGCAAACCCATTCAATCACAGGTTTCTTCAGAAGAGCTTGGGGATCTATGAGCTCAGTGAAAGACTCTGGTGGTGCCAAAACTTCTTCTTCATTGATACAAAAAGAAAACCTCTCTCAAAGTGTTTATATAACCTATAGAAACAATGCAGCCACTGCGTGTGTCCTTAACACATTGCTTCTGTATTTTCTTTTGCCTGTAAACTTCAACATTGCAGGCCAACATTGTTTTAAGTATATATTCAACCAGACTTTTTGAGACCTGCCATAGAGGCTGTAAACTATTATTTTCTTACTGATATTTCAGGTCAGAGAAATGCTTTCTATTTTAATGATCTATATTCTAAATTGACTACACATCTTGTTTTTGCATGTACAATTTTGTGCAATTTAAAATACAAAGCTAATGACTTGGAAAATATTGAAAACAATTGCACCCAGGCTAAGTCCTGATCCTCATCCTGATGTATGAACTGGCTTTTTGGAGCCAATTCCCCAAAGTCTGTTACCTTTCTCAGCCTGGATGCAGAGGAGATGGGGCTAGGTCCTGCCTCAATTTCGTATACCAGACTTTGTTGACTCCCCAAGAGAGGCCTTACTCCTTCCAAGGAGTAGATGAGGAGTGGGATAGGTGGGAGTAGGTATGGGGAGGGAGAAGGAAATAGAGGGGGATCTGAGGCTAGTATGTAAAATGAAAAAAATTACATAAAAAATAAAGAATGAAAAGAAAAAAGAAAACAATTGCTTACTTCATAAAATATCATTGGGGGGATTTTTGTTCATCCCATAAAATAGATATTTCTCTTTCATTAGCTATTGATACTTTTAAAAATCTTTCAGCAGATAGCTTATATCAGATACCTACTAATGTTGCGTTTAGATTATGTTCTCATCAACTCCCAATTTGGAAACTTGTTCATTTTATTACCCTTTCTCTATTGTTAAAGGTTCTATGAATGCCTTTATGTCTATGTGTATTCTGTTAGACTCTTCTTATATCCACTCAACTCTACCTAAGAAAATAATAATGTTTGGAGGCAGGGGCAGGTGGTTTATTCAGATTATGTCTATATTTATCTATAACTTTATTTGTGTAATGCTTTTCATGAAATTAACTCTGAGATGAATTGGGACATTAGGACCAACCACACACATCCTTTGAAAATTTCCCTGGCCTATATCAGAAAAATTATTTAAACAATTTAGATGTACATTTTATTTGCTAAAAAAATTGAAATCTTGTTGATTATTTTTTTGCTTGTTTGTTTTGTTTTTAGACATGATGGACTTTATCAGATAACTTTTAAAACAGAAAAAAAAATAAAGACAATAAAACTGACACCTTACTGAACATTCGATTACCAGGGAAATAAACTATCAAGTGAATGACATGAGTATGTGGGCTCTTTCAGAACTGGGCAGATACCCAAAAGCAGCAGTGCTATTTGGTGACCTTGATGCAAAGGAAAATCTCAGTGACTCCTTACATTCTACTTTCCTGAAAAACAAAACATTAGGAATGGGTTCCACTGTCTCAGCAGCAGACACATGCAGTGACTTTAACTTACATCATCTATGGAATATTTCATGTAGATTGTGTAGTACTTCCATGGAACACCTGTAACTGATGGTTTAAAGAACCATACTTGAAAGGCTTGGAGGCATGACTCATCTGGACTGAGGTGTAATTGGATATTCAGACTCAGTTGATCTCTTTGCTGAAGTCTACTTACCAGGTAATAGAGATATGATATAGTTGGTTCCTGATTTACTACCTGCAACTTTTCCACCATATGGTGGTAAAAGCTGTACCCATGAAGTAGAAACCATACCTTGAATCCTGGTATTTGTTCTTCTAATAGGCTAAGGATATTGATCCTCTTTTCCTAAATTGGTCAATAGCAGCAGTGCAAAGCTGTCATTCATGTGGTCAGGAAGGTAAATAATGAATACCATACACCATTTTGTTGTATGTAAGCTGTGATTTTGGTAGGTTAGCTGTGGTACATGCAATTCTCACTTGATTTTTTCATCTAATGATGAATTTACTGAGATGTATCACTGTAAAGAATAATTTATATTGTTATTTTGATGTGGTTATAATTGCATATATTAATATTGATAAAATATATAAAATGTTTTGAAAATACCATAATTTATGTCCTATGCTATGTTATGTTGTTTGTTTATATACATGTGCACATATTCATGTGTGTTCATATGTGTATGTACATGTACACGTGGAGGCTAGAGAATAAATTATTGGTCCTCAAGCACTGTCCACATTGTTTTTTAAGTCTGGGGCTCTCCCTGGCCTGGTACTTGCTTAATAGGCCAGTGAGCCTCAGGGACCTACCTGTTCTGGCTCCCAGTGCTGGAGTTGTAAGTGCATGCCACTTATCTTTTACAAGTGTTTGAGTGTTTGAGGATGAGAATAAAGTTTTTTTTTTTTTTTTTTTTTTTTTTTCAGCAATTTGAGTCTTACAGGATAACTGATAGTGGGAAAGAACGGTGTTCTTATACATGCCCTGTCTTACACATATACAGGCCATTCCCAGCACCAAAAGCCCCCAACAAAGAGGTATTATATTTGTTATCTTCTGTGATGCTATCGTGACAGTGAGGTCACCCACAATCCATAGTTTACATCAGTATCATAGGTTTGGACAAGTACATTCTCGTACTATTTTATTTTAAAGCTTTATTTCTTCCTTTTTTCTTTCTTTCATCTGGATGTTTTGTCTGCATCATCACAAAAGGGCATTGTATCCCATGTGACTAGTTATAGACAATTGTGAACCACTATGTGGTATGGGGAATTGAACTCAGGACCCCTGCAAATGCAGCCTCTGCTCTCAATCACTAAGCCATCTCTCCAGCCCCTAGCATGTATTTTCATAATTAAAATGGTTTTGGTGTTGGAGACAATATTCTAACATTTTTTGTTATAAAAAACAAAGCTGGGAGACTACTAATGAAGCCCTTTGTATATGAAAACTGTTTAGGACTTGCAGTCACTACAAACTGATGGGCGTCTCCCTTCAATAGCTACACTGCTCACTGGAAGTTACGATGAAGAGAGCCACATAGTGAGCATAACCTAGTAAGAGAAGAAACTGTTTCTGTAAGAGGAAAGAGCGTCATGACCAGTGGGAAAGGAAGAGAGAAAATATTTAATCTTAAAAACGATGACAGAAAAGTCTTCATGTTAAAGAAGATAAAATTTTGGTATTAGGTTATTTTTTCAGATAGAGATAATGATGTTTTTGCTGGACGGTAATGAATTGTAAGAAAATTCATCTTTTTTGAAGAGAAGTGGAATTGTGGCATGGAAATTGTTACCACTTTGTGTAAGAGCAACTTAGTATAATTAATATGTCTTATTTTAATGTATAAAACTTAAGAATTTGGTTGCATAAAGAGCTATGCACATATAACCAATGTGCTTATCTTCTACAAAGTGTCTCTCAGCTACAATACTAACTTCCAAAGCATGTCTTGACTCCACTCCTAGGCTGAGTGAGCCATGTGAAAGTAACCCTGGCTTGAGGCAGCAATGCATAGAACTTGGCTTGCTCTATATACTAACGTCTTGATTATGATAAACAATAGGAACACATTACATGTTTGTATATATACAAACCTCCAAAGAAAATTAGTAACTACAGAAACCCACAAAAATTAAACAGAAATAATTTAGTCTATAATGTAAGATAATTTCACTTACTCATTAATCTGAGCTGTTTTCTACTCATATCAGTCACCATATTGTAACTTGATTGGATTTATATGGTAAAGTCCCCTTTAGAATTGGCAGTGCTTGCTCAGTCAGTCAGTAAGCAAATATTTAGTGAGCACATAGTAAATAGCAGACAGGCAAAAGTCTAAAGTTGAACAATACATACAAAGCCCATTCCTTCTTCTAGCTAACAGAAAAATAAATAGTGGCCAAAAGAATAATTGTGATTTTTTATGTGTGTGTGTGTGTGTGTGTGTGTGTGTGTGTGTGCGCGCGCGCGCTCGGGTGAGCTACAGATTTGACAAGCATACGTGTGTGTGACAGATTTGCAATGTTCTGCAATAAAGTACTGATATATATTTACCCAGTCTTCTGCATGAAACATATGGTGACAACAGACTGACTGGGGGCCCTCTGGGTTCTGATGGAGCCCAAGTTTCTTTCCTTATGTTGTCCAACAGGTGAAACGTGGTGTGTGAAGGGTGTGTGTGGGGAGGGGGCAGGGAGAGAACATACTTTTATATAATTCTCAAAATATTTTTATATTCCAGCTGTGAACTGGAATGGAATGGGAATCAGTTCACTGTTACCCTGTCGCTTTCTTATTCTTTGTACACTGAAGTGTTCACGGCTGAGTCAAGCCTAGGTCCTTCTAATAAGAAGGTAAGAAAGGTTCGATTCCTTATAACACAGAGTGGGGCATGTATCACATTTTAGCATAGGATCCCAGAAAGCACCAGCATCTGTCTTGTGAGCCTTCAGCATCCTGGGACACAGTGTAGAGAGAACAGGGCACAGCAAACTTCTTGGGAACTACTTCCTCACTGGCTGGTGCTTGGAAGAAACACCACTGTGCTCCCATAGCACCAGGGCTCAGCCCCAGTGCTTTCATTAAATCCTGGTTTCCTCCTCCCTCCCCCTTCTCTTAGGATTCCAAGCAATGTTCCACTTAACTCTTTCATGCTCAGGGGCCTATAGACTGCACTCCACCACAAATTGATGTGCTTTCTGGATAATTCTCATTATGGTCTGTCTAATTATGAAATGTGTATGAAGTTTTTCATGAAGAATAAGGCAAGGGAAGACAAGCTGCATTATAGATGTCCTTTGTAATAGTTTTTCTCTTTTCTTTTTACACAAATATTGCATTAAATATTTCCCCATAATCTACTTCAAAAAAAGAGAGGCTTAAGATGTTAACTTGTTTACACATTCTGTGTGGCTAGGAAGTGCAGAGGCTGGGCTGGAACCTAGCAACCTTTCTCTGATCCAGGGAAGTTACTGCTATATGCATGACACTCTTCCCATCCTCTGAGTGCAGAAGTAAGGTCTTCAATAATTCCAAATAAGAAACACTACAACAATTTTAATGGATGCTTAATGTGGAGATAGTTTTGGCTTATAATCACATATATCATGGCTAATGCTTCTTGTTTTAAATCTTGTGTAGAATCATCAGCGTTTACTAATTCCCATATTTAGAACTAAAATCAGACTTTTTTTTAAGAGAAAGACTATAGTTACATAAATGAATATGTAAATATTTGCTTTAGAATACATTAAGCCCTGAGATAGATTTTTAAAATTCTGTTTTGTATTCACATCTTACATGTCTTTTTTTTTTTTTTTAAGGCAGCAAATTCCTTTCTCCTTCACTCTGTATTTCACAACCATCCTGAGCTCAGAGCATAAACATAGACACATTAGGAAGGTCCTGTGGAGGCACCTATATCCAAGATTGGCAAATCCTGCACTTTGCTTTCTTCTCCTTCAACTTCTTCCCCGAGGCCAGCTTATGTATGCCTCCCCAAAGCAATGCATGTTTGCTTTTAAAGAGATGACTGAACATCATGGCTGGTGTTATTAGTATTGAATGTCTATAAAGAAGTGGATAGGTAATTATGGTTAGGGAGATAATTGACAGGACTTTAAATACTAATAGATGGTGCATTATAGCAGTTTGGCACCAATATTTTGCAATTTATGGCACAGAAGGCAGGGTGCAGGATGAATCTGCTGAGCATGTTTCCAACTTTTGAATCTAATAGAGGTGTTTGACACCATTAAACTATATGTAAGCTTCCTGGATTTGCTCAGAATGTCCACAAATCTTGGTGCCTCACCTTAGAAGAGACTTCAGTGTCAGCTTTTTTTTTTTTTTTGAGTGTACAAAACTTGTGACAATATGTGCTACCATTTCCATGCATTTTATTATCATCAATGTAAGTGCTATGTGAACCTAACTTCCCATCCCATGATGTATACATATCTTTATTGAATGCTTCGGAGAGATTCACATCAGATGAGTCCTTTCCCCTTGAAAATGCAAGTAGGACATTCAAAACATTCCCAACCAATAAAACTTGTTCATATTTTCCACCTTCTAACTGCCTTCAAAAAAAGCTTCATGTCCATTTTTGGTGTCAATTTATTATTGGGAGTCATTTTCTCAGAGCAGGAGATCCATTCTAGAAGGGATGTGAAGCAGACTTTCTGTGCAAAACAAATGCATCACAGGGTGGCAGAGACAGCAAGCTCCTGCACAGGCTGTCCTGAAACTCTATGAAGGAATGCTATTTGCAGCTGTGAACATATTTTTCATAGGAAAACAGTCTGAATGGTTGTTAAGTTTTAAGGTGGGTGCTTACGGTGTGATCTGTGCAGCATCCAGACTTTAGAACTGTGTTAGCATCTGAGTTTGTGATAATTTAGGATAGAGTTGGGCAACATCATAAATTCTTGCAGTAAATGTAAAGCTTGGTATCCAGAGCATGGCAATGCAACTCAGCTCCTTCCTCACACAACCTGCTCTTCCCCTGAAGCAAAGAACAAAGGCTGTGCCCCAGGACTGTGTGATCTCAAAGGTAGATACGGCTCACACAAGTAATAAGTCATGTAGACTGGAACACTTCTCCCACACTTTATTTTTTATTTTGCTTCTGTGATTAAGAGTTTTACAATGTCAACATCTCCCTTACCCCTTGTCATTGATTTGTTATGGTTCATCAGCTGTGTGGTGCTATATCAGCAGTCATCTCCATAGAAAAAAAAACAAACAATGGTAATGTGTGGCTCATACATTCCTTCATTACCACATTTAAATTTCATCATACCTCTGGGATCCCCAAGGTCTGTCTTTTTTCTCTAACTCTTTCTATTGTTACTGTTTGTTGATTCAGGAGGCTACTTTTTTTCTGATGTACAGTACAAGGCTCACTGAACTAGTCTACCACCACTTGGTCATATAAAGGATATAATACTCTATATGTTTTCAGCCATAATCACTTAACTTGCTATTGGCCCATATGTCCTTTTTTAGTTCTCATTGCCACTAATTTCACAGCAGCTGCAAGAGAATATTCTGGGAGATGACCTTTCTTCCTTTAGACCTATTTGCTGTGGTGTAGCTCAGTGGTTCAGAGACTGGCGTTTGACCCTACTTGATCATATATGATCCTAGAAGCAGAGGCTCTGGCGCTCCGTATCATTACAAGTTATGTTCAAGATGGCAATGCAAAGTAAAGGTTAAACACACTGGAAAAAAATAAGAAATCATTAATTGAGTGGCTAAAAGACCACAAATGTTTGATTACATTTATAATTAGATTCACTCAGTAAATCTCAGTTCCTATGTCTGTGAAGGTTGGATCTCACAGATAAGAAAGACCAGGTTGCTGAACCTGACTTGGGAAGCCTTGAGTAAGGTTCATGGAATTGGAGGAGGAGTCAGAGGATAAAAGGGAAAGGGGGAAAGGAGAACAAGATTCTCTACTAGCTTCTAACTGACATAAGGGCAATTCTCTTCAGAGTTCTAATTAGGGACTGTAAATGTCTCTTTTGGTTGTACTCAGTTGGAAATCCATCAGAAAACAGTATGCCCTCAAAGGAACGTCATTTCTACTTTACCATCTTAGACAGTTTGGTGAAGAGCAATTAACCCTTTGTCATATGCGCATTTTGAATGGCACTGGTGAAATTCCTTTAGTGTGGTTCAGGCAGATATTGAGTAGAGGGTGAGAATACAAGAAACACAGCTCTTTCCTCAAAGAGGGATAAGAGGTCGCTTATTAGGGGGTCTAATATGAGTGATTGAGACTGCAATACAGACTTAGGTTACCAAAAACTTCATGTTCTAAAGTGCTAACAGCTTCATATATTTTGTTTTGTACTTGAAGAAAGAAAATTATAAATTAAGACACTTTTCAAACACACACACCACGCATCCACACACACTCACACACACACACAGAGAGAGAGAGAGAGAGAGAGAGAGAGAGAGAGAGAGAGAGAGAGAGAGAGAGAGAGAGAGAGAGAGAGGAGCAGCCAGGTTACAATTAAGTTACAAGATTTCAGTAAAGTGGGGAAACATATGTCCAACTCCTTCACAACCATTCTTGTGCCATAAGTTAATTAGCCTTCTGGAAACCTATAATCCCATCATTGGGGAAGGTATATTGAATGTATTTTGCATGGGAGAAGGAGATGAAGTTGTGGGGAGAGGAGGTAAATGTTAAGAGTAACATTTTGCCTTTCTCTATGAGTCCACATTGTGAATCTCATGTCCAAAGAGATCACATTAGAGGGAGGGTCTTTGGAAGGTGAATAGATTTCCATGAGGTTATATGTGTGAGCGATTCTCAATGGAATACTGTCCATACATGGAAAGAAAGAGGAGAACTTGTGACACAAACTCTGTACTATACCTATCTACAGACAGATTAGAAATTCCTTCCATTCACTTACACTGTCACCTTGAATTTCCCAGCTTCTAAAAGTACGGGAAGTAAGTCCCTGTCAGCTAAGCACCTCAGTCTATACTATTTTTGTTATAGACTAAAATAAATAAGACACAATGTAAAATAAACTTTAGGAAGAGTCTTGATCAAATGTTTGAAATCACATTAGTGGTTTATGTAAGGTTATAAAATTTTTTTAGGCTTGGATAAGAGACACATGATGTATGAACATTGTATTGTCTTTCAGGTTCTATTCCTGCACTATGGACTAGCTTTCCAGGGAAACAGTAGACTTGTAGGTAGACTTCAGTAAAACAGACATTTCTAAGACAGAGTCTTTATCCTGTTACATCACAGTCTCTCTGTAAAAGCAAAACTCGCTGTTAAAACATCAAGCAACTATTACACAATTAAATCATTATAACAATCAATTTAAAATATTTAAATAAATGCACTGGTATAGTTAGATACCTTCTCATTAAATTTCAATTATTCTTTAGTATAATACAAATTTTTCCTCACAAATTTAAGTAGAAGCTTTCAATCTGAATCATTTCATTTTTCTGTTGGAGCTGTCTGCTACTTTCATATTAAGCTTGTTTCTTTTTTATCTCTTTATCTAAAAAAATATCTGATCATTTTCCTTTTTCATTGTCTTTTGTTGCAGTTAGAAATAGGAAAGATATTTGACCTTCCATGAAGGTCTTATTTTAATCATGAGTAATTTTCTTCTCTATAACAATTGCTTTTTTCCCTCAGTCCCCATTGAAGCCTGAAGCTAACTTGAAATTAACATACAATTGAGTTTCTTATTAGCCTGTATAAACATTTTGGCAAATATATAGCATGGCCTGGGTCATAGACCTCTGATGGAAAATTGCTCTTTTTTTAAAGGGTCCAAGCTCTTATTTCTTTATGAGATATTCCTCAAAGTACAATGTGAAATTGATAACTGCATAGTTTATATACTTAGCTGACCTTTATACTATACATACCCTTCAAAGGAAATAGTGGATGACTCCAAACAGATGTCTTTCAAAGGTAATAATGAAATACTTCATGCTAAATATTTTGCTTTGATTATCTATAGAGAATGCATGTGAAAATTGAGTTGGTATATAGGAAATGTCAAGGAATTAGATCAAGCTTTTCCCCCCTCTTTTTTTGTAGCAAGTTTTTGAGCTATCCACAGACATATGCTTAACAGTGACATTTAAATTCAGCTAACTCAGTCCCTAGTTCTTTTTATATTGAGAAATGCTATCCTGTTGCAGTCTAAGAGTTTATGTTAAATGTATAGGCATTTGTCTGCCAAGGAATCTGCAGTGCTCTTTAATGGTTTCTTTTATGAGCAAAGCAACATAAGTAATAAGATGTTTAGATTTCAAAAGCTGATTTCTAAGAATTCTGACAATTGTGTACATTTGTGTAGCTACCTCCTTAAGACATGAAGGATTTACATCACCCAAAGTTCTCTTGGGCCTTTTTCAAATCTGTTTCTCATCTAGTATTAACTTACTGTAACCACTTACTGGCTTTTATCAATTTATATTACTTTTGCCTATTCACAAACTACATCTTAGTGTGGTAACATAGCATATACTCATTTGTGTCTGGTTTCCAGTAATTTTGAAATTCATCATGTCCCCACATCTGTCAATACTTAATTTCTCTTTGCTGTTGAACAATATTCCCCTGTATGAATATACCACAATGTGTCTATCATTTTTATATTCATGGATTTCAGATTCCTTTGGCTGCTATTAATATACTTTCTAAGAACATTATACTGTCTAGATATTAATCCCCTGTCAGATGTGTAGATGATAAAGATTTTCTCACAGTCTGTATGTTTTTCTCACTATGCTGTTTCCTCTGTTGTATGGAAAGATTTTAATTTCATGCAGTACCATTTGTCAGTAATTAATAATAATATATTGAGATTTTGACTTTCTTTTTTAGACAATCCTTGCCTATGCCTGTGTCTTTAAGCCTGTTTCCTGTGTTTTCTTATAGCAGTTTTAGGATTTCAGCTCTTGCATTAAGATTTTTGCTCTAACATTGTGAAAAGCACAGGTCTAGTTGAATTGTTCAGTATGTGGATATCGAATTTGCCTACACCATTTATTGAAGAGGCTGTATTATAGTGGCTGTGCTGTGCTATGTGAGCCTACTTTTGGGTCTTCTAATTTTTTTCATTGTAGAATTCTTTTAAATTTTTGGTTAGGATTATTCTTAGGTATTTTGTCCTTTGAGGCTATTGTACATGTGATTCTCCCCCTAACCTGGGTTTCTTTTTCATAAATTTTTTTTTATTGTTATATAGGAAAGCAATAGATTCATGTTAATTCTGTATCCTTCTTTGCCCAAAGTATTTCTCAGATCTAACAGCTTCCTGATTGAATCTCTCAGGCTTTTTAATTATAGGCTCCAGTTTACAAATGGAGATAATTTGATGATTTTTTTTTTTCCTTTTTATATAGAACTGAGTTTTTGGTGAGTCTTCTGCTTCCTCATTCTCTGTGGGAAAGCCACACCTCTGGAGCAGGATGCTGTGTACTTCCTTAGCTTCTCCTCCTGTTAACATCCACTGCCTGCCCCATCACTCCTTTTGAGATTTTTTTAGTCCTCTTCCTCCTCCACTTCTTCCTCTTTTTTTGTTGTCTACATCCCTCACCCTTGGACTATCATTTATTTTTTCTTATCCCAAAGAGTCTCCTAACCTGTATCATATGAAGGCAGTTACTTTCCCACCATCTTCAGATGAATAAACCTGATGACATACCATGGTTTACACAATTCATAGGCTTTCTCCATTTGTGTCTAGCCATACACATTGTTTTCTTCTCAGGCTTGTTGTGTCCACTGTGGCCCCTAAATCTGGTAGAGAGTTTGAACACTGGTGCCTGCATTCTAATGGCTTAGCTTTGTGAACAGCACTTATATTTTCTGTTTAGAACAAAGCATCCCTTATTATCTCTGCAAACTGCCTTAGTGCTCAATTCTGTTTCTTTCTCTTGATAGGAAAATGTAAGCCAATGGAGTATCAGATGGTACTTGTGAATGAAAGTGCTTCTTAGCTGTTATATTTCAAAGGGACCTCCCATCTTGAGACACAATGGCCCCAGATCTTCCCACTGTTCTCAGGTGATGCTCAGTAGCCTTTTGATGATACTTTCCGGCCTTTTCTGCATTGAGCTGGAGGCAAACCCTGGAGATTGGGAATGGTAAACAGAAAAGAATTTGTGAATTCCAACCTGATAACACTTTTGCCACCAATGTATAAAATGCTACACTGAAATTTTGTGTGTGATTTGACTTTTTTTTTTCAGAGCATGCTATAAATCAATATAAAGCGATCATTTGAAGTAAAAGCGAATACTCTTTACCTTTTTTTTTCCCTTTTAGCTCAGCTAATAAATACAATCACTGAGATTCTGTGCTATTTTGTCTGATTACTTTTCAACGGTGGGGAAGCCAAACCCAATAATGTAAAGTTCAACTTCCTTATTTGACAATGTCACAGAAAAGTGTGACCCAAACAAATGAAGTTTAATTTGGCCATTTCCTCCCTTTTGTTGATAATTAAAATCTGACCAGTTCATGCACTTGGTACTCCTAAAACTCCCAAACAGGACTCTAACCTGCTCCCTTCATTGATTCTAATCCTAACCTGCTCCATGAAAAGCAAGACCTTTGGTTCATTTCACATTTCTGCTACTTCTTCAAGGCCACCCCCCTGCACGGTAGCTTTTTAGAAAATTCATAGCACACCCTTCTCTCAACAACCATGTTTTCAGTCATCATTTTAATACAAGGCTGTATATTGTATGCCATTCTCAATTTTGGTTTGACTGATGCTTTCTTCAGTTCCCAGAATTTAAAATATTGTGAGTAAAGTTTCCAAGCAAATGATAACAGCATGTTTCTAGGCTCACATAACCTACCTTGATGTTATTTCATTCTCTCAGTGGAATCCTAGCCTGCATCACTCACAGACAAAAACAGTGAGTTGCTTGAGTAACCAGAGTGAACTTTTCAGGTGTTCAGTAGTGTTTTCCATTCAAATAAATACATCCTGAAGTTAGATGTTAATGCAGAAATTCTAAGGTGAAGGCATGCACATACTTTTTTTTTCCCCATGATATCTAGAATGGTTGGCTCAAATACACTGAGTTTCTATGCAGTGAAATATGTGTGTGGCAGTGTTGGTGTGAGACTATGATCAGATTTAGCATAGACTGGAGATATGGCAAACTACACTGTAACACTATCCTCAGGAATATCCAAAAAACAAAGTTGTTGAATTCTAATCTTATGCTTTTTGAACTTGTCAGATGGAAGAGTCTTTTGGTACTGTATTCTGAATTTAGGAACATTTTATCTGCAAATACTGATAATTGAGTCTTTTTCTTTCTTTTCTGTATTCCTTTTATTTATTTTTTATTGCTTAATTACCATGGCAAAGATTTAAAACAATATGCTGAATAAGAAGATCAGTGACCATGGAGACTCTTGTCTCATTTCTGGTGTTAGAGGAAGTGCTTTGAGATGTCCTTCACTTTGTGTGAAGTTGACACTGTGTCTGTTATACATTATTTTTATTATCTCAGGTATGATCCTTTAGATCTGATTTGTTCATGGTTTTCATCAAGGAAGTATGTAGAACTGTGGCCTTTATCTCAATATGTTGAGATAATCAGGTGACTTTTATTCTTGTTTCCAATTATATGTATCATTATGTTTATTACAATTTGATCATGATATAATATGTTGTTCAATTCAATATTTAACATTTACTTATTGATTTTTCTGGATGAATATGTGTGTGTCCCATTCTATTTCTATTTTATTCCATAGTTTGATGGGTGCTACTATTAGCTCCATTTTTTTTTTTTTTTTATGGTTGAATTCAACTGTTAATGTAATGTATCTAGTCTTGTTCCTTTCTTTGCCATGAGACTGTTTTTCCTCTTGACTGAGTTTGGCTTGAAATCCATTTTGTTAGATATGGGTATTATTATTTACCTTAGGATTCCATCTGCTTACACTATCATTTTATGTCCTTTCAATTCATACATGACTTTGCTAGTGAGGTGAGTTTCTTGCAGACAGCAAATTGATGGATTCTCCAATCAGTCAGTTGATACCTTTCAATTAGAAAATTGAGACCATTTATGTTCATAGTATTCATGGTTATTTAAATGTAGTTACTAACTTCTGCCATTTTGTTGTTTTTCTCAAAGTTGCTTTGAATCAATTATATTTGTTACTTTTTACTAACTTAACTTAGAGATTTGATTTTCCTTAGTTGAGCATGCAAGGTTCTTTCTTAATTCTCATTTTCTTGCCTACACCAGACTGAGATTGTTTTTTTTCATGATCTCATATTTATTCTTGCCTTGCCTCTACTTCTCTGTGTGTCTTCTATAATGCTAGTTGAGTGGTCAGGTATGATTGACATTCTGACATATAAAACAAAGCAAATAATTCACTACATATTTTTATCCATACAGTCTTTAAAGCAGTTAACAAGTTAGTAATAACAAATCCCAACATTAGTATACAATATAATTTACTATCAATGAATAAATATACAAATTATGTTTTTATATTTAAAATCTACATAATATGAGATGATTATTTTCAGTGTTTGAAATAAAAATAAAATCAAAGTGATTTGAAAGGCTTTTCATAGGATTGTTGTGGTTTTTTTCATTTTTTATTTTTTTATTCCATACATGACATTGTAGTTTATGGTGATTTGAAAATAAAAATGGCCCGCATAGTCTCATAGGAAGTGGCACTATTAGGAGGTATGGCCTTGTTGGAGTGGGTGTGGCCTTGTTAGAGTAGGTATCGTGTTGGAGGAAGTATGTCTCAGTCTCTTCCTGTTGCCTTTGGATTGGGATATATAATTCTTAGCACCTTCTCAACCACCATGTCTACCTGCACACCACCATGCTGCCCACCATGACAATAACGGACTAAGCCTTTGACCCAATGGACTAAGCCGTGCCCAATTAAGTGTTATCCTTTAAAAGAGTTGACATGATCATATTATCTCTTCATAGCAACAGAAAACCAAACTAAGACACAGCAGATATAAATGATCATTTCAAATTGATATTTAGGAATCTCAAAGTTTACTTGCCCATAATATAGACATATGGATCACAACACTGTCCTCATTTAAGTCCAAGTTTCTCTTTGGGTAGGTCACACAAAAAGTCTCTCTGTCATAATATTCCATCTTAATTTTTTCTGTTTTCTATATTCCCATTGCTATTATGCATCTTTATATTCTTGATAGTGATTTAAGATTTTAGACTATGTTTTAAAGGTATTTTTATATTTATAGGTATATGTATTAAAAATGGCTGAGTGCAGGGCTGTCTCCAACTCTTTTACAGGATTTTGGGACCCTATTCTTTATACTGGGTCACCTTGCCCAGCCTTAATATATGGGGAGGTACTTAGTTTTACAGCAATTTGATGTGCCATATTGTAGCACAAAAATTAAAAGACCAGAGACAGATATTGGCATTCGAGCTTCAAGCTGAATGCCAGAAAAAAAAAAAAAAAAAAAAAAAAAAAGCAGTGAGCCATTAGCTCTTACCTCTACCTTAGACTGAAAGGCAATCCTGGCTCCATCAGACCTCAGACTGAAATCCCAGACTGCAATGCTGTCCTCAACATGGCTGGAGAATCCTGAGACTGAATGCTTTCCTATCTCCAGTGGAGCTGGAGAATGAATACCTGCTTTGAGACTCTGTTCTAGTCTTAAATCCCTCTCATGAGTCCTGGGATTAAAGGCATGAACTCTAAATCACTCTCAGGTAGCCCAGGGTGGTCCTAGACTCAGATCTATCTGTCATTCTCCTGAGTCCTGGGATTAAAGGTGTGCTCCACCACTGCTTGATCTCTATAGTTTTAGGCTGACTTTGTGTTTTGCATCCTCAGGAAAACTTTAATCAATCATAAATAATATATTACCAAACCATGTTTTATTGATACTCATGGGAGACTGGGCTATAAAATAAATAAATAAACAAATACATTTAAAATTAAAAATAAAACAGCAAAATAAAATTCTGTTAAATATAGAAAAGAAGAATGGCTAAGTATATGAGACAAAGGTCTTTATGTTTTGTATTTAGGTCATGCACATTTCATAGAATAGATACAGCACAATTTCATTCTTCAGCCATATGAAGAGATTATGAATTAGAATATGACTATTTTAACCTTGTACTACTACTTTTAAAAATTAAGTGTGCTTACTATATAATATTTTTATAAAGACATATCTAAAATTTAATTGGAGTGTCACTTCCTGCAACATATGCTGTTCTGTGTCATAAGGGTATTTGATCTGTACATGTGGTATGATTCTCTATAATCGCATATTTTGGATTGTTTATTGCAGATGTTGCCAATGCAATTAGCAATCCAATTAAATGGCTCACTACTTGGGCTGATAGCATAGATTCAAATTAATTCTCATCTTTTTTTATGGGCTAAATAAAGATATGTAGACGTATCTCTCTGCTTGCTAGACCCTGAGCACTAATGCTGTAGGAAGAACATGAGTGATAGCTGATGGATGCAAGTCAAGTTTTGCATCAGGGATTTTTCAGTTGGGTAAATGAGGCACAAGGCTGAGTTAGGTTTCAACCACGTGTAGAATCTGTTGTTCAGCTTTTCAGAGATTCATTTAATGCATGTTTTGATATATGTTTCAATTTTTGAGGCAGAGTCTCACTTTGTAGCTCAAGATGTCCAGGGATTCAAGGTGAACCTCATCATCTTGAGTGTTGGCATAGCAGATGTGAGCCCCTATGTCTAGAGATGCGAATTTGGAAAAGTGCTATGCGGATAGGCTCCAGACCGTTTCCCTTGCTTTGCATCTTACTCTGGGTTCTTTGCTTCTTTAAATATGATTTGGAAGAATTCCTTATCCTTTGAGGATTCAGTTTTATTCTTAGTAAAATGCAGAATGCTGTGAAGATTAAAGCAGGTAGGTAAGGCATATGAAGTTGTTGGAACAATGCCTGCAAGCAGGCAAGCACTCAGTGTAAGTCATCTCTGGTCTAATCTGGATAATAGAACTGGCAAAAGTAACAGAGGAAGAAATAGATGCAGGAAGAAGATAGTTTTCAGGCAGGTTTTCGGTACTCTGATAAATTGAAGGACAAGGCAGATAAGTGGTTTCTCCACTGAGCCAACCTTGGAGAACAGTGAATTGGCAATCCATGAACAAAGTGAACCTTGGGGATGCCATTAAACAGACTCAGAGAAAGGGGAGAAATCTCTGTGACTGTACTCCTGCATGTACTTATGCTGACCAAATTTCTTGATAAGTTTGACTTTACTCAATACCTGCCAGCCTGTGGGTTTGCTTACAGACTGGGTCGAGATTGGAGCAAGATGAAGTCCAGTTGTGGGAACCTGAAAGGAAATGAGATAACAAAGAGGAATAGCACTAAAGAAGCAGCATTCAATCTCTTTTCCACAAATACCAACAACTGTGACTACCTGCAGGAGGAAGAAAGCAGCGAAGGCTGAGGTAGTTAACCGAAGCTGTTGTGGGATAGAGATGAGCCTTAAATGATACATTAGCTGTGGGATGAATAAGCAGGCAAAGACAGAAGCAAAAATGTCATCAAAGGCCCTGAGACTGGGGTGAGGATAATGCATATCATGAGTCAGTGGTGGTCTGATTATAAAAGAATTGTAATAATAGGTTCATAGTTTGGAGTCAGGATTACACACACACACACACACACACACACACACACACACACACACACAAAACAAACAAACAACCAACCCTCCATCTCCCCCCCACCCCCCGCAAAAAACCCCACAGTGTCCAAAGGAAATTAGTTTGGAAGAGACCAGAAGTTAGTTTGGAAGAGAGTGAATGAAAGCAATTATAATGTGTGCATGTTTAAGAGATTGCTGATGTGTGCGCACATGTGTGTGTCTCAGTCTGTAGAGAGCTGCAAAGTGTCGCACCTTAAAGATGGCGCTGGCTTTTGCCTTCCACCTCCCCAAGGGTGAGTGCTCTCTGGCATAAACAAGCCCTTATTTGGTTAAGAATGTTTAGCCCTTCTGCTTCTGCGTTAGAGTAGCCTATTTGCAGGGTCCACGTAGCTCACTGGGGTTGTTTAGCGCAAGGGGATTTAAGCCTGTGCAGGGATCCCCAGCGGTCTCACGGGTTAGAAGAACATGTTTCAAGGATCCTGAAATAAATTACATGAAAAAGATCTTCCTGGAGTCGCGTCTTCCTTGCTGGCTAGGGCAGGGGCGGCAATCAGTCCTTTTATGCTGCTTTGTTGGAATACTATAGACTCAAGTCATTTATAAAGATCAGAAACTCTGTTTCTAAGATGTCTCTTTCAGTACTCATTTCCTTCAATGGAAGTGCAAAAGCAAGAAATTATGTACCAGACTGTGGTGAGTAATAACACCAGATAGAAGACAGCCTTGTTGATATGGAAGTGTCAGACATTTAGTTCTTTTCGTTCTTTAAAACTGAATTGTGAAACAGTTCAGAGGAGATGTCAAATATCTCACAGGAGAATGAAAGGATGTGAAGAAAAATAAAGAGGACATTTCATTAATAAAATACAGTAAATATGGAGAAAAAGTTGGTTGATGGTCATCCCTCAAACCACAGCTAATGATAATTTTGTCCAAAAGCTGTATGTCTCAAGTCATTAGATCAACCTGTATATTCATTAAACTTGAAGTAAGCAACCAGATTGCACTTAAAATTCAGTAAGACTTGAAAGGAAATTGGGAATGGTGGGAAATTAAATAAAGAGTCTGTTTGCTTTTATGTAATATTACCTAGCTGAATTTGACCATCAATCAAACATGCTTATAAATAATGCTTAATTTTGGAGCAGATTTTGGCCTGCTGCTTGGCCTAAATCTAGTCTTCTTTTTTTAAACTTGATGTTTTTTAGTTGAATCTTCTTTTTCTGTTACCCAATAATGCCACAGAAGTCTTCCACATGAGTTGCAGAAATCGTGCCTGTGGTTTTGTGTTTATATTTGCGTATGTGGATATCTCATGGAGTAAGAGATGGTACCCCAGCCCAAAGCATTGGGATTATTGATTTTTCTGTAGGAGATTCTCTGATTAACTTTCAGCTATGAAACAGGACTGATAGCTCTTGTTGGAGATTCTGAACACATAAGGTACAATTGAGGATACCTAATGTCTCATAGTCACTGATTCTCTTAGGTCAGATAAGCAAGGCTACACAGTATATGTGCAGTTGTGATTTTTACACACATCACTATCTCCTGTCAATCCACATAAGCCACTTTTTAACATCCAGCTTATGACTTGACTCCAGTGACATGCTGTTATCTAGAGTTTTGGGTAGCCAAACAATTTTAGCTACCTAGCTCCATTGTCACACTTCATGAATCTGTCGCTCTGAAGTCACACACACACACACACACACACACACACACACACACACACAGAGTTATAATTCCAACATTCCTTAGAAAAAGATTGGAATTTAATGCAATTCATTGATTCTTTTCCCTTTTCCTTGGATGTAATCTGGGGACCTAGTACCCTGCAGTGTAGAAAGAATCATTTTACCAAGAAACACCTTTCCTTCTATTGTCTTGAAATTTTTTTGCTGTTTTTTTTTTCCCTTTTCTAAATTTAAGTTAGAAACAAGCTTGTTTTACTTGTCAATTCCAGTTCCATCTCCCTCCTCTACCCTCCTCTCCCCACCAGCCCCTATCCCATCCCCTTTCTGCTTTTCAGGGAGGGTGAGGCCTTCCATGGGGGAATCTTCAATGTCTGTCATATCATTTGGAGCAGGGCATAGGCCCTCACCCATGTTCTAGGCTGAGAAAGTATCCCTTTATGTTGAATGGGCTCCCAAAGTCCACTTGTATATTAGGGATAAATACTGATTCACTACCAGAGGCCCCATAGACTGCCCAGGTCTCCTAACTGACACCCACATTCGGTTCTTTGCTGGTTTCCCAGCTATCAGTCTGAGGTCCATGAACTCCACTTTGTTCAGGTCAGCTGTTTCTGTGGGATTTTACAGCTTGGTCTTGACTCCTTTGCTCATCACTCCTCCTTCTTTGAAACTGGATTTTCAAGAATCTGGCTCAGTGTTTAACTGTGGGTGTCTGCTTCTGCTTCCATCAGCTACTGGATGAAGGCTCTCAGATGGCATATAAGGTAGTCATCAATCTCATTATCTGGGAAGGGCATTCAAGGTAGCCTCTCCACTATTGCTTAGATTGTTAGTTGGGATCATCCTTGTAGATCTCTGGACATTTCCCTTGTGCCAGATTTCTCTCTATACCTATAACGGCTCCCTCTATTATGGTATCTCTTTTCTTGTTCTCCTCTATTCTTCGGGGGAATGGAACTGTTTTTAAAAGAACTTGCTTGGTAAAGATTATGCTTACACATAAGTAATTTGCTGTTGTTGTTTTGTGCATCAGTGTGTATAGAGGGAGTGAGACTGCTTGATAACACAGAATTTCATTTATATAAACAGTATAACCAGTATATAACCAAGTTCTTAAGTGCCTCTCTTGAAGAGAGTGGTGATGTTCATGGTGATTTGTATGTGATTGCTCTTGCAGGGTGTTTCAAATTAACTTTAGACAGTATCTGAAGTCTGCTTGTGAAAAAAAAAAAACCAGATTTCCTTGCAAATATTAGGCATATGCTTTCTTAGCCAGTGATTTCTGTTATAGAGTCTAAAATAAAAGAAAAATAAACAAAAATAGCTAAGAGGCTTGTTATATTTGTACAATACTTAAAAATTAAATTCATAATTTCTAAGGCATGGATTATTTACTTCTAAAGGAATAGTGACAGAGAGCCATCAAGATATGGCAATGGGTTGAAGATCAAGTGGTGTGTATAATGTTTGTGTGCACTGAGGACAGCTCCTTTGTAGAAGTGGAGAACAAGTGAAGAAAAAGTAAGCATAACAAATTGTTGGTGGTGGTGATTTTTTGTTTGTTATTTGAGATGAGGGTCTCACTATATAGCTCTGGCAAGCCTGAAACTCATTATGTAGAACCTGTTAGTCTTAAACTTGTGGTTATTCTCCTGCCTCTGCCTCCCACCTGCTGGAATTACAGGCTTGCATCACCATTCTCAGCAAAATGATTATTTTGATGCATGAAGAGATAATGTGTGGAGTAGATCTCTATGTAAAATTGCCATACATCACTCCTTTTGTTTTTTTTTTTCCTTCTTCTTCTGAGTAGAGTGTTTGTGAAGCATTGTAACAAGTCTGCCAAATCTTAGTCTCTAAAGGCATGGTTTCTTTCACTTTTGTGAAGTACATAGCCTTCCAGTCATTAAGATGTTAGCAACTGAAGTAGATGGCCACCTAACAACTTCACAACAGCAGTATGACTTCATGTTTCAGTAGCTGAGTTTTGGCCTGGAATAGGGCATTTTATTACATTAGTTGTCTCTCACTTTTGTTTGGAAGATTTGTTCTTCCTTAATCTATTTTTGGTCTCTCCCCTGTTCTCAGCTCAGGTCTGAATAATTTAAATGAGTAAGCTGAGCAGCTGGCACCATACCCTGTGGATGTATTTCTCAACCAGTATGTTTCTTCATTTGAAAAGTTGCAGCATCATTTTCAGCAATTATTTCATGACTGTATCTTCTCCCTTACTGGGAAAATGCTGAGCAAAGGGAAAGAAAGCATTAGAAATGGGAAGTAATTCCAAAGTTGTTTTCATTTGTTGATTCGCGAACATAGGCATACACAAACTTAGCTATTACACCTCTTAATTAGAAACACTCATCATTTGCAAGCGTTTTATTATTTTTGGTTACCACAACTCTTAATTACGTGAACCAAAAAAATTGCCAAGATAACTAAAGCACAGAAGTAAATTTTAATGATAAATGTGTGGTAATGGAGTAAGATACTGTAATTCTCTCTTGATTATCACAATACTTTATTCTTCTTGGAAAAACATTCATTAGAATCATCCTTCCTGAATTTTTTGAGATCACTTCATTTAGGTTTTTTTTTTTTAAACTAAAAATTCACCAGAGGTGTTGATTTAAGTTGTTTTCCTTTTAAAATTTTTGTTTAGAGAAAAGAAATAAGGTCAGACTTCCTTTTAATATAATATTAAAGATAAACCAAAAATCTGCAGGAGACTATTGGAAATTGGATAATTTGGGGATAAAAGATAGCATTACATTTATTACTGCATCTGGGTATTTTCTTATCCCACATTTATTCAGCCCTGTTTATGTAGTTCTTGAAAGTTCCCAATGAAATGAAAAAGTATTTGACACTTTGTAGATATCAAATAGATTTTGTTAAGTTTTGAATAAATAAATCTAGCACTGTCATATCTGAACTACAAATTCCCAGGAAATGTTTGCCATCAAAAATAAAATCAGGTTGATATTCTTCCACATGGGAAACTGAAAGAAGACTGACTAGATTTTTAAAATGAAAGCATAATATTCAAGCTATCACAATAATTAGATTCATTAATTGTAATTAGAGAGTTGGGAGATGATCTTCATGGATTCATCTGCCACAGTTCAGGGAATTGCAACTATTCATGTCTCTAGAGTAAGGTTTTATATAGATAAATGTTAATGTAATACTGTAGACTTTGTAGTGTTGAGATAAAAAATGTGAGAATTATAGTCTTTGGTTTTTGTTAAATTGTCTTCTTCGGTTTTTCTCTACATAAATAATCCCCAAAGGATATTATATACTATGGTACTCAGCACTTCAGACATAATGCCCATGTATTTATATATTATTTGAATGGAATGCAGAAATTAATAGGTGGTATGTTACATCTATACTAAGGAAATTATTCTTCAGAAGAAATAGAATATTATTTTCTGTACTCTGGAATTTGAAATCCATTAAGCAATAAATTGTGATTTATGTTCAAACCTAACTTGGAGCTCTGCAATATTTAAACTGAGTAGATATGATAGTATAGCTGTCCAAGTGTGCTGTTGGCAGTGAGCCCTGGCCAACCCCTGGAAATATTCACGACTCAGGGACAGTAATATGCAGAAGTGTAGGGAGCTGAGAATTGTAATCACAAGAATACAGGGAATGAATACATAATCCATGGCTATATAATTATAGAAACCATTGTAAGCAACAATTAATTAAACTTATATGTTGGACAGACTGCTGCCTAATTTTTTTCTGATGTCATGGCCCAATTTAAATTATTTTAGAAGACAAAGTATTTAAAAAAAAAGAAGTAAAAGATACTGAAAATACAAGCACACACAGACACAAAGATATACTTGTACTACTATATACTAAGGACTGGATATACTACACTGTTTTAATTTCCTTATAGTTTATTTATGAATCAGCTATTCAGAGGTCACTGTGGGAAAATATTTGGGGTCCTATTTACTTTTGGTTAGTAGAATCATGATTTGTGGGTGGAAAACAAGAATCAACTGTTATTTTGGGGATTGTGTTCCATTTTCTCAGTAACCTCTGTCCTTTTTCTACCATTCCTGAGAGCTTTGCTTTTAGAATAGATTGGAGCACAATTAATTTAAAAACAGCAGCAGCAATACAACAGAAATGCCACCGCAAGCTCTCCAGGACACACTCAGAAAGCAGGAGAAAAGGAACAGGAATGAGCAGCAATTTAATTGCTTTCTCTTGCCTGTTTACTTGCTGTGGGGCAAGGGCTGAGGAAAGAGGGTAATTACATTAACTGGGCTAGAAATTTTGCCACATAACCACCGAGAGAAAAAAAAGTCCTTGCAAATATTTTGCAAATGATTTAGTGTTGGTTAAATCCAATGCATGCTTTTACCATGAATTTTCTATTTAAAAAGTTTTTAAAAATCTGGTTTCGAGAGAGAAAATGCAATCCATATGTTCCCAATTCATTTACACTTATCATATTTTGCGTGAGTAAGTTGGTGTCCAAAAACTTTTGGAGTTTTTCAACCAGGAAGTTACATTTTATAGCACCAAAAAGGACGTTGGACCTGGAAAGGTTTTGAATTTGATTTAAACTCAGAATCCTTGGAATCTGAGTGGGTTCTAAGCTTGGCATAGTGCCCTCACCCTAGTTAACATATTGATGGAGTTATATATATTCTTATACACATGGGTAGAAAGTACAGCTGTTAATTCTGTTTTGATTTTGATGCTAGATATATTCCTTTTGACTTCCTGATTTGTTTGCCATGAGGAAACAATTGACCACTTGTTTTATTATTCAAATTTTTTTTTACATATTGACCTATATCCTTAAATATAAAATAAGTGTTATCAAATATGTAACAAAGCTGGTGTGTGGAAAATGCATAATTTTCCCTAAGGGCTATTTGCTAATATGGAACACAGGCCTCTAAAATGTGAAGAAAGGAAGGACTGTGGGACAATGGGTCATGATGGCTAATTTTATAGGGAACACATGCATATAGTCTAATTTAAAACACATGCCGGAGTAGTTATAGGCAAAGGCTCAGAGAATTAGACAGGAATTCTGCTTCATAAAAAAGAAAACAGTTCCTTCTTTCTCTTGCATTTTTCTTCTAGGAAAAAGATCCCATTCACTAATACTTTAACAATTGCAAGGCCCACCCACAAATCTTACAAAAGGCTGCAACTCTTCTCCTCCAGGTATGGCCCTTCTGTGCTTGACGCTTCAAAGAGGTGATATGGCACCAGTGATGGAGGTTCCAGGATGCATTTGCCTTCTTTTATATGCAGTCTTTGTTAACTGCTGCTCAGAACAATAATAGTGTGTGGTATTGATTACTCCTCCCACCTCTCAGACAGAGGGCTCTTGGTTTTAATCCACAGGGGAATTGTCCAGGAGAGCAGATCATTCCACTAATGTTCATTTGGAAGGAGAGAGTTTGAGTTTACGGTGGTGGAAGCTGTTGAGTCCTTTATTTTGAAGAGCTCTGAGAGTGGTCACATAGTAAACATCAAAGCAATGAGTGAAAAAAAAAAACAAATAGATCAAGGTGTTTCTCTAACAGTTAAATTTTATGTACCATCTTGACCAGGACCCAGATATTTGACTAAGTATTACTTTGGAGTGTGTCCATGATTGTTTCTATGTGGATGTGACTAAGTGAAATCAATTACCTCTACCACTGTCCCAGTGCAGAATGGTCTCACCAGAAAAAGGATCTGCTCCCAAGGAGAACCATGATGAAGATAGTTTTATTTTATTTTTGCTTTGAGGTCAGTTGCTTGATCCCAGCTAAGGCTTTCATAAAATACAATTTTAGTTGATGGAGTCATTAAAATCCATAGTCTGTTCCTTAATCCTCTAGGCTCATCAAAATGACTCTCTGAGCACACAGTAAGTATATTAACCTTTTTGGAACAAACTCATGCTAATTAATTTAGTAGAGGGGATTTCTGGAGATGATTCTTTTGTTTGGAGATGGGGAGGGCATACTGAAATTGAACCCATGGTCTCATACATGCTTAGCAGGCTTTTATTTCTGACCTTTACCTCTAGCCTGTAGACTCTTATATAACCTCTTAAAATTTGCTTAGTGCTCTTTGAATGACTTAGAGCAGAATGGTCAATACATTTGACAAAAGTAAAAAGAGAGTTCCTTAATTCCCAAGAGCATGATAAACGTAAATGTTTCAGGAGACATGAATTCTTGAAAAGGAAAGCAGCAACAACCCAAAACCTTAAACCACACGGGACTTAGACAAATATGTTCTTACCATGCCATCAAGAGCAGAGAACAGAGTTGTTCATGTACTTTCTGCACTTGAGTCAGATGTCCTTGGATCTGATGCCCTCATCTCTGTTTGCTTTCATTGTAGATGTCAGAATTTCTCCCTATCATATTCAAGAACAGGGCTACAGGAGCATCTTGTCTTGATTTTTGTTTTCTGGAGTGCACACTGCTTCCGTTTCTCTGGCATATGTTGCTGTCTGTCTTCAGCCTGATGAAGAGGTGTCACTTGTTTTGGTCCTAAAAACTGAGGGTGCGTGATAGTCACTCACCAGCAACCTAACCTCTGAGTCCTCCAGCTCTTTGCCATTCACAGAAGAATGTCACAACATAGTTGAGAGTGTTATTTCTGGATAACCTTGACTTTTCTAATTTAGAAATGTAAGTAAATCATTTGCAAACTTTGAAGTATTAATAGTAACAAATTGCTTGCAACAAATTGACTGATCATTGAATCTTGACCTTTGTATTTAGTAGAGATGATAAGTGGTATTTTTATCCCTTAAAATTCTCATATAAAAAATTCTCATATCAAGGAAGATGATAATGCACACAGCACATAGACAAGTTTGAATTTGACTTATATGACAAGGGAAACAAATTTGACACCATAAGGAAGACTTCTTTTTGTAATTTTGTAGGGTCTTTTATTTTGATATTTATTCTTGGAGATAGGGTCTCCACATGAAGACCAGAGTGGTCTCAATCTCACAGAGTGTTGGAACTAGAGACATGAATCAAAATGACAGGCCCTTTCTGTAAAACTTTTTTTAAAAAAAGGAGGATTGAATTAACTCTTTTCTTATGGGGCATGTTTTCAGTACCCAGAGAAAGATGGTTACTTTAAAGCATCTCTAACAAAGCCTACAGTTCTCAGTATGTTAGGCCTCAGGAAGACTATTTTTCATTAACGAAAGAACTGGGCAATGGAGACTTAATTCTGGAGCAGTGTTTTCTTTTTTCTCATCGTCTCCATCTATTTAGTAGGTCAGAAGAGAAGTCATTCGGGACTTGTATTTCCTGTCTCGTCTTTTCTTTCCTTTTCTCCTGAAACTGTGGGAAATCAGCCTTAAAATAAATCACTTGAGAGAAGTAGGTATTAACTTATCCATTTCCAAGTAGGCTTTTATTCCAGCATATAAGACAGAAAGGGCCTTAGCATAGAAGGGAAATATCACTGAATAAAAGATTCACAAATTCCTTTTCATTGAATAGGGTTTTTAATATTTATACTTTTCTGATTTACTTATGACCATTTCCTTGGACAACATCTGTTCCCTCTCCAGTACCTACTTCATTGATAATTCCTTCGAGAAGGAAAAATAAGTGAATTTATTTTCCAGACTTAATCACTCTTGGTAACTACATCTGTACCCAGTATAGCATTAAAAATGATATTTTATCCAGAATCATAGTAATTCAAAAATGTAAACATTGAAATGTCTTCTTGTCTCAATGACAAGTGAATAATATTTTTTGACTGTTAAGTTATTTAGATCTCTAGACTTCTCCTTTCCAAAGCTAACTCTTCCACTGCAGTGCCTGGGACATGGAGCTTGAGGAGTGGCATTCCCTTATGGCTATTCCCAACAGCTCTGCAGTAAAAATATGACTTCATGATGTTTTCTGTGATGGGAACAGGAAGCGAAGGCTTCCTTATAGAACCACAGACTTTCATTGAAAAGCTAGTACTAGGTAGCTGAAAAGGGCTTTGAGATTTGATTTTTTAAAATAACAGTCCCTAAATTCTTTTTTTTTTTTTTTAAATAGATGATTCCCAAGGGAAAAGGAAAGTCGTGGTAAAGTCCATAGGAAAAACCATGGAAGGGATATGAGAGACCAGGATGCATTTACCTACTAAGGTGGGACAACCTGCCTGTCTGTACTTAGACCTTTCCATATTCAAAGTCTACCAAGGTGACCAGTGTGAACAGGAGACATCTATTCCTTAAGAGGTAAAGGAGGAGGGAAGAATACCATGGCTAAGACTTTTCCTTAAGGCAGTTAGGGATTTAGATGGCACCTTCCTTTTTCTTTCTAAGTCATAAAAATGTCTGACCTTAGACGTTGGAGTAACCACAAACATTCTTTATTCAACCCTTGCAGCACTTTGCACTGTGGAGTCTGTAGACCTCACCATGACCATGAGCCTTGAGGCAGTTCTAATTAACTTGTGCAGATTTATAGGCAGCATATGTGGAGACAAAACAAAACCACACCAGCCTTCTCCTTCTTACACTGGTTCTAACATCACAGACATGTCACAAATGAGACTCAGGCTCACAAGTCCCTCTTGTGCCTCTCACTCAAATCAGCCTCATGCATACACCAAATGGGACATGGGTGCCTAGCGATCTCTTTGATTAAGCATCTTTACCATGCCACTACTCTGGAACATTTCCCCTTTTGCTATTAAACTTTTGTGTCATAAGAAAATTGATCCTATACCCCTAATGCTCTTCAGGAAACTCACTTATCACCTGTGCTTATCACTTCTCTCCCAAGGAGGTGTTAACACTGTCTGTTATTTTTCATATTGCTGGGATAAAACATCTGACCAAAGCAAATTAAGGACAAAAGGCTTGATTTGGGCTCACAGTTTGATGATTCTGACCATAATAGCAAGGATTTAATAGCAGCAAGAGTTTGAGATATAAATGCTGATGCTGCCCTCCATCTCCCCTTATCCATTCTAGGACTCTAATTTATGGGATGGTGCCACAGACATGTGGGCCTTCCCATCTCCATCCTCATCTATGGACTACATCACAGACATGCCTGGAGATATACCATCAAGAGGGTATGAGATCCCACTAAATTGAAAATCCATATTAACCACTCCAGGCACTATTTCTGTTCCAAGTGTTTTGAACAAGAGTAGCCTCTGTACTCAGCAGTGGTGAAGAGTTCATGGCATGACTTAGAGCTGAGATAGTAGTTGTGGGATTGTAAGTAGTGGGGCAGGTGACATACTGGAAAGCAGGGGCCTCTGGCCCACACAGCAGCACATTTGGAGCTAGAGACCCTACTGCCATTCAGACCACCGGCAAACCTTCATCAGTTCTTCTGAGTTTCTTTTTCTTTTGAAACCAGATATCTAAGTTTTATTATCCTAATTTAAATTACTGCAGCTACTGAAAATGTATGAATACCGTGAAATAAATTAAAGTCACAGTTTAAATTATCAAGAGAGCTCATGTGTTTGAGGTCTTCGCTCTACCCTTTCTGTATGAATTACTAACACGTTCTTCCTGTGTATGTGTATCACACCTTCTTCTTTGGAGGACTGCAAAGCCTGGCTGTGTCAGTTTCTACTTTAATATTGATGCATGGGATAGCCTTCTAACTTTTGTGGTGGTTTCACTCCACGCATCTTCATTCTGCATGCCATTCTCTTCCATCTATATATAACTAGGGCTGACAACTGCTTTCTGTAAATAAATAATTTTGACTTTGTGAGTGACGCTGCTACACTATCAGGAAACTAGAGAAAGGATAGATACTAACCAGTAATCTTTCTTCCAATAGTGTGCGCACACACACACGTAGATTTGCCTGTGTGTCATATAATTTGCAAATCTTTAGGTTGAAGAACAATAGGGACCCTTAGTGGGGGGTACAGGACTCTCTCTGATTTGTCTTCTGCTTCTTCCTGTAATTTTTAGTTCTGTGTCTCAGTCCCTTCCCTGTGAGTTAACCAGCCATGACAATAGATCATAATTATAATTTGTAACATTCTAACAGAATGTCAACTATAGGTCTAAAGTCTTCCATTATATTTAATTGTGAACACTGAAAAAAGTTAAGGAGTTAGCACCTTCATTTTATAGATGGGCACATTGGCTCACAAGAAGGTGAGTTCATTTGTCCAAGGTCACATAGACCAGAAGTAGAAAAACTGGAATATGTACTCATATAGTCAGCTTTTGGTGTTCAAGCTCATAAACATATTGTTCAGTGTCTTTGAGCCTGTCTCTAAATAAGCACAAGGCAGGAAATTCACTATTTTCTTGTATGGATAATGGTCCCTTTATTCAGTAATTCTACTTTGTCCCAGAAAAGTGGATCCACAATTTCTTTTCTTGCTTCCTATCTGTGCTTAGTTTTTATACACACTAATTACTGCACTCCAAATTTTTGATCATTGTCTACTTTTGAAATGATGCTTTCTTTAGAAATCAGAATGTATGCAGGGCTCCTGATATCGCAAGTACTTAGCAATTGCTTGCTGCTTTGAACTGGAAGGTTTATTTATCCTGGGTTTTCACTGGTTTTGATTTTTCCATCAGTTCCTTTTATACTAGGATGAAGTCAGAGTTTTAGTTTAGTTTGCTTCAGAAATAGCTCTTCTTAAAAATTTCTCTTTTGAAAAATTACTTTTTTTTTTCTTTTAGAATTTTACATGTGGGTATTGTATTTATGTAATGTCAGATTTTCTATTCCCAACCCCCTCTAAATTCATGGCCCCTTTCTCTTTAATATTATCATTTTATACACACACACACACACACACACACACACACACACACACACACACACACAACACACACACACACACACACACACTAATGAATGACTACTTGGTGTTGGATAATCAGTTAGGGGTCTTATCTCTGGGAATGACCGAGTTTCCCTTCACAGGACTGTAGTTCTTCATCTAGGTGTCAACTTTTGGGAGCGTTATATAACCTCCATTGGTATGTCACCTGGTGTTTTCTGTGTTCAGGCAATCATGTTGAGACCTCTTGAGATTTTTATGAGTGCAGTTTCACTGTTGCATAGAGCACACAATCTTGCAGTAGATGTCCTGGTCCTCTGGCCTTTACAATCTTTCTGCTCCCTTCTCTATGATGCTCCTGATCCACAAGTTTGTGTTGTGTTACCGTAGGGTTGTATAGTAAATGTGGTTAAGCATTGGCAGTCAGCTGTTCTCAGCATTTCAACCATTTGTGGTTTTCTAGAGTGGTTCCTACCTGCTGTCAAAAAAAAGCTCTTTTGATAAGGACTGGGATCTAGCTACACTTACCTTTAAGTATTTAGACTGTTGCTAGGAATTATATTGGTTTAGGTATTTGGCAGTAATAGGTTCTTGTCTAGGTTCCATGGTCTCATTAGAGGTTTACAGTTCCACATATAAATTTCCTCCTGTTGAATGAATTTTAAGTCCAATTAGGTGGCTGTTGGTTACATCTCAGATATAAGTGCCACTATTTTACCTTTGGGGATGTGTCATATTAATACTTGCTGTGGTTCATAAGAGTCATAGAAGGCTAGGTGTTGCTTTGTTTCTGTGGTTTATATAATACCTCCAAAACCACAAGAGCTATTCCTAGGGGCAGAGGCTTCCCAGATCATATGCAGCTCAATTCATCCAAATCCCATGTATGAAGTGTGTGTTGTCTTCAGGGATCAGGGCAAATTTCAAAATTTTAAAGGGAATAGGAATAGCCCAAATTTTAGGAATCTCTTGACATCCCCTGGCAGACAACTTGAAAGGTGGTTTCTCATGATTGGTACTTGGGATTTTGTTAGACAGTCTATGATTCATGGGGGGAGGATTATCACTCCAAGTGGTACAACTTCACATACATTTATATACATGTTATATGTAATTTTAGGTTAAAATAAAACATGATTCCCGATGGATTTTTCAAATACCTTTAATGTTGATTATTCCTTCCTCTAACCCTGTCTCTTTAGCATTTTTTTTTAATCTATCAATTAAAGCCCTTCTTCCTATTTCCTTCTTCAAAGTGCCTGTGTCCTCTTGTTCTCTCAAGGGTTCCTCCATCCCAACTATGGTCTCTTTTCACTTCCCTGGTTTCTGTGGTAACAGACTCTGAGACAGATTTACATACAAAACAAGTGTGAATGGAGAAAACAGTGTGATAGTGGGGAAGAGGAAAGGAAGGAAAATTAGTCTACAAAGTGTATATTATCAAGGCACCTACTATGCACCTAATTCTAGCTTAATTTTGCTGGGGATGCCCTGAAAGACAGTCTGTCATTATATCATTCTAGTGTTCTACTCAAGAGATATGGTTACTGGGTATTTCTATAACATTCTTTTTGTTTATAAGCTGAAGGCTAGTCCCAGGGGAACATATCTAGAGTGCTGTGCAGGTGGCCATGGTAGGATTTGTTGGCTAGAGAGAACTCTGGGCATAGAAATGCAGGTGGTAGGAGTTGCTGGTCCAGCCAGTGTGTCCTAAAGTGTCAAGGGCTGGTGATCATAGGCAGGGAGCCCACAGCATCTGCTCAGTCTTCCTTCCAAATTCATGAAATTGGTCAGAAGGCGGAGAAGTCATAACTATTTTATGATACTTTTAAATAATTATAAAGGCATAATCTTTCATAATTATTGTATTTTACTCCTGAAATTCTGGAAAATGAGCAAATTTTGCCTTTTTTAGACTTCTAGTATTCATTTGCAAGTGTATCTTCTGGGGTTTTGTACAGTTAGTGTACTTTCTACTGAGCACTTTGATAAATGGCAGTATAGAGGTATAACAATGCTTTTTTTAATTATCAACTTAATTTGAATTCAACTCTTCAGTTGCCATCTATAGCAGACTTTTATAATGTGTACCCTATTGTAAGTATCTGAGTAGACTGAGAAAAATAAAACTATATTTTAGAATATACAAAGGAGCACAGAGGGTACATTTCCAGAGCAATATATAATAACTGGTCTGTCAACGCTTTGAGTATAAAGTCAAGAGGGCTATAATAGAAGAGCTAACAATATTAATTACTGACAAGAAAAATATAATTGTGTTATCTTAAAATTTCCCTCTAGAAAAGCAGTTTCTTGCTATTTGAGTGTCCGAGGATCTCCTATATTACAAGTTGGTTCTCAGTGTTTCTCAAAATTTTCAGTTTTTAACATGGCACTGTATGCAACAAGAATCACTAACTTGAATCTCTCCCTTAGACCCTGACAGTGGAAATACTATTAATACTATTGGGAGTTTCTTTATTCAGTTCTCGAAATAAGAGAACAACAATTTACAGACAGTCAAGAAAAGGAATGTAGAAGATGTCTAGCAGATATAATAGTCAAGAATAAGAGAGAGAGAGAGAGAGAGAGAGAGAGAGAGAGAGAGAGAGAGAGAGGGAGAGAGAGAGAGAGAGAGGAAGAAGAGAAAAAGAAGGAGGCAGAGGAGCAGGAGAAGGAGGTCTGTTTTACATTTTCAAGAAGCAGAGTGAACAGTGAACCAGCTAGGCAAAAGAGGACAGCAATGCCATGTGGGAAACTGTGAGTTCAGTTTGGACATGAGCTAAACTTAAAGAGCACTGGAATTTTTTAGGTAGAGTTGTGCAGGCATGAAATGCATAGTTAGCTCTCCTTAGGAATGAATTGGCCTCTTGGGGGATTCACAAAACAGTGATAATGATAATATTTGAGATAATGACAACAGTAAATAATTTCATATCTACCATAGTGGGAATGTAGGTAATCATTTAGGAATTTCTCATGTATCTTGGCAGGAACTTATACAGTTGAAAGTATCCATTTGTGATGATTAATTTCTATCGTCAATTTAACTGGATACTGAATCACCATGGAAACACACCTCTAGTTATATCTGTGAGGGTGTTTCTAGAAAGGTTTAAACAAAGAAGAAATAACCTGAATGTGGCTGGTACCATTTATGGGATGGGTTCCCCAGCTGAACAAAAGGAGAAGGCAAACTGAACACCAGCATTCATTTGTGTCTGCCTCCTGACTACAGATATAATGTGATCAGCTGTCTCACTTCTGCCACCATGACTTCCCTGGTGATGAACCACACACTCCAAGAGCAAGCCCAAATAAGTCAACTCTTATGTTACTCTTGTTAAGTATTTTGTCACAATAGCAAGAACATAACTCATGCACTATTATTTTTGGCAGTTCTACCCTTGTAACTCCTCTTAACATGACAACATTAGAACTTCAGTAGCCATAGCGAAGGTGCAAAAGTGACTGTATCTACATGTGCCATCACCATTGTTTCTTTCAACTGACATTTTAGGAATTTTTTATTTTGCACATTAATATAACTAGGTACATGATTAATTTTTTTAAATTTTTGCCTAATAGATGCTAGATTTGTCTCACACATTATCTTCCATCTTCCTACGTGATAAGAAAATGGAAGTTAGTAGATGTGTTCACAGCCTCAGCTGACATCTTACCTCCATTCTTCCTCAATGTTACCTTCAGATCTCATCTTCATAATGTGCTGGCTGCAGAAAACATGGTAGAACCCAGTCACATCATACTTCCTGCAATATCACACCATCTCCATTGGATACTGCACTAGCCTATGCCTCTTGGTACCTTTGTTTAATAAGAAGCCCCTACTGTCTGATTTTGCTTATCTGTATTTTAGCTTTTTTATTTTTTTGGTAACTAAGTTTATCCAGAATATAAAGCATTTATATGGGAGGAAATGGTAACAAAGCTCTTGGCTGCATTTCTCTGAACATCACCTTCTTCCATTCTCTTTTGTAGCAAAGTTAGAATAAAACTATTTCTGTCTGTCTCCACCTGTGGATCTATTTGTTTATGTCAATCTCATACCACACCACAAGCATATATAATGTATTTCATTAAAACCTTTTACTCTGATCTAGTTTTTTTTTTCTTTTTATTTTCTGCTGCTATGGTCAACATCATCACTAAATACAAATTAGAGAAAGAATGGGTTCTTTTGCCTTGTACTTCTAGGAGTTCATCACTGAGGGAAATCAGACAGGAACTCATGATGGAACTTGAGGCAGAAACCACTGAGAAATGGTACTTACTGGCTTGCTTGCTGGTTCATGTTTAATTAATTCTTATGCAGCTCACACTACCTGACTAGTGTGCTGCCCATCATCTTCTTTTTCCAAGCTTTGATGTGTTCATCATCTTTCACTCAACATTATTCTGTACAGTGGCCTCCACAGTACTTTAGAAGAAGAAGAGGAGCAGCAACAGGAAGAGGAGGAGAAGGAGAAGAAGGAGGAGGAAAAGTAGTAGTAGGGAGAAATCACAGTTGCTTGAATTTCATTCTTGGGGAAGTAAAAAGTATAATAGCTTTTAAATATTGTCAACAGAGACAACCCAGAGATGTTTTATTCTGAAGACTCACTAGTTGTCATGGGAGTTCTTTCAAGATGTCATTAAAATTTAATTATCAGGATATAAAGAAGCAGGAGTAATATAATAATGTAATGAATTAATATATTTTACAACTAAACACAATAAATGTGTAGGTTATAGAGAGGCATGCACAATAGGGACACAGTTGGATATTAACCATATACTCTTTAAGTCCTATACTTTCTCTCTGCTATTGGTTTCTGTTTCCATTAGCTTAAGAGTAGTACTCTTCCACAGGAGAAAAGATCCAGCCAAACTAATAACACAAATATATTATGCTAGGAGTGTTCAGAAACAGAAAGTTCTGGGAATAAAACACAGTGCACCAGACCAGGAAAGCAGGATTATTTGGAGCATTGTTTTCAACCTATGGGTCATGAAACCCTTTAGGTCAATCCATCCTTTTGCTGTGCTCATATATCAGATATCATGCATATCAGATATTTACATTGTGATCCATGACAATAGAAAAATTACAGTGATGAAGTAGCAATGAAAATAATTTTATGGTTGAGCTCACCACAACATGAGGAACTGTATTAAAGGGTCATAGCCATAGGAGGTGAGAATGGCTGCTTTGGAGGCTAATCCATGGTTTGAAGCAGGATTGTTTGTAAGTAGAGCTGGGCCATCCGCACACATATCCATATTAGGATCCAAAGGATCAAGAAGAGAGGAGATCTTTGTTCTATACTTTTAGTGAAGCTTGGGAAAACAAAATGTTTTATAAAGTTATTCTATACAATTATCACATAACAATAATAAGGTAGAAATTATATGGAGGCTTAACCATGCTGGGACTCTGTTTTATAAGATTTAGGTTATAAGAGGAAAGTTTGCCTAGGAAGTGGATTCTGAAACAAAAATGTAGATAACTATTATTAACAGAAGTGTATTGGAAAACAATATGTAACATTTTTCCTTCTCCATAGAATGAAATTCAGCTCTCTAGAGATGTCATTGTTAATTATGTGACCCAAGATTGCTGTGTCTTCAGGCAACTAAGCAGATGAGGAAGCAGGAAGATAGTCAATAATAATGTTAATTGCACATGGATATACTTTAATAGTAAATTCCAGGACAAAACTACACAATCTGTGTATTGTCTCCATTCTCTCAAAGTTGAGAACCCAGCCTCATAGAAAGTGAGAGGCTTAAAATATTAACTTGGTAATATTAAATTGACTTATTTTTATTTAAAACACTAAGAAAGATTACCATGAATCTTTTCAGAGTCTTTGCCACATTGTCATCCCATGGTATTAAAATTTCCCCTAATAAATCTGTTATCCAAAACCATTTCCCCTAATAAATCTCAGTGTCCCCTGAATTTCGGAGTCTTTCATTGTCATGTGATCAATTAATTTGAAGTGGTTCCTTTTTTTGTAAAATAATATTTACCTCTATCTTTTTCCTTTTTGTATATATGATGTTTTGATTTTATTTTCACTCAACTTATTTTTAGTTTTAGTAACTTGAACCACATGCTATGAATTCCCAAATTAATAGAATGGTTCCTGGACAGTTTACATCACTGATTTAGAATTTTATTACATTTTTACTATATAATACACTTTGAAATGAATCTTTTAGAATTTATTAAAATTTATTTAGTGTCCTAGCAGTTGGGCTACTCCAGAGAATGTTCATGAAATGGAAGAGTGTTCTTCTCTTTTTGAGTGGAATGTTTCATTAACATCAGTTAAGGCCCACTGATTGACAGCAGTCTCATCTTCATTTACAACAGTTTCCCAAGTCATCACAGCAGCTGTTGAGAATGGGACATTTAAATCCCTGACTGTAATCACTCAAGTATTTATTTATCTTTATAAGTTGTTAACATTGCTGGAAGTATTACAAAGATCTTTAAATGTCCATATAAACATAGAACAGTTGGATTTTCCTGGTATACCAATCTTTTTATTATAAAACACTTGTTTTCTTGTTTCTTTTTAAAATTAAAAACAATCTTATTTTACATACTAATCCCAGTTCCTTCTCCTTCCTGCCTCCCATTCCTCCTACTAACCCCCCAATCCCAACCTCCCCCATCCACTTCTCAGGGAAGGTAAGGCCTCCCATGGGGCATCATTAAAGCCTGTCACATCCTTTGGGGCAGGGCCTAGGCCTTCCACTATGTGTCTAGGCTAAGAGAGTATTCCTTCGTGGGGAATGGGCTCCCAATGTCCATTCATGCACTAGGGATAAATACTGGTTCCACTGCCAGAGGCCACATAGACTGCCTAAGCTACCTCCTTCAACTGACAGCCACATTCAGGGGGGCTGGTTCCATCTTATGCATCTTATGCTGGTTCTCCAGCTGTCAGACTGGATCTCTGAGCTCCCACTTGCTCAGTTCAACTATTTTTGTGGGTTTCCCCAGGATGGTCTTGACCCCTTTGTTCATCACTCCTCCCTCACTCCAACTGGATTCCAGGAGTTCAGCTCAGTTCTTGGCTGTGAATTTCTGTTTCTGTTTCTATCAGCTACTGGGTGAAGGCTCTATGATGTCATTTAAGGTAGTCATCAATCTCATTATAGGGGAAGGGCATTTAAAGTAGCCTCTCCACTATTGATTAGATTTTAAGTTGGGGGTCATCCTTGTGGATCCCTGGAGATTTTCCTAGTGCCATGTTTCTTATTAAACCCTTAAAGGCTTCCTTTATTAAGGTATCTCTTTCCTTGCTCCTCTTCTCTGTTCTTCCCCATACTCGATCTTCTTGATTCCCCATGTTCTCTGCTCCTCTCTTATTCTCCCTTCCTCTTTCTTCTACCTCTCTCTCACCTCCCCATGGTCTCAACTTTCTCAGGACATCTTGTCCCTTTCCCCTTTTCCAGGGTCCATGTATGTTTCTCTTAGAGTCCTCCTTGTTGTGGATTGTAGGCTGGTGATCCTTTGCTTTTTGTCTAAAATCCTGAGTACAATTTTTTTTTCTTTCTGTGTCTGGGTTACCTCACTCAGTACGGTTTATTCTAGTTCCACCCATTTGCCTGCAAATTTCAAGATTCCATTTTTTTTTATTTCCTGCTGAGTAGTATTCCATTGTATAAATGCACCACATTTTCTTTATCTATTCTTCAGTTGAGGGACATCTAGGTTGTTTCCAGGTTCTGATTATTGCAAATAATGTTGCTATAAACATAGTTGAACAGATGTCCCTGTGGTATGAATGCGCATGCTTTGGGTATATGCCTAAGAGTGCAACCACTGGATCTTGAGGTAGACTGAATCCCATTTTCATGAGAAACCATTTTACTGATTTCCAAAATGGCTGTATAACTTTGCTTTCCCACCAGCGATGGAGGAGTGTTCCCCTTTCTCTACATCCTCTGCAGCATAAGCTATCATTGGTGTTTTTGATTTTAGCCATTCTGACAGGTGAAAAATGGTATCTCAGAGTTGTCAATAATATTTCTTGTTTACTGTTCTAGTTAACAATGTGAACCCAGGAGAGCAGGGCCAAGAGATGAGGCAAAGTAAAGTCTCATGCAATGCTCAAGTTTGTTCAGAGCACCAGGCAATTTTTACTCTAAGAGTTAAGAAGAATTACAAGAGTAAGATGTTCAGTCACAAGGACAACTTCACTTGGCAAAAATATGCTTTTCCATAAAGCATGTGAATAACAACAGCTGAAGTAAACTCACTTACTTAGCTAAACCTGGGAGGAGCACCAAATGACATTCCAAGAACAATTGTGTGGTTTGAAGAAACTGAGGTCATAAAACTCATGTCTTGTTCTCTCATAAGCACTCAGAAATCTCACACAACTCCATTCTTGGACTGTGTTTGGACAATTACCCTCTTTAACATTCTTTTATTTGCCATTACAGCTATTCAATATTTAAATAATATAATTTGCATAGTGATATTCTATAATTCTTTTACCTTCCATCTAAATATTGAAATATAAACTAAACAATTCACACACACATATATATATACATATACATATACATATATATATATATATATATACATATATATATATATATAGTTAATGACTTTTAAATCCAAACTGGTGATATGTTAAGTTTTTAAAATTGGAGTGTTTAGTTCACTTATATTTATTATACTACTAATCTTCTTGGGTTTATACCTGCCAGTTGTTCATTCCTATATGCACCTTATATTTTTTCTTTCTGTTCCACTTATTTTTGTTAAGCAACATTTTAATGCCCTAATTTCAAATTATTTATTCATTTATCTTTGTATATGTGTGTGGGAATCTATGTCAATGTATATATGTGGAAGTCAATAATACTTACTAAATTTTTAATTGTCTTTTCCCAATTGTTTGTCAGTGGTGATCTAGAAATCATAATATGTGTCTCAATGTGCCAGGATATATACCTAAGTGGCTCAATTCCAATGAAATATAGCAGTTCATCCATAAATATAATGAATTCTATCAAATATAACTCTATTTCTTAATTTTAAGCTATTATATTCAAATGCATGGTATGTAAGTATATTAAAATATAGACTGTCAATAGTTTTCAGTATTGATTGTTATAGTGTTCCTATTAAGGAAATTTTAAGAAGGAAAACATTAACTTATCTCTTATATTTGCTTACATTTTGCCTTTTCAGTTCTTCTTTGTCCCCTGTTGACTCTAGCTAGTACCTGGCTCATTAATTGATTGTTTAAATGTGAAAATGTTTGTTTACACATTCATATTTTGAATATATTTTTATTTTTCTACTTTGTTTCTTTTGCAAATTTCCACTTAGATTTGGGCTTCTTCCTCCCATTGCTTTTTAGCATTGATTGCTTCTGTCACAATTTATCTTTTAGCAATATTTTTCCTTGTGTGTCATGAGTTCTTCACAGCATTCTGCTAATTTCACACTTTCTTTTTCCCATGGCTCCCTTCAATTTGACTACCATATCTACATACATGAGTTATCATGAAATTTGTGATTTTTCTTATTTGAGCATCACTGACCTTGTTAAAATTGCACATTAGTATTGTAAAATCAAATTTGAAAAGTTTTTACCCATAATTTCTTTTATTAGCGTCCCTTTAATCTCTTCCTCCTCTTCTTTTGAGAATCCTCCTATTAATATTTTTGTGTGTTTGCTGTAATGTAAACTTTTCTGAGACTTTAACATTTCCTCAGTCATCCCCGTGCATTTCAATATATCTTTTATGTTTATATACTACCACGTTTATAAATTTTGTTTTATGTCAGCTTTGGAGTTTCCCAAACGCCAAAGTATTTATTTATTGAATTTTATTTTTTCTTGGGTGATTATTATATTTTTAAAATCTTTAAATAACGTTCTTCTTTACCCCCTTTTGAATATATTTATAATGGTTGCCTTGATAGTTGTGAATGCCAAATGCATAATACATGGCAAACTTGGGGTTAATTTATATTTTACTTAAAACATCTCTTTAATTTCTGAATAGACACTTTACAAACTATATTTATGAAATTCTGGCTTTTGACTTCCCTATGAGGATTGCTGCTTTAGTTGTGACAACCTAAAATGTCTCAGTTGTGTAAAACACCTATTGATGGACCTATGTCGGTGACTGGGTACATTAAAAATTCAGATATTTTTCTAGTTTCTTTTACCTTTTCTTTGTTATGGGTTTTTCCATGCTGTTCTTATGTATATTCACAACCTCACAGTGAATCTCTGATGTGCGGAGATCTTACATGTCTCAGGTGAGCTTTGTGGATTCACACAGACCGACTAAGGATAAGTGAAAGGGTTTAATTTTCTTAGCTTTCTCTAGCATGTTGGGGTCACCCATGACAATGTCTAGACATGACTCAGTTTATCTGTGGTTACGTCGTTTCCCAGAACTTTGTGATAAATTTCAGAGTAGCCTCTGGGTCTATTGTATTCCACAAGGGCACTCATAACATAGGCTCAGAGAACCCTGTATTTCTCTGTACATTTCTTGCCAGATACATACTCATAGTCAACTGGGAGTGGATAACATTTGCTGTGTTCAGAAGTGACTGAGTTCTACTGGCACCATTGTTAGGGCAGTGCCAGTCTATCACCTAAGCTGTAAGAAGCCCTAAACCTGGGCAAATCAGCTAGACTCCCATTCTTCTTAGAACTGAAGGTCAAGAGACCTAAGCGATTATTTTTGACTGGTGAAACTAAGCTTTACACTTCTCTTTTACTCCACACCCCACACTTTTAAGTACAACCAACTATAGAAGCTTAAACATGACCTCAGGAAATTACCAGGCGAAGTAGGAGTTTTAATAGATGGACACAGATTAATTTTACCTTAAAATTGGAGAAGCAGAGTTGGTGACCCCTAGCTTTCCTTTCCTATCACCCTTGGGTCTGGGAGGCTCTGTAACAACTTTGATTCAGATAACTCTACTGAATTGGTAACCTATGCTTAAGATACTGTCCGGGTCTCCTCTTCACATCCTTACCAGAAACAAAGTTACTAAGTTATAAAGAAGCAGTACTGTGGAGAAGTCTCTTGGAGAGACATCAAGGCACTAAAATCACTGGCCAATGGCCTCAGTGATGGGACACCAGCTTGTCAGCCTTAATAACGAGCCATCTGAGGAGTGCATCTTCTAGATCCAATTAAACGAGCACAATTCATTCCATCTGTAACAGAGATGAACTCTTCCTGCCAGACCTCGCCCAAACTGTAAATTTGTGAGCAAAATAAATGATGATTGTTATTTCAAATCACTAAGTGTCTGGGTGGTTTGTTACATAGCCATAAATAACTGGAACATTAATTTTCTGCCTCCTTGAGGAATGGGAGCTGGGGATTAAAGCTAAGAACAATTGCTATAAAATCCATTTATCATGTACCTAGCAAGTAAGAATTTTCATAGCTACAAAATTAAATTGCAAAATTACAACCTTAAGAAAAAGAGTGTGTTAGTAAAACTTGCTGTCCTTAGTAGAATGTAGTTATGATATTGAGGAATGGGGATGTTTACTAGAGATTTGTGGAGAAAAGAGGAAGGATGTATGAAAAAAGAGGGAGAGAAAAAACTCAGATATTTGTTGCAATAATCCTTACCAGGTTTAACTCTGTGATAGAGAACCAGCCCTGAGAATGTTGTGAGTTCTGGCTTTGACTTAAGTTTGATACCTGTAGAGGCTCGTGGTGGGCTGGAAGATTTCACATAAGGACAAAGCATAACCATCAGGGGCCAGAGGGCAGACTGGCATGTTAAAAGAGAAAGACAGGATTAAGTCTCTCTTTTATTTTCCTTTATGTGTAATTCATGGCCTGGTCCCTGAGTTGAGAATCAGTAGTCTGCCTGTGAATCCAAGGTGGGTGTAGAAAGGCCACACAGGCTCAAGCAGGGTAAAATATATGATAAAACTTCAACACAGTCCAAGAAGCCTTTTGTAGACTGTCACCTAGCCAGAGAAAAGACCCATGAGGTTCTCAATGGGGGAAGTGGCTGATTGCCTGTTACAGGAAAAGCCAGAGGATTCCATCCCTGTCTATAATGAGCTCATGGGAGACTATTCTATATTCCTGGCCTCTAGCTTAAAAAGCAATCAAAACAAGGAATCCAGAACTAAAAAAATTGAGTTATTAACCCAATAGATTAGGCATAGCTAAGGTGTTTAAACTACTAGATCAGATTAGATTGACAGCTATATTGGTTTTGTGTTTGTTCCTATTACATTATCTAATGTGTGGATGTTTCTTTTCAAGGCCAGAATGCTTAGAGATGAAAACATAGAACATACAGTTTTTGCTATACATGTCAGCTATAATGAAAATATATTTAGTCCCTGATACATATTTGGGAAGAATTTACTAACTGAGAAATTAGTAAGACTCTGTATCCTGTGGAGGTATTTTCTGAAGTGAAGAGCATCTCAAATATTTCCTTTCACATATGTCTTTTGAAATTCATCACCACTTGCTATTTTGCATAACTAAGTCTACATAGACCAAAGGCATAGATTATTTAGTTTAGGTTAAAATTAACAGGACTTTGTGACTCTGAATGACAGTAAATTTATCTGTAGCAAGAATGTATGGATATGAATTATGGCTTTATTATTTACAGGCTATGTGAGAAGTTACTTAACACTGCCTTCCTAAATATTCTCATCTGACCAGTACACACAAAAATAGTAATGCAGCTGTCTCAATTTCCTTGTTAAGCAAGTTGATGTGTGCTTAATTTTTTCTCATATAATAAACACCATAATTGAGCTTTGTTATCATTATTATTCATTTATTTGTGGAATGTGGAACACAAAGAAATATTCACCTGAATGTTTCCTGTGCCAAAAGTTGAAGGTCTTCTGATGTAAATTGTAACTAAAAAGAATGCAAATTGTAACTAAAAAGCTTTAAGTCAACCAGGAAAACTGTGTGCCCCAGATTCTGAACCATGAAGGAGGTAGGAGATATATAGTCTGTTCATTCCTCCCCTTCACCTTCATATTGAAATTGTCAGAATAATGATCTGTAGGCAAATGACTTGAGTCCTGCACAATGGCCCTAAGGGTAAACACCAGAGCTTCTTATATAGCCCTCAACCATAATTAATATCTACAATACAGATACAGATATATTTAACTTCACTCAGTATGACAAAGGCACATTAATCTTTACCTAAAATAACTCATCTATTGACTTAGTCTGAAAAGTCTCATGCTAAAATAGATGCTCTTTGGATAAGAGCAGAGTGCCAGTGTCCAGCTAGGTATGGCTCCATGTTAGACGTAACTTGCTTTTATGGTTAACACACCTGCACTTTCTTTTACTTTAATGAAAAATTAATAATAACTATTGCTATAACTATGGCTCAGACTAAAGAGTCATTGACAAAGAATAGAGATGGTTTTGAGAGGCCATTGAACAGTGTTCTTTGTAGTCTTTGTTTTATACAGATATATTTAGTATTATCATCCAACATTTTCTTCCCAGAAAGCAAAGAAACAAACATAATAAGGAAAAAAATGTACAGGATTAAATGTTATCTTAAAATCAACCCAAAAGAAAAGAAAACAATGAAAAATTCCCTTTAAAGAATATAAATAACCCTCATGTCCTGTACCTAAGTCAGAAGCCAAAATGACATCTGTGAAGTTGGGTGAAAAAATTAATTCAAGAGCTTCAGGGCAAATATCATTAGGTTGGAAAAATTACACATAAATTTACAACTTCTTATGGCTAATAAGTCCACAGTGTTAGGAAAGTCTAGTCACTTGCACATGACATATTTTGCTTATTGGGAATTGAAATTATTTTCATCAAACTAGATCATGTTAAGAACACAGCTCTTTGGACTATGAACTCAGATCTGATAGAATCAGCCATTTCTTAACATAAAAAGAGCTATGAGGGAACCAGATGAATGGGATGTGCTTTCAGAGGAAACTGGGAGCACACTGCTAGCAAGTTAATAATTGCTTTATTAAACTTGGAAAATACTTTATTTTGAAAAGTCACATTGTATAGCCTGGATTCATATAGTTAGTGTATCATTACAATTTTTCATAAATGTTTGCTAACATTTACCTAGTTGGTAAAAATCTTTATAAGTAATCAATTGTTTCCAAAATAAAAGTGACTATGTGGTTAATGTAATAGAAGAGTAAACTGAAGCATTGCACTGATGGTATTGACAAAAGCAGCTGGATATGTAGATCGGTGGTAGCATGCTTACCTAATATGTGCAAGGCCCTAGATTTTGTCTCTAGAACTGCAAATAACCATACCTCATGCCATACCCAGTAATATTGACATTACATATCAATAAGTACATGGTGTGATGACTTATATGCTTTTGCAGTTTTGCACATGTGCAAGTGTATAGATAATGCTTATTCACAACACACACAGAAGGAAACGTTTTCAGATTTAGCAATAGTCACAACATCAGATGTTATATATCAGGAACACAAAATAGAAGGCCATGAGGGTCTTTCTGAGGTAAATGTGCATCAGATAGCCACATTTAAAAGGCAGGGGGGAGTACTCATAGGAATGAAGGCAGTGAGAACTTTCCTATAAAAGGTTCATGTTAAACTGATATCAGGGTGGGCAGGGTTAGTGTGGGCAATATGATGTCACAGGATTCAAACCTTCTACTGAGACTTGCTCTCATGCACATTAAAAACATTTTGTTCTTACTGCATAGTTAGGCATCTGTGTACAACTGTGAAAAGAGTACCCTTATTGAGAAATGTGGGAGTATATACATTTGGGAGAAATTATCTTCTTATAAGCTTATATAAAATTACAGATTAACTTTCTCTTTCTATCTCAGAAAACTACTGGCAAGATAAATTAATGATTTAACTTTGTGAGAACATGACACACTATTTATGTAAAAATAGTAGACCATTAAATTATTTATGTCATCCTGTGTATGTGCATTTATAGTGAAAAATTGTGTAGTTAGCTTAAAAGTATATATTTACTGACATCCAGTTATGGTATCACATTTTCACAAAACTTTGAAAATAATTAGAATTTCACCATTGTGACTTTTATACTCGTTTAAAAACGTTTAGCTTGTAATCCAAATGCTTCCAATAGCCCATTGAACATATAGCTTGTGCCTAGATGAAAACAAACTCCTGAAGCAGACCTAAATTTTACAAATCACAGCAAATATCCTAGCAATAAGCTTTCTTACAAAGAAAAGGCCAGTACAAAATGCCTACTATTAAGGTTTAAAAGTTGAGAGGAAGAACACTGTTTTGTTACCTTGGTTACAAAAAAAAATCTGTAAAATATGCCTGTTATTCTCTGATGGGAATTTATACATGTGTTTATATTGTGTAGGAAGTGGTAATACAGAGAATCTGATGTATACTTATGGAGTTTTCTGTTATTAATCAGTGTCCAAGTAAAAGCTGTTTTCATCAGTTAATTAAAATATACTTACCCAAATATTATTCTTCTGTAGAAACTATTCTTTATCCATTCCTCAGTGTGCTTTTCTGGTTACCCCTAAATGCACAAGCCTTTTGCTTTGGAAAAGGAAATAACTTGGAGTTTTGTGGTTAGCCTGAACTTTGAGAGGGGCTCCGTTCTTTTATCCCCAGCTGTGGACTATGAGAATCACTGTGACTGAAACAGAAGAGAAGAAATGTTGGCCTCATTTCCTCTTTATGTTCCTTCTCATACTGGAAACAGGCAGAAGTGAGTCATTCACAAGGGATCATGAGAAGATGGAAGTGATGAGATGTAAACAGTCTGACTCTTCAATTTCCTTTCTTCTACCACTCCTGCTCTCCTGAAACAAGGAGAACTCATAGTGGCTGCACTGACTGAGCAGTCCCATGGATTGGAAAGCAACTACGTTGGAGTATGATCTGCTATCTCTGCTTCCATGAAAGTGATGCACTAACCTCACTCAATTCTAGGCACTATGGAAGAAAATAGGAAGGTGGGTCCCTTTCCTATTCTACTCTTCCTACCTCTTCATCTGTAGCTACAGAAGGCTTTTCAGAAACCTTGTTAGAAGAACAGATCACAGAAATGGCTAGCTGTGCTAAAATAATGCCCTCTCTTCATTCTTTATTTAGTTCAAGAATTCTGAATCTTACCAAGGCATCATTACATTATTGACCACCCTATATGTATGCATTTCCAGCCTTCCTTGCAGCTACCTTTATGGAATTTCTGGACTATTGGATCTGAGCAGAAGAGATGAATGGAGTTTCTCTGGGTCGTGTCTTTCAAGGAAAAGTTTACAATTCTGTTGTGTCTTTCTTTGACTGATGAGAACAAAAGAATTTTAAGAGCAGAGGGTTCTAGTTGGATCAGGTGGTGGGAACACCATACTGAATATGGCAAAGAAGCCAAAAGAGCCAGGTCCCTGTTGATTTTGAATCCCTCTCCCTAAACTTGGAAATGGGGAGAAAATTGAGTTCTCAACTAATGCACTATTGTGTTGGGACTGTTATAGCCATGATCCTGAGAAATTCCCCAAGGTTACAAAGAAATGAATTCAAAAATTAATGCATCTGAGAATCAATTAGGACTCATTTGAATGTCTTATGGACAAAAAGTGCAAAGCATTCCAGAGAATAAATTCTGTTTCCATACCAAAACATGGGGATTCTGATAGGTTTCCATCTCACTTACTTTTCCTGTGAACAAGAAGTTTGCCAGCCAATTTCCTTTCATGAATCTCTTCCCAATTATATGTATACATACTTGCACACACACCTATGACAGATCGATTTCTGTGGTTCTGTTTCTCTGAAAACTATGAGAAATTATGGGAGGATTCAAGTAAGTCTTGAGATTTTGTGCTTCTAATCAGTTCTTGGTGCTGTTGGCCTGAATGCTGTCCTGGGTAGCTGAAGATTACAAGGCCTGACTGTTAGGAAATAAGTTTTTCAGTCTAGACTTTGACATAAAGTTGTTTGAAACCTTAAGTATGGCATTTAGTATATAGAGCTCCTTTTCTTATACATGATTTATAAATGTTGTCTGTGATTATCCCAGTTTCTACTCTTACAGCTATAAACCTGTGATGTTCCTCTCCTGGTCCAATGGCCTAGGGTGAGAAATATAGGGGAGGTCTAGTTGCAGGGGGCAGACTCTTGTAGTTTGCAAAATTGTGTTGCTAACATTCACTGTGTTTAGTCCTGGTGTTAGCTATTCTCTATCTTGTTTTTTCTTTTGCTTGGTTTTGTAAGTTGTGTGGGTGGCCATTGAGAAATGATTTGCTGTAATTTTATATTATAGCAAAAATAATTACTCTTGACCTTTTGGATGTTGTAGTGGTTTCAATAAGAAATGTCCCCTATAGGCCCAGGTATTTGAACACTTGATCACCAATCGATGGTGCTGTTTGAGGTAGTTATAGAAACTTGGATTTAGAGCCTTACTGGATAAATGAAATCAGTGTGTTGTGTTGTGGTGCAGCTTTGAATGTTTATAGCCTTGGCAATTACAGTTTTGTGTTTACAGATTAATATATTCTCTTTCAGCTGTGTTGAGGTATGCCTCCCATATCATTATGATCTCTCTCTCTCTCTCTCTCTCTCTCTCTCTCTCTCTCTCTCTCTCTCTCTCTCTTTCTCTGGAACCAAAAGCCAAAATAATTTTTTTCTTTCATAAGTGGTGGTTTGTCATAGCAACAGACCAATAGCTGGCAAAGGTGTGAATTAAAAAAAAAAAAACGCTTAAGAGCTTAATCTGTTTTCCCATTTCCTTGTAAAGGATAGATTACATCTTCTGACATGAAACAACAATTTTATGTCTCCTCCTTACTAACCACACACATGCATTATAATGTTTGTAAAATAATAGTGAGTATATATTAATGAGTTCACTTATTTACTTCCAAAACCTGGGTATTACGGATTATGGATTTGGACAATGGTAGTAGTACCTTGCCCTCATTTTATTCATTTCTTAAGAACAGCAGCAAAAACTTTGAAATTGCAATGTGTCACAGTTATGCTTCTATTTAAATGCTCTTATGTCCTATAAATAAAAGTGCTCTGTTTGATGTAGCCATTCAGTTTTCCAGGTCAACCAGCTCTTACCTTCTATCTTTGTTTTGTAAAATTAAAAAGTAATTATAAAGGGGGTTTAATTAGTAGTATAAGTGAGTGATTTTTTTTCACAGATGTGGGCAATTAATGAATGGCTATACCTTTGAAGAAAATGTCTTGCTCTTCCTCAGCAACTATTAGCTGTCTCTAAGTCCATTGCATTGGTTGAGGACTCATGGAGCACTGTGCTCTTCATGATGCTGCTGACAGTCCCAGTCATGTAAATTTTTATACAGGTATTCCTAGCTTCTGTGCATCCATAGGTGCTAAGGCCATATCATGCCTGGAAGCTAGCATCCCACAACTCCCCAACACTATTTGTTCCTTTATAGTCTTCCTACCTTCTCAGTTGTGGATAGGGTGATATGGATACCCCATTTTAGGTTTATCCTCACCTATTCCTAGAACATTGGCCAGTTGTGAACCTCTGCAGTATGCAGTAACTACCACTGACTACAAAGAAGGACTTCTCTGACCAAAGCTGACACCAGCAATGATCTATGAGCATAAACATAAATATGAAACTCATTGGGTTCCTTCATCCCTTAACCTAAAAGTGACATGAAAGTAGAAAGGGACTAGTTGGGAAGGTGATCACTGAGTGTAGAAGCAGGACAAAAGAGGATACTGAGGGCTGAAGATAAACAAAATAAATTGTGCACACATACAAAAATGTCATAATGAAACCAATATTATACATAATTGATAGTTAATAGTAGTCTATACTTTCCCTCAAAAAGTTGAAGGAATTTTTCCCACAACTGAAAATAGAGCTGTAGTCATTTAAAAATATTTTAATTATGTTTAAATATGTGTCTCTATGTGTGGGTATCTACAGATGCCAGTAGATCACATCAGATTCCCTGAATCTGGAGTTAGAGGTAGTTGTGAGCTGCTAGGCATGCATGCTGGGAACTGAACTCAGGTCCTCATGAAGAATAATGAATGCTCTAATTTACTGAGCCATTTATCTGCTCTCTGTAATATTTTATAATAGTGAAAATGTTTCCCAGTGTAGTACAGAACACTTTCTCTTTGAGTAGATACATTTAAACATACAATGAGACCAAGTATCTGTACAGATGATCTAGGTATCATGATATTGTTATTTAGGTATCATGATTTTGTTATTCTCCCACTGGGCTACTGCTCCCTTTTAATATGATATAATTATGGGTTTACTGTAGTACAAAATGCTAATATATTATTTACTGATGGTGCTTTGGTTAGGTTATATGAGAAAAGCAGTCAAAGTGTGACCCTCTGGGTACACACATCTACTCATTTGAAATATATTGGAGGTAAATAAACTCCCTGTCTTTACCTGCAACCCCAAGGAAGCTGTCATTCACGCCAGTGGGACTGTATGTACACTGTATATTTGTTCTATGTGTGGTATTTGTATGTTTGTGACTCTGAGTTTGTACATATTGGTAGTTGAGGCTGGGGAGTAGAAAGAAAGAAGACAATTCTTACTTCAAGGATTATGAATTTGAGTGCAACCTGACCTTTGAATCATGACTTTATTTTCTCAGTGCCAAACACTCTTTTGTATCCTATACTGCCCTTAAGAAAACTGCCTTAAAGGGATTCTTGTAGTAAATACCACTTCCTTTTATGTCTAAAGAGCTGGATTGCTGGGGGAGGGGCAAAATCAGGAGAAATAGAGGAAGGACACAGAATCCGAAACAAGAACCCATGGACACTTCTAATTGAAGACATATACTCCCTCACATGTGGGAGTAAGGGCAGAAGGAATACAAAAGAGGCAGAATTGGGTATATTCTACTATGCAAAACTCTGCACTTATTTTAATTTAGTCCATTTATTTTAATTTGCTCAGAAGGAGAAATGAGATAGAAAGCTTAAAAGCTATAAAATCAGTATTTACTCTTCACCCACCATATCAATAGTGGTATGTCTGCCTTAGATGGGGTGGGTCTATCTTTCCTGAACCATCAATCATCATCGAGAACTCCTGATACTGTTCTGTTTTCTGAAAAACAAGCAGCATTCATCACATGACAGAAAGTGATTCAGCTGTCTGGTTTGTGATTGTTTGGCTTCTAAGATTATTTTGAAATTAAGTTTTACAAAGTTGAAAAGTTGAAAGCTGAATGATCATCAAGGAACAGACACACATCATGTTGATACTATTCTGAGTGGTGGCAACTGGAACCAGACTTGGAATACTTGGGCTTGGCTGAGGGCGGCAGGTTCTTGCAACTGCAATATAGTTATCTGGGTTGCTTTAGAGTGGTCAGGGTTTTGTTAACTGATTTGTAAAATAAATTAGCTTTATTTGGTGGCAGACTTTATATTCATCTATTTGTGTCTGCTTCATCCCTATCACAGTGTTCCTCCACTTGAAATGTGGATCAGCTGCATCTCTTTGGCCTTCTATCGAACCCTGACAACATAATGGGCTTATTCTGTAGTTAATTCACAATGTCTGGTTTGTCTCCAGGAGTTTACCAGATGGATCTCTACGCATTCTCCTCTCAAATTCTTTATTAAATATTTATAAGGCCAGATTGCAGATGGACCTAGCATTGCCCCTGGAGGTATGTAGAGGGATCTCTGGACTAAAGAAGATCAAGTTGGCCAGGTCAGGAAAGAGAGGCAAATATTTTTTACAAGAATTTTCAGAAACACACTGAATCATTGCCTTACTCATGGTAGTGAGATCATGAACATACCGGCACTGTCCCTCACAATAAACAGGATGTTTCTTTGTAAAGAGGAAGCTGTTAAGATGAGATGATAAAGATGTCTGATATCGTCATAAATAAATCTGAGTATTTGGAGGCCAGTTTTTCACTCCGTGAGAAATGAGTGCTGGTGATGTTTGCTTAAGTAGTATACCATGGTATATAAAGACCTGGCAAAGGAAAATGGGGAGTTCTGTTGTGGGATACTCTTTTTGAGTACTGACTATTTTTGCTTAAGTAGTAATCACTGTGTATAAATGAGTTGGCAAAAGAAAATGCTGGTTTATGCTATGGGATAATCCTTTTGTAAAGATGTGTCTCTGCCTAAAGCATCTTCAGGTTGGATTAATAAAAGATCTGAATGGCCAATAGTTAGGCAGAAGAGAGTGGGTGGGACTTCTAGGAAGAGAGAGGAACACAGGAAAAGAATGTGAGGTGCATGGGAGATGACAGCAAGACACCGAGGAAGTGGCATGTGTGGAATGGAGGAGAGGTAAAGAGCTGTGTGACAGAATGTAGATTAATAGAAACAGGTTAATTTGAGTTATAAGACCTAGTTGGGAACAAGCCTAAGCTAAAGACCAAGCTTTCATAATTAGTAAGTTTCTATATCATTATTTGTGGGTTGGTAGTCCCAAGAGAAAGTTCAATGAGAAAGACCAATTACAGAGATCTTGGAAGCAATTGGATTTGGGAATCAAGTAGGCGAAATACCATTTTACTGGCCATGTAGAGGAAGGCATTCAAATCAAAATGCGCAAGTAATCCAGTTTTCTACTAAATTGAAGTGTGCTAAAAGGTGCTGAGAACATTCACTCTTGCAGAATAAAGTGCTGATATTCTCAGAGGTGGGTATCCTCTGCAGAGGTACTGACTTAAAAGCAATGGTGATACTCTTTAACTTGGAATCCTGGGTGCATGCCTTGATCATGTGTAATGTTTCTGCAATCAATGTGAAGACCACAGCACACAGTGCATTTGCATTGCCTTAGCTTTTGGTTGATCTTTTTGTCTTGGACGGTTCCCTTTGAAATTGTCCCAAAGACTCGAAGGCCCATCCAGGAAAATGTTATTGTGCCAGATTATAACCACATTCTTAGTGTTAGTTCCACAAGACAAATTATAAACCCCAGCTTTTAAAGGCATTTATTTCAGTGGTTCCAGGAAATGTTTCAAAAATTCTTATTTAACATTTTAAGTGATTGTACTAATTTGGCAGTATATGAAAACACCGAGTGTCCCTTTCATTTGGGTAATCCCTTATATTAAGCTGAGTTATAATACCAAATGAACTCTGGAAAATAGTGTTTATTCTTGCAAATGCAAATGGATTTGTGACTTCCACTTGAGCCAAGATAATTCCAAGTTTTTCTTTTGTGCTGTGAAGAATTTTGTTTCTAGTTTTATTGAAATAACTGTTTGTTACCCCTTCTGAGGGTACTATATTAAGAAACATAGAAATGTTAGGAAAGAAATGGATGCTTAATAGGACCATTCATTGGACAGAGTTCAGGATCTGATAGTGTCAGATGAGAGTGTACTTATAAAAGAATAACTCAAGAGCACTTCCTTAGAAAATTTTATGATGTGACCAAGGGCACATAAATAGAACAGGATGAATGTGACAGGATAGGGTTAATAGCACCCATTTTATTCTTTTTGTATATATAGTTTATTCTTTTAAATTTTATTTTATATTCCAAACACAGTTCTCCCTCTTACCCTTCATCCCTCTTCCCCCAGTCCTCCCCCAGGCCAACCCCAGTCCATTCCTCCTCACAGGTAAGGGCTCCCGTGAGGAGTCAACAGAGTCTGGCACAATGGGTTGTGGCAGGGTCAATCCCCTCTCCCATGCATTAAAGCTGAGCATGGCATCTCACTATAGGGAATGGGCTCCAACAAGCCAGCTCATGTACCTGGTTTGTATTGTGGTCTATTGCCACTGAGCATGTGCCTATTTGTTTTAAGGGTAAACACCCTTCCCTCTTCCAGGCCTCTCTCAAAACCACCACTGGGAATTTTCTTATAGATGGTATTCCCTTTTAAATCCAAATAGTAAGGCTGTTGGGAAAAAAAATAGCTGTAGAGGCTCGAACACAATAATGAACTGGTGCTACCAGGATGTATTGGTGCTTGCAAGTGAGCCAAGTTTTGTGATTAGTAGAAGGTAGGACCAACTAGTTGTTGCTTGTATACAGCAAGAGCCCTATAAATAATCTTTCTTAGAGTATGGTAGTTATATCTTACCACTAGTGTATTGTGGGTGACAACAGAGGCTCCTACTGCAGGGATGACTTAAGCAGATGCACATGGAAGATGAAAAGCTTCATCTAAATTCACATTCAGACAATGCTACTCTCTGTGAAAGGTCTGGGTGCGACAGCAGTTGAGCTCCACTATAGCTCTGTTGATAACACATATTCCAGAAGGAACAAAGCTACCATTCTTCCATGTATGTGTGAAAAATTCAAGGCTTCTTCATGTTAGGGCTATGAAAGGAGGTAAATGATTTATATCAGGTATGTGTTACCATTGCGTATGGTGCACATGCCCACTAGTATGAATGAGCCTGGGAACTTTCTTTTATGACAATATTTTTAAATTTAATTTGAAACAAGCCTGTTTTACATGTCAATTCCAGTTCCCTTACCCTTCTTCCCTTTTCTGTCCCTCTCCCAACTTCCATCCATCCCCTTTCTGCTCCCCAGGGAGGGTGAGGACTTCCATGAGGGCTCTTCAAAGTCTATCAAATCATTTGGAGCAGGGCCCATGCCCTCCCCCTCATGTATAGGCTTAGAAAGTATCCCTCTATATGGGATGGGCTAAGTCCATTCCTATATTAGTGATAAATACTGATCCACTACCAGAAGCCCCATAGACTTCCTAACTAACAGGGGGACTGGGTTGGTCCTCTGCTGGTTTCCCAGCTGTCAGACTTGGGTCCATGAGCTCCCCCTTGTTCAGGTCAGCTGTTTCCATGGGTTTCTCCAGCCTGGTCTTGACCCCTTTGCTCATCACTCCTTCCTCTCTGCAACGGGATTGCAGGAGTTTGGCTCAGTGTTTAGCTATGGGTGTCTGCTTCTGCTTCTATCAGCTACTGGATGAAAATCCCTGGAACTTGTGTAGAGAACAACATTACATTGCAATGTCAAAAGTTGAACAAGACCAGCCTCATTGTGTAATGCTGATACCACTCGGTCTTCTTGCATGAACTCTGAGAATTCTTAGTCATATTTATTAACCAGAATATGGTTACAATGTTTTTTGGGGGGGGGGCTCGGCCTTATTTGGAATCATTCTACTAATCTATTGAAAGACATCACACAGCGAGTGAAGCTGTAATTCCATGTATTTTCTATAACGTTATATAAATTCTTGAAGGTGGAAGATTATTCCATCTGCCTACACTTGAGAAGTGTGGGAACTAATGAAAGGACATGCATATCTATTAGAGGATTCAAAAAGTTGCAATAGAAAACATTGTCATATTATAAAATGTGTCCTGGGATTACTTTGTTGTTTTTTATTTATCTTATTATAAACATAGTCTCACTACAGAGCAAAATTTTGAAGCAGAGATGATGTTTTTGTGTTACATAGGAAGAAAATTGCTGTGGGAACTCAACTTTATTGTCCACAAAATCAAAGTAATAAAATTCAGAAAGTGTTTTCTTTTCTTGAGTTGTTGAAATCCATTAACTTCCAAAAAAGCACATTTTTAAAAAATTGTCTTCTTTCAGTGTTCTCCAAGTAAGACAGACTGTGCTGGGCCATTACTGCTCTCATCAGTTTAGATTTACCTGATGCAAAAACCCAAGTGAACATCTGCACAGCTATTGAATATATTTCATTTGAAGGTCCTTGTAGCATGTCTGCCCCCCATCCCCATATATAAAACACCCCTTTGAAAAGCAACGTAAGTGGTAAGATCACATGCAGCTCAATAGAAATATTTTTAAAGTAAAAATTACTAGCAACAGGATTATTGAGAAATTTTATTACATACAATAAATGTATAAGTAGGATCGTAAGGCACCCTAAGGATATAAAATGTGATGACTATTTGGGCTTTAACTTGCATCCAGGGAGACAGTGAAGTTGAACCATTTGTGACTTCCAAGGCAACTAGCTGTAACCACAGCGTCTAGTGTCTCTCAGGCCCTGGAGGGTATTTTTCAGTCTGGATAACTATTTCATAGAAAGTTTGAGCCAGGTGCTTTATGTAGTAGGATTAGTGATTCAGTATGTGGCATTTAACAATGTGAGTCAGAATTAAATGGATCTCTCACTGTTATAGTTGGGGAGCTAATGGAAGGGCCACCTCTCAGATGAGTCATTGAACACATATCCTGCTCTGGGCCACTTGCTAAAGCTTGTGCAATCATTTTCCCAAGCAGCTAAGATGATAACCTTGATGTTCTGCCCATTCTGAGTTCAGATGATCAAACTGCTCATCTCTAGGTTCCCCAAAATAGATATGAGCTAAAATCACCCTTTGTCATTATTCATTATCCATCCCTGCTGTCATGCTGTGCCTCTATTCATTGCATGTTAAAAAAATTACAGTATTTTAACTCTTAATGCACTTGGTCATAAGAAAATGGCCCTTGTATTTATAAAGCCACTTTGCTTCAAAAATATTTCAGGAAGCTTATAAAAGATACATGCATGATATAACTATCTAAGCAAGAACAAACGAATGTGTTTATATGCTATGTTAGGTTAGGAATGAATTTATAGGCTAAAGATAGCTCCCGAAACTGAGCCTCTTTGAACTTCCTGATGTATCCTTTTGCTTGCTTCTTAAAAGGTCAGTGTGTGGTTTAGCTTTTTCCATTCTGGAATATAAACTAATGAAGGGGGGTAGCACCAATACTGAGTATAGTTTATCAGCCAGATTAAAAGTTTGTTATTATTACTATTATTATTATGGTTATTATTTGGCTGTCAATCACAGTGGAAAAATGAGAGCAGGTAAACAGGGTAAGCCATCAAAGAACAGAGAAACAACCATTTTTTTTCCTGTTCTCAACTAGGTCACTGGTCAGCAGGATGAAATGAGTCATACACTTGAGTGGTCTCTTACCATGAAAACATAAGAGAACTAATGTTATTAGTATCTTAGTATTATTCTGAGTGTGGGTAAATACAGCTCATAGTACATGTATAGCCTGATACTTCTCTGAGGAATTGTTACAGAGAGGCAGGAAATAAGTTTTTAGCAGGCTACTCGATGGCCATCTGAAGACAGCAGTCTCAATGTGAAAAGGGTGCCCAAGGCCATGTTCTATATGCTAGGATTTGTGTTTTCTTACTTCTTAACAGGTGTATTCCCATATAATCTTAAGTTTAAAAGAAAAAAGCCTGGGTTTGTAAAATTGGGGATGGTGGTATGTGCCTTTAATCTCAGCACTTTGGAGGTGGAGAGGAGAATTCAAGGTCACTGTTGACTATGTTGTGAGTGTGAAGCAAGCTGGTTATGTGAAACCCAATATCAAAGAAAGAAAAAAAAGAAAGACAGCCAGAAAAATAAAGAAGTAAAAGAAAGGAAGCACTGAATAAATTTAGAAACTAAAAAAAGAAGGAGTAAGGATAAATGGCTAGCTTTATGACCTCTTAAATATGATATTGGGAATTGAATGTAGGTATGACCTTATTCACGGGCCTTTTAAAATTGATTTTGTTATTTGAGTTTCATATCTGTATACACTGCATTCTGTTACTCTTTTCCCAACACCTTTCCATCTCTACCCATCTTTACCACACACTCAGACAGACAGACAGACAGACAGACAGACAGACACACACACACACACACACACACACACACACACACACACTAAATAAAAGAGCTCCATCTCTATTTGTCATGTTCCTAGAGCTACTAAAGTTATGATTTTGGTTTTATTTAGGAGCCATTTAGTTTAACAAGACAATCTATAGCTTGTAACTACCCATTGGAACTTCATAGGGCCATCAGTGCATATACAACTGGCGACAATGATTCCTCTTCTCCCTAGACCTTTCAGTAGTAAACAATTTTGCAGTTAGGCATAGGATCCTCTGAGCCCTGTGTGTGTCCATGTTTGATTGTTGATAGGCTCATTCTTGTGCTGACATAGTGTAATTATCAGCAGCTGTTGTCAGTTCATGACTGTAATGACTATGTCTTGCCAATGAGATGGCATTTCATTTTGGAGCTCTTCTCCCTGTCATCTAGCTCTTCAGTTCTTCCTGACCACTCTTCTACAGTGTTCTTGAATCTTAGAAGGCATGGTGTACAGGTTGTGTTTAAGGCTGATCACCCAGTCACCACTTACTTTCAGCACCTTGTGACTAAAAAGAGAAGCTTTACCCATTAAGGCAAGGTTTCACATTTGTCTATGGGTATAAGCATAGATATTTAGAAGGCAGTTTGATGTTATGTTCATTTAGCTGAATAATATTGTTCTGTTCCCCATAGGATCTATGAAACCTCACCATGGGTTTTTGACAAAGTTTACAGTACCAGGCTAATTCTCTCCTGGATCCCAAATCAAATTAGAGAGCAATTGAGTATCCCCATAACAGCAATGACACTGAGGCACAAGTGGGTACATCTTGTCTGGAAGTAAGGTCTTGTAGATCATGGGATTCATGGATATCTCAGGCCATGGATGCCTGTTTCTTCCTATCGGCCTTCATAGCACCATCCGAGAGGAAACTCTCAACTCAGTTCCAGTTCCATTACTTAAGATTAGGAATAGTGCATAGTTTCTTCATCAATAGGGTCTTATAATATAGTTCTGGCGGAGAACTAAGAAGTGGCAAGAGCCTCTATTGTTTTAGGAGCCTCCAGGACTTTGTAAACAAAAAACTCATAAGGAGTGTGGTAGTTTGAATGGAAAATGTCCCCCATAGGCTCATGGATTAGAACCTATGGTTCCTAGTTGGTGTCACTTTTGGGGGAGCATTTGGAAACATTAGTAAATGCAGATTTACTGGCTGATGTATGTCATTGGGGCCAACTTCAGGATTTATGTCCTTCTCCCACTTCCTCCTTGCTTTCTCTCTGTGTATAAATTGTGACAACTCATCTTTCTGCTCTTGCCAAGATGGCATTCCTTCCCTGCCATGAGGACTCAGTTTCTCTGGAACTATATGCAACACAAGTTTTTTCCCCTTAAGTTGCCTGGGTCATGGTATTTTATCATAGCAGCAGAAAAATAAATAATACATGTGGTATCCACCCCTGGTCCTAGGGTTCATGTTTAGTAACATATCTAGGAGCACTTTTTCTAGCCTTACAGTACCATATATATATTTTTTCCTCATGAATTTAATTTTATATTTTACTTTGGTTGCAAGATAGTAGTTTTTCTTTTAAGTTTCTCAGAACTTCTTTATTGTGGTTATCATCCCCTCTCTCACACACACACTGCTCCTACACCTACATCCCCTAAATTCCTCTCTGTTTAAATGGTGGTTCTCAACCTTCCTAGTGCTGCAATTTCTTAACACAGTTGTGGTGACCTTCAACCATAAAATTATTTCATTGGTACTTCATTATTGTAATTTTGCTACTGCTGTTAATTGTAATAGAAACATCTGATATGCAGGATATTTGATATATGATCCCTATGAAAGAGTCATTTGACCCCCAGGATGTTTGCAACCCACAGACAGAAAACTACCAGCTCAAACATTTCTACCCCTAGTGTTCATAATATGTACACTTTACCACCCCCATCCTGTAGAGTACCCCCCACCCAAAGGCCCCATTCTATCTATAGGAACTCTAAGTTGAATGTACACAGTTAGACATTCAAAGTTAGGATTCACATATAAATGTGGGCATGCAGTGTTATTTCACTCAATATATTTGCCCAGTTTCTTTCATGCATATATATATATGTGTATATATACATATATATATATATATATATATATATATGCATATATTCAGGGTATTCTGTATCACACTACAGAGGTACTTGTTCATTCATGCTTATTATTGGGTCATATGATAGCTATGTTCCTAGATGTTTTGTTTATTTGTTTTTAAGAAATAGCCACATTGGTTTTCGGCTGAACAAGTTTGCATTCCCATCAACAGTGGATACAAGTTCTTCTTTACTCTCATCCTTTCCAGAAATATTGGACTGGACTCCATATGCTACAATACATTTTATTTAATTCAACCAAAAATTTGATAATATTTATCTTTTCAAATAACCCAATTCATTATTTTGTTCATTATTTTTGTTTCCTTTTCATTGATTTCTGCTATGGTTTTGGCCTTTTCTTTTTGTCTCCTCTTGGATTTGGTTTGCTATGTTTTTTTTCTAAACTCTTGATATAAATAATTGTTTGTTTTTGTTGTATTATATTCTTATTATTTTTTTAGTGTAGGTATTTAGAGCTGTAAGTTTTCTTTTTAAGATCCCTTTCACTTTATCTTTCAGGGTTTGATATGCTCTGTTTTTATTTTCACTTAATACGGAATTTTGTCATTGCCACCTTGATTTTTTCAATGACTCATTCAATATAGCATTGTTGAATTTCCATGGGTTGTGTATGGAGTTTCCTTGGAATTTATTTAAAATTTTATTCCATTGTGTTCAGATAGAATAAATAAAATTGTTTCAATTTCCCACAATTTGTTGAGTTTTGTTTTGTGTCCTAACAGGTCATGTACTCTAGGGGAACTTCCATGTACTACTGTGAGTGCGTATCTTAGTTTGCCAGAGCATAATATTATTTAGAAGTCTGTGATGTCTATGGGTCTATTTAGTTCTGATGCTTTATTGTTTATTCTTGTCTGGATACCCTTTATATTTGTGAAACTTGGGTGTTAAATTTGCCTACTATTACTGTGAGTTAATCTTTGATTTAATGCCTACCAGTGTTTGTCTTATGAAAATGATTACACAGATATTTGATGCATATGTGTTGCAAATTTTAAGTAGTAATTTTTCTCTTGGCTAGGATGGAGTAATCTCTTTTGACTTGAAGTTTGTTTTGTCAGATATTTGAGTAATGATAATGATGCCTGATTGTTTATTTGTCTTATTTGCTTGGCTAAGGAAGTATCTATATTTGAAGGTGAGATTTATTTTTTTTTAGACAGCCAGATATAATAAACCCTGTTTCCTGATAAAATTGACTAGCCTGTATTATTAAATTAGGCCAGTAACAATTAGAATAGTTGAAATATGTGTATTTATTGCCTTTCTTTTCTTTTCTTTTTTTTGTTGGTTTAATGCTGGTTGTTTTCATGGTCCACTTTTACAAATCATTGCCTTGGCATTATTTATTCTTTCTTTAATGCCTCTTGTGGTGTGATTATCCATTTCAGTCCAAATTATTTCTTTCAGTATTTTTTGTAGGACTAATTTGGTAGTCATAAGTTCCTGTAGACTATTTTTCCCAATGGGACTTTTTTCTTTCATCTTTAATTATAATGGTTTTTTTTTACCATTATAATTATAAAGTAAAATCTTTGGGGTTCACATCTGTGTTCTCCATAACTTGAAGTACATTGCTCCAAGCTCTTCTTGTTTTAAAAGTTTCTATTAAGAAACTAACTATTCTTCTGAAGGATCTGCTCCTTTTTTAATGAATATTATATTATTGAAAATATTAAAGTAAATACAAATTTATAAAAGCACAATACTATTACAAGATGTATCCTCCCCAATTTGCTGCTCGACCCAAATTCTTTATGTTTGAATATTTGAACAATGGATAGCATTCAATTTTCTTTTACATTGTGATATTTTTTAAAATTTAAATTTGCAACAAGCTTGATTTACATGCCATTACAGTTCCTTCCTCCTCCACTCCTCCCCTGTCCCCTCTAACCCCTATCTCACCCTCTTTTTGTTCCCCAGGGTAGGTGAGGCCTTCCATGGGGGATCTTCAAAGTCTGTCATCTCATTTGGAGAAGGATCTAGGCCCTCCCCCATGTGCCTAGGCTGAGAGAGTATCCCTCTATGTTGAATGGTGCCCAAAGTCTATTGATCCACTACCGGAGGTCCTAAGACTGCCCAGTTCTCTTAATTAACACGCACATTCAGGGGGTCTGGATTGATGCTATGCTGGTTTCCCAGCTATCAGACTGGGGTGCATAATCTCCCCCTTGTTCAGGTCAGCTGTTTCTGTAGGTTTCTTCAGACTGGTCTTGACCCCTGTGCTCATCACTCCTCCAACTCTGCAACTGAATTCCAGGAGTTCAGCTCAGTGTTTAGCTGTGTTTGCCTGCTATTGCTTCCATTACTACAGGATGAATGGTCTAGGATGGCATATAAGGTAGTTATCAATCTCATTATTAGGGAAGGGCATTTAAGATAGCTTCTCCATTATTGCTTAGATTGTTTTTTGGGGTCAACCTTGTAAATTGATAGTGCCAGATTTCTCTTTAAATCTATAATTTCTCCCTATATTATGATACTTCTTTTCTTGCTCTCCTCTATTCTTTCCCTGACTCAATTTTCATACTCCCTCATATTATCCTCTCCATTTCTCTTAACCCTTCTATTTCTTCTAACTCCCTCTCCTCTCCCCCTGTGCTCCCAATTTTCTTGGGAGATCTTGTCCCTTTCTCCTACTTAGGGGGAACATGCATGTGGATTGTAGGCTGGTAATCCTTTGCTCTATGTTTAAAATCAATATAGGAATGAGTACATACCATCCTTGTCTTTTTGTGACTGGGTTACCTCACTCATGATGGTTTCTTCTAGTTCCATCCATTTGGCTGTAAATTTTAAGATTTCATTTTTTCCCCCTGAATAGCACTCCATTTGTGTAAATGTACCACATTTTCTACATCCATTCTTCAGCTTAGGGACATTTAGATTGCTTCCAGGTTTCTGGCTGTTACAAATAATGCTGCCATGAACATAGTTGAACAGATGTCCTTGTTGTATGAATGTGCATGTTTTGAGTATATGCCTAAGAGTAAAATGCTGGATCTTGTGGAAGACTGATTCAAATTTTCTTGAGGTACCACCATCCTGATTTCCAAAGTGTTTGTACAAGTTTGCACTCCCACCAGCAATGGAGGAGTGTTTTCCTTTCTCTGCGTCCTCTCCAGCATAAACTGTTTTCGGTGTTTTTGATTTTATCCATTCTGACAGGAGTAATGATATCTCAGAGTTGTTTTGATTTGCATTTCCATGATGACTAAGGATGGTGAACACTTTTTAAAGTGTCTTTCAGCCACTTTAGTTTCCTCTTTTGAGAATTTTCTATTTAGTTCTGTACCCCACTTTTTAATTGGATTATTTGGTGTTTTGGTAACTAGCTTCCTTGGAAATCAGCCCTCTGGGAGATGTGGGGTTGGTCACTATTTTTTCCCATTCTCTAGCCTGCCATTTTGTCTTGTTGACTATTTCCTTTGCCTTACAGAAGCTTTTCAGGAGCTCCCATTTATTAATTGTTGCTCTCAGTGTCTGTGCTGCTGGTATTTTGTCCAGGAAGCTATATTCTGTACCATTTTGTTTAATGGTACCCCCCTCTTTCTCTTCTAAGAGGTTCAGTTTAGCTGTATTTATGTGGAAGTCTTTGATCCATTTGGACTTAAGTTTTGTTCATGGCAATAGTTATGGATCTATCTGCAGTCTTCTATACCATAGCATCCTGTTATGCCATCACCATTTGCTGAAGATGCTTTCTTATTTTCCATTGTATAATTTTAGCTTCTTTGTCAAAATAAGGCATTCATAGGTATGTGGGTTAATATCAGGGTTTTCAATTCGATTCCATTAGTCTACCTGTCTATTTTTGCACCAATACCAAGGTGTTTTTAGGACTATAGCTGTATTGGTTCCTATATTGTATAGGGTTGTGTTAATTATTCAGGGTCTTTTGTTTTTTCACATAAAGTTGAGTATTGTCCTTTCAATGTCTATAAAGAATTATGCTGGGATTTTGATTGGGATTCCATTGAATCTCTAGGTTGCTTTTGGCAAGATTGGCATTTTTACAATGTTGACCCTACCTAGCCAAGAGAGGGGAGATCTTTCCATTTTCTGGTATCTTCTTTAATTTCTTTCTTTAAAGACTCTAAGTTCTTACTACATAGGTCTTTCACCTGTTTGGTTGGCATTACCCCAAGACATTTTATGTTGTTTGTGGCCATTGTAAAGGGTGATATTTTTCTGATTTCTTTCTCAGCCCCTTTATCATCTATATATATAGAAGGGCTACTGATTTTTTTCAGTTAATCTTGTATCTTGCCACATTTTGAAGCTGGTAGGAGTGCCCTGATTGAGTTTTTTGGGTCACTCATATAAACTATCATATCTTCTGCAAATAATGACACTTTGACTTCTTCCTCTCTGTTTTGTATCCCCTTGATCTCCTTTTGTTGTTTTATTGCTCTAGCTAGAACTTCAAGTACAATATTGAAGAAATATAGAGAGAGTGGGTAGCCTGGTCTTGTTCCTGATTTTAGAGGAATTGCCTTAAGCTTCTATTCATTCAGTTTGATGTTGGCTGTTGGTTTACTTTATATTACTTTTATTATGTTTAGGTATGTTCCTGTTATCCCTGATATCTCCAAGTCCTTTATTATGAAAAGGTGTTGAATTTTGTCAAAGGCTTTTTCAGCATATAGTGAGATGATCATGTGGTTTTTCTTTTCCAGTTTGTTTATATGATGGATCACATTGATAGATTTTTATATGTTGTACCAATCCTGCATCCCTGGGATGAAGCCTATTTGGTCATGGTGGATGATTTCTCTGATGTGTTCTTGGATTCGATTTTCCAGTATTTTATTGAGTATTTTTTGCCTCAATATTCATGACAGATATTGGTCTTGTAGTTCTCTTTCTTAGTTGTGTCTTTGTGTGGACTGGGTACCAAGGTACTTGTAGCTTGAAAATAGAGTTTGACAATAACCCTTAACCCTTCTGCTTCTGTTGTATGGAACATTTGAGGAGTATTGGTTTTAACTCTTTTTTGAATTCTGGTAGAATTCTACACTGAAATCATCTGACCCAGTTCTCTTTTGCCTTGCCTTTTTTTTAAATTATTTTTTTTAATTTTTTTTGCTTTTGAGACTTTGATGACTGCTTCTATTTCACTAGGGGTTTTTATCTAATTTTGGTAAGTGATATCTATCCAGAAAATTGTCTATTTCTGTTAAATTTTTGAATTTTTTTGGAGTACAGGTTTTCAACATATGATCTGAAGAGTCTCTGAATTTCCTCAGTTTCCATTGTTATGTCCACTTTTTCATTTCTGATTTTGTTAATGTACATGTTCTTTCTCTGCCTTTTGGTTAGTTTGGATACAGGTTTGTCTATTTTGTTGATTTTTCTCAAAGAGCCAACTCTTTGTTACATTGATTCTTTGTATTGTTTTCCTAGTTTCTACTTTATTCATTTCTGTCCTCAATTTGATTATTTGCTGACCTCTACTCCTCTGGGGTAAGTTTGCTTCTTTTGGTTCTAGAGCTTTCTTTTGTGCTGTTAATTCTCTAGTGTGACTATTCTCCAGTTTCTTCATGTAGGCACTTAGTGCTATGAACTTTCCTCTTACCACTGTTTTCAAAGTTTCCCATATACTTGGGTATGTTGTGTCTTCATTCTCATTGAATTCTAGTAGATTCTTTCTTAATTTACTCCTTGACCCATGAATGTTGTAGTAGCACATGGTTCAATTTCTATAAGTTTGTAGGGTTTCTGCAATTTGTGCTGTTGAATTCTAACTTTAAAGCATACGATACAGGGGGTTATTTTAATTTTTTAAAATATCTTTAGAGATTTGCTATGTTGCTGAGTATGTGGTTGATTTTAGAGAAGGTTTCTTGTGGCACTGGTAAGAAGATATATTCTTTTGTGTTTGGATGGAATGTTCTATAAATGTCTGTTAAAATTAATTGGGTCATAATTTCTGTTAGTTCATTTGTTACGTTTCTGTCTGGTGGTCCTGTCTAATGTTGAGAGATGGGTGTTGAAATCTCCCAGTATAAGGTTTGTGAGGTTTTATGTGGGATTTGAGTTTTAATAATGTTTATTTTACAAATGTGCATGCCTTTTTATTTGGGGCCAAGATGATCAGAATTAAGAATTCATCTTGATGGGTTTCTCCTGTGATGAATAAGAAGTGACCTTCTTTATCCCTTTTGATTGATTTTAGTTTATGGTCTAATTTTTTAGATAATAGGATTGCTATACCCTCTTGTTTCTTTGCCCAATTTATTGGAAAATCTTTTCCCAACCTTCAACAATGAGATAATGTCTGCCTTAAAATCTGAGGTGTGTTTCATATATGCAGCATAAGGATGGATCCTGTCTTCATATCCATTCTGGTAGCCTGTGTCTTTTTATAGGCAAGTTCAGATCATTAATATAGTGGGATATTAGTGAATATTGATTATTAATTTTTGTTGCTTGGATTGTTGTTGCTGGTGATATTGTGTGTGAATTTCCCACCATTTTCTCTTGGCTTTTGGTAAAATGTGATTATCTATTTCCCATTTTTTGAGGGTTTGTTGAAGTCCTTGTGTTGGAGTTTTCCTTCCAGATCTTTCTGTAGGGCTGGGTTAGTTGATATGTATTGTTTAAATCTGGTTTAGTCATGGAATATCTTGGTTACTCCATCTATAGTGATTGAAAGTTTTGCTGGGTATAGTAGCCTGTGCTGGCTTCCCTGGTTTCTTAGTGTTGGTAGAGTATCTATCAGGTCTTTCTGGCCTTCAGAGTTTCCATAGAGAAGTCAGGTGTAATTCTGATGAATTTGCCTCATATGTTAATTGCCCTTTTTTCTTTGCTGCTCCTAACATTTTTTTCTTCATTATGTATGTTTGGTGATTTGATTACTATGTAGGGAAGGGACTTTATTTTTTTTGTGGTCCACTCTATTTATGTTCTGCAAGGTTCTTGTATTCTTCATCGGCAGGTAATTTTTTTAGGTTGGGGAAGTTCTCTTCTATGATATTGTTGAATATATTTTCTGCACCATTGAGTTGGGTTTCTTCACCTTCGTCTATTGTAGAGAGCCACATAGTGCCACGCCTTAAAGTGGCACTGGCTTCCACCTTACACCTTCCCGCTGGTGAAGGCTCTCTGGTGTAAACAAGCCCTTAACTGGTTAAGTCTGTTTAGCCTGTCTGCTTCTGCATTAGAGTAGCCTATCTGCAGGGTCCACATGGCTCACTGGGGTTGGTTAGCGCAAGGGTATTTAAGCCTGTGCAGGGGTCCCCCAGCGCTCTCTCTCTCTCTCTCTCTCTCTCTCTCTCTCTCTCTCTCTCTCTCTCTCCCGGCCAGAAGCAACATGTTTCAAGGATCCTGATTAAAACTGCATGAAGAAGATATACCTGGAGGGTAGGCGCGGCAGAGATGGTGGCCCTTACGGGGGAATTTTTCAGATCAGAACTTCTTGCAGTTAGGGCAGCGCTGGGAAGTTCCCAAGGTAAGGTGGGACCAAATTTAAGGCCCTCAGTAAAGAGGCGATTTAAGGTCTCCGGTAAGGAGCTATAAAATCCCAGGTAAGTTGGGACCAGGTTAAAGACCACAGAAAAAAGCAGCAATAAAGTCTCAGGCATTGAGCAAGTGGTTGTAACAAACCAAAAGTAAAATCTTTCTGTTGTTTACTGTTTTCTTTTTTATCTATTTTATTTATTTTTTTCTTATTTTACATATTGATCCAAGTTCCATCTCCCTCCCTCTCTCCCTCACTCCCATGCCCTCTGACCGCCCTCCCTTCCCATTCCAACCCCCACCACACTCTACAGGGAGGATGATGAACTCCTGGAGGGGACTAAAAATCTGTCAAGTCATTTGGAGTACGAACTAAGCCCTCCCTACTGCCTCTAGGTTAAGGGAGTATCCTCCATGGGGAATGTGCTCCCAAAATCTTTTTGTGCACCAGGAATACATCCTGGTTCCACTGTCAGAGGTCCCTTAGACTACCCAGGCCTTCTAACTGAGACCCATGTTAAGGGGGTCTGAGTTGGTCCAATGCTGGATTCCCAGCTATCAGTCTGGGGGCCCTTTAGCTCCTCCTTGTTCAGGTCAGCTGTCTCTGTGGGTTTCTATAGCCTGTTCTTGCCTTCCTTCTCTGGATCTGGATTCCAGTTCATTTAGTTGATTAGCTGTGGATTTATGCTTCTGTTTCCATCAATCTCATTATCATGGAAGGACACTTATCGTAGCCTTTCCACTGTTGCTCAAATTGTCAGTTGGGGTCAGTCTTATATGTTCTTGGACATTTCTCTAGAGTCAGTTTTCTCTTCAAACTTATAATGGCTCCCTCTTTTATGGTATCTCTCTCTCTCTCTCTCTCTCTCTCTCTCTCTCTCTCTCTCTCTCTCTCTCTCTTTTCTCTTGTCCATTCCTTTCCTGACTCAATATTCCTAGCCTCTCGTGCTCTCCTCCCCTCGTCTTCTCTTTCTCTTAGCTCCCTCTCCACTCACTGCCCCCTCAATTCCCAATATGCCTAGAAGGTCTTGTTTCTTTCCCCTCTGTGAGTGACCTTGTATGCATCTCTTAGGTTTATTCTTGTATCCTAGTTTCTCTCGTGTTGTGAATTATAGCGTGGTGATCCTTCGCTCTATGTCTAAAATCCATATATGAGTATGTAGCTTGTATGTTTTCCGCCAGCCTGCCCATGGCCGGTCTTGTGGGCCAGCCCCAAATAACACTCAGAGACTCTGTATTTGATACAATACTGTTGGCCAGTTACCATTATTATGTATGGGCTAGCTCTGTCTTAATTATTAACCCATTTCTACTTATCTAAGTATTTCCACATGTTCATCTTATTGGGGAGCCGTGGCCGGCATCTTCCTTCCTCCCTGGTCTACATCCTGACTCCTCCCAACCACTTCCTCCTTCCTCCTAGTTTCTTAGTACCTCCTATCTTCCTTTTCTATTGGCCAACAGGGCTTTATTAATTAACCAGTATGAAAAACATATTTGCAGAATAACATCTCCCATCATCTCTTTTCTGTCTAAAATAAAAGAAGGGGTTTAACCTTAACATAGCAAAATATATCATACAATAGTTATCAAATAAGAATCACAGTAAACAATATTTAGTCCATTAACATTTTGTAAGTCTTAAAGAAAATATCATCTATCCTATGTTTGTGAGTCTAAAGTCCTATATGTAACTTATCTTTAATCCTAACCAAGGAAAACTATAACCAAAACTAACTGTCTTCAACTCCTTCAAAGGCCACAGAAGCATAATATATAAACTCTAGAAATGACAGAGACAACTCACTGCATGGTCAGTCACCCAAAGTTCTTCTGTAATGTTCCATCTTCAGCCCATAGGCCATAGTGTGTCTGGCAGACTCTTCAGCAAAGCAGGAAACTTTAAACTGTCCGCCTGTATTGGCAGATTGTCAGTCATTTTTCTCTGTGTCCTACAGAATGTCTGCTTCTTCCATGGAGCAGGAATCCTGTAGCAATGTCCATCTTGAATTAGCAGTCACCTTTGCGTGGGTCCTGCATGTCCAGTTTCTACAGCATGGAGTCAAACAGTCCAGAAGAGCAGTACCTTGCCCAAATGGCTAGTCTTGCCATATTAGAAGCAAACTCCATAATGTTTTTCTTTGGTGTCTATCTTCCTTTCTGATGCAGGTGGTGTTACCAGGAGCAGTTGTACCTCATTGTCAAGAAAAACCCTAAACCATTTTAAATGCCATATTCTGTAGGTCTTTGAAAGGTTTGAAGAATGCCTATCCATCTCAAATACATCTCTGTATATCTAGAAATCCTAACTAACTTAACTTTAAGTTTTGACTATCATAGGTAACTCTCTAATCTGTACTAAATTATATATTACATTTTCCAATGAGCTATATAAACACAATATCTAAACAAGAGGAGAAAAATACATATTACAAAATTGACCTTAAATTGTATCAGTAAAAGAAAATTCATTCCAAAGCAAAGTATTCATATCTATAACTTAATTCCCTTTTACCTTTAAAAAGATTGCTTGTGGTTATAGTCATTTATAACCAAGCCCATTTAAATGAAAACAAACATTTATAAACAATATGATATTGCGATTTAATAACGATCAGGATTCTCAATTAGGCCGAATAGATGTTTATTAAGGGAGAAATAACTCACAACATAGGCAGATGAATGTGGCAGGTTCCACCGGATCCTAAGCCTTCCAGCATCCACCACCAAAAGGGGTGGCCGGACCCTTTCCCAGCCCTTTCCCCCAGCTCACGTTCGGCCCTGTCTCTGCCCCAATGGGCGTGGCCTAAGCCACAGGTTCAGACAAGGTGAATAACTTGCTACATGAGTGAGTACATACCATATTCTTCTTTTTGTCACTGGATTACCTCATTAAGGGTGGTTTCTTCAAGTTCCATCCATTTCCCTGCAAATTTCAAGATTCTAATGTTTTTTTTTTCTGCTTAGTAGTATTCCATTATGTAAATGTGCCACATCTTCTTTATCTATTCTTCAGTTGAGGGATATCTAGGTTGCTTCCAGGTTCTTGCTATTACATATAATGCTGCTGTGAACATAGTTGAACAGATGTCTTTGTTGCATGGATGTGGATCATGCACATGTGTGATTGCCAGGTCCTGTGGTAGACTGATTCCCATTTTCCAGAGGAACTGCTACATTGATCTCCAAAATGGCTGTAAAGTTTGCATTCCCACCAGCAGTGGAGGAGTGTTCCCCTATCTTCACATCCTCTCCAGCATAAGTTGTCATGGTGTTTCTAATTTTAGATGTTCAGGAAGGAGTAAAATGTTATCTCAGAGTTGTTTTGATTTGAATTTCCCTGATGTCCTGTATCAATTTGTTCAAGGGTACTTTCCACTTTCTCCTCTAAGAGGTTCAGTGTGGCTGGATTTATGTTGAGGTCTTTCATCTATTTGGACTTGAGTTTTGTGCATGGTGATAGACATGGTTCTATCTGCAGTCTTCTTCACACTATCAACCAGTTGTGCCAGCACCATTTGTTGAAGACACTTTCCTCCTTCCATTGTATACTTTTAACTGTTTTGTCAGAAATCAGGTGTTCCTAGGTGTGTGGGTTAATATCAGGATTTTTGATTTTATTCCATTGGTCTCCCTGTCTATTTTTGTGCCAATACCAAGCAAGCTGTTTTCAGGAATATAGCTCTATAGTATAGCTTGAAGTCGGGGATTGTGATGCCTCCTGAAGTTCTTTTATTGTACAGGGTTGTTTTGGCTATCCTGGGTCTTTGTTTTTCCATATAGAGTTGATTGTTATCCTTTCAAGGTCAGTGAAGAATTGTGCTAGAATTTTGATTAGGATTGCATTGAATTTGTAGATTGCTTTTGGTAAGATTGGCATTTTTACTATGTTTATCCTACCAATCCAAGAGCATGGAAGATCTTCTCTTTTTCTGATATATTCTTTAATTTATTTCTTTAAAGACACAAAGTTCTTACTACATACATATTTCACCAGTTTGGTAAGCATTACCCCCAGATACTTTATGTTGTTTGTGGCTACTGTAAAGGGTGATGTTTCTCTGATTTCTTTTTCAGCCTCTTTGTTGTCTGTATATAGTAGGGCTCCAATTTTTTCTTTATCTTTTTTCCCTTTCTTTTTTTTACTAATATTATAATTTAAAAATTGACATGTTGATCCCAGTTTCCCCTCCCTCCCTTCCTCCCTCTCTCCCACTTCCCCTCTTTCCTCACCCTCCCTTCTCATAACCCCATCCCCATTCCACATGTAGGGCTATGCTATCCAGGTGGGGTCATGTAAATCTATCAAGTCATTTGAAGTAGTGACTAGGACTTCTTTCCTGTCTCTAGGTTAAGGGAGTATCCCCCCATGGGGATGTGTCCATAAGGTCCTTTTGTGCATCAGGAAAACATCCTGTCTGAGGTCCCTTATACTGCTCAGTCCTTCTAGTTCTGTAATTTTCTTTCATAGTTGTGTCTTTGTCTTGTTTGTACCAAAAGTAATTGTGGCCTTGTAAAAAGAGTTTGGTAATGAACCTTCTGTTTCCATTGTGTGGAAAATTTTGAGGAATATTGGTATTAGCTCCTGAAGCCATCTGGCCCTAGGCTTTTTTTTTTTTTTTTTTTTTGGCTTTTGGTGGCTGCTTCCATTTCATTAGGGATTATAGGTCTATTTAAGTTGTTTGTCTGTTTTTGATGTAATTTTGGTAAGTGATGGTTTCTAGAAATTTGTTCATTTCCTTTGAATTTTCAAATTTTGTGGAATACAGGTTTTCAAAGTATGACCTGAAAATTGTCTAGATTTCCTCAGTGTCCATTGTTATGGCCCCCTTTTCATTTCTAATTTTGTTAATATGTATGTTTTTTCTCTCTGCTCTTTGGTTAGTTTGGATAAAGGTTTGTCTATGTTGTTGATTTTCTTGAAAAAACAACTCTTTTTTGCATTGATTTTTTTTTGGTACTGTTTGTCTTGTTTCTGCTTTATTGATTTCAGCCCTTAAATTGAATATGTCCTGGCATCTATTCCTCCAGGTTGAGTTTGCTTCTTTTTGTTCTAAGGGTTTCAGTTGTGCGTTTAACTCTCAAACGTGACTATCTTCCCTTTTTTACATATGGGCACTTAGTGCAATGAACTTCCCTTGTAGCACTGCTTTCAATGTGTCCCATAAGTTTGGGTATGTTGTGTCTTCATTCTTGTGGAATTCTAGGAAGTCTTAATTTCTTTCTTTATTTCTTCTTTGACCCAGGTATGCTGCAATTGTGCATTGTTAAGTTTCCATGAGTTTGTTGAGTTTCTGCAATTTGTGTTGTTGAATTTCAACTTTAAAGCATGGTGGTGTGATCAGATACAGGGGACTTTCCCTTTATTTATTTATTTTGTTTCTGTTGAGGTTGTTCTGTTCTGTTTATGTTGCCTAGTATATAGTCTATTTTATAGAAGGTTCCATGTGTGCTGAAAAGAAGGTATATTATTTTGTGTTTGTATGGAATGTTATATAGATGTCTGTTAAACCCAATTGGGACATAAGTTTTGTTAGTTTTTTGTTTTTTTGGTAAGTTTCAGTCTGGTGGTCTTGTCTAGTGGTGCGAGTGGGGTGTTGAAGTCTCTCAGTATGAGTGTGTGAGGTTGTATGTGAGTTTAGAGTTTCTGTAGTGTTTGTTTTGTTTTGTTTTTTGAACATGGGTGTCTTAGATGTTCAGAATTGAGACTTTGTACTGGTACATTTCTCCTGTGATGAATATGAAATGACCTTCTTCATCTCTTTGAATTACATTGGTTTGAATTCCAACTTGTTAGATATTAGGATAGCTATACCTGCTTGTTTCTTGGGTCCATTTGATTGGATGACCTTATCCCTATTTCTTACCCTGAGCTTAGATGTGTTTCGTGTGTGCAGCTGAAGGATGGATTTGGTCTTTGTATCCATTCTGTTAGCGTGTGTCTTTTTATAGGTGAGTTAAGATCATTAATGTTGCAGGAAAGTAAGGACCATTGATTGTTAATGCTTATTTGTTTTAGATTTGTTGTTGGTGATGTTATTGTGAATATATTTGCCCTGCTTTATCCTTTGGGTTCTGGTGAAGTGGGATTTTCTATTGCCAATGTCTTTGTGAGCATAGTTCACTTCCTTTGATGGAGCTTTTCTTCTTTCTGTAGGGCTGGATTTGTAGGTAAGTGTTGTGAAAATCTGGCTTTGTCATTAAATATCTTGTTTTCTGTCTATAATGATTGAGAGGTTTGCTGGGTTTAGTAGCCTGGGCTGGCATCCATGGACTTTTAGTACTTTTAGAACATCTATCCAGAATCTTCTGTCCTTGAGAGTTTCCATGGAGAAGTCAGGTTTAATTTTGATAGGTCTGCCTTTATATGTTACCTGGCCTTTTTTTCTTCACTGCTCTTAATATTTTTTCTTTATTCTGTATGTTTTGATAATTATGTGTCGATGGGTCTTTTTTTTTCTTGGTCCAGTCTATTTGGTGTTCGGTATGCTTCTTGTACTTTCATAGGCATGTCCTTCTTCAGACTGGGAAAGTTTTCTTCAATGATTTTGTTGAATATGTTTTCTGAACTTTTGGGCTGGGTTTCTTCACCTTCTTCTATGGCTATTATTCTTAGGTTTGGCCTTTTCACAGTGTCCCACATTTCCTGGTTGTTTTGTGTTAAGGATTTGTTGGAGTTAAAATTTTCTTTTGTTGGTGAATCTATTTCCCCTAGTTTACCTTCAGTGCCTAGATTCTCTCTTCAATTTCTTGTATTCTTTTGATTATTCTTGTATCTGTAGTTCCTGATCATTCACCCAGTTTTTCTATTTCCAGCATTCCCTCAATTTGAGTTTTCTTTATTATCTCTATTTCAGTTTTTAAGTCTTGAACAGTTTGAGTTGTTTCCTTTGTCTGTTTGATTGTTTTTTTTTCTTTGCTTTCCTTACTTTCTTCAAGAGTTTTGTTCATTTCTAGCATTTTTTGCTTGGTCTTTTCCTCTATTTCTTCCAATATTTTGTTTAATTTTTTCCTACTATTTCTCTAAGAGATTTTCTCATATCATCTTTGAGGGCCTCTATCATTTTTATGAAGTTATTTTTTAAGTCATTCTCTTCTGCTTCATCTGCTTTGGTGTGTTCAGGTCTTGTTGGTGTGGCATTCCTAGATTCTGGTGGTGTCATGCTTGTTTTTCTATTGTTGGGTGTTTTTTTGTATTACTATCTTCCCATCACTTCTTTCAGTGGGTGCAAGTGGAGTCTCTCTCCCAGTGGGCGTGTGGGCCAGGAGTTTGATATCTGTAGCTCTTAGTGGTTCAAGCTCTGTAGGAGGTCTCTCCTCAGGCAGGGGTTCGGCAATATGGGTCAAAGATTAGGCAGTCCTGTTGACTCTTTTATACTGTCACCTATCCATCCCTTCTTCCAGTGCATGCTGGTGGGGTCTCTCCCTATCCTGGTGGGTATGCGACCAAGGTTCTCTTCCTGTGGGTGCAAGCAAGTCTAAAACTTTGATGGCTCTTGTCTTCTCATGTATGATGGCTGGAGTAGGGTGCAGGCAGAGTCCAGATGGGCTGGTCAGCTGGGACGACCTCTCAGTTGTGTATTTCCAGGTCTCTGGGAGGCTCCCAGAACTGCTCTTATGTGTGATACTTTCCTTCTGTCTTGGGGCTTCCAATATCCTATTTTGTCCTCAATTTTTGTTGTGTTTACCATAATATAATGTTAGGAGTTCTATTTTATTTTTGTCCATTAGTTGTTCTGTGTTACTGTTCATTGATTTGTAAAGTTTATTTTCATGATTATATTGAAGATACATTCTATGTCTTTGATATGGAGTTCTACTTCTATTCACATAGTCCAAAAATTTTCTGTTTTTTTTTTTTTTTTAAATTCTGGAGTTACTTCATAGTCTGTTCATCAATGATTTGCATTTATTATTTGATCTCCTCTTTGTTATTTATATTTAACATAAATATAAATTAAACATGGTCTCATTTCTCTAACTTGTCTCCAGGTCCTGATTCTATCTTTTACCTGATTCATTATATTGGTCAGGCTTTCCATACTTTTTTCTTTTAGATTTATTAACAATTTCATTTCTAGCTTTATTCCAGTTTCTTCAGTATGTACTGTGTTGTGTGGGCAAGCCTATAGCATATTGGAATAGAGTGTCAGTAGTTTAAGGTTCCAAAACTGATCAGTGGGCACCCTAAGGACAAGGAACAAGTATAGCCTTTTCTGAAGTCACATTATCAAAAGGTCTTAGGAGGTGTTTGTGGAGATCTAGATGGCCTAGGGACAAGGAAGAAACATGACTTTGTGGAAGGTATGGAGAGGCAGGATAGAGTTGAATGGACTACGTGTACATGGCAGAAGTGAGGCCTACAATGCAGTGAGGTCAGCTCTTGGTACTAAGAAAGTCAGAGCACTGAGTCAGGCCCACTTTTATTTTTTCTTAAACTTAACTTATCATAACAGAAATTGTTGGGCTTTAGAGAGTTTTAATCACATCTATGTCTCTCTTGTTTTATGAAGTTTTTTTTTTAAATCGATTAATATTATTAAGCTTATTACTGTAAAGGCTAAATCAAAGAGAGGCAGAAGTATGAAGCACTCAGAATTTCCATCATTTCCCCAAGATAGTAGATATGTTTCACATGAGAGACCACTTGGATCTGCAAAAGAGACCAACTCAGACTTGTTTCATCTCCATGTTATATTAGGGACAGAGAGAGACACCAGTCTTCAAGTCTATCTCTGACATCTTAGCTAAGCCAAAGTCAAGTGTGCATTCTGTATGGATTCAGGATTCTAGAGCCTATGGCTTCTTCTAAACCTCTGAGCCACCTCTCCAGCCCATAGCCTATGGCTTCTTAAGGGATCAGAATCTCAAATAAGAAAATGTAGGGATATACCACTGTTATTCTTACAAATCAATCACAATAATTCAAACTTCATTGGGATAAGAGGAGAGATAAATGCCTATATTTAGAAAGTTGTGCTTCCTTACATATATCCATGTCTGGGCTCCTCAAGTATAGGATTGATAAATATGAGAATAGCAAAATGGCTTTCTAAAAAAACACATCTAACTATTTATAGTAATTTACTCACTGTGAAACAGAAGTTCTATAGATATTCAGCGAATGGTCACTGAAGAATATGTATGGTCATGTCCCATCCACAAGTGAAACTCTACATAAACGCCCTGTCAGAATTACAGGGGGAATTATTCTTCTCAATTATGAACTGGAATTTTATCATTCAAATCCCACTTTTTGTAGTACCTTCAGGCCTTGACTAAGCTGGCAAAATATTAAATGGGTTATACTACATCAAACATAGGATAAAGATTGGGAACTTGTTAGAGGAATAATTAAGAAGAAAATAGTAGAACACATCATTTGTGTTAGAAGATGCAAACTCCCTTCTTCACATGCCTTTCACCAGCCCTTCAGTGAGGTCTCAAAAGCCATGCTGGCTAATTTTTAATCAACTTGACACTAACTAGAGTAGCTGAGAAAGTGCTATCCTAAGATTGGCCTGTAGGCAAGTTTGTGAAGATTTTTCATGATTAATGATTGATGTGAGTGGGTCCATTATAGTGTAGGTGCTACACTACCTAGGTGGAACGTAGCAAGTTACTAACCAGCTTTCCTCCATGGTTCTAGCTCTGCTCCAGTATCCAGGTTCTAGTTTTCTCTTGAATTCTTGTCCTGAATTCCCTCAAAGAGAGACTTTAACATGTAAGGTAACATAAACCATTGCAGTTCTATAGTTCTATGCTTTTGGTCATGGTATTTGTCACAAAACAGAAAGCAAGCTAAACAGCAGCTATGAGTGAAATTGGGTTGTATAATCCTCTATAGACTTCTCCTTCTTCTTCTTCTTCTTCTTCTCCTCCTCCTCCTCCTCCTCCTCCTCCTCCTTCTCCTCCTCCTCCTCCTCCTCCTCCTCCTCCTCCTCCTCCTCCCCCTCCTTCTTTCTTCTATAAATTCTTACAATGTTGTATTTTCCTACAGGTGCTGTTAATATAACTACCTTAGATAGAAGTTGGTTATTACTCAGTGGCCCAGATAATACAACATTCTTTCAAAAATAAAAAAATAAGTCAGCAAAGTTGCTGGAATTTCCATTCTAAAACATGGCCTTTTTTGTCCTTGAAGCACGAATAGAAATGGAATGATACTCAAACTTTTTTTTGTCAATTTTCACAAGTTATAAAGGATATTACAATTATTTTGTGTAAATTACATTACCAATTCTAAAAGTTGCATAAATTTTTACATTTCTGGAAGCAAAAGTGTTATAATTTGACTTGCAAATAAGTTTAGCAAACAAACACGCTTCGGGAGTTGACAAAAAATGGGCATAGCATATATACAAATATAAAGCTTTATTTAACATAATATGATAGGTAAATCCTCAGTGAAGGTGAGAGATTTGTGCATTCAAAAAAATATCCATCTAGCTAGTATTGCTTGTAAACCCTGTAACTTCATACATAGAGGTACCTCTTCCTTTTCATTTGTATTGCTGCTAGCTTCAAATGCCTTCATATCTCCATCCTTTATTATGGCCTGCAATTTTTCCCTGGTATTCAAACTTGATCCAAACTTGACCACTTAAACACTCTCCTACAATGCGTAAGGTGGCCCAATGATGCAAAGGCTTGTTGAAACTTGTCAACTCAAGTTCTATCCTCAAACCCATGTAAAGATAGAAGGAGTGAACCGAGTCTACAAGTTGTCTTCTGATCTACACTCCTCACATCCATCATACAGGTGCACAGACTAGTAATAAAGCACGTATTTACATCTACACTCCCTGAGCTACATTGCCCCCCAACTGCATCATACGCCTAAACATGCTATCAAATATTGTGCTTCCTGAGTAATTATATTGCCCATAATCCCCCTTTAACTGCCCCTGTATGTAACAGTTGGCTGAATAGACTACACTTTTGACATATTACCTTTATCCAGAACTTGTCAGATCTCTCAATCATGTATTGTTCCAGTGGAGTTTTATCCTCTTGGCTAACAGGCAACTTAAGTTTTCTAGTGGTAACTTGAGGAAGTCATATTTTATCCTTGAAATTAAACTAAGGGTGCTTTAATGTTCAGCCTTCAGCATTATTTGTGCCTGGACTTGAACACATTTTACCAACATCTCAGAGAAGTTTCTTCCTTTATATTCTTTTATATATTTTGGGATTTGAAAGTGAGCTTTGGTCTTTAGGGAAGCTTGTTATGCTAAGTCAGCTTATCTTAAATGTTCCCCATTTCCTTACTCCATGTTCCCATCCTTCTTTCTTTCCTCCATCCCTTCCCCCTTTCTTATTTCTTTTCTTCTCCTAGAATGTTTTCTCCATTCTTTTTATTTATTTTGGATGAGAGCAACTATTTAGAGTAGAAAATTTATTTTTACATATGTACTTTTCTTTCCCACAATTCATTCATGTGTTCCATAGTATTCTTGCTTCAGACTTCAATTTTTTCTTAATGTTGAACATATTTTTATATCCTTAATTTTTTTGATAATTTTTTATTTAAATTTGAAACAAGCTTGTTTTACATGTCAATCCCAGTTCCTCCACCCTACCCTTCTCCCCTGTTCCCCCACAAACCTCATCCCATTCCTTTTCTGCTCCCCAGGGAGAGTGAGGCCTTCCATGCAGAGTCTTCAAAGTCTACTATATCATTTGTAGCAGCCTAGGCCCTCCCCATGTGTCTAGACTGAGAGAGTATCCTTTTATGTGGGATGTGCTCCCAAAGTTCATTCATATACTAGGGATAAATACCGATCAAATACCAGTAGTCCCATAGACTGCTTAGTTCTCCTAACTAGTTGGTCATTTTTATGTTCCATGTTTTGCATTCTACTTGTTAGCTCTCTATGGCTATCTTCAATATTCTAAACCTTTTCCTCTAAACATTTTATGCTTTGCATTCTAATTTTAAGCTTTCCATTGCCATTTTCAATATTCAGGAGGTCTGGGTTGGTCTGATGCTGGTTTCCTAGCTATCAGACTGGAGTCCATTAGCTCCCACTTGTTCATATCAGCAGTTTCTGTGGATTCCTCCAGCCTGGTCTTCTTTTCTTTGGTTTATAAATGTATTTTCTTGACTTGTGTGATGGGATATTTGTACACTGTGTAAAGATGTATTTGCTATGATTAGTGTAATAAAAAGCTGAGCAGCCAATAGCTAGGCAGGAGAGAATAGATGCGACTTCAGGGTAGAGAGAGAGAGAGAGAGAGAGAGAGAGAGAGAGAGAGAGAGAGAGAGAGAGAGATAGAATGTTTGTATGAAGAAAGGCAGAATCACCACCAGACTCAGAGGAAAGAGGATAAGCAATCTAGAGTAAAGGTAACTGAGCCACATATAAGAACAGATTATAAGAGATGGGTTAATTAAATTTATAAGAACTAGTTAGGAATAAGCTTAAGCTAAGGCAAAAGTTTTATAATTAATAATAATTCTCCATGTCATTATTTGTGAGCTGGTAGCCCAAAGAAAAATCTGTCTACAGACTTGTGTCTCTTTTCCATTAATTTTTAATCACTCACTTCCCCTATAATATGATTAAATTATTGACATTCAGATTATTTTCATTTTGTTCAGATAGAAAGTCCCAACTTAGAATATCTTGAAATTTTAATGCAAAAAATGCACTTGTCAGAAATGAGACTTAGACTTTTGGTCTTTGCCTAGTCTAGCCATGTGTGATATGATGGTTTGTCTGGGTGCTTAGCAGTCAACTTTAGCTTCCAGTTCCCCCCATGTATGAGGATGAATTAAAAATTGTCTGTTAGATTATAGCATTGCTCTGCTATAGTGCCTGGTTTGTTAGATGTATTCAGTACAATTTCAACTCAAGAAACGGTCAACTGGTAGTGGTATTATTCAGATATAGTTCAACTGTGATAGAGGAGCTTACTGTGGCTTATTTGTACTTACTAGAACTTATTTGATGCAAATGGTTTTACTGGCTAATTTCTTTCATAAAATGCTTTGACACTTTCTTTTATTCCTTTTCTGCAGGGTAGATGTCCATTTGTGTTCAGTAGCAGATGGAGTGTGGGAAAAGAAGGAGAGCTAAGATGAGATGTGTTGAACACCTGTGTCATGGTTCCCTCCAAAATGTAAGGTTTGCCTATCACTCTTTCTTCGTTTGTTTTCTACTCTGGGAAACGTCATGTGTACTTAACTTCCTCAGTTATAAACTTTGCTTTATCCCATTTTCCCTCCCTGGATCGTCCCCCAGTATTTTCCAGCTACCAAAAGAGTTAAAGGAGATAATGTCTATTTGCTCCTTCCAAGTTTGTTCCTGTTAGGAAACAGTCATCAGTACTTGTTGACAGCACATTGTGTCTAGAATGCTGAAAAATTATTAGAAGCCAAATACTTTGCCCTAACTGCTTTGCTTTATTCTAAAATCTTATGTAAGTTCATCTTGACTTCTTTACTTGTGGGTAATTATTACTTTTAGTTGCACATCTTATTTGCCTTGTTGATAGTGACTTCTTTTCTTTTGAAAAATTGTTTGGTCATGTGTGAATACAAAATGGAAAGTGGAAATTATGTGATATGGTATCTCTTACATTGCCTTCTTTACTCAAAATTCTAGCAGTTGAATGTTATTTATTGTCCAGAAACTTATCTAAGGATGTATTGTGTTTAAAATTTTACTTGAAGCTACCATTAATGACAAGCCATATAATTTATTGCCTGTTGAATAAAGTGTTTTTTATCTTTCATTTTCTTTTACATTTGTGTACCAGCTTTTAATGTAAATTACATTTTCATATTCGTGGCATAGTGTACAGCTCTGAGTCCAGACTGACCACAAGCCCTATTGTTTTGCCAATTTGTTCAAGGACTCCTACTTTTTTGATTTAAAAGTTCTATACTTTATTTGTTCGCTGTGTTCATATGTTGATTTCATACCGTGCTTGATGCTTTCATTATGTTGTAAATGTTTGTCCATATTCACTAAAATAATAGAAATTGAAATGCTGTGTATAGGCAGGAGCTGAGGCTTTACTTAATTAAACAAAAATAATGATCTAAAAAATGCAATGAAAGGCCAGGGTGGGGAACAGTCTAGCTATAGAAAGCATTTGTATATAAGAGAAAAGGTGGGGCTTGATTCAAGAAGAAAAATTAAGCAAAAACAAGGCCAGAATGTTTATTTAGAATATTAATGAATGAGAAGCAGGCCTTTTCCACTGTGTGTTTCTGAAGAATTGCCAAGCTTCCCTGATCTTCCTTCCTCATCTCAGGTGCACAGGCCCTGGTGATGAACACCACCAGCTCTTTGTAGGGGGCACACAGGTGGGAGGGAAAGTCAGAACCTGAATTCTTCTGAAGTATCTCCCTTTATGCTTTCAGCAAGCATCATTGAGGGCTGCGAGGATAGAGGTAGAGGGGACACCTAGGTCATAAATGGTTTCCAATTGAGGGACAAAAGTGATAGGACTATGACCCCCATGGCGCGTGTGTTTTTCTTGTACCTTTTGCTGATTTTAAGATGGTTTAACAGGGCAGGGATATGGCTCAGCAGTTAAAGACTAGACTCATAACCAAACATATAAGATGGTTTAACAGAAGTTTCTCACCCTGGCATATTGATTACAATTTCTACTGAGTCTTGTAGCTCTTCTTCTTGAGCGGGAGAAATCCACTAGGAAAGGGCAAAGTTTTCTCTAGTGAATAATCTGAACAGTAGAAGTACTTACTTTTTCTCAGCAGTGGCTTTGCCATCTGAGTGGCTCCTGGGTAGTGAGTACATCCAGCTATGTTGGTGCTGGCTGGGTGCAAATTATTTGCATCTGAAGGCTTCTGCTTTATACCATTACCTGCCTACAGCAAAACAGGGCCCCTCCAGTAGAGAAGTCTCTTTAACCAAATATCAAACAAATTAACCTTTTGCTGTGTTCCTAGGAGCCACGAAGAGAAGGAACTCTCCAGTGACATCATGATGGCAAAGGTTAGCCTAAAAGTAAAATGAAATCATCCGGCCAGGCGGGCCCTGCAGGGAGAATCAAGGCTTGTAATTAGATTGAAGGCTCCTAGGAAACAGAGCTCTGTTGCAGGCAGTGCGTTTGCAGAAGCTAATTGGAGTAAGCTTTTGCATCAGCGCTTCTGCTTCGCATCACTTACAGCCTTGAAAATAGCTGTAATGATGTATGATGATTGAGTCACTCCCTAAATTTAGCAACCCAGGCTGAACATGAATTACATGACGAACATGTGCTTGACGTTGTCCTATCTCTCACTTGATACTGCTGGAAGAACTCAGGCCTGGACTGGATGACATAGGGGGTGTTTTTCTGAGAGTGGCAGAGCTTGGAATGGACCATGCAAGCAGGTGCAGAGAACATTGCCCACAGGAGCAGCCAGATTCCCTCTGTTCTAACTCCTGCTATTACTTGCTTTATTGTCTGGTTGGGTGTCCTCTCTGCATTTTTTTGCTCACTTTATTTCCCCCTTTTTCTTTAAAACACAGTATCTGTAAGGAAAACTAGCAGTTGTTCTAAATGATTTCTGTGGTAAGTTAGTAAGAAAGAAATCTGATTATTTGGCGAATAAGCTGAGCTCACCAGCTGCCTGGCTATAGTGACTCAAGCACTCGGGAGGCAAGAGAAAGTGAGTAGGAACAGACCTCATCTTGTTGTTTGGTCCTCTGATCTCGCCAGAACATCATCCCACCCTCCATTTACATACTTCTCTTCTGGTGCTTCTCAGGATGTACCAACCTGGTGAGTTTTTGTTTTTGGATGGCTTTGGGGTTTTAAGTAGCTGTCAGCCTTTGAATTAAGACAAGTAAACATCCAGGACACCTTCTGACTATTACCCTCGAGACAGTCACCATGCTCAAATTCTCTAAACCTCCCATCTCCATAGAATGAAATTCTGGGACAGTCACTGATTGTCACATAATTGGCATTCATAAGTATGAGCTTTTATTTTGGCAACTAGGTAATAATGGTGAAGGTGTGCCCTAAGCGACTTACTTTGGTAATTGTTTTATAACAATACTAACAAAATTAGCTTAGATTTATGTAGTTTAATGTGCACAAGGCCAATGCTTAAGTATGTTAAATGGAGATGGTATTTCAAGTTTACAGTAACCTGTTCTGTATTTATTGCACAGGCAGGGAAACAGAGGCACAAACAAAACTGATTCATCCAAAAATTGCAAAGGAAAGTTCTGAGAAGAGCCATATCTCAGAGTCCTCCATAGATCCCAAGTCTCTGTTTTCAACACATCAGCATAGCTATCCCAAAGCAAAGCTCACATGAAGTCTGTTTACTTCTTCTATCTGGATGGCTTTTACATTCTGCACTAGCTCATCTCTTGTCCTCTTTCAAATCAGACTCTGGATATTATTTACCATCTGCCTCTACGGGATGCACTTGCCAAGTCCCGTAATTTGCTATAATTGGCAAGTTTTCAGTGTACATAATTTATATTAAAAAAAGCTACCCTGAAAAAAAGATTAATTAAACCATTTCTGCTGGGTCCCTAAAAGTGCAGCACTTTCCAATAAAATGACTTGAGGGCCTTAAGGTCTTCTGTGTGTGTGTGTGCTGTCACAGCTGAGCACATTAAAAATGTATGTTGGGTTGGTCCCTGGTGCCTCTGTGCTGGTCAGAAAGATGTTACTGGCACCTGGGTAACATCACAAATACTCACTGAATTAAACAGCTCACATTTGCATCCAAGTCTTTTGTTCCAAGCTTCCCAGACATTAGAAACTACTAGACTGCAGTATAATTTATGGATACCTCTGTGTTGGCAATTCTGCTACTGATATGATAGGGAACACTAAGAAAAAAATACACCCAGATGTACAGAATTCTAAATAGAGTAAGTGAGAGACCACAAAATGACTCAGACAAGCAGCACATGTGGCTAGGAAATAAGTAGTCCACATTCTCTTCTCTTTCAGTTCTTTTAAGCCTTCCATTAAGCTCATGGTCCTAGAGACATATCCTAGGTTAATGGAGGCATCCTCATCCTTCTCCAGTCCAGGGTAATGTTCCTGTGGGAGCATATTTCTCAGTCCATGCCTATCGGAAGCTAGTATGTCTTGTCTTCACTGCAAATATAAATAACATAACATTTTTCTACCTTTTCCTAGAGTGCATTTTTTTTATTTGCCAGCCTGTAGGTAGAATATATAAAGTAGCACATTGATAAACATAAAGCTGCCATATATTTTCCTTTTTAAAAAAATCTGGAATCCTCACCTTCTCATTTTTTTTTCTGGTTTTTCTCCCTTCCCTTCTGATTCTCAGCTCAAAGAATACCATGTTTACTCTACCACTTCTTGAGCCCTGGTTGATGATGTCTTATTCTATACATCAGAAAATATAAATAATTCAAAACATGTGGTTAATGCCTTTCATTGTCCTTTGGAACCAAGACCATCCAAAGATCAATCAAGTGCCTATTAGAACACCTCACTAATTGAACGCCTCAGACTATGAGAAACTATGTGTTCAAGGGCAGAGTCCCCCCCCACTCCCCCTCACTGTGGAAAAACTGAAAATAATATCAGTCAAGTAGGACTGGGAAGCCCGAAGGTTTATGGCTTTGTTGGATGTGAGCCCATTTTATGTTTACCAGTCAATCTTAGTTTATTATTATTTTTTAATCTGGATATGGTCTTTCATCAGGTCATGACATCTTAGTTATCAATTAATGAGCAGAACAAAGCATGCTTATATTATATATGGGTAGGGGTTTTGAACATGTTTGGTCAGCACTCTTAAGAGTATTGGTTGGCTTATTTTCTCCACTAAGCACAAACTTCATGATTGGATGTTATAACTTCGAGGACTTGGTACTTAGTCCTATGTCTAATGTCTCAATCACTCAGTAAGACTCTATTATAAGGCTATGACTGTGTTGTTTAATTTTGCCATAGTTGGTCCTTGCATCATTATTCCAGGTCAGGACAAGGATAAAATAGATTCTATTTTCAGAGCATACAGACATGGAATAAGTGATGTCTTGAAAGTCTTCCTATGTCTAGAGAAACTCTATGTAATGGCTTTAGTTTTTATCAGTTTTGAGTATTAATTTCATTTAAATGCTTTTGTTTGTTTTTTATTATTGTATCTAGTTGCCATAGCTGGCTAAGAATGTGAGTAAAATCTTTCCTCTTTCATTGTCTAGAGAATACTTTGACCTTTTGAGCATGGTCTGATCATAACACTGAATAAAATTGTCTTTTTAAAAAAGAAAAAGAAATCAAATAAAGGAGTTTTATGCCAAAACTGAGTTTACCAGCTTCTAAAACCAAATATTTAACTGAAACCATCAATAAATGTATAGTTCCAAATTATTTGTTCTGAATCATAGCTCTGGATGATTAAATTACTATCAGGAGTTACATATATATATATGTATATATATATTACATATGAAATTCAAATATATATATATATATATATATATATATATATATATATATATATGTCCATCTTCAAAAATCTAATGGCAATTTATATATGTCATTTTCTTTCTCCTCAAGTACTACTTCAAAAAATGCTGTTGCTGCGAAAGTGCTGCTATGGATATCTATTTTCCATTTGGATTGTGTTTAGAGATCTACTCCAGAGACTTGTAAAAAGGGCCAAAGACCAGGATAGTGTTGCCAGGAACTCATTTGTAAAACGTATTGTGTAGCAGAGAATTAAGGAAATTTCCAGAAGGTACTCAACCTTAAGAGGTCTTCTCCTACTTAAAAGTATGGTGTTGCTAGATTAGTTAAGGTTACACCATATCCACTATCTGTAGACCATTGACATGTGAAAATCTGTAGAAGGTTTCAGATGTTGGCCCTACAGCTTAGGTTGTATTTAGATTGGAGAATTGGCACATCTTATCTGTTGAACTTGTAGATCAAAAATGCCTACATCTAAAGTGTTTAGCTTTACCATTTTAGTGTGAAACCTCTACAAGAGCAACACAAAAACAAACAGATGTTCCCACATATCAGTCAACTCTATTCTGGTTTCAAACCCAGGTGGTTGGTTGACTTTGGCTGACAGACTGTTTGCTGATACTCTTCTCTTATAATAAGTTTTCTTCAAATGACACACAAAATTAGAGGTTTACTCTTCTTGCCTTTCATAGAAATGTCATCTAAAAACAACTACTTAACTCACTTTCAGCAGTATAAGATGCATCACAGCTGTACCTCTGAGTTCTTTCACTTGAAAATCTAAATAGAATTTTTAAAAAGTATACAAAATGCTTTAAAAATTATAAATATTATCATTACATTTATTAAACTCTCTTAATATTGAAAATGAATTATGATTCTAAGAAAAGGGAATAAAATAATGATGCAAAACCTTCATGAATCCACAAAAGCCTTGAGTAGGCTTGCCCAGGATTTTAGGTTTTAGGTTGAATACTGTCCCAGAGCTAAGCAATCCTATCTGTTCCTGAAGAATAGTGGTATCTAAGATATAGAAACTGCTCTCCTGGCAGCCCCAGGGCTATCTGATAACCTCCATCCTGTTGCAGCTACACTTGCTGTAGGACACTGAAACTTAACACTGGTCTCACAATTGAAACTTTGTACTAAACTCATTAATGATTAAGAATATTGGGGATGCCCTTTGTGTCACAGATGTTTAATGCATGAGTTTGAGGGTGCATTTTATGACCACTTCATAATGAACAATTAAACAAACAAATGAAAAGAAAAACACAAACTGGTTCCAAAGCGTTTGTTTCAATTCCAGAAACCAGGAAGATGGAAATCAACCAACAATATGCTCCAAAAATATGGTAGTTTGGATGGGAGAAAAAAAATTGTCTCTACATTGAATTCCATTATTTGTAGTCATCAAATTAATTAATTAGTTGGCACGTGGTGGTTGCCAATGGAAAGATTATTTTAACAAAGAAAGCCATAATCTCAACACTATGACCCACATCATAGGAAAAGATGAATGATAACTAATTCAAATGACCTTGCCTTTACTTTTATCACAACCCTTACTGTGCACTCTGAAGTTACAGCTAAGAACTTGGTCTCTGTTGGCTGTGCAAAACTTGTCTAAGCTGCCATTCTTGTTCAGGAAATGAGACTTGATTTTAATTTGAAGAATTGTGGGCTATCTTTACTACCATTTATTGATTGGTATAGACTTATGTCCTGGGTACTTTTCATATATAATTGCTAAGGAATTCCAGAATATATAAATTATATCATTAAAAAAGTAAGATCGGATCTGTGTTCCACAGGCAGCATGTGGTGAATGGATCTGGGTCTCAAGCTAAAGTCCAGATCAGATACACTCACTTTCATTCATTGTTACCAGGCTGACTAAAGATGTATCTTAAATATTTCCTGTGTTCCCATAGTGAAAAATATCACTTTCATGAGATTTTTTAAATCATTAGAGTCCCTAGCCCAGGTTACACCATTCCCGTCTTTCAGATGTTTTAAAAGATAAATGTATATGAAATATGGGTTCCTTCCAGTTCTCTCTCATTACCTTGTGATAGTTGCTTAAATTACATGACTAAATGTGAGTCTAAATGGAGAAAGAAAGAAACAAACAAAAAACCCAGGAGTTGGGTGTTAACCCAGAGACTGTACAATAGCAAGAAGGGAGAACTCACAATGTGCAATCAAATGCACAGGGCTGGTTTTAGGTCTTTTGAAGCATGCCACATGAATGGTTTTGTAAACTGAAAGTCTAGGACTTGTCCTGTTTTAGGTTTTATTGTGGTCCTAGAATGTTCTTGTCAATGGTACAACTATTGACAAGAGAAATTTAGGAGTGACTACTGACAGATAATTTCAAGAAAGAAGAGCTCAAAGGAAGTTTCCAGAAAGCAGTGCTTCTTAGAGTGGGCACAGCAATGAGTTTCCACTACTATGAAAATAGTGGGGATAAGAAAACCCCCAAGTATTGCTTCTCCTGGCCTCCGTTGTGGAACCAGCACAGCATGTTCAAACATGCTCCGAATTCTCCTCTATGCACTTTCTGCTTCCCTGCACCTTGCATGTTTAATTAACATTCATGGGTAAACAATAATATTTGATTCATTATATAGCAATCACATGAAAACACACATATTGAGATGATAGAATCGTCTATCTTCTATAAATCTGAATTAGGTAAAATTCTGTAGTTTAACCAGGTAACATTAGCATGGATATAAACAAATATATTACAGATAATGAGTTGAAGAAATTGGTATGAAATTGAATTTAAAGCCTTAATTTAAACAAAATATGTTCCCTAGTTTATATCCAATCAATATACATGGCATATGAAATTTCATAAAATATGATACAGTACATTGCTTCCTCCATATACCAGTCACTATTTTTGTAAGTGTGTATATTACTGGATGATAAATATAATTAAATAGAGCAAAAGCATGTGAATTAAAGCCATGAAGATTGTTTTTTCTTTATGGAATTACAGGCTTGCCAGTGAGCTTGTAGCCATTAATATTATGCTAGCAGAGAAATGTATTAGCCCCCAAGGGATAGATTCTTATTATCAGTTATGGATTTTGTTAGCTTTAAGTTATGAAGAAAAATGCTGTGTTTGTCTTTGAAGTCAAGGAAAGAAAATTGTAAGCAAACAATGTTAACTTCAAATTTAAGGGTGTTTGGTTTTGTACATAGTTTGCTCTATAGTTAAAGCTATGCTCTACATTGCACGCACAATTTCATGCAAATTGGACTTAATTTACTACATGCTTTGCCTCTTCAATTAAATAAAATGAGAGGATGATTTTTACTTTAGAAAAGTGAGAATTCAATGTGTTAAAATGTTTTACCTCTAAATTTTCTGTAAGTAGATTATGTACCCAACTGTTTATTTCAAATAATTTAACCAGGGTGTTCAGAGCTTAGCTTCTCATGGAATGCTTGGGTGCTTCCCCGGAGGAGCACTATAAACAAGCTAAACTACATTAATGTGGTGAACACTGTTTTTAAATTTATCTTCATATAACACCTTCTTGTATGCATTTTATTGTTGCTTTCCTCTGTCCCAACTTACCAGTCTTCAAAAACCAATTGCTTAAAATGTGTCGGTTGAAACCTCTGAAGAGATGGATCCAAGTCATTTTCTTCCCTTCCTTCCTTCCTTCCTTCCTTCCTTCCTTCCTTCCTTCCTTCCTTCCTTCCTTCTTTCCTTTTTTCCTTTCACTCCCGTCCTTCCTTCCCTCCCTCCCCTCTCTTTTTTCTCTCTTCCTCCCTTTCTCTCTCCCTTGACTTTACTATATCTTTTTTCCCAGTTCCCCCTCCCTCCCTCCCTCCCTCTCTCCCTCCCTCCTTCCTTCTCTACCTCCCTCCCTCTTCCCCTTTCATCCACCCTCCCATGCCCCCCGACCACCCTCCCCTCCAATCCACTCCACACTCCACATGTAGGGTGATGCCTTCCAGGAAGGGTTATCTACCTGTCAAGTCATTTGGAGTAGGGACTAGGACTTCTCTCCTGTCTCTAGGCTAAGGGAGTATCCCTCCATGGGGAATGTGCCCCCAAAGTCCTTTTGTGCACCAGGAAAACATCCTGGTTCCACTGTCTGAAGTCTAAGGACTGCTCAATTCTTCTAGGTGAGACCCATGTTCAGGGGGTCTGAGTCAGTCCCATGCTGGATTTCCAGCTATCAGTCTGGGGGCACATTTGCTCCTCCTTGTTCAGGTCAGCTGTCTTTATGTGTTTCTGTAGCCTGGTCTTGTCCTCTCTCTCTCCATCTGAATTGTAGTTCGGCTCAGTGTTTAGTTGTGGGTTTTTGCTTCTGTTTCCATGAGCTGCTAGATGAGGGCCCCATTATGGTTGATAAGTTAGTCGTCCATCTCATTATCAGGGAAGGGCATTTATGGCAGCCTTTCCACTATTGCTCAAATTGTTGGTTGGGGTCAGTCTTGTAGGTCTCTGGACATTTCCCTAGGTTCAGTTTTCTCTCAAACCTGTAATGGCTCCCTCTTTTATGGTCTCTCTCTCTCTCCTCTTTTAATACAAGAACAAGGATGAATACAACATTTAAAAAAATGCAGATCTGTGGTGAGAGGGGAGATAAACTATATTTGGATTTAGAATTATTTTTTTTAACATGGTATAATGGTAAGGAAACCTTTGGATGAGATACAAAAGTTCCCTAAATAAAAGTAATTCTTTTTCCCCAAAAATGGGTATATTTTCAACATAACTTTTCCTTGATATTTTGAAGTATCTAAAATAGGCATGATTAGTGCATCTTCCAACAAGATGTGGTCAGCCTTCCATTGCTACTGACATGAGATGAAATCCTATTTTGCATATTTGGTTAATATTGAGGGTCTCTGTTTTGGGTTTTTCCAAAAAGGCAATCTGTCCTCATCCTTCCAGATACTCCTTAACACAATGTTTGATTTCTGGGTGGATATATTTCTTATGGCTTATGTAAAACTATCACAAACTGAGTGACTTAAAACAATAAAACTTAATTACCTTACTGTCTTTGAAGCTAGGTGTTCAGAATCAAGGTATTGAAAAGTAGCTTCTGAAACTGGAAGAAGTCAGTTCTAATTCATTTTCCTTCCTGGCTTCCAGTGGTTTATAATGACTGTGGTGTTCTTTGGCTTTCAAGTTCAACATTTTTTCTTCCAAGTTACTTCTCTCCCACTCTTTCTTCCTTCCTCCTTCTTTCCCTCTCTCCCTCCCTCCCTCCCTCCCTCCCTCCCTCCCTCCCTCCCTCCCTCCCTTCTCCCTCACATTCTTCTTCCCTCCTCTCCTTCTTTTCTTTCATTCTTTCTTTTGAATCAATTTCTCTATTCTGTATCATAAACTGGCCTCAAATTCACTGACACTCTACCACCTCCCACCTCCCACTTAGCCTTCTGAGTCTCATTTTGGAGCTCTTGCTTCCTGAGTTCTGAGACAGCAGTCCAGACTTACGAGGCTAAACAGCAGCATTCAACCCTTGGTCTCCATGATGTTCTGTCCTCTTACATCTGTGTCCAAGTCTATGTCTTCAAATAAGGACATAAGACACAGTAGATTGAGTACTGTCCTTATTCTACAATCTGGCTTCAGTAACTTTATGGTACTGTAACCAAAATTTGTGACAGCACAACAAAGCTTAGAAGATTTATTTTGGCTCATGTTTCAGTCCATTATAACAGGGACTGCAGTTTCAAAACCTCAGGCTGAGAGCACCAACACTTGGGAAATAGAAGCATTCATGTGGTAGAAGATAGGAAGCTAAACAGCCATGGGAACAATGTCTGAGTACAACCTACGAGTCCTAACTCTCCTGACCTACTTCAGTCAGCCACATAGTTCCTCCTGAAGGCTCCCCAGCTGTTTAAATATCATGACAAGCAGGATCAAGCATCCACAACAGGAGCCAAGCCTATGGGAACTAGTTCAGGCTTAAGCTATGAAAACAACAACAACAACAACAAAAAACCCCTAAAAACTAAACAACATAAAACAAAACAAAACCTTCCTTTCAAATTAGGTCACATGCAATGCACAGAAATTTCTATTTTCAGCACATTTTGAATGGAGTGGGACATAACTTATCATATGACAAACTACTTACATTCTTATGCAGTCCTTCCTATTTTGTGCTTCTTGATTTTTCATTCATTATTGGAGAATGGCTCTTATGGCTGTTAAATTTCTTTTCTATGGCATGCACTTTCACACATATTTCTTAAATTAAGTCCAAAAGAACTGTAAAGAGAAAGTACTATTATTATTATTCCAGTATTTTTAGGAATGCATCTAAAGTTTAGATACTTAAGATACATTTACTTGTCCTAGCCTGGGAATATAGCACAGAGGTAGAACTGTTTCCTGGTACAAGTATACAAGCAAAACCTCAATATGAGCCCTAGTACTGGCCTCCAAACTAAAAATTTACTTTTTTTCTAGTCTCGGCTCTAATTTTTCCACATTAAGGAAGCCATCCTGAAAAGTCAGACAAAGTTGGATTTCCGTTATCTACTTATTCAATCATCTGGTTAGTGTTTGGCTTTCGGTCTGTACTAAACATTTCTTGAGACTGAGTCCAGTTATTTCCATCCATGGGCAAAGCAAAACTTGATAATATTGGTAAAATACATGTTGTAACAAGTAAGTTTTATCATTGATTAGTGATAGCTGTGAAAATTTCAATCCAAAACCCATTCCTAATGGACTCACTATTATTGGCAATGTCCCCTTAGTTTCCTATAGTTTGATACTCTACTTTGTATTCAAGATATGAAGATAAGTAAGACCCTTTACTTTTCTCAAGGGGTTCAACGTTTAACAGAGAAAGAATAAAAGAAGTAGGAAAAAGACTGGCTTCCTAAGGATGAAGAGGCTGGAGGTTGTGTTTGCATCACACCAAAAGGCAGCAAGGCAAGATGGAATCACTGGTTGGTAGATTTAAAAGTCCATCAGGGGCACAGACACAGACAGAGAAGCTGAAATAAGGGAACAAATCTTTGGCAGTAGATGCATTGTCATTGGGTTAGCTTTACCCCATTATATGAGCCTCTTCTTACAGAACTCCTGTGTAAAACACATCCTATCCTCTTGTTCCCATCAGCATATCCCACACATTTCTGACTCAGCTTATATAAAGCAGGGTTTTCTAGTTGCTAGAGTTGTGCAACTATATAAAAGGCTCTTTTGGGGGGTCATAAATTCCCAGTCCTTTTGTAACATTTAACTGTCATATGTTAATGTTTATGTAAAAGGAGTGTATCTTTTCTTTATTTGATGCCATGACACACATAGGGAATGGTATGATACACTAAAGTAACAGCCAGAAGAGAAGTCTTCTGACTCTAGGGCTAAATGGTCAATAGACCATGTTTCTTTGTGCATCAAGTATTTGTGTATGTAGGGGTGCACTCATCTATGTGAAAGTATGTATGCAAAGATTGTCATGAGGATGTCTTCCTCAATCAGAGTCTTATTTATTTATTTCTTTATTTTTTATTTCTTTATTTATACTTGAGATGGTCTTTTACTGAACCTGGAACTCAATATTTTGTCTTAACTGGTTAGCCAGTGAGGTCACAGGACCGTGCTCTTGACCTTCCCACACCCACCTTGCTCATATAATCTCCCCTATCTCTCTTCAGCTGGACTCCAGGAGCTTGGTCCAGTACCTGGCTATGATTCCCTGCATCTACTTCCATGAGTTACTAAATAAAGGTTCTGTGATGACAATTATGGTAGTCACCAATCTGATTCAGGAGAAAATCAGTTCAGGAACCCTCTCCACTATTGCTAGGTGTCTCAGATGGCATCATTTTCATGGATTACTAGGAATTTCCCTAGCGAAGCAGATCCATTTTTAAATTTCATTTATTTTACTTATTTGTTTGTGTTGTGTGCACTTCAGTTCTTGTGGAGGTCAGAGGACAAATTGAGGTAGTTTGTTATGTCTTTCTTCAAGATGGGTTCTCTGGGAATAAAACTCAGGTCATCAGTCAGCATACACTTCTACTCAATTAACAACTCATGGGCTGGAGGATGAGTCATTTTAATATGTTAATCTTTAGCTTAAATAAGGTAAGCCAGTGAGAATCCAGATTTCTCTATGAAGATAGTTTCTACTTACAGTGTATTATTCTGCTTGTTTGTGTTAATGTTGTATTAAAAATCCAATCATTTATTATCACCTCTCCCACTCATACATGCTTTTATCCCCCACAGCTTTTAGTTAGACTGAGCACTTGCTTTGCTCAGAACTCTGATCCCAGTGCATAGGACAAGGCATTGTGCAAACTCTGGATGTGTTGAAATATCAACCTGAAAAACTATATGGTATGGATGGGAAGAAGGGGAAAGTATTTTAGGGCATCTGTTATCTATCTATCTATCTATCTATCTATCTATCTATCTATCTATCTATCTATCTATCGTCTACCTATCTATCATCTATCTATCTATCTATCTATCTATCTATCTATCTATCTATCATCTATCTATCTATCTATCATCTATCATCTATCTATTGTTCATATGTCTATCTGTCTATCATCTATCTCTATCTATCTATCTATCTATCTCTATCTATCTATCTATCTATCATCTATCTATCTCGTAGCAGGAAAAGGCCTGGGAAGAACAATTAATCCCCTTTGTCTCATTGCAATAGTGCTTCTCACTTGCACTCATGGGTTGTTTATTGTCCCATAAGGACAAGTGTGTCATGTCTGGATACAATTTTGATTAATGCAACTTTCAGGGTGTTACTGGCCCAAAAGTCTGTTAAAGATTCTTCAAGGTGCAGAACAAGCCATGTCCACAAAGACTTAACCTTGTCACAAGTTCTCAGGGACAATATTTAAAAATATTGGGCAGGAGAAATACATGGGAACATTAGAGAAAATACAGCTACAAATTGGTAAGGCTAAGTTATAAAAATATATTGAAATATTGATATCAGTCACTTGATTAGGTAGAAGGAAGCTAATGACGGTTTTGTGGAGAGATGCAATAGAATTAGAATAGTTCTCTTAGAATCTTAACCTGGTATATAAATAAAGGCCTCCTGAAGCAGGAGTAGAAAGGCCTATTTGGTGATCACAGTAAAGGTTCAGATAAGATAATGAGGCCTTACACAGATTTATATTTCTTCAACATTATCAAGCTCAGGGACTGGCAAGGACAGGAGGCATTCACTTTGTCTTGAAAGTTTAATATTTTGCCTCTTTGATTCAGCATAGATACATCTTGGAGGAAAATACCACAAGTCTTGACTTTTTGTCCATAAATGCTTGGAATGCCCCTGAGGTTTGCTCAATGCTTCATATCACATGTTTTCATCAGTGAGGGAACGTTTAAAAACACGACTCACAATGACTAAGAACTCTGCAGCCTTAGTGAAGGAATTTGTTATTGCACCATATTTGGGAGTGGGATGAGTAGAGGAAAGGAGAGAGAGGGAGAGAGGGGGAGGAGGAAGGAGAAGGGCAGAGAGAATAACATAGCAAACCACAACCGTTTCTGAATTTCTCTTGTAGAACCTTTGCTGCTGAAATGCTTGCATGATGAGGATATATGGAAAATAGAACTATGGAATCTCTGAGTTAGAAGGTTATCTGGTCCAGCCACCTCCCCTTCTTTAATTCTTGTACAAAATCAAAATATTTAGCGGGATGGCTGATGACTCTTGTCTTAAAGATCTTCAGTTATTGGATAGATGCCAGCTTGGTCAGTCTGGGCTCATATTTGCAGTGCATTGCTAAGATTTTAACAACCTGGCTGTTTGACAAAAGTCTACTTCAAAAGTAACAGTTACCTTTACTAAGGTATAGCAAATGTGCTACGAATAAAGCCTAAATGTGCAAGGTAACGATAATAGTTTTCATCTGGATGTTTACTGGGAATTTTTGATATCTCAGTAGGGGGGAAACACCCTCCCTGGCTGTGTTTCAGGGCTGGCTTCCTCTAGACTAGGAAGAGCCAATTACTGTGGTAAACAGAGTCATTTATACATTAGCAGTTTTCCTGTCATCACCCCGATGCCAGCCTTGGGAAGACTGACCTTTGTGTAGCATAGCATGTTCTTGTCTTCTTCAGTGATCAAGCCAGACCCAGTTCTTTCACATTACAGATATGGAGAGAAAAAGCTGAGCTCTGTAGCAATGGTATGATTCAGGACTTCAAGGCACATTTAGTTCACTTAAGCTGTAGTGCTTTCCTGGTACCATATATTCTAAATCACCCATGTAGTTTCATCTCCAACTCAAGAGCCATGGAAGAGCCTTACTTTTTCTGGAAGGAACATTAGACATGGAAGCTTTAACACTCTTTGAAGAGAGCAGATACCTGCTCAAACCAATGTAATGCTCAATAAACTGAGTCCAGGAGTAGAAATTGCTCCTGAGTGCGGGTAGGGACGGAGGAATGGAAATATCTGATAGTTAGAAGACAGTTAATTTTAAGGGAGGTGATTAGTGAGGTAAAATTAACTCTTTGGTTTTCAGATATGGCCATTTGTAAGGAAGGCCTGTAGATAAGGTATGAAGAATGCTGTTGCGTGTATACATCATAAACAATGAAGTCAGGTCAACAATCCTTCCTCTAACATTAATCTCAATATTTATACAATGTTGGGGGACAGATTATTGCTATGACATCATGGAACCTTTTTAACTAACAAGTTTTATGTCTCTCTGTAAAACTAGTAATTCCTACTGCCATGTCTTATAAAACCAAAGAATATAAAACAAAGACAGCAACATGATCAAAGATATTTTGCTGAAGAAAAGTTAAAGATTTTTCTCAAAAGGACCTCTAATCTGTAAGTTCCATGAGCAGGATATACAGACCATTGATAGCCTTTAGGTTAGTTTTTAAGTGAATCATTGAATGGCATTACAGGGATTTGTAATTTTCAAAATTTGTCAAATTTTCCCTGTGCTACTATGGAGGACAAACTACTGGACTGAGGAGGTAGACAGGCAATGAGGTGGTTGAGTGTAGAGGCTTGGCTAATATGCCTAGTCCTGGATTTGACTCCAAGGTCTAGGAACAAATGAACAAACAAACAAAAAAATTAGGTTACTGGCCAAAATAAAACATTCAAGTCCCTTATAAACTCTTATGCTTACTTCTTAGAAAAAATATTGGACCACTCTATGTGGGCTGTTAAGGTATAAGAAATAGATACTTAAATATACAATCAAAATCAGCATGGTTTCATGATTTTTATGTAAGTTGCATATTTTCGACCTTCTATTTATTCAAACATCTTTTAGGCTTTTGTTTCCCTAAAATTTTCTTGAGTTATCTGAATAAGAAAGCAAGCAATTCCAAAGTAAAAGTCATGAATTTAATGGAGATATGTATTGTGCACACATATTGCTTTATATTATATATACTTATTTCATGTTCTAAAATTGCAGTTCATGAGCTGTCCCTTTAGGAATTGTGCTTTCGTATATTTAATATGATGAGAATTGCATTTGAATTTCCTAAATGAAAGAGGATATGCATGCTAGCTATTTGTGAGTCCCATGGTGTGTGTGTGTGTGTGTGTGTGTGTGTGTGTGTGTGTGTCTGTGTACAAATAATGACAGCAGAAGTTTTTGTGCTGATTACAACAAAGCTCCTTGCAATGAAGCAAAGTGCAAGCTTTTGGTTCAACTACAAAAATGATATTACTGCTATTTACTCTATAAGTGAGTAACGCTAGGAGAGCAAAGTCAAGGAGACAGCACCAAGGAGAGGAATGGGCAGCAATTTATCAGGTGGTGTTTGTTTTCTAAAGCAAATTCAGCCATCTTCTAAATAATTCCCTTAGATCACACAGCTAAGTCGGCTTTCTAGCCAGTCTAGTTTGTTAAGTGTAATTCTGTGGTAATGACCTGGTGACAGTGTGCAGAAACGTGGCTCAACATTCTGAAAAAACATTCCAAATGTGACTAAAGACAGGAATGAAGGGAGGGAGGGAGGGGGCAAGGAAGGAAGAAAGAAAGGAAGGAAGGAAAGATGTAAGTGGGGAGGGAAGGAGAGAGGGAAGGAGGGAGGGAGGAAGGAAGCAAGCAAGGAAGGAAATGATAGCAGCAGGGAATGAGGGAGACAACAGAGAGAGAAAGAGAGAGAGGGGGTAGAGGGGTGGAGGGAGGGAGGGGGAGAGGAAGGAGGGGGAGGGGGAGAGAGCTCAGGGTGGAACATTTTCATTTTTTAAGTCTTTATTTTAATTATGTGCTTATATGTCTGTGTACTGTTCGTGAATACTTGGTTATGCATGTGCAAGGTGCCTGCAGAGTCCAGAAGAGACCATCAGACACCCTGAAGCTGGAGTTACAGGTGGCTGTGATTCTCCATATCTCTGCTTTTAATAGCTCAGAGGGTATGCAATATTATGTGCTGTAGTTACTTTTCTGTTGCTATGATCAAATACCATGGCCATAAAAATACAGAGGGAAAGTTTACTTTGGCATATGGCTCTGAAGAGGGAATTCCTAACTGTGAGGAATGTGTGGCAGCTGACATGGCAGGAAGCTGTCTGTTCACAATTTGTGACACAGAAACCCCAGAGAGAGAACAGGAACTGGGTGGGGCTATGAACTCTCAAAGAGGCATTCATCCATCATGGCTACAAATCTTAAATGTTCTATAACCTCCTCCAACAGTGTCACAACTGGGCACCAAGTGTTAAAAAACACGAACCTATTGGGTCCATTTTTTTTTTTCATTAATCCCACCAGAACTACCAGAGCAAATTCTATTGAGGTTCCTATTCAGTTACGTCTTTAAGCTCAGGTACACTTGTGTATTTTCTTACCTTTTCCAAGGAGATGCTGTATTCTTCTGTAAATGAAGGAACCTTAAAACCTTTCACAAGATCTCGATGTATCTGAATCTTTTCTCTAAATTCAGTACCTCTTAAATAGCTTTTTAAAAGTTTTCTCCCATATATAGACAATGCCCAAGGATGTGCAATAATCTCTTTAATGATACCAAATTTTGCAAATGGGAAGCAATTGCAGGAAAATCATAGGCACTCCTGAAGAGGACTGTGATGCTGGGTTGGTAGTGAAGTATATTTCTAACCAGGAAATAAATAGGTTTCTATTTAGTTTTGTTTGCTGTTTTGGTTACAGACATCAAGTCCCTAGTACTGGTTTTTCTAGGAGAGGGCAAAAGATTTGTGAAAAAGAATGGGAGTCATAGGTGAGCAGAGGCAGAGGATGCTGACTAAATCAGTCAGGAAGGGGGCAAGGTTTACATTGTAGGTAAAGAGAATCTTTTTATTACATGGTGCACTATGATGTTGCTACATTTCTGCAATACTCACATTCTTATCTACTTTCATGTAAGGCCATATGGGTTTTACTTTTCCATCTTTCCCAAGACAAATCACACAAAATAATTTTCAACAAAGCCAAGTTGGATAAGAGATTTTAGGATCTTTGATCTTCGCATGAAAGATAATAAATTCCTTGCTGTTGTGGGCTTCCCCTGTGAGTTCCAGTGGGAACCCTTTACTTTGTTAGAGGACCTCTTCATGTTTAAATATGAATATGTATGCTTCCTAGGTTCTAGGGAACAGATTTAGTGTTTTTCTTCATCCTTCTCACTACCGTTTTCCATTTCCTACATCTCTTGTTTAATGTGTTGGATGAAAGAAGAAACAAAGTTGCAGCTTGAAGCCTTTGCCATGCACTCTGAGGATGGTTGGCTTTTGATACGCTTTTAAGATGGGAAGGCCGTTTTTCTTTTATTGATTCACTTTGAAAGTGAGATGAGAACTCACAGGAGATGGCATCCTCCCTGTTTTCCTGCTCACCTCTCTCTCCCCTACCTTCACTGTTTGAAAGCTCTAAAGTGTCTGCTCTCTCTCTCTCTCTAGTGCACACATTTTATGAAAGTTTCTTGTAAACAGATGCATATTCAATATTTAAAAACCTGGAGAGATGCAAATTTCAAGCACCTCCTCCTATTGAAAGCTGATATGTAGAAGATTTATGTTCATAATAAATCGGGAGCCTAAGACAAGGTTACTTAGGAACTACAGAATTATATAATGATATGTAGAAGATTTGTGTTCGTGATAAATTGGGAACCTAAGACAAGACTACTTAAAAACTATAGAATTATAATATAATATGATATATTACCACCTGATATAGTCTTGTATGTTTCAGCATCTATTTTTAAGAAATCGTTCTGAAAACTATTATTAAAAATGCTTTGGAAGTACAAATACCAATATGTCTGTTTTTGTTCTAAGCCTTTTAGAAAATCTCAAATCACATCACAGAGAAACTAAACAAGTGAAAAGAGATTTTTATGAAATTCTGTAGTAAGACTAGAGTCTATCTTCAGTGAAGTAGAAAGTTGTCACTGATGGCATGCTTGACTATTGTCCCCAGAGGATAGAAGTAGGCAGCTAAGACTGAAGTCCAACAGTTCTGACTGTTTAAGGTCATAGTCAAAGGAGGAATGTGAAGGAATTGTCAGTCTCAGGTTCTTGAACAATCAGTTCGGGGTTAGTGACTGTATTTAGTAAGCACATGGTCCATTTCTTGTACCACACAAAGCCACTCCTGAAGAGTAACCAAAATAACTTCATGATAATGCTCCTTGATAGATAAAAATTTTTCTTCTTATGCAAATCAGGTTGAATTGAAGACACTTTATAAAATTTTCCAAAAGCCTCATACATGAAAGTAATCTCTGCCACATCATCAGACCCAAAGTGACTGGTAACCAGTGGGACACTTTTATCTTTCTAAAGATTATGGTGAGCCTATCTGTGATCAAAATACTTGAAAGGCTGAGGGATGAGGTTCATGAATTCAAGGGTCAACATCAGTAACTTAGTGAGGTGAGCAATTTACTGGGATATAGTTTATTGTTAAACTGTTATCTAGTATAAATAAGGCCCTCAAACAGTACTGAAAAAAAAGTTTAAGGTCTTCAAGAACTTAGTTTTCTTAAGCATTGTATATGTGTGTTTGTGCTTATGTTGATCCTAATGCCTGAGACCCTAATGCCTGAGGCTTGCTGCCTGTTGTATGGACTGAAGTAGTCAGTGGGCTCTGCCAGCCTGCTTTTAGGTCCTGGTTATATAAAGACCATTTCACTTTGACAGAATATACACTTTTACTGTTGGTGTCAGGGATAGTTTGTGTATTTGAAGATCTTCTCAATTTTTAAAATTTTGCATCTAGGATAAAACAAACAATAAACTTCGGGGTTCTTTACCCTTTCTCTGGGCTTGGGTGTAGGGGTGGCTATGACTAATCTATGACTAACAAGTTTATCATCTGTTTTTTCTTCACCTTAGATTCTGGAATAGTCTTGAAGATGAAGTAGGCACATAATGCTATACAGTCTGGGCCCTGGCAAAACCAGGGAGCAGCCCCTGCAGACACCTTAGTCTGGGATCTGGGGATGCCTTCCAGAGTCAGTTACTACAGAGAACTTAATCTTGCTTTTACGTCTCTTCTATTATAAAATGGAAGCAGTGTTTACAGCATGCCGTAAATGTAGCAAGCTGATCTGCTTTTGTGGGAAAGGACTGAATTTATTAGGTAATGACTTTCAGGATACTGCTTTTTGTTTTGTTTTTGCAAACTGTATTTACCAGACATTATCATCTGCTAGAGAAATTTAATTCACTTTCCAAGGTATTTCAGTGCTTTATTTTCCCCTTCTGTTTTTCCACTTGGTTTTTATTTTTTGGAACTTTGCCACACTGAAGCATTCCTTACAGCTACATACATCTCCTGGAATGTTTTTTTCTCCCCTTCTAGTCCCTTTATGGACATATTCCAAAGATTTGTAGTTTCTTGCAATACCAAATAGATTCTTTTGTATTTAACAACCATCAAGTGAAACAGTAATCTATTTTAGGAGATACCACGTTGGATAACCATAAGCAGAAATGCTATCACTTCAGCACACTAAATATAAAGAATTCCCATCCCAATCATTCAGTATTTGAATAATAGAAGTGGACAGTAAAATTCACTAAGAGATAAGGATAAATCCAGAATCGACTCTCAAAATCTATTATAAATAAACATAATTTTTCTGATTATTTACTTTCATAAAATAATAATTAAGTGTGGAGAAATGACTTAGTGGGCAAAGTATTTGACATACAAGAATGAAGACCCGAGTTTAGACCTCTATCACCCATCTAAATGCCAGCCCTAGCAGAATGCACCTACAACCTCAGCTCTGGTAGGGTTGAAACGGCAGGATCCTTAGGACCCTCTAACATGAAGGGTGAGCTCTAGGTTCAATGTGTCTGAAAATAAAGTGTGTGGCAATATACATAGACACCCAAACCTATACCTCCTTCTCTAGCATGGACAAATATATACCCATGCACATACACACAGAATGAACATTCACACACACACACGCACGCACGCACACACGCACACACACACACACACACACACACACACACACATTCATACTAAAAATTAAAATAATTGTATATTTTCTATCTTGCTGAACATTTGAACATAGAATTTAGCAACACAATTAAAATAGCAGAATGTGACATGTTAGGGAAATTTTAACCTCTTTTTCTTACATCTGCATTCACTCCTTAGCCTCACAGCCATTTTGATGTTCTCTTTTCTGTTATTTGACTGTTTTTTTTTTCTTTTATCCCTTGTTTTGTTGGTTTCACTCTCAAACTAAAAATGCAGTGAGAAAAAAAATTCAAAATGTTTTAAATGTCAAGGATCATAAACAAATAAATAAAAAAAAAGATGACAAAAGGATTTTTCCTTATTTGTCCTGCTCATTGGAAGGAATAGTTGAAAACAGTGAGAATCTGGTTTGTAGTTTTCTTGACTTATCACCACACATATCACCACTTAATAGACTCAGATACCCTGATTAAATAAGCAAAGCTCATTCTCCAGTATAGTCTCCAGTAAGGATATGGTAGAGAGATGGGAAAGTGACTGAACATGTCAGCTTGATTGCTGCCAAGAAGATGACAGCATGACACACACTGTCAGACCCGCCATTTACCTCCCAGCTGGGTCACCTCCCAGGAAATCTCTAGAACTGAGCAGCTCAATGCACAATTCTTGACATGGGGGCTGCCTCCATGAATCCTTGCTCCAACCTTTCTTTGCTTTTTGTGTAAGAGTCAGTTTTTAAATACAGTGCTACTTGGAAAAGCAACAAATTGTTATAGTTATTTATACCTTGTTTAGCAGAAGACCGTTTTTGCCACTTAATAAGTAAGCAATCCAACTTATCTGAAAATGGGTCTCAAAACACATACTGTATACTTGCATCCAAAGTGCACATGTGTAATCTAGGATGCTAACCATTGCTTTTTAAGTAGCCATTCTAGTTCATTCCTTATATGCAATTATACTCTTCTCCCTTCTAAGTTTATCAAATAGGATCCCTTTTGTGCTTGAATGTCAATGGTTGGGTTACATACTCTTTTTCTCTTCAAACACTTCCTAAAATTTTTGATCTTAAAAGGGTTTCTAGCCTAACTTAGCTGACAAGGCAACTGAAGACCTTCCAATGATCCATCCCGTAGTTCCACTGTCCATTTCTTCTATTTCTTATTTTGATATGAACTTTTTTCTAATTTTAGTTACTTTATATTCTGTTATTGAAGAACAAGCAGGATATCTTTGGTATGATGCACTTTAACAAAATGGCTATAAACACACAAAAATTCTTGCCTGTGGAAAAGACAATGTAAGTTTAATAATGTTTGATCTTGGGTTTGTGCAACAGCTCAGAGGGTAAAGATGCCTGCCTTCAAGTGAATTTCAAGTGCCTGCAGATCACCCAAATTTTATCCCTGGAGAAAATCAACTCAAAGAAGTGGCCTTCACATTTGTGCTGTGGCACTCATAAGCCCATGCATATTCTCTCAAATACAAACAAGAAAAATATTTTTAAGATTCTTTTAGGCAAATCAAAAGTGATTTTTCTATAATGGCCACAGTAATGCATGATGATTCCTTCTGTAAATCGTGGGAACTGCTGAACCCCACTCACTGTCCTGGTAAAGTTCCTGGCAATTTTCTTCTCAGTTTAAATCGCTTCGAAGATAGAACCAAATTTGGCATTAGAATTGTAGATGCTCACAAGAATTTGCACGAGTAGAACAAACAATTTCTTGCTGCCTATTCCTCACGGGACATTTGCCAAGAAAAAACAATTTGCTTTGCTGCAAGAGCCCAGTCAGCTATTACTGGAGAATGTTTTTCCAAGATTACTTATCGTGATTTTAATAGGGCTTGGAGGTTTGTGTGGTTTGTGCAAAATGTTACTTACTCAAAATACCAAATTTCTCTCCATGTTCCTTTAAGCAACTGAAATCACTTCTAATTGTAATCTAATCATTAAGATCAACACCTCCTAAAATGAGTAGATAGGAATGCATAATTAAATGCTTAATGATGAAGTAGATTTAACTACTATATTGCTCCTCTAGACAGACACCCCTCCCATCTAAAGAGGCTTCTTGGTATATTACACAGGAGTTCAAGTTGTTAGATCCTAATTTGGTTTTTTAATTGCACACTCTTGTCATGACAGGATTTCTGCGAGGAATATACATCTTCAGTGCATCTTCATTGATTGATAGAATCATTCATTTAACAAGCATTTGCTGGCAGTAGTAATACACTTAACAGGCGTTATTGGGCTATACTGATCCAGAGACACAAAGACATGCATAAGGTAGTATTGTGTTCTCAATTAAGTCAAAGATCAGATGTAGCTGTGGACATGCAAAGAAAGAGCAACAAGGCAGCTTAATAAATAAAATAATAGAAGTATACATGTGGCTGAATGCTTTTGCTCCACACAAATCCTCCATGGAAATACTTGGGTATGAATTCAAAACTTGCCACAAGGTAAATATTTGTACATGGAGAGGGAGACCAAATAGAATATAAAGATCTGGGCAGTTTCGTTCAATTGTTAACCATAATGGTATAAGGCCAAAACCATGACTTTGAATGCTAAACCCAGAAAATCTGCTAGACTAGCAAAAAAAATCCCACTGGGTTTTTAGGTCCGTACTATAATTCTACCCAGTGGTTAAGAGTGACATGCATTGAAATTGTGTAAGCATTCAATTAGGATAAGTATCAACCCCAGAGCTGGAAATAAATTTCTTGTCAGTGGGGTATAAAGAGCATTTATTCCCTCTCCTAACAGGAAAGCTTCCTGGGAATTAATAAAATTTGATATTTGTTCTTAAAGCATCACTAATCATATAATGATGATGAGTGAAGCAAGAAGAAGAGATTTACATGCTTAGTTCTAGCAAAACCTTCAACATATCTCTGAATAAACATTTCTATTTTCCTTAGTAAATTATTTTGTGTAAAATCCTCTTTGAGATGCAGACACCCCTGATAGTTTGAGCAGTGACAGTATCCAGCCTGTGAGGTTGAAGACACAATGCTGACTTTCTGCTTCCTCATCTAGGGTGGAGGAAGAGTATCAAGATGTTTACATAATTTCCTGTTCTTCACTACTTCATGCTCCTATATGAGACTCCACCTGGCTAGAGGGACAGGCTCTGCTCTCCCTTTTACCTTTAAATGTGGAAAATTCTCCATTAGTCAGACTAAAATGCAAGTGCTACTTGGAAAGCTGTCTGTGTTTTCTGGTCTCATTAAAGCTATTCTGGACTACATGATAATGAGCATAACATAATTAAAGAGTAAACACCAGGCAACTATAACCAGAGTCTGTGCTTTCCAATATCCGATGGTAACAATCAGAGAATGAGTAATTTCTGCTCCACGAGGGTGGTCTTTGTACAGCCTGAACTCAACTTGATCTTTTTTCCCTTGTGACCAGAGCTTATGCAAAAATCCCTGCTAACTGTAGAGTTTCGGTTTTATTAGAGAACACTTAGTCTTGAGGGAAGAGGCAAGAGATGCTGATGAAAACCCTAAACTTGAGGCAGATAGAGAAATTCTGGCAGACACTGGCATCATTTTCAACGATGGAAAATTGACTAAGAAATTCAGAAGGTGAAGATTCTGGATGTAAAAACCTTGGTTTGATCAGCTGGAGCTTGAGAGAATGAAAAACTGAAAATTATCATCAGAGAAGATTTGACACTGTGGAAAAAGTGGTATCAATTGCATGGGAAATCGGTGGGTGAAGATTGTATGGGACTTAGATTTTTCATTAGTTTTAAATCACACAGTGTAGGAAAGCCTAGGGAGATCCTGCAGATTTGCTTTTCAGGGCCCCCATTGTGTCTGAATATTGATGCTATGGAAGGTGATAGGAAACTTCTAGCTCTTTGACATTCCATCTTCAAGGTGAGTGATGTTAAAAGGAAGACATACAGAATCCATTATTTCAATGATCTGCTACCTAAATGGATTTTAAGACCCTGTTATAGACCTATTGTGATTTGCCACCCTAGGAAAAGGGTAATTTATTTTGACCTGCAAAGAAACAGAATGTGTATGTTATTGTGGGATGATTAATTTTTTGGTTATTTTTTTATATTAATTTACTTTTTTATTTTTATTTTACATATTGATCCCTGTTTCCTCTTTTCTCCCTTCTTCTCCTCCTTCCTCCCTCCCTCTTTCCCTCTCTCTCACCCTCTCATGCCTCCCGACCACCCTCCTCTCCCATCTCCCCTTTCCACATGTAGGGTGATGCCCTCCCGATGATTAATTTTTTAAAGATACTATTTCAAGGTCAAGCCTTCTTGGGTCATAGCCTCATATTTTTGGAAATCTCTCCCTGTTCTCCAGTTCTGCTTTCTGCCTTGCTGGCTTTATAATGAGTTTTAATTGTTTTACATTTTAGTCATTTTAACTAATAATATTTGATACTACTCCCCATTGTCTTATTCCTACTAATTATTCTCTAGCTGCTGCCTGTATTTGCCCCCTGGCAGACAGAGACACAAATGTTTGTCATTTCAAGCCTCTAGAATATTTGAATTTGATCACTTGCAAAATTATGTTTCTCATTCATAAATATTATATGTCTTAGGCTAATCAGTGGTAGATATGACTTTGATTGCCACTTGTGTTTTCAGACCTGCTTGTTTCTGTTTTTTCTAATTCCTTAGATATTGTTTGTTTGCTTATTTTGTGATATTTCAAAGAAGAGAATGGCACATTTACTTGTCAATGGCGTTAAAAAATATACACAGCAGAATATCATTGACTTCATCAAAATATGAAATTAAGTTTTAAAAAGCACCAAGACACCCTCAAGTGAAGTTGTAAAATAAGATATAAATATCCTGTTGTGTTTTGTATGAGCCCTGGTAGACATTAGGACTTCTTTTCTTCTGGGATTTTAGATAAAGACATTATATATTTTAGAAGAAAAGTTAGACATATATAATTGAAGTATATATATATATATATATATATATATATATATATGGCAATAAGAAAAAGAAGTACATAATTGAAATATTCTATAATCACTAGAATCAACTCCCTTCCAGTGGTTTTATTTACAATTGCTAATGCTAAGATGTTGCAGAGCAGAGCTAACTTGATACTGTTTCTGCTGAAATTTACATATTGGTGGATTTCTTAACTAAAATGTAATATATAATTACACAAAATCTTTCTGATCCATAAAACAAGGAACATCTTTTTGTTTTTCAAGAGACTTATGGCAATCCCTTTTCCTTCATAACACTGAGGTGCAATAAAATCACTTGTAAAGGGTTTCTTTTAAACTAGGATTCATGCACCGTAGTTGAGAGCTGACCTTACATAGGTATGTACTTAGTAACTGTCTGTATTGTAGGGCATTTCATATTTTATGATCTTTGAACTAAACATAGTTTTGAACTAAATATAGCATCTCTAAAAAGTATAAGAACTCATTTAAAACCCATATACCTAAAGATCTGCCTATCTAATCGTAGTATTTCTTCATGAAGGTTTGAATGTAAGAAAATATGCCTTATCTTTGTCATTATCAATTTTTTTCCTACTATTTTAAAACTTCACAAATCTGTTAAATAGTAAAAAGAAAATATTTGCAGAACTTATTTAAAAGGAATTACATATCAATGACAAGTTAGTCTTTTGGAAAAATTTCTCAGGATTTTAACAAGAGGATCTAATTTATGAGAATAATGTGGTACATTTCTGTTTATAAAGCAGCTTTGGATCATGTTCTGACTGATGTGCAGAAATCCTGTTATTGTAACTGTCATCACCCTTGATTAAAGATGAAGTAAGAGAGAGTGGGATACACACTATTTAGGTTTCTTTTTTCATAGCATTTCAATAGTTCTATGCTATACAACATTGTTGCCTTTTAATTTGTTCCTTATTTTCAGGACAACCATGAGTTTGTATAATGTCGAGGTTGTATACATATATCAGTTTCTTGCTTTTGAATGGTTTGATTTGTTGTGTTCAGGCTTTTACTTTAAGGTAACTGATAGTGATAACTTACAGCCTTTATACCCATACATGAAGTTAAATATTTGCTGAGTTAATAGAGGCAGTATGTAGGGCAAAGTAGAGACTTTTGAAGAAAGGAATCTATATTTGATTGTACATAATGGAAGAAGTCATTTTTAAGACAGAGAAAACTATAATGGAAGCTGAAGTTATGTGCCACCTTGTTATGTTAGCTTGGTGACTGGGACATGCAATGCAGCAGAATTTTAGGAGTATAGGAATCAAGGGCTCAAACCCAGAACTAGTGTTGCAGGGTGCTGCTTTGCAAGATTCTATAATATGAATAGCAGCTTATGATACAATGATTCCCATCTCTGATTTCACATTAGAATGTCTTTGGGAGTGATGGGGAATAAAAACAAAACAATGAAAAACAATGACCGGAATTTACTCTAGATCAAGTAGGTATGGTCCCTGGCTATGGCCACTAAGTCCAAACTATTGTTAATACCACACTGATAATTTTGAAGTGCACCCAGGGATGGAATCACAACAGTTTACAGTAGACATCTGAATCTAAAGACAGGGCACTTGATTTAGTGCAAGATAGTTGATCACAGTAGAACCCACCCATCCTATTTCTTAGAATATGGGGGGGGGTCACTTAAAGTTCTCAAAAGCCTATTATGTTACTAACATCGGACTATTCAAAGAATATGGATTTCAGCCAGGCAGTGGTGGTGCATGACTTTAATCCCAGCGCTCAGCAGGCAGAGGCAGGGAGATCTCTGTGAGTTTTAGGCTAGCCTGGTCTACAGGCTGAATTTTAGGATGGCCAGGGCTACACAGAGAAACCTTGACTTGATAAAACAAACAAACAAACAAACAAAAATAAATAAAAAACAAAAATGGAAAGAGAGAGAAAGAAAAAGAATATGGATCTCTACCTGAAGTCTTTCCTGGATATCTTCATGATTCACCTACATTGGGATTGTTTGTAAGAACCACTTCCAGATCATGAAGAACAGCTTTGGCCCATGTTTACTCAGCACAAGTGCATGACACTTTCATTTACTAATCATTTTTTTTAAGGTAAAATTTGGCTTAGTGTAGAAAGAGTCTAATATATGCTTGCTTTGGAAAGATCTTGAATTACACTAATTTTGATATTGCTACTAGACACAGAAACTTACCTAGAGACCCATCTGGTTTCTTTGATGGCTTTTCTTAGATCATTCATACTGATATTTAACATAATACAATAATGGAAGATGGGGATGGGGTTTGAAGGAATACTGGATCTCCATTTAGGGCATGCAAAAATAATTGTCTTATTTAAGAGATTGTGGGTGTCCACTAAAGTACTAGCAATGAACTAATTATCTGAAACTTTGAAAGAATTGTTGATTGATAAATGAATGCAGAGAGAGGGAATTGCATTGGTTAGTTAAAAGAGGATAAGATGGCAATTAACTTATGTACAAAGAGGGAATGTTGAGTTAGATATGGCAGATGAAAGGAAGGAGTGATTAGAGATGAATTGGTACCTACCTGAACTTAGAAAATGTTGATTACATGAACAATGTTTCTTAAATTGAGACATGCACACAAATCACCCAACATATGGTCAAACATACCTGACTCCTTGGTTTCACTTCCAGAGATTCTCATTTAATTATCTGAGGTTAGACTCTAAAATTTGCAATTGCTAACCTGAAGATCACATTTATAGTCATGGCACATTTGAGCTTAATAGCATTGAGCTGGGATATCTTTTCCATTTGGTTGATTTTTATTTTGACTTTGGCTTTTCTAGTAACAGGCTTCGATATCTTAAGCAAATCCATCACCTTTTCTTGGGCAATGCTTAATGAACTCTCATGTACTATACACTGAGGAATGTTGTTAAAATACACACTCTGATTTTGCTAGTCCTCCTCTGTGGATAAACTTTTGTATCTAACAAGTTCCCTGGTGAAGCTCATGCTGCTGGTTGATGAACCAGTCTACAGATGGGAAATCTCTCAGCCATCATTTCCCCATATATCACATGAATAAAAATAAGTAAATAAAACTCTTTGAGTACTGTGGGGCAAAATAGAAATGTGAAGTGTTGGTAGTCGGTTGACAGAGACAGGAAATGGAAAAGACAACTTGGTTTTAAGTTGAGTGTAATTCAAGCACGTTTACAGAAGTATAAGAGTCAAGATGAAACAGGGAAGTGAGAAATTTTGCAACTGGGTACTCCCAAAAAGATGTAGATGCTTTACTTTGTCAATCAGTTCAGACTCAGACATTTATGAATGTTCAGTAGCTTTCCAAAAGTAGTATTTTCCCAGATGTTTGATCCATTGGCTAGAATAATAGGCGGATTTTCCTGGCAGTTCATAATTATATAATTCTAAAAGAAAAGCATGATTTCTTTCAAATGTTGGAGTATTTTATTATGATTTGATGATGTTCGTGCAATAGTTGTGATGGTTAATATAAACTGGCAAATTGACAGGATATAGAATTATTTAGAAGATTCATCTCTGGGTATGTCTATGAGGTACACTTTTGATTAGGTTCCTTGAAGTGGGAAAACCCATTGTATATGTGTTTCCATGGACTGATTTCTCAGTCTGAATAAAAAGGAAACACAGAGCTGGTTCTACCTTCCCTCCCAACTTCTATCTGCTTTCTGATTGTAGTTGTAATATGTCTAGCAGACTCATAGTGTGCTGCCATATTTTCCTTCCCATAAAGGACTATTTCCCCTTGAATTCCAAGACAAAACAAACCCTGCCTTTCTTAAATAGTTTATGTGATCCCTTCCCCACAGTAATGACAGAAGTAGTAAATTTACTTACTTTTCTTAACACAATTTTAAACTTTTCCCTATTTAGCTAGGGCCTTAATACACATAGTTGAGGATAGGCTTGAACTTCAGATTCTAGCAATATATGCTATACCTATCTCCTAGTTTTATTCTTATTTTGAAATAAGGCTCTGAATACTAGAAAAGATGTTAAAAACACTTCCCTTTTTTAAAACCATATGTCACTTCACTGACTGTGTTGCTTTTCATGTCCTTTTATTTTTCCTCTGAAAGTTTGAAGTACTGTATGTTAAAATCTAGACATTTTAAAGTTTGATTTGCAATAATCTAAACTTCAATTCAACAGAGAAATCTTTCTAACATTGATTTTCTCTCACGGGGTCATTCATAAACATATTCATCATACACAACACTCCACAAATATTCAATAATACATCAATCACTGGGCTGTTTACATTAAGAGACACAATTGAAATTGAACAATATAATTCAATGAAATTACCGGTCTCTTTATTTATTTATTTAACCCCAAGTTGCTTAGTCACTATAAACATTCATTGAAAACAATTCACTTTTCTGTTGTTTCTGGATTGATCTTTTCAAACACATGATTTTTCTTAATTCAGATGAAATACTTCATTTCTTTAAGTACATGGAAAGGAATTAGAGCCAGCTGAATGTAATAAGGGATGAGGAAGGAAAACTCCCAATAAAAGGAAATCAAATGTGTTTACAAGTCTGGGATCTAAAGACTTGTGAGGTTTGTGGTTTTGGAAACTATATTCATATGTTAGAGGAGCAAGTGATGAATGAAAGATAAACTTGAGTTTAAAATGGCCTGGATTCTTATTTTCCAGTGCACCCTAAGTACCTCTTTCACATAGAGAATTCCCTGGAATTTCAAAGAGCTTCAACTCAGGGGGGAAAAAGATCATTAAATGATGAGGTGGATGTAAATTTCTCAAACACCAAGATGTGTCTGATGTACCTGTTTCACTCAGAAGGCAGTAGTGAAGGGTGCAGCACTCTTAGCATTCATGTAAACACTGTGTATCTGGTCATCACAAGGAACCTCAAGTTGTCATCCCATGCAGTGGCAAACCTTGGGTTCCTAAATCTGTATATTGGTCCCAGTTCTCCTTTCACAGTGGGAATATGGGTAACACAGCCCTAGGGCAAATTAGAAGCAGAAGCTAATGAAAACCTTAGGAATGCTTCTTGGTTCTTATTTCATTTTAAATTGTCATGTCTATTCAAAGTGTGTTTTAGGAGCAGAAAGAAACCTGTCGAGGGAGAGAGCACCATCCTGAAATTCTGTTGCTATTTATTTACATGTGAAAATTGATCATTTCTTTTTTATTTTGTAGTGGTTATTTAATTATTTGTTTGTTTATTTTTGGACTATAAACAACCAGGTGGGGACTCCTGAAGGTGGCAGTCATTTTGAATCACTAAAATCCCAGTGATGGCCACCAAAAAAGACACTTAGCTACAGGAGATTTTGAATTTGTTGGCTTTGAAAATTTCATGACTGGGGGAAAAAAATAAAAGGAAAGCTGAAGGGAACTGGCATTTTAATTCCATGTGGTTGAGCTTTTTAGTTACATTCAGACACTTCTATTTTTATTTCTTAGCTGGGCCCATGTCCAAGTCGGAAGCTGCAGAGTTATTGCTCTCGCCCTCACATTTAGTACAATCTCCTGTAACACTAAGGTTAGGTCAGCTCTTTCCCTGTCCTTGTGTTAAACCTACAAATAGATCAGATTCCATGATAAGCACCAGTGGAAAAAGGACAAAGGATGGAAACTGAAACATGACCCTGCTCCAGCAGAATTAAAAAGAAATCCACCGCATCATCTCACATTTGCCTAGTGCTTTGGCCTGAGAACCTGTTTGGCTTCACCTCAGTATTGAAGTTATTCTTTCTTTTCATCTTCTTTTTCTTTGTCCTGTGGTGTTCTGATGCATTTGTAATGATAACTCTTCTTGTTTTATGCAATGGAAAAACTGTTGCGGAATACTTAACCTTGAAAGGCACTGACTGTATCTAAAAACAGAAGAAAAGGTCTCCCTTATTGTGCCTCCCGTTGGTTGTTTGGAAACAGGTGTTTGATGCCAAGTTTGTACTTCACTCTTATCAGCCCATTTGGTGAGATCAGAATGTGCCTGAATAACTCTGATGGTTAAAATATGTTGGTACAGATTTCTGCTACTGCCGTTCCAGAGAGTCACCTAATGCCATCCCTGGCAGTCAGCAGGGACCAGGCTGTGTCTTTTTCATGATTGTGACACATAGTGGAAATTTACTGGCTTCTATATGTCACCCTCCCTGCCTGTTGTATGTCACACTCAGGATAAGCCCAGCAGGGCAGCCTGCCAATGGCCTGGCAGGTGTGGTCGACCAACATATGGAACAATCCCTCTGAAAACAAAAACACTCATAATCTGGGGACCAAGTTTTACATTTTGAGTTTTTTCTTCATTCATAGATGTTATATTTGTGGTATCTATAAACTATTATTTTTAGGAAACTGGACTATTATAATTTTCATAATTTCATAATTATTTTTAGCATTCCAAAAGTTATACTTCATTGGTATTAAATATTACTTGACTTGTATACATTCTTTTCAGTTCTTATTTAATAATGCAACCTATAAACTCTTGTAACAATACTTTCATTTTCATACATATCTCCTCATTCAGGCTTCTTATAGAAACAAACTGTGTTATTATAGCTACTCAGCAATTAGAAAATATTCATTTTCCAACAAAAATTTGAATATTTCAAAGTCATGCTTTGTAGTTTTAAATGTCATAATATGGTCTTAGTCTAGAAATAACTTTTAGAAAAAAAAGGGTCAAGAATTATTCTTGCCACTTGTGGTGTGCTTTCATTTATTTCCAAACAGTACAGTGTTTGTCACATATTTATCTAGCTATTTATATGTTTATCTGATGCCTATCACTGGGATACTCAAAGGCTTTGACAAGTGTGCTGTTAGAAGAAAATACTGCCCAAGAGAGAAAGAATACTCTTTTGCACTTGATTACTTCAATGCAGCAGCCATAGTAGTTACTATATTATTTATTGAACAACCATTAGAAGGAAAAGAAGCAGAAATAGATCAGCCAGTCACTGAAGTCACAGATACTGGATATTATCTGTGGGGCATCTCAGATTATCACAGCTGTTTTCTTTGCATAAATGATAAGAAAAAGTTATGAAATTAGTGATTTATGATCAGGATTCCCAATAATGATGCACCATCTAAAGATGTTTCAATTCCTCATTATGATATGGCAGCTTCCTTTCATTATATTTTAATCTTTATAATATTTCTGCCTGAAAAAATTAACATTTTTTCAGTGTACAAGGAATTTCGATATTTCTTTTTCATCATAGCAGTTATTTGAAAAAGCTAATGTCAACTCTCCATGAAGATTATTAGGAAATGACAATATATAGGAATGTTGAAACAGTTACTTGAATCCCTATGGGAAGAATGTCTCCTTCCAGAGGTAGCTGAGAGAAAACTTAGGTATAGCATTGCCCTGTCTCTCTCATTCTTCCTGAGTTCAGATTACTCATTATAGATTCTTCTTTCCCACTCATTTACACATCTTCTACTGGACTTAAGAGAGGAAAATGTTCATATCTAAAAACCTTGCTTTAATTCAAGGCTCAACAGGATACTTAGATATTTATTTTAGTAGCCTCTTTCTTTATAGTGTTTGGATGAATCCTTTCTCAAATTTAGTGAATTTGGAGGCAGGCATGTTATAGGATCACCAGTAAAAGCAGTTATTTAAACAAACAAATAAATAAATAAACAAAGAAACAAAAAACAGAGTAGAGAGTTCAACTCTGTTTGTGTATGTGTGTTCATTTTGGTCCCATACAGAAAAAATACAAATGTAGTTAAGAAATGATTGTGAAGATAAAAATCAAGTCTTCCTGTGCAAATTCCCACTTATCTAGAAATAATCATCTTTAACTTTGTAGGGCATATCTGAAAATAGGTTCTTTTATATTCAAGTTTTTCACTTGAGTATAACATGTAAGTGAAATTTTAAGAGTATGATTATTTTGCAGTGCTAAGAATTACTGTATCTATATAACATTGCCACTCTGTACTCTTTAGTAAGTCAATTAAAATTTCAGATTACAATGCCCTCTTCTGCAAAACCTAGTGGTGAGACCTAGAGTCTCTCAGGATTCTTCAGGTTCCAGTGTTTCATGTTCTATGATCTAAACCTTTGAACTTAGCTACATATTTGCATATAAACATTTCTTAAAATGGTTTCATATCATTTGCTTTGTTAGTACTTGTGTGGCTAGAGAAGAATTAAAGACAGAGGAGGGTACACAAGGCAGAGAAAAGAGTCCTTATAGTCTAAACATACTTTTGAGAAAGATTTAAGGAAAAGGGGAAGATAAATATTTTGAGTGGAACTTAGAAAAGAAGGAAAGTGACTGCTAATTATAGTATCTATTTTATAAATGATTATTAGTGATTCTGATTATTTAACTTCTACAGTAATTCTAAAATGGCTATTAGTAGCCATCTGAAACTGATTGCTAGACTCTGGCTAAGAAAACTTCCAGAGACAGAGTTAGGAAGTGACACAGGGGTCATTTTCATGTCTGAGTGATATCACAAGTGCTTTGAGCTAATCTCAATACCAGAGAAGAACAAAGGACTAAATAGCAGTAGGGTACTAATGTGTGCTGATTATGTACTGTTCAGTCATCTAATACTGGCAATCATAACAATAGAATACTGACTCAGTATTGGTCCAAGACTGGAGAAATATCCAACACTGACTTTATTCATAAGTAATAAACATATTCACACAGATGATGCACATTAAAAATTACCCTCTACTAGACTGCCTACAGTAGTATCAATACATTATAGAAGGTTTCTATTGCACTTCAGATTCCTTAATGGGTGTTGCATGCCAAATGAACACCAAATGAAAGATAATTTATGCTTATTTGTATAATAACTAAGAAACTATCAAATATTTATTATTGGATATAAGCAACGGATATGGGAAGAAGAAATAACAGTAAATCTATTTTTTAAAGAAAAAATGCAATTAAGTCTTTAGGGGCAAAAGAATTTTCAGAACTATTATAAATAGAAGGGCCCATCTCAGCTTGATTACTTCAAAACAGCTTCCTGCAGCCTCCCACCAAGTAGATGAGCAATTAGAATAATCACAGCAATAAGTCAAAGGCACTTGCTGTTCAAACTTGTGTTGTGACTTTTTCTTTTGGCAGCACTCCTATGCTATTTCAGTTGCACACACACACAGACAAGCATACACATATTTAATGCCGCTTTAGTTGGTAAAAGGCAAAATGCCTAAGACTGACTTCGTGTTTTGTCTCAAGGTTAACTAAAGGGCACCGAATGAGTAGAGCTGTGCTGAAAAGAACAGTGGCCAAGAGAGGGATATTCTTATACCACAAACAGTCATGCAGATGGAAGTCTGGCCAACAAAACCATACAGCATCCAGTCTTACTGTGAGTCAATCTGTCAGCTCAAGTACAAGGTGACTCAGGAGAAGACTTGTTCTGTTTTCTGATAAATACTCAGAATTTCCAGTATATCATGCTTTTCCTGGGTACCATTGGTAGACAAGGTTAAGAACATTTTTTATGTATCAGATAAATGAAAAGAGGATTTTTAAACAACTAATCTCTATTTTCAAAAGAAATGAGATAAACTGAAAATTAATCTTTAAAAATTCTATTCCCAATAGGTAGAGATTTAAAGTTTCTGATTGATTCTGTATTTTTGTTTGAAATAACTTTATGGCATTTCTACAGCAGATGCTAGTTTGTTGAGTCAGTATGCTATAAATTGATTTTAAGAAGTAACAGGACAATAACATATTCTTTGTAAACCCAGTCATATGATTTCATTTCCTGCCTGATTTCTGAGCATTCTAAGGTTTGTCCTCGTTCTCTGGTTTATATTTTTAGATTTTCTAAGTTAGCAGAATTTTTAAAATATGAGCATTATAGAGAACTTCAAATAATTTTATTGTTTCCTTATAACGTATACGTTTTTAATACCCAGCATTCTGTCCATCCTGTTTCTATTTTTACAGCCTTGAGTTTGCTTGTATATGCCTCCAAATGCTTCCTTCCTTTTGTCTCAAGTTAAGAAAACTTACCATTTTGGGGGCAGGATTTCAACTTCAATTTTTCAGAAAATTCTATGAGAGGTATGCAGCCAGAAAAAGCACATGAAATAATTTCTAATTATCAAAGGGTAAATAATAGACTAGACTTATTGTTTTTATTGCTTTGTGATAGAAGGTATCTGTTTCTTTATATTTGAATGAAATATAGGAAGATCAGATTATATACACTGAAGCTATATTCTCGGGGCTCCATATTTTAAATCCATAAAGCACCTGCTTGATGAAAAACAACTTGAAGAGGAAGTATCAGCTGCAACATGAATTAGTATCAACATCTAATAACAAAAATGGAAAAAGAGTGGGGACATCCAAGTATCGTAATTGTAAATTATTTTGGGAATGGATATATGAGATATCGAGATAATCAAGTAAAGTGAAGAATCACTAGAGCTAGAAATTTCATAGTCTAAAATCATGGTTATGTAAGAATATAAATCACCTAGTAAAGATAATTACAAATGTTGACTTCATTCATAAGTGCTGTGAAGGGGAGATACTATTAAAAAACTAAAATACCCAATTTGTCTTTGATGCCATAGCATGATTTTAAAACTCCCAGAAAGGTTTCAGCTGAAAATATAATTCATACAAATATATAAATCTATTACTGTTTGAAATCTAAAGGGAAATACTTGAGCATCATTTGAAATTTGGCTGCTGTTTACATCCCCCTGCCCAATCTATCACCTTCATGGCATCATCACCTTCAGTGCCTCAGAGCATGTGCGTATTTGAAGGCAGGTCCTTAAAGAATTAGTAAACTCAGAGGATGGTTGTTGGGGTAACCCTCAAGCCAATATGGTAGCTGTCTTTATAAGAAAAGGAAATTTAGATACAGATACACACAGAGGGAAGGCTTTGTGAAAAAAAATAGAAAGAGCATCACAAGTAAAAAGCTAAAGAGAGAGAGGCCTCTGATGAAGCCAACAAACCATCTTTGATGTGGGACGTCCCGCCTTCAGGATTGTGAGGAGATATGCTTTCCTTGGTTAAACCATCTGCTCTGTGATAATGTTATGAAAATATCGGAAAACTACGTTAGGGCTTTTTATACAAACTCCTTAGTAAGAAGCAAAATGTGCAGAACGTGAAGAATAAGGATTTCTTTGAAGAATATGGAGAACTTCTTAGATTTCATCTGGCAATTATGCCCATGTCATAAAGAAGTTTAATGAGGGTTCTCTTTGGGGTTTTCCTTCCAAACCAGTTTCAAGGGTAAGATGGTGGTGAACATGAACCGGCTATTGAGGAAACAGGCACAAAACACCATAGACCTTTGGATGAGAACATGGGCAGAAAGGTGCAGACTATTTTGTAGTAGTACATATTGTGTGATTGATTAGAGTTGTCTATAAGGTTAGATGTTGACCAATAGTTAAATGTTATTTTTCCTTATTCACAATGCCTTTTGTGTATGAACCATTTGCCATTAATACAGACATCTTGAAACTAGAGTTAATCACTCCAGTCTTCATTAGACCAAATAAAGTTGATATATAAATGAAAACATGAGATAATAAGAGTACATGTTGAATAGTATGTGAGTGGAAAAGAGGGAGACATCTTATAGTTTCTGATAGCTAGTAGATCAGTTCCTTCAATACAATGATAAAACAAGATAAGATTTTTATTTCACATTATGGTTACTTAAAAGATTGGATATTTGTATTTTTCAGGATTTAGGTCTCACAAAGTCTATAGATATTTACTGAAGAGCAAAATATAATATTATTTTTATAGTACTCATTATTTTCCAGAGCCCTGTGGAGAAAGGACGGTAATATTTTATCTGTCAGTTCATTCGTGTTACTACATTTTCAGCAGGTATCAGGTGTGTTTGCTTTTGGAAATACAGTCCAAAGACACACCATTCCAATCTTTTAAAAACTTTGTTAAAAATTAAACCCATAAAAGCCCCAGCTCTGTTACTGAAGAAAACTCCATATCTGCAAATAATCTCTAGTTTTGGAACCACGAAAGAGGACCCTCACCAGCTAGACAGAGACTGCAAAACTTCAGAAACAGCTCTTGTTCTGAGGTCTCTCTGTCAGCTTTGATGATGATCAGTGCTGATCCATAGTTACTGTTTAGGCAGTGTTTGTCATGGAAGAAGGAAGATTTGTAACTCGATTAAGTGTCAAGACATTAGTTCTGGTGGAATGTTCTGGTCAGTTCATAATTGTGTTCCTTTATAGGAGGATGACAATTATTGACTAATCAATATTCTATGTACAACCCTCACAATCTCTACAATGTTCAGTGCTATTTTTAACCCTGGATTTACAACAGGAGACCTATTATTCTTTTGAGTATTTTGAAATTAGAGATGTTGCGATGACACAGAAAGTAACCCAGAGAAGGAAAAGGGCATAAAAAATCAGGGATACAATTTTTATATATTCTATAGTGCATACTTTGTTTTATATGTAATTCCTAGTTTGAATACTGAGCTAAATATGGCTGATACTTTATTAGCATTTTTTCTGTTCTAAGGTTACCAGTTACAAATTAGTCTGATGCATTAAAGTGTCAGTATGCCCCCCCCCTTTTTTTTTTACACAAAATTCAAATTACTTTCCATTTTTTAAAGTATTGTCCTCATTATACACATGGTTGTTAAAAAGTCAGAAAATGGTCAGGTAATTTACTTTCAGTTTCTCAGAAATCTATACTCTGTCAGCTTCAAGTTACAAGTCATAGTCCATTCTGGAGCATATGTTGGACTTCCTTTTGATTAACAGGGAGGAGACTGGGCTTCATGACTTCTCCATGAGGCTTCTAGCTCTATAGGACTAGAACCTTAATTCTGATGAATAGCTCTCATACTAACTATAACAAATCTATTCCCTTATTCTTTGACATGAGATGTAAGACAAAGGACATTCTCAGGCAAACATATTTTTCTCACACACAGATTTGTAAGGATGGATATCCTTTTGTAGTAAGCATTAGTGTATTCTTACTTATTTCTTAGTATGGGATGATAGAAGAACCTTTCTCATTTATATAGTTATTGGAAAACCCCACAGAAGTTTTTGACTTGGGGAAACAACACAGTGTAAAAGTTCCTTACAGCTTAATGAATGACAAATTTGTACTGGACAAGTTGGCATAGATTTTTCTAAATATCCATTCTGGGCATCAGCTGACTGAACTTCCCAAATAAGTTGGAGATATTCGGATTTTTACCTAGACTAATTAATTCATTTGCATATCTCCCAGAAGATCTCTGCAACTAAGGTGTAAATTAAAAAAAAATTAACAAAGTGATTTTGTGTAGTTTTTGTTGTTAAATTTGTTATTTTACTTCTAATACTTTGATTCTTGGTATATAAGAAGGACAACAATGTTGTGAGAGTATAATTGGTGAGGTAAGCAAACACTTTACTTTTTTTGTTATTGTTGCTGCTAATCTGCAAAGAAAGACTAGGATATGCTCTAAGTAAAACAGGAGTTTTTCTTCCTAGAACTAATTGCATGTTTGCAATTACATGTGCAATCTTACTCTAAGCACTGAAACTATTGTTTTTAAAATGTGTTTCTCTTCTTAAAACCTTGTTGAAGACTGCTATGCATGTGGAAAACCTGGTTATGGTCTGAGATTTGGAAGTGGTTTCTATCTTTTCTACACATACCATGGTTTTTCTTGCTCTTCAGACCAGAATTTTAAATGCAGGTCTCATCTTCAGTTTATCAATACCTAATGTACTAACAAAGTTTTTCAATGTATGCACATTTAAACATTCTAAAGCTTGTCAAGACAAAAAGGAAGTTATTTTAATAGATTGGAAGTAAGCAAAAATAAAACCACGTTCTATTTATGTTTCATAAGGAACTATATATAGCAGCAAAGTGAATCTGTTACAGAAAGGTAAGCAATGAAAACCAGTGTGTAAAGGAAGATTATGTGATTTATTATTAGGCAATGAATTTTCTCCTATTCCTATTCTGTCTTCTGGATATACTGTCTAAAGGTACAGAACTATGTGACATGTTCATTTCAGCTGAGTTAATGTCTACTTTCTTTAAGGAGAACTGAAAAGGAAATGCACAATGAGTTTGTCTATGGGACTGTTTAATCATAGGGGATTACCTAAAGAAAGGTACATTCTTAAAATGAAATCCTACAGAAGTCAAGGCTGGTGTATTGAATTATAATTTCACAGGCCTGAATTAAAAGACAGTAGAAAATAGAACTTGTTGATAGAGTGAAACTTCCAGGTAGTTGTCTATGTGTTCTTGAAACATTTTCAAATATATGTCTTCAAAGTTTGTGCTCAGCTACCTCCAGCATTTGTTGACACTTAGAAACACATGGGCCCTTTACTTTGGATCTGTGATGCTCTGTGTCTTTTTGGGCAACAAACTAATATTAAAATTATTTGGAAACTAAGGGCAAATAATAGGGAATCCTATTTGCAATCAAAAGTTTGGGACAAAAATGTTTGAATTAAATTAATCAAAAATATTTCCCTGATGGTTTTAGAAATTAAACTGTATTTGAAAGTTTCTGGGTTCTTATGTGGAATAGAAATGGACAAATATATAAAGTGAAAATTATTATAATGACATCTTATTCTCAACAAATGTATTCTTTAGCAATGAATGGGGACAAGAATCTGAGAGCTCATATACTATTTCATTGTTGTCTTGATTCATGTTCACTGAGAATTTTGAAGCAGTATTTTTGAAGCAATCTGGCAGGAATACAAACAATACACATATAATACAAAAATTCTTTAAAACTGACAGAACATTTAAACATTAGCCTGAAAGGTATTGAAAACTTCATGGGACCATGATGCTGGTACTTGAATAGCATTTACTATGCTTATTTTACTAAACAAATAGCTTTTTTTGTCCCTTAAAATAGTCAGTACTGGAAATCAAGCAGTGTATTAGTCACATTATGCTTAATGGGTTAAGGGTGGTTGGTGCATGCAGAATCAAAAGTTCCCAACATAATGAAGGATTTACTTGAAACTTGTTATTTGTTAATGTTTGTTCTCATTACATTTCTGTGGCTGTGACAAGGTACCCTGACAAAATGCAACTTAGGGGACAAAGGGTTAATTCTGCTTATAATTCCAGGCAACAATCCATCATTGAGAAGTCAAATCAAGAACTTGAAACATCACAACCACATCAAGGACAGAGAAGCAATAAATCAATGGATCTTTGCTTGCCTGCTTTATACTTGCATTTCTCTATTTTTATGTATTAATTGAGGGAGGGCCTAGACCATAAAATACTGCCACCCACATTCAGAGCACCTCAAATTACAATCAAGGCAACCCCCTTCATATATGTTTTGAGAGATACATAAACTGTCTTATTTGTACTCAATAAACACTTATTTTGGTGTTACCTTCAGGGACTAACACTAAATCCTTCAGAGAAATTACTAGATCCCCAGGGTTAGAAATTGAAGAAATATTTTAAAAGGCCTCTAATACTATTAAGACTAATACTCATGAGTAGGAAACACTAAAATACTGGTTTTGAACTTGTAAATGGGTTAAAATTAAAGCACAGGTTATTATATACAAATCTCTAAATTATCTGTATGTTATACTTAACTCCTCCTTGGTCTTTGTTCTTCAAGTTCATACAGTCTGTCTGGAAAGCTAAGGTATTAGCTTCTTCCTTGTTCAAAGATTAATTATGCTGGGGTTTTGGGTTCATTAATACTGGACAAACATTCAGAAAGGATAATTTTATACATCAAACATGAGACAAGGATATTTCTATAATGTGAACTAGATATAAAAGTGAGGGATAATGAAACAAAATGTCTATGATATCTGTTTCAGCAGAAGTTGAACAATGGAAATAGTGCTAGGTATTAAAATTATGTCAAGTACAACCAGGTGAAAACAGGTCTCTTAAACAGAGGATGCTTCCCTGATAGCATCCTGGAACTTGCCCAAATACTAGATACTGTGTGTGACATTTATAGATGTGAGTAATGGGGAAAATGCATTACTGTGAGTTTGGGGTACATTTGCATATTGATGTGCTAGTCTTCAGTTTGCTTTTCTATTTTTCTGTATGCATGATTTTTCTTTATACATGTTAGCTCAAGAAGATTTAGAAATTATCTAGAAAGCAAGAAAATAAATCTCTATTTTTGATTGGTTCATTATTTTGGTTTCTTTTCAAATTCCATATAGAGTTCTGATAGACTCATCAGAAATAATTAGAGATGGAGGGGAACAATGTCATCATGGACAGGCTATGAGGAAACAGTTACTGTTAGCAACAGAAAACAATGGGACCACAGAGCCCATGCCTCCAACTATCAGGTAAGTGCCATCTTACAGCAGGGTCCTGTGACTGCAATAGTTCTTGTCTTTGAAGAAAGTGCTGAGAAGGAACTCTTTGGCTATTGTTTGTTGGCCCTCCTGTAATATTGATTGCATGCTGTCCCAAGCTTTTCTCATCTCTGAAAATCATTTGCTTTCCCTTTCTCATTGTGTGGCATTTTAGGTACCTAGGTGAGTTTTAACAGCTGAGACGAACACTTACTCTGCAAGGGTTTGGACAACTGTATGGCTCAACTGCATTACACACGTTGTACTAGGGTGCACTCAGTGCACTGTGGAGTACAAACAGGCCACATATTATGGTTTTCAAATCTCTTTAAGGTTCAGTTTTAAACTCATTTGAAACATATTAATTTATTACCAAATAATAGCCCAACCTTTTGAATCCTGAAACACACAATTTAAGTTTCTTTCAGAAAAATGATAAAGAGTTTGAAATTCAAAATCAGGCAACACCTTAGCTATTCTTCTACACTGAGAAATTATAATGACTTAAAAATTTAAAAATAATAGAAAATTTTAGTAATTTCTGCATTTTAGTAATGCAGAAAACCAAGAAAGATTTGTTGTTTATATTTTTCATGAAATAATTTTTATTGCTTGTCTATTTATAGGATTTTATGACAAATCCTACAAGGAATTCAAATTACTGATGGCTTAGGAAGTTTAGTTGAGATTCAGAATTATTATTGCTAAGTTTACACCATTGAAAATATGGGTGCATTTAGTAACTGTGCTCATAGAGAAAACTTCTCTGTAGTGCATTATGAATATGATCCTTCTAAAAATTGTATTTGTGGTATTTCTAATACAAATTTGAATGTGTCTTCTTAGAACAGAATTTCTGATACATTGCATTGCATATAGTTTTATGATTTTGAATGTGTGTGTGTGTGTGTGTGTGCGCGCGTGTGTATTTAATTAAAGTAGTATTACATCACTTTCTCCTTTCCATATCTTCTTTCCAGCCCTTCCCATGTCTTTTTCCTCTACCCTCCCACATTTCCTCATTTTCAAGTTGATAGACTGTTCTTCTTTGATTCCTATTGTCTCGTATGTATTCATATATGCACAAATATATAAAGAGAATCTGAGATGTCTATTTCTGTTGTTTGTATATTTATGGTTTTAGGGCTCACCACAATGTTTTAGTGGATAACCACTAAAGGGGCTCATCCTTGGGAGATTCTAATTTACCCTCTTCCAGCAGTATTTAGTTGCTTGTAGTTCTGTGTCTAGGGGTAGGACCTACATGAAACTTCTCCCTTTTGCATTAACAAGTCTATTGACAATACCTCTGTTCTGGTTTTATTCATGCAGCCATTTCTCATAGAGACTGTTTAATAGCAGACTTCCTGATATTCCAGCTTTTATAGTCTTTAAATGCCCCTTTCACAGCTCTTCTCTGAGTCATAGATGCAGGAAGGATGATGTAGATGTATCCACTGGATCTGGGCTCCCCACGATCCATTGATCTCTATATTATGTCCAGTTGTGTTTTCTGTGATGGTCCAAAGATTCTCTTCTTTGATAGGGAATGATTGTTACACTTATCTATGTGTATAGGATACAATTTAAAATATAGTAATGAATTAGGGTTGTGCTGGTTTAGTAAAGTGTTGATAGTAGATTCTTGTGTTATACATTTTGGCATTATTTTTCTTCTAATCCTCTCTTCCTTTGAGTGCCAGATATCACAGGACACATTTTTTCTTGCTATACAATCTCTGGCTTTAAACACTGGTGCCATAGTGCCAAAAAGTCAGTATGATGGGAAGGTGAAATAGTCCTTGATTCTATGTCTGCAAGAGACGAGAAAGCAATAGCGTCATATATTAAAGTGACTGCTAACCACATCAATATATTCTACTGAAATCAAGGTCATGCCACTTTCCTGCTGTGTATAATTTTCTACAATGTGGCTTCCAACAGCAAACTTTTTATTGCCTATAGTTGTTTGGTTGGATATTTGAAGCTCTGTGTTGATGGCAATGGCTTACCTCTATTTTGTGTAGTCATCTGATATGGTTTGACTGAGGCTCAAAGAGCAAACGTGATCTCCTTGTCATTATCTGGAACATTTATTGTCATACTGAGACACTTTATATACCTTAAATATGTTTTCTTTTCCTCTATAATGTAGCCCATTTACTGTGACTTTCTTAACCTGACTTCTTTATAAGGGAGCTGAATTCTAGGAACCAGTGTAAATATAACATGTCTTCTTCGGGTAGATGGTTAGGACTTCCTGTCTATGATAGTTCTTCTGATGAAATCAAGTCATGAAACCAGTCCAGTTCGAAAAATGGATAAATAACCTCAGCTTCCTGATGGGAGGAGCTGTAGACAGATTTCATAGAAATATGGCTATAGGAAGGGATGACTTATGGCCCATGTTTAACAGTCTAGAACAATATCCTGCTCAGTTTCCTCTTAGCTGGATTGAGGGATGTCTACAATTACTACAATGCCAGCTGACTTAGACGTGTTATCACCAGAGTAAACCAGCCCTAGCAGTGCCACATAACACATATCTGTATTTGAAATTATATATTTAAAATGAACAAGTAGCTTTATTTCCAAGATTTGGTAATAAGGTTAGGTAAGAACCTTGGAAAGATCTTGTGCAAGATCTTGAAGCTTAAGTCAATTAAACATAGATGGTAACCTGTACCAACATCAAGGATTACACAAATTCACAGGACTTGGTTCACTCACACTAATCTTGCTTTCACTCTTCTATGTTGTCTGTGTTTAGAAGCGAAACTTATGAGACCATTCGAAAATAATACGGGATTTAACTCTGTTTTCTCAGAATGCTTCTTCTCAGAAATGCTTAATGAGTTAATTTGATTCATTCATAGAAAATGAGTGACAAACAATCATTTTTGCAGAGAACTTGTATGTAAGTGTGTGCTCAGTGTCGATATCAAAAGGTCATCCAGATACAATTGGGTTGGGCATGGCTTTGGTTTGCATGTTCCTCAAAGTTCACAGTGAAACTCAATTCCAAAGTAGCAGTGTTGGGAAGAAGGGTCAAATCAGGGGTATTTAGGTCATGAGGGAGCTGATTCACAAATGGGTTAATATTGTTGTAAGAAAGAGTGCATTAGCCCAGGAGTGGATTTGTGGTAAAAGTGAGTTTCATCATTTGTTCAATCTCTTGCCATTCTGTGTTCCCACAGACAATGAAGCAAAATGAAGACTTTTACCATAGTCTATTGCCATGGTATTACAGTTTCTAAGCACCAGATCCAGAACCAAGAAAACTTTTGTTGCTCAAAAATTACCCAGTTGGTAGTATTTTGCTGTAGCAACACAAAACAAAGTAAAATAGGTAAGGCATGGTTCTAGTGTGGTACTCTTTCAAGTTTTCCTTCAGGAATATAAATCTATGTAGGAACAGAATTGATAAGAATATGGCAGAAAATTGAGAGTCAGTGGAGTTGAGGGTTGTGAGCATTTGAATGTTGCTAGGGAGAACCCAACACGTATGAGGCTGGAACATCACTGGAATAAGTTCAGAGAGAAACAAAAAGCAGCTCTTTGGGGTATGTGAACACAGTGTATGACTCTTCAGAGATGGGGTGCATGGGTTAAGAATTGAAATGTCTCTGTACTCTGCTCCTCAACCAATAAAATTGCAGTTGTGAAAAGTGTTAGAAGAAGAAGACGTAGAAGAAGAAGAAGACGAAGAAGAAGAAGAAGAAGAAGAAGAAGAAGAAGAAGAAGAGTAGAAGAAGAAGAAGAAGAAGAAGAAGAAGAAGAAGAAGAAGAAGAAGAAGAAGAAGAAGTTAAGAGAAAGAAGATAAGTGGAAATAAGTAATAAGTCATAACCTCTGTGTTTTTGGGTGCTGTTGATCTTCCCTGTCGGATGGGAGCAATGAAATCCCCAGTTGTCTGTAGCGTGTATGTTTCCGCCAGCCCGCCAGCCCGCCAGCCCACCAGTCTGGGCCCATAGCTGCGCCAGCTCCAAATAACACTCAGAGACTCTGTATTTGATACAATCCTGTTGGCCAGTTACCATTATTGTTAATGGGCTAGCTCTGCCTTAATTATTAACCCATTTCTACTTATCTAAGTATTTCCACGTGGTCGTCTTATCGGGGAGCCGCTCGGCAGGCTCTGCTCCTTCCCCGGGCTACATCTTGACACACGTGGTTGCAGGACAATGGCGGCAGAACCAGCAGCAGCCAGCGGGGAAACCTGCTGTAACAGTTGTCCTTAGGAGTCAAACAATAGATGGAAACAAGGAAGCCGAGGCAGGGAGAAACATTTGAGGATGAGAGCTGCTGTGCTTTGTAAAGAATATAGTTACGTTATAAATAGTAGGTTTAATATAATGAAGAACTACTAGAAGCTTTAAAAAGTTTTGTGAAAATTTCTAACCACACATCACTTCTATCCTTGAGACCTATTCATGCTACAAGAACTCCAGAGATCTATTAGCTACAACAACTCATTTCTTAGTTAGCATTAGAGAGTAAGTTATTCCTAAATGAACCTTAGAAAATGAGTAGTTCAAGTATCTACCAGGTAAGCAACATATGCTAGGTGAGTTCACCCCCACCCCCCCCCACACACCCAAACACACCCACATACCCATGGACACATACACAAGTACACACATGAACACTCACACACATGTAAAAACCACACACATATACCACACACATAAACATGCATGCACACACTCACCACACACACATGCACATACATGCAAACACTCATGAACACCCCCCACATGCAAACTCACACAACACACACACACACACACAGACACACACATACACACTGGTGCATGTGTGAGAGCAAGCCTGTGCATGTACATGCGTGTAACACACACACACACACACACACACACACACACACACACACACACACTACTATATGCAATGCCCTGATCTTTTATGGATATTTTCTGATTATCGTGGAGAAAATACATAATTTTTTCTTCTTTGTATTTCTTAAGCCAAAGGCAGGGTTCCTACTTTCATTAAAGATTTATTAAATTCAAAACTAAGGAAATTGAATGTAAGGAAAATAATAGCTAGCATTCTCTTTAGGCCTTTCACATTAAAATAGCATTAAAAAGGATGAAAACAAAGCAAATTTAATTTGTTTCCCTGATTTCTCACTCCTTTATTCTTACTTTCTGTCTTCTATTTATTCCCACTAGACTGAGATTGGGTTTTCTCTTAACTCTCAAATTCCCTCACTTTTGTTGGTTTAAGCGATACCCACAGGGGACATTTTTCAAAGTAGTATGCTAGGATTTAGCTGTGGGAGGCCCATTAATACACCACATAGAATTTTACTCCCCATAATGGCATTTAAAGAGAGCTATTTGTTTTGACTGTGTTCTTTGTGTGTGCCTGAAGGTTACCATAGTAAACCTCCCTTGGCCAATGTGCAGTCAGAAGTTTCAGGGTTAAGATAGCAGAGGGTAAGGGAAAGAGCAATTCCAAAATATTTCATAAGTGAAATCTTGGTTTTTTTTTTGTTGTTTTTTGTTTGTTTGTTTGTTTTGAGTGTCTCTGGAGTCTGCTTTGCTCTGACTCTGATTGTCTGATATCCTTCACTGGGAAAGGTGAACAAATGACTCCTGTTTCCAACCCCTCTCTCAACAGCTTCAAGATTCTCACCTTTCTGGTTCATGCTAAATGTCTTTTTTAATGTATTATTATGTCACTTTTCTGCTTGGGAATATTTGGTTTCTTCGTTGTGGTTCCAAATGACCATGGAAAATAAGGCTTAACACATAGCTACCATGCATGTTATTTGAAGTTGAATGGTTCTGTGTTCAGCTTCCTAAGTTGCTACTTCTGATTGGCTGTATGAACTTGGGCAAGTCACCGAACTTCCCAGAGTCCTGCTTTCTCTCAACTTTTAAAATAAAATATTCCATGTTCTAGGGCAGATTGTCATAAAACTACTTGAGATGAAGAGAAACTTTCTGAAATACTTCCTGGCCCATGGGAAGCACAGATAAATGTTGGCTTCCCATATGTATTTAAACTTGTACTCAGCTTGTATAAAATAACCAAAGGAGACATATGTTCTCTTTTATTTGAGAAATATTTCACCAAGTTCTTCAAAGACAAGAAAATAACAATGGTGATGGTTGTTGTAGATATGCAGCTAAGTGGGTTTCATTCGGCCCTGCCTGAACTGTATCTGAAGTCTGCCAAGTATATCGGAATAATGTAACATCCTCTTCTATTGTGGCTGGATGTTCATATTATGTCTCCATGATTCATGCATTGGAGGGGAAAATTGAATTAACCAAGGAGGGAAATAAAAAATTTAAGAATAAGTTTAACAAGATCAATTCTTTTATAATTGGAGCATTTGCTCTCAGCCTTGAAAAATAGCATTTAAAAAGGTGTTCATGGTCTGTGACTATCATTTGTAAAGTGAAAACTAAGTTTGGTGCCTGAAGGCTCAGCTGAAAATGGTGTCTTTGAAGGGACTTTTTCATTTCACAGGCATAGCAACTTTATAGCATGCTGTCCTGCTTTAAAAGAAATATAGAAGTGCATCACATGGTCATGTTCTCACTTTTACATTATCCTCATAAAATTGTTATCACTTTATTTATAAAATAATATGATGTGGTTAACTCTCTGAAGTTCAGCAAGAAGATCACTATTTGTTACATGTGTAAATTTAGCCAAAAAATTTAGGATTTCTTAGCCTCGTTTTTTTTTCTTCTTCTGTCAAATGGGACAGTAATTTATTTCTTTTTTCTCTCATCTTCCCCTCCTCCTCTGTAACAAAAGAAACACGAGTAAATTATTTCTTAAATGTTTTTTTAGGAAGTGATGGGAGATGTCATTCTGTAAATACTTTGCTCTTATTGGTTAATGCATAAAGCCCTGTTGGCCTATAGGTGGGACTAGGAGACAGGGAGGATTCTGGGAGATGTAGAAGAGAGGAGTCAAATTATAATCTGGAGAATAGAGGACTCAAGTCTGGCTTTCTAGGTAAGATTCATATGGGTTAATATTTAAGACAGAGGTAGCCAATAAGAAATGCTAGTAACCAGCCAAAAGTTTCATAATTAATACAGTGTCTCTTCTGTGCGTTTTTTGGGGCTAATGAGGCTGTGGGACCAGGCTGGCAAGAAAGTACACATAGCAAAATGGTGCTTGCAATGTGGGTACTTAAACCTTCCACTAAAACCTTGACAAAAGCTTATACAGGGATTTTAGAAACAAAAAGAGAGTAAAAAGGAAGGCTTCTTGGTAGCCACATTTTCTCATGTGGGCTCTGTTTTATTTATTCCATGCTCCCATGCCCCCCGACTCCCCTTCCATCCCATTGCCTACCCACTCCTCAGGGAGAATGAGGCATTCCAGGAGGGATCATCATAATCTGTCAAATCATTTGGAATAGGGACTAGGTCCTCCCCTCTGCCTCTAGGTTAAGGGAGTATCTGTTCATGTGAAATGTGCCCCGAAAAGTCCTTTTGTGCACCAGGAATACATCCTGGTTCCACTGTCAGAGGTCCCTTAGACTGTCCAGTCCTTCTAACTGAGACCCATGTTCAGGGGATTGGAGTCAGTCCAATTTGGTTTCCCAGATGTCAATCAGGGATTCCATGATTCCTCCTTGTTCAGCTCAGCTGTCTCTGTGGCTTTCTGTAGCCTGGTCTTGACCCCTTTGTTTATCACTCCTCCCTCTCTGCAACTGGTTTCCAGGAGTTAGGATTAGTGTACAGCTGTGGGTGTTTGCTTCTATTTCCATCAACTACTAGATGAGGGTTCTATAATGGTAGATAAGTTAGTCATCAATCTCATTATCAGGGAATGGCATTTATGGTAGCCTTTCTACTGTTGCTCTAATTGTTAGTTGGGGTAAGTCTTGTATGTATCTAGACATTTATTTAGAGTCAGTTTTCTCTTCAAACCTATACTGTCTCCCTCTTATATGGTATCTCTCTCTCTTTTTTTCTCTTGTCTATTCCTCCCTTGACTCAATTTTCCTAGTCCCACGTGCTTTCCTCTCCTGCCCTTCTCTTTCTCCTAGCTCCCTATCCACTCATTGCCCTCCCCCACTCCCAATATGCTCAGGAAATCATGTTCCTTTCCCCTTCTGTGAGAAACCTTATATGAGTCTCTTAGGCTCCTCCTTCTTTCCTAGTTTCTCTAGTGGTGTGAATTATAGGCTGGTGATTCTTTGCTCTATGTCTAAAATCCATATAAGAGTGAGTACATATCGTGTTCCTTTTTTTGTTACTGGGTTACCTCTCTCAAGATGGTTTCTTCAAGTTCCATTCATTTTCCTGCTTATTTCAAGATTCCATTGTGTTTTTTTTTTTTTCTGCAGAGTAGTATTCCATTGTGTAAATGTGCCACATCTTCTTCATCCATTCTTTAGTTTAGGGGCATCTAGGTTGGATCCAGGTTCTTGCTATTACAAATAATTCTGCTATGAACATAGTTGAACATGTCTTTTTTTGCATGGATGTGGGTCATTTGGGTATATGCAGGGTCCTGTGGTAGACTGATTCCCATTTTCTTGAGGAACTTCCACATTGATCTCCAAAATGGCTGTACAACTTTGCACTCCCACCAGCAGTGGAGGAGTGTTCCTCTATCTCCACATCCTCTCCAGCATAAGTTGTCATTGATGTTTCTAATTTTAGCCATTCTGGTAGGAGTAAGATGGTATCTCAGTTGTTTTGATTTGAATTTCCATGATAGCTAAGGATGTTGAGCAGTTTCTTAAGTGTCTTTCAGCCTTTTTATTTCCTCGATTGAGAATTTGCTCTTCAGTTCTGTACCCCATTCTTTAAAAGGGTTATTTGGTGTTTTGGTGACTAGTTTATTGAGTTCTTTGTATATTTTGGAGATCAGCCCTCTGTCAGATGTAGGGTTGGTGAAGATCTTTTCCCATTCTGTGGGCTGCCGTTTGGCCTTGTCAACTCTCAGTTTGAGGAGGTCCCATTTAATAATTGTCGACCTCAGTGTCTGTGCTACTGGAATTATGTTCAGGAACCAGTCTCCTATACCAATTTGTTCAAGGAAGTCTCCCACTTTCTCCTGTAAGAGTTTCAGTGTGGCTGGATCTATGTTGAGGTCTTTGATCCAGTTGGACTTGAATTTTGTGCACGGCAGTAGACATGAGTCTATCTGTAGTCTTCTACACATCATCATCCAGTTGTAAAGCACCATTTGTTGAAGATGCGTTCCTCCTCCCATTGTATACTTTTAGCTGTTTTGTCAAAAATCAGGTGTTCATAGGTGTGAGAATTATATCAGGATTTTTGATTTCATTGCCTTCATGTACCTGTCTATTTTTGTGCTAATACCAAGCTGTTTTCAGGATGATAGCTCTATAGTAGAATTTCAAGTCAGGAATTGTGATGCCTCCTGAAGTTCCTTTATTGTGCAGGGTTGTTTTGGCTTTCCTGGGTCTTTTGTTTTTCCTTATAAAGTTGCATATTATCCTTTCATGTGAAGAATTCTGTTGAAACTTTTATGGGGATTATTGCTTTTGGCAAGATTGCCATTTTTTCTAATTTGATCCTACTTATCCAAGGGTGTGGGAGAGCTTCCCATTTTCTGCTATCTTCTTTAATTTCTTTATTTAAAGACACAAAGTTGTTGCTATATAGGTCTTTCAGTTGTTTGGTTAGAATTACCCCAAGATATTTTATGTTGTTTTTGGCTATTGTAAAGGGTGATGTTTCTCAGATTTCTTCCTCAGACCCTTTATTATCTGTATATACTAGTGCTATAAATTTTTTTTTATTTAATCTTGTATTCTACCAATTTGGTGAAGGTGTTTATCAGCTATAGGAGTTCCCTAGTCGAGATTTTCAGGTCACTTTTATAAACCATCTTATCTGCAAATAGTGAAAATTTGAATTATTCCTTTCCAATTTGTATCCCCTTGATCTCCTTTTGTTTTATTATTGCTCTATGTAGAGCTTCAAGTACAATATTAAGGAGATTAGAGAGAGTGGACAGCCTTGTCTTGTTCCTGATTTTAGAGTAGTCGCCTTAATCTTCTCTCCATTCAGTTTGATGTAGGCCATTGGTTTAGTGTATATTGCTTTTATTAGGTTTAGGTATGTCCCTGTTATCCCTGATATCCCCAAGAACTTTACCAAGAAAGGGATTTTGTCAAAGGTTTTTTCAGCATCTAGTGAGGTGATTATTAAATTTTTCTTTCTCAGTTTGTTTATATGGTGGATTGCATCGATAGATATTTGTATGTTGAACCATGCATTCCTGGGATAAAGTCTAATTTGTTATGATACATGATATTCTGATATGTTCTTGGATTAGATTTGCCAGTATTTTATTGATTATTTTGCATCAATATTCATGAGAGATATTGGTCTGTAGTTAGTTCTCTTTCTTAATTGTGTCTTTGTGTGGCTTGGGTACTGAGATAATTGTGGCCTCATAAAAAGAGTTTGGTAATAAACCGTTGCTTCTCTTGTGTGGAACAATTTGAGTAGAGTATTGGTGTTGGCTCTTCTTTGAATTTCTGGTAGAATTCTGCACTGAACTGAAGCCATCTGGCCCTGGTTTTTTTTTTTTTTGGTTGGGAGGCTTTTGATGACTGCTTCTATTTCATTGGTAGTTACAAGTCTATTTAAATTACTTATCTCTTCTTGATTTAATTTTGGTCAGTGAAGCCTATCCAGAAATTTGTTCATTTCTGTTAAATTTTCAAATTTTGTGGAGTACAAGTTTTCAAATTATGACCTGAATATTGTCTGGATTTCCTTAATGTCTGTTGTTATGTCCCCCTTCTCATTTCTGATCTTGCTGATTTGTATGTTCTCTCTCTGCTTTTTGGTTAGTTTGGATAAATTTGTCTCTGTTGTTGATTTTTTTAAAAAACCAAGTCTTTGTTACATTGATTCTTTGTATAGCTTTCCTAGTTCCTAAATAATTTCAGACCTCCAATTGATAATTTCCTGGAGTGTACTCCTCCAGGGTGAGTTTGTTTCTTTTTGTTCTAGAGCTTTCAGTTGTGCTCTTAATCTTCTAATGTGACTATCCTCTGTTTTCTTCATATGGGCACTTAATGAAATGAACTTTCCTTGTAGCACTGCTTTCAAAGTGTCCTATAAGTTTGGGTATGTTGTGTCTTCATTCTATTGAATTCTAGGAAGACTTTAATTTCATTCTTTATTTCTTCCTTGCCCTATGGATGATGCAATTACACATCAGTCAGTTTCCATGAGTTTGTAGGGTTTATTCCATTAGTGTTGTTGTTGAATTCCAACTTTAAAGCATGGTTGCCTGATAAGATACTGGGGGCTATTCCAATCTTTTGTATATGTTGAGGTTTGTTATTTTGCTGAGTATGTGGTTGATTTTAGAGAAGTTTCCATGTGGAGCTGAGAAGAAGGTATATTCTTTTGTGTTTGGACAGAATGTTGTATGTCTGTTAAATCCAATTGAGACATAACTTCTGTTAGCTTTTGTTTTTTTTTTTTTTTTGTTGTTGTTGTTCCTTTCTTTGTTAAGTTTCTGCTGGTGGTCGTGTCTAGTGGTGAGAGTGGGGTTGTGAAGTCTCCCACTATGAATGTTTGTGGTTTTATGTGAGCTTTGTGTTTTAGTAGTGTTTCTTTTATGAATGTGGGTGCCTTTGTATTTGGGGCATAAATGTTCAGAATTGAGACATTGTACTGCTGGGTTTCTTCTGTGATGAGTATGAAATGACCTTTATCATCTCTTTTGATTGATTTTGGTTTGAAGTCTAACTTAGATATAGATATTAGGATAGCTATACCTGCTTGCTTCTTGGGCCCATTTGTTTGAAAGGTTTTCCAAACCCTTTACTCTGAGGTAGTGTCTGTCTTTGAAGCTTAGATATGTTTCTTATATGCAGCATTAGGATGCATTCTGTTTTTCTTTCCATTCTGTCAGCCTGCGTCTTTTTTTAAGGTGGGTTAAGACCATTAATATTAAGGTGATTGGTTGTTAATTCTTGTTTGTTTTAGATGTTTTGTTGGTGGTGGTATTGTAAATATATTTGCCCTGCTTTTACATTTGGATTCTGGTAAATTGGGATTATCTATTGCCTATTTCTTTGTGAGTGTTGTTAACTTCCTTGGGTTGGAGTTTTCTTTCCAAAACTTTCTGTAGGGCTGGATTTGTGGATATCTATTGTGAAAATCTGGCTTTGTCATTTAATATCTTGTTTTTTCTGTCTATGGTGATTGAGTGTTTTGCATGGTATACTAGCCTGGGCTGATATCCATAGTATTTTTAGAACATTTATCCAGGCTCTTTTGGCCCTCAGAGTTTCCGTGATGAAGTCAGGTGTTGTTTTGATAGGTCTGTCTTTGTCACCTGGCCTTTTTACTTTGCTCTCCTTAATATTATTTCTTTATTCTGTGTGTTAGGGTTTTTGATTGTTATATGGCAAGGGGACTTTTTTTTTCTTTTTTGGTCCAGTCTTTTTGGTGTTCTGTATGCTTCTTGTTATTTCAAAGACACGTTCTTCAGATTGGGAAAGTTTTCTTCAGTGATTTTATTGAATATGTTTTGTGCAGCTTTGAGCTGGGCTGTTCACCTTCTTCTATCACTGTTATTCTTAGGTTGGTCTTTTCATGGTATCCCACATTTCTTGAATATTTTGTGTTAAGGATTTGTTGGATTCAAGATTTTCTTTGGTTGATGAATCTATTTCCTCTAGTTTACCTTCAGCGCCTGATATTCTCTCTTCGAAATCTTATATTCTGTTGGTTATGCTTGCATCTGTAGTTCCTGATCATTTGCCCAGTTTTTCTATTTCCAGCATTCCCTCAGTTTGTGTTTTCTTTATTGCCTTCTTTTTAGTTTTCAGGTCTTGAAATGTTTGAATTGTTTCCTTTATCTATTTGATTGGTTTTTTTTTCCTTGGCTTTTCTTACTTTTTAAAGAGATTTGTTCACTTCTTGTAACATTTTTTTTTGGCTTTGTCTCTTATTTCTTTCCAATTTTTGTTTTTTTCTTTAATTTCTTTAATGGATTTTCTCATATCATCTTTGAGGGCCTCTATCATTTTTATGAAGTTATTTTTTTAAGTTGTTCTCTTCTGCTTCATCTGATTTGCTGTGTTCACATCGAGTTTGTGTAGAGTCCCTAGATTCTGGTGTTTTCATACTCGTCTTTCTATTGTTGGGTGTTTTCTTTTATTGCCATGTTCCCATTGATTCTTCCAGTGAGTGCAGGTGGAGTCTCTCTCTCCTCTATCCTGCTCTTGTGGTGGGTATAAGTGGGTCAGGAGTTCTATGTCAGTAACTGGTCTGAGCTCTCTTGGAGGTGTCTCAAGCAAAGGCCACAGCAGGACCAATGATATGGGGAAGGCATGCTCACGATAGTCCGAAGTACTCAGGCAGAAGCCAGGCAAAGGGCCCTTATGTCAGATGAGGGTTGGCTCAAGATGGTCCTGCATGTATGGGCGGGTCCAGTATATGAAGTCCGACACAGGAAGTTCCTAACGGATGGAGGGGGTGTTGGAACCGTGCTCTAGCCATCTTTCACCCCAAGCATTGGGCCCAATAGGGCCAAGGATGTGGACAAAGCAGGATCTGGGTAGTGGATGGTCTGGAGTACCTGGACTGAACCACTCAGGCCAAGGTTATAGGAGGGAGCAAGATGCAGAGCTAACCCAGGGAGTTTTCAGGAAAGGATATGGGGGGGAGGTTCAGCCTGGGCTGGTCCCACACTCACCTCAGGCAGAGTGCTGGTATAGTGGCCCAAAGATCAGGTAAGGGGAGGCTCAAGATTGTCTCTCTTGAATAGGCAGGTTCAGTATACACAGAGCCAACCAAGGAAGTTCCAATGAGATGGAGGAGATGTTGGATCTGAGCTCTGTACAAACGCTCATCCCCAATGCTGCTGAATTAATCCAATTTATATATTTTTAAAAATGCATTGACTTAAAAATTTAAGTCTTAAGACAGGTTACTGGAGAAAAGAATTTCTATTTAGGTTTCCACAGAAAATGAAAAGATATAGATTCCTTCCAGACTAACATGGTTTGATCAAGCAAGACCCCTTGAAACAGTGTCCCAGGTGATCTAACATTAAAAAAATCTTGGACAAGGCAGCCTTGCATACCAAAGCCAGGACTTCAGTATCTTCTTAGGTTTCTCATGATATTACAGCATCCCCATCCAGTGGGAAAGCACTTTGGAAATAATGACACACAAATTCTAAAATATTGTCTCTAAATGTTTGTTTTTATAAATGGGGTTGGTTATAAATGGTTAATAATCACAGTCAATCACTTTTTAAAGAAAAATAACAGAATAGGATATAAAAATGAATAATTTGTATTGGAATTGATTTTAATTTATTGATACAAATTTTAGGTCAATTTTGTGACAACTGTATTTCTCTTGTTTAAATATTTTTGTTTATATAGCTTATTTTAAAAATGTAATGTATAATTAAGTGCAGATTGTAGATAGTTACCTATGATAGTCAAAGCTTATAGTTAGGTTGGTTAGGTTTTCTAGCTATATGTAGTTATATTCCAATTGGATAGGTGTTCTTCACATTTTTCAAAGACATACAGAATATGACATTTAAAATGTTTAGGGTTTTTCTTAACACTAATGCACAATTGCTCCTGAAAACACTGGCTATATCAGAAGTGAAAATGGACATGGAAGAAACTCATTATGGAGTTTGCCCCAATATGGAAAGACTAGCCATATGGACAAGATACTGTTCATGTGTAGAATGTTTGACTATATGGGTTTTAAAGTACACATGCAGGATCCACAGGAAAGTTACTGCTCAAACAATATGGACAGTGCTACAGGGTTTCTGCTTCATGGAAGAGTCTGCAGGCATTATTCAGGAAACAAGAGAAAAGTTACAGTCAATCTGCCAATACAGGTGGACAGTTTAAAGTTTCCTGGTTTGCTGAGAAGTCTGCCAAACACATTATGGCCTATAGGCTGAAGAGAAAACATTACAGAAGAACTTCAGGTGACTCAACAGTCAGCAAGTCTCTATCAATTCTAGAGTTTATATACTGTGATCTTTGATGGAGTTGAAGACAGATGTGCTTATAGTTTTCCTTAGTTATGATAAAAGGTAATTTACATGTAAGAGTTTAGACTCACAAAGACAGGATGTATGTTAGAATGTTTTCTTTAATTCTTGATAATATTAATGGATTAAATATTGTTTACTATAGTTCTTACTTGACAACTGTTTTTTAAATATATTTTACTATATTAAAGTTAAAAAACCTCCTTTTATTTTAGACATAAAAGAGATGAAAGGAGAGGTAATTCTGTAAATATATTTCTCTTATTGGTTAATGAATAAAGCCCTGTTGGCCTATAGGAAAGCAAAATAGGTAGGACTAGGAGACAAGGAGGATTCTGGGAGATGGAGTAGAGAGGAGTCAAGATGTAGGACATGAGTAAAGAGGTCTGGACCCTCTCTCCAGTAAGATAGACACATAGATACACTTAAATTGATAGAAATGGGTTAATATTTAAGACAGAACTTGCCAAATAAGAAGCTCTAGCCATTGGACAACAGTTTTATTACTAATAGAGTCTCTGTTTATTATGTTGGGGCTGTGGGACAAGGCTGGTAGGAAACTGCTCATACCAAGGAAGTACTAATATTTATTGATATTTTCTTACAAGATGGTGTGATACATATAGGCTCCAAAGCTGGCCACCCATGTATAATACCTGCTAAACTGCCATCCTGAGTAGCCTCATTCCATAATGAATGATTTCTCTGATTAATTTTAATGAAACTAATGTTTAACAAGGTGTGTGTGGGATTACGATAACATTTCAGTAACGGAAAGGCCATCAGCAAAACCTACATGTAGTTTTGTGCCTGCTTATGATAAGCAAACTGACCAAGTAACAGGAGAACAAACTGGGAAATGAAAGAAGTAATGTGATTGTGCCCATGAACAGGAAGTAACATTGTGTCAGGTTCCAGTTAAATGTTAAGAAAGTCTGGAAGCATTGCTTTCTGTCTTTTTGTGAACCCCAGGCCAATGAATTGTTATAAAAAGGATTACTACCCTACTAGTGAGATCATCTGTAAGACAAAGAAGAGACTAGGTAATGTAGAGAGAAAGGCCCAGCTATTCTGGCAGATAAATCAGTATCCTGGTTAAGGTAGTCCTCTAGACCTTTCCGTGAACATTCCATATAGATGAGTTTCACCAACAACATGATCATAGCTTTTTTTGTAGATAATAATAAGATCAACAGAGGAATTGTAGAAGAACTTGGTAGGTAACTATGTTGTATTACATAATTGGATGGCTATTGTCATAGTGTTGTGAGAACTTGTATAGCTGTTGCTTTGCATATATTTTCTTATACTTTTTGTTTTCTTTCTCTCTTACACATCATGATCCCTAGAGGTCATGAAACTCTTTATACTGTTTAGATGCTATCTGGGAAAGATTGCTTACTCTTACTGCCTCAAGGACTGTGTTCAAGGCTGTGTTGTTTATCTATTCATGCATTTCATTTATTTACAGAGCTTCAGATCTATCAGCTAATTGAATGTTTTGTTTTGTAAGCTTTTCATTGAATTCATGGCATTATTTTCTTTAAGGGTGTTAGTAACTACCTATGCACTATAACATTCTCTGTTTCATTATGACATTTCCTGGATAGGTATTATTTCTTTTACTTTACTTGTCATTTTAATTTCAGCTTTACTGCCAGGTGATCTTACCATCCACCAAACACCAACTTTGTGTGTGTGTGCTTGGTATATCAACTTCCCTTCTGACTGCTTTCTACCTTCCAAGTATTTCATATTCCCCCCAGCTTTCACTTCAGTTACAAATCATTTGTGAATCTTTGCCTAAATTTTCCATAGTTGTTCTTCATTTCTGTATTTTCATAGGACTAATATTTAACCTATGCATGTTTTGTGGTTAATTTTGACTGTTAATTAGATTGAGAAGAGCCTAGGTAGCAAAGCAGATTTCTGAGTGTACTATTGTGGATTTTTGTTTTGTTTTGTTTTGTGTTTTGTTTTTGTTTAGATTCAACTACATGCTGAGGGATGATATGTAATTTCTTGAACTCAAAATTTGAATAGATTCCTCAGACAGTGTGGAACTGTGGAAGGTGGTGCCTGGTTTAGGGTAGTGACTCAGCAGAATCTGTCCTTGTGGGGGATAGATCTTGCCTTTGTTCCTTCCAGTTTCTGTTCCTCTATTTCCAGTCCACAATGCTGTGAACCGCTCTGTTCTGGCATGATGTTCACAGCCATGATGGACTGAAATCTCTGCTTCTTTGTCTACCATAAATGATGTTCTACTAAGCCCCCTGGGACGAACAGCCATGGACTGAGTCATTTTCAAGTGTTAATAAACGCATTGTGTTATAAATTTGTTTTCTTGTGTAATTTGGTCACAACAATGGTAAAGTTCAAGTATCTCCACATACTATTTTATGTGTTGTCTCATAAATATATATTATTGATTAGAAACCATTATAAATAGAAATTAGTTTAATATTTAAATATTCTTCATTTTACCATGTGGCCCAATTCATGTGGATAATATTAAGTGTTAAGATAACATTTGAAAATTGGAAATAATGTTTTCATCTGTTCATACATAGAGAGTAAAATTTTAGGAGGGAGGGCAAAATCATTTATGTCTTATATCTTGAAGGCAGTTGTGCCTATAAATGCTAAAAGTCATAAAAATGCTACATTAGACAAAGACAAGCCTAATTTCTCCATGATTTTAGTTTTGTAAAATGTAATTTCTCCTGTTAAAAAATAAACTTAGTAATTTGATGATAAGTGTTGTCAAGGGACATAAAGGAAGAAATAATAAACTTAGCAAGCTAGAAATGTTTGGTGATTTGAGAGGAGAAAAGCCCAAAAGCAGTATGGTAGACCAAAGAAAGGTCTCCATGGAAACACATTTTCACAATGAATGACCAGTTGGTTAAGGAGAACCAGTGAGCCTCATTGCTTTCTAACTTTGGAAACATTAGTACCTCTGCTAAGTTAGGGAACCCAGATGATGAAGCAAACAAGTGTAATAGAGTCATTGAACATGAATCCTCGGTTGAACATTAAGTAGGATTCTATGAAGGATTGTGGAATATAGGTGTGAAGCTGGAGAAAAAAACTTGAAGTTGTGAATTATTACCACATATATATTAACAGAATCCTTAGAATCAATGAATTCTCTCCTAGAAAATTTTGGGTAAGAACAGATTAATGAAGTCTATTACAATTTGAAGATAAGTAAAGAAGAGAAATAGTGATGGTACTGATGATGTATGAAGTAGAAGAGACATCCTCCAAATTAGTACATATCGACTGTGAAATGCTCACAAACAGCACAAAGCTCCAAAATTCAGAGTGAAATTTCACACACTGAATATTTTATTAAAAATTCAAATTTTCCTCTGGGATGAAGGTGGAAGCTAAAAAAAAATTAGAATAAGCAGAGGAGAAACTAGTGAATTATGGCTGTGAAAATATTAGTAATACAGACAGTGCTCAAAGAACTAGGATTTTGTATCTTTACTATGATAATATTGAAGTGTTCTAAATAGGCACTGTAGTTATGGGAAGGGAGAATGAGTAGAGAGATGTCTAATCTTTGAGAGTGAGTCTAAATTCTTTCTTTGTGAAACATTTAAAAATTATTATTTTTAAATCATGATAAGAATTAATAATTACCTATTATATATTTGTGGTTAGGAAAATCTGTCTTTTAGACAAATGTGTGGTTTTCAATATATTTATTTTTTTTCCTCACTTATTCAAGCAATAGAAGTTTCTATGCCATAAAAACTGTTTAAGAAGAAGAGAATAACTTTATTTTCTAGTCTTGATTTGCTTTTACTATTATCTGAAACTGAAAATATATCAGTATATTTACTTGCCCATTAGTGTATCACACAATTCTCTTGAACTATAAAGTTATTACATAAACTTATTTTCACAATGTTTATTTGTCCCACTACAGATACTAAAATGTAAGATTTTGACTTTTAATATTGAAAACCAAATAAATTGATGGAGAATATGGAAATAAATTAAATGATAAACCTGACAATAAATTATTTAATATTTTAATGTATTCAGGAAGAAAATCACATTTTTTTCTACCAGGTAGAATTTCATGAGGAGACAACAAAAGTGTTTTCTTTTTATATTATACTTTATTGTAAGAATGTAGTAAAATAGGTACTTTGGTTTAGATAGATGTTTCCTCAAGGGACTTGTTTGTAGGGACAGTTATGCAGGTGGTGGAAATGTTAAGCCTGTAGGGCTGTGTGTGTGTGTGTGTGTGTGTGTGTGTGTGTGTGTGTGTGTGTGTGCATGGTAAAGTGCCTTCCAGTCTTAAAGAATGTGCTTGCAGGGGCCCTTGATATTAGGACCACCTTATTTCTGCTTATTGTTCACTTCCTGTCAGTGGTAAAGTAAGCAGCTTGCTCTACTACATGCTCCTTGCTAGATAGTGGTCTTTATCTACAGACCTCACCCAACCAATGAAATGGAAATTCTAGAACCAAGAGTCAAAATAAACTTTTCACATTTTATAAACTCATATATTAGGTACATAGCAAAACCATGGTATTTCATTATAAAATGATTTCAGCTGTGATCATGGCATCCTCATCCTCTTGCCTCTCATCAGATTTCACAGCTGGGCTTTCCCTAAAATTTTCAAAATTCTTAGATCACCAATAGGCATTTTATAGTTAATTTTTTTGTTCCCACAGTCAAACCAGGAAGCAAGAATGACTGGACTACTGCCCTTACTTGATACTGGTTGGTGAGGAAAGAAAGAAGAACTTACTTTCCTCACACAGCAAAATTCAAAATCTCTGTAGCTTAAGGCTTCATTTCATTCAGCTGAGGTGGCTGCCATTGTTAGCAAAGTGTCCTTTGTACTCTAGTACTCTTAGTTGATCTTAGTTGATGAAATTTGACATATGCGACATATGAACAATTTGCTAATTTTTGTTAGCTAACTAGCCTTGTCAATTATAAAGCAAATAGGATATTATCTTATTACATAAGTTAAGATAAATTATTTTTATGCTGATAGTTAGGCTTGTCTACATGTGTGTGTTGTCTAAGAACTATGTTATGTATACATAGTTATGTATACATAACAAAACAAAATTGTGTCTGAAAAGCATGCTGAATAAATGACACTAGAGGGAGGCTGTGTAAAGAGCCTACATTCAGGACAAACAATTTTGTGCACCATTCAGTTTTATGGGTGACTTTAAGTTGAATTTTGTGTCTGCAGTGAACATCTAGGATCGAAAGCAACATTCTGTTGGACAATTCAATGGCATAATAGGAAAGGGTGGTATTTCCTAGTTGTTCAGCAGGGAGTTATGGAATGGAAGCATGAAGGTGAAGCTGAGTCAGATTGGAACATTCTTGAAATTCCAGCAATCTGGAAGCTGGGAAGTTTGAGATCAGCCTGAGATTCATAGTATAACCCTGACCCCTGACACACACACACACACACACACACACACACACACACACACACACACACAGAGAGAGAGAGAGAGAGAGAGAGAGAGAGAGAGAGAGAGAGAGAGAGCAGCAAAACAAGCACACAAATAAACATTGAAAGATAAGTAAAGGAAGATGAAGAAAACAATTCCTTGAGAATTAGGAATTGTGACAACAATAATAATTGGGGCACAGGTAGGAACTGGAGTGTGCACATAGTAGGAGTGGGCTCCTGGAAGAGTTTTGTCTTGGAGCATTGTTCAACTGCTTCTGATTTATCACATGTATTATGTTTCCCCCAAGATGATTCTAACATTTGGATACTAGATAGAGAGTTCTGTGCGAAACATCTTTGAATAAAGTTAGGCATCACTATAATGGAATGTTTTCAGCAGAACTAAATGAAACAGGGAAAAGGATAGTGAAAACATTTCAACTAAACTTCATTTAATTATGTGATCATTTTCTTCTAATTATACAATAAATTAAAAAAATCATGTAGTTTAGAATGGAGAAAAAATAGTTTTTCTACTTTGGTCAGGGGGAAAGTTTATGTTATAAAGTTTCATAAAACCTATGAAGAGGTTTGAGAGAAATAATGACTGTTCCCAGATTCAGATAAAGGTCACTCAGGAAATAATTGTAATTCAGTATACCTTTGGAGTCCTCAATTCCCACATCTACATTTATAGTCAGTGCAACCAGATTCTGGTAGGAGTTATTACTTTGCTTCTCAAAAGATGCCATGCAGCTTCCCTCCACATTAGGAAGCCACAGAAAAATACATGATGGGAGATGTCATTCTGTAAATATGTTTCTCTTATTGGTTAATGAATAAAGCACTGTTGGCCAATAGGAAAGCAAGATAGGTGGGACTATGATACTAGGATTCAAGGAAGTAGGGTGGAGTCAATAGGTAGAGACTTAAGAAAACAGAGGTCTGGGTCCTCTCTCCGGTAAGATGAGAACACGTGAAAACACTTAGGTTAATAGAAATGGGTTAATATTTAAGACAGAAGTAGCCAATAAGCAGTGGTAGTAGCAGGCTAACAGCATTATATCAAATACAGTGTCTCTCTATGTTATTTGGGACTGGTGCAGCGATGGGACCCGACAGGTGGGGAAAACCTACTCATAACAAGTACTCACAAAGATAATGTTAAAATAAATTACATTTATATGTATATATACATGTACAAATTTCACATCTTGTTTTTAAACTTGCACGTGTAATCTACAAACTATTATTTCCCTATGAAATATTGTTCTAAAACATCTCTTTCAAATGCAACAGTCTTATAGAGCACCATGAAGCATTAGAAGCTGAGGATTGACAAGTTCTGAGGGCACACATGTTTCTTAAACATCCATTTTATTACTTTGAAATTATTGACATGTAGCTTAATGGATGTAGACTTTAATGAAGTAAATGTAGATATATATTAGTATAACATGATTTAAAGACCACTTTAAAAAGTAGTGATCAGAGTTTTACATATTTTGAATGTTTTGTTAGATTTGTACACTCTAGTTTGGTGGGACTGTTGATGCAATGATAATGTGGTTTTCATTTTAAGCTCCATCTTGTTATTACTTACAGAGAAAAGATTGAATTTTCTAAGTGTATGTGGGTAGAGTGTTTGCTAGTGTGCAAATTGCTTCATGTGTATGTAGGTGCACATGTATTGTTCATGGAGGTCAGTCTTGGGTGTTATAATTCAGATGCTGGTTAACTTATTTATTCACATAGAGTCTCAATTGATCTGGCAGTCACCAATCAAGGAAAGCTGGCTGTCCAGTGAACCTGAAGGATTCATGGGATCCATGTGTCTCTGCCTTCTCAGTTTAGGGATTACAACCATGTATTGTATCCTGGCAATTTTATGTGGGTATTGGGATTGAAACTCAGGTCCTTCTGCATATTAGGTCAATATTTTATTTTCTGAGATATCCCATCTGTCCAGAGATTGACTTACCTATACTATTGTTTTTAACATAACCCTACAACATTTCCCATTAGCTCCTTAAGTTTGTTTGTTACTTTTTATTTATTTCCTATGTAGTTGATTATGTTATCAAAGAACAAAATTTTATTTCTCCCTTCTTAATCTACACAAGCTTTTTGTTATTGTTACTTTAATATAAGAACAATACAATCTAGAACAATACAATATAAGAAAGCAGAGAAGAGAGAAGACTTATTTGTCTTGACCCAATCTTGGTGGGACAGCTTTGTGGCTTTCACTATAATGCATTAACCTTGGCATTTTTGTAAAAATTATGGACTTGAGTTTACCCAGATTTTCAACTTTTTTTGTTTTGAGACAGGGTTTCTTTGTATAACAGCCCTGGATGTCCTGGAACTTACTCTGTAGACCAGGCTGACCTTGAACTCACAGGGATCCACATGCCTCTGCCTCCCCAGTATTGGGATTAAAGGTGTGTGCCACCACTGCCCAGTAGATTTTCAGTCTTGAAAGACTGTTGTACAGCCAGAAATTGGATTCAACCTAGACACCCATAAACTGATGAAGGGATAATGAAAGTATGTTACATTTACACTATGAAATAATATTCTAATGTAAAGAAAAACTAAATTATGAAACTTGTAGTTAAATGGATGTAGCTAGATATAATCATCCTGACTGAGGTAACCCAGACCCCAAAAGACAAATATTGCATATTTTCTTTTATATGTGGAGATTTGATTTTGAACTTTAAATATGTGTGATTCAGTCAAAATAGGATGGGTCTATTAAGAGCATTAAATGCAGAACTAGAAATAGGAAATTTATTTAGAACACTGGTTCTCAACCTTCTTAATGCTGTAAATCTTTAATGCAGTTCCTCGTGTTGTGGTGACCCCCCCCCCATAAAATTATTTTGTTGTCATATCCCACAGGTTAAAAACCACTGATAAAGCTATTTTGTGACATTATTTTTTATAGTTAATGCAAACATTTTCCTATTTTTTTTGTGTGATTGTGGGCTCATCCTTGTATTACATCTTTTTTGAAATCCAAGTTGATCAATTTATTTATATTGTGGTTATGTATTTTATTAGAATTTCCCACTTTGCTATAGTTTTATATTGGACAATATTTTTATATTGTAGCTAGAGTCGTATATACCTCGTTCTCTTCTTGTCATGAAAATGTGTTTCTAAATGTTTCTATATCTGTCATAATTATCAGATGTATCTAACTTTCTAGGTTGCTCATTTTGCTTCTTTTATAGACTATCTCCACCAATGTTCTTTATTTATAAAGAATAATTCATGTATCATTAATATCTTAATTCTTGTCATCTTTTGTTTTTTCCTTGAATTCAATGTATGTTCATGTAATTAATTTTATTTTACTTTTCTTGTTTAGTGCTGAAAGTATTTTAAATCATGAGAATTATGGTTTTACAATATGTTTTGTTATATAAATTAGTTTTAATTATCCCATTCTTTAAGGATTTTATATGAAATTAAAAATAAATCTACCATGTTGCTTTTTTTGTTTTGTTGTTGCCCCCATTGCTATTTTTCTGTTATGCTGCATTTTAGACAAAAATTACTTTTGGCACAATGCCTGTTTTCCTCCTGTTTGGATTTGTTAGTTTGCGCCTTATTATGAAAGGAAGCTTAGTATTTGTTCTAAAGGCTGCTTTAGGAGAAGTTTATATCTTAGAACATAGAACTTAAAAAAAAACTGTTGAAATCACACATTTGCTATTCAGATAATTATTTTGGCTTCTTTATCATGTCTTTTGCTTTATGAACTCTTGGTGTTCATTCAGAGATCTCATTTTTAATCTTTGTTCATATTCTTTCTTATCGTTTTATTGTTTATATCTTTTCCTGTGGGTTCTGCATTTTATTGAATTTTAGCAGGCTAAAGTTAATGAATGCTTTATAAAATTATTTTCTGTATTGCACTTCCTCTGCTTGTAGAATGCTGCATCCCTTTTTGCTCACAGCATCTTTTCAGTTCTTGTATTTAAATGTTCACATTTCCACTCTGACCTGAAAGAGCAGTACAATGTATTTATTACTTGGATTCTCCTTGAGTTTCCCATCTGCTCATCTGTGCTGGTAGAATTAATAATTTTTTAGGTCCCATGTGAAAGAATGACTGAGAACACCAGATTCAGATTATGTATCATGAAAGAAAAACACGTTTGGGGTTTGAGACTGTGCTGTGTTTTTTTCATTGACAGTCTTTTTTCCATTGCAGCACAAATAACTTGCTATCCCAGACTGTTTAGCTACCAGAGGTTGGAATTATGTATATTTAAGTACAGCTCTACATTGAGCCTCTAGAGAGCACACACTTATGGAGATGCATATTCAGTCTTGTGGTTACATAGTTTCATAGTGACTGAATAATCTAACATTCTAAGCTCTCCCTGAATCTATGATATATGTTGTATATATTTGGATTTTAATTGTGGTCATAATGGAACTTTTCTATTGAGGACCTATCTGTTAGCAGGCTATCTCTTGTACATTTGTTCACTTGTTGTAAATGCCTGAAAACTATCTGTTGTAGGCAACAAATTAAAACCCCTTTTAAATGACTCTGGTGACTAATTTTTTTCCCAATGAGTGCTTCCTACAAGACTGGGACATTAAAACCTCTTCTATGCCCCTCACCCTTTGTCCTTCTGGGCACACTGCTCGGGGTGAGCATTGGGCCAGAGTGGGGGTACAACACCCCCTCCACCTCTTTGGAACTTCCTGAATCTACTCTGAGCACAATGGACCCACCTATCCATACAGAACCACCTTGAGGCCATACTCACTTGATCTTTGGGCCCCATCACCAACCCTCTGCAGGAGGTGAGTCTGAGACCAGTTAAGGCCAAATCTCCCCCACATTCTTCCTTGGGAACTCACTGGGTTAGCTCCGTATTTCCCTTCCCTCTATAACCTTGCCCTGGGGAGAATAGCCCTGGTATTCTGGTCCATACACAGCCCAGAGCCTGACTTCCCATCACCATTTGTCCTGCTGGGCCCACTGCTGCTCAGAGTCAGCACTGGGTCAGGTGCAGGTCCAATAACATCACTACGTCCATGGAATTTCCTGGGTCTGCTTTGAGCATGTTGGACCCACCTATCCATGCTGGAACACCTTGAGGATACATTCACCTGATCTTTGGTCACCATCGCCTGCCCTCTGACAGAGGACAGACCTCCAAGAAGCTCAAATCATACAGAGTCATAGACATCAAACACCTAACCCACACATCCCCACCAAGAGAACAGGGTAGAGAGAGAGAAACTACACCTGTAACCACTGGAAGAAGTAATGGGAAGACAGCAATACAAGAAAATACCCAATAATAGAGAGATCATTATGACACCACCAGAATCTAGGGACTCTACACCAACTAGATGTGAATGCACTAAAGCAGATGAAGCAGAAGAGAATGACTTAAAAAATAACTTCATAAAAATGATAGAAGCCATAAAAGATGATATGAGAAACTCCTTTAAATAAATGGAAGAAAAAACAAATAAAAATTAGGAAGAAATAGAGGAAAAGACCAAACACAAAAGCAAAAAATAAACAAATCTCTTAAAGAAAGTAAGGAAAGCCAAGAAGAAACAAAGAGATGAAGGAAACAATTCCAACAGTTCAAGAGCTGAAAACTGAAATAGGGACAATAAAGAAAACACAAACTGAGGGAATGCTGGAAATAGAAAAACTGGGTAAACAATCAGGAGCTACAAATGCAAGCATAACCAACAGAATATGAGAGATCAAAGAGAGAATATCTCAGGCCCTGAAGATAAACTAGAGGAAATAGATTCATTGACAAATAAATAAATAAATAAACAAACAAACTGAAATCAAACAAATCCTTAACACATCCAGGAATTGTAGAACATCACGAAACATCTAAGAATAATAGGTATAGAAGAAGGTGAAGAAGCCCAGCTCAAAGGTACAGAAAACATATTCAACAAATCATTGAAGAAAACTTTTCCAATCTGAAGACGGACATGCCTTTGAAAGTACAAGAAGCATACCGAACACCAAATAGACTGGACCAAAAAAAAAAAAAAAAAGTTCCTTCCCCACATAATAATCAAAACACCTAACATATTGAATAAAGGAAGAACAATAAGGGCAGAAGGGAAAAAAGGACAGGTAACATACAAAGGCAGACCTACCATAATTACACCTGATTCCTCCACGGATACTCTCGAGGCCAGAAGGTCCTGCATTGATACAAGCCCAGGATACTATACCCAGAAAAATTCTCAATAACGATAGATGAAGAAAACAAGATATTCAATGATAAAGCAAAATTTTCACAATACATATCCAAAAATCCAGCACTACAGAAAGATCTGGAAGAAAAACTCCAACCCAAGGAAGTTAACTACACTCACAAAGACATAGGCAATAGATAATTCCTCTTCACCACAACCCAAAAGAAAAAGCAATACAAATATACTCACAAAACACTGCCAACAACAAATCTAAAACAAACAAGAATTAACAATCAATGATCCTTATTTTCCCTCAACTACCAGTTTTAACTTGCCTATATAAAGACACAGGCCAACAGAATGGATATGAAGACAGAACCCATTGTTTTGCTGCATACAAGAAACATAGCTAAGCTTTCAATCAAATGGACCTAAGAAGCAAACAAGTATAGCTATCCTAAATTCTAACAAATTAGACTTCAAACCAAAATCAATCAAAAGAGATGAAGAAATTCATTTCATACTCATCTCAGGAGAAATCCAGCAGTAGAAAGTCTCAATTCTGAACATCTACGCCCCAAATACAAAGGCACCCACATTCATAAAAGAAACACTACTAAAACTCAAAGCTCACATAAAACCTCACACACTCATAGTGGGATACTTCAACAACCTACTCTCACCACTATATTGGACCACCAGACAGACACTTAACAAAGAAACAAAAAGAACTAACATAAGTTATGGCCCAATTGGGTTTAACAAAAATCTATAAAACATCCCATTCAAACACAAAATCAAAAATTCAAAGGAAATAAACAAATTTCTAGATAAATATTACCAAAATTAAATCAAGAACAGAAAAGCAATTTAAATAGACTTATAACCACTAATGACATAAAAGCAATCAGCAAAAAGCTTCCCAACCCCCCCAAAAAAGTCCAGTGCCAGATGGTTTTAGTGCAGTTTCTACCAGAAATTCAAAGAGCTAATTCCAATACTACTTAAATTTTCCACACAATAGAAGCAGAAGGTTCATTACCAAATTCTTTTATGAGGCTACAATTACCTTGGTACACAAGCTGCACAAAGATATAACTAAGAAAGAGAACTAACTACTTACCAATATCCCTCATGAACATTGATGCAAAAATACTCAATAAAATACTGGCCAATCGAATCCAAAAGCTCATTAGAGAAATCATCCACCATGACCAAGTAGGCTTCATTCCAAGGATGCAGGGATGGTTCAACACACAAAAATCTGTTAATGTTTTCCACAATATAAACAAACTGAAAAAAAATCATATGATCATCTCACTAAATGCTGAAAAAATCCTTTGTCAAAATCCAACCCATTTTCATGATAAAGGTCTTGCAGAGTCAGGGATAACAGAAACATACCTAAAAACAATAAAAGCAATATACAGTAAACCTACAGCCAACATCAAACTGAATGGAGAGAAGCTTAAGGTGATTCCTCTAAAATCAGGAACAGGACAAGGCTGCCCATTCTCTCCATATCTCTTCAATATTGTACTTGAAGTTCTAGCTAGAGCAATAAGACAACAAAGGCAATTCAAGGGGATAGAAATCGGAAATGAAGAAGTCAGACTTTCACTACTTGCAGATTATATGGTAGTTTATATAAGAGACCTGAAAAACTCTACCAGGGAACACCTACAGCTGATAAAAACATTCAGAAAATTAGCAGGATACAAGATTGACTCCAAAAAATCAGTATCCCTACTATATACAGACTGCAAAAAGGTTGAGAGCAAGAACTTAGTGTCTTTAAGGAAAGAAATTAAAGAAGATATAAGAACATGTAAAGACCTTGTTCTTTTATAGGTAGGATAAACATAGTAAAAATGGCAATCTTTCCAGAAGCAATCTACAGATTCAATGCAATCCCCCTAAAAGTACCAGCACAATTCTTCACTTACCTTGACAGGATAATAATCAACATTATATGGAAAACCAAAAGATCCAGCATAGCAAAAACGACCCTGTACAATAAAGAAACTTCAGGAGGCATCACCATCCCTGACTTCAAGGGCTACTATAAAGATATATTTTGAAAACAGCTTGGTATTAGCATGATAATAGACAGGTAGACCAATAGAATCAAATCGAAAATTATGATATTAACCCACACACCTACGAACAACTGAATTTTAACAAAACAGCTAAAAGTATACAATGGGAGGAGGAAAGCATCTTCAACAAATGTTGCTGGCACAACTGGCTGATGGTGTGTAGAAAACTGAAGATAGACCCATGTCTATCACCACGCACAAATTCAAGTTGAAATGGATCAAATACTTCAACATAAATTCAGCCACACTGAACCTCTTAGAAGAAAGAGTGGGAGGTATCCTTGGACAAATTGTTACAGGAGACTGATCCAGAACATAACACCAGTAGCATAGACACTGAGACCAAGAATTAATAAATGGGACCTCCTGAAACTGAGAAGCTTCTGTAAGGCAAAGGACACAGTGGACAAGACCAAAAGGCAGCCCACAGACTGGGAAAAGACCTTTGCCTACCCCACATCTGACAGAGGGCTGATCTCCGAAATATACAAAGAAATCAAGAAACTAGTCATCAAAACACCAAATTATTAAAATGTGGATTACAGAACTGAATAGAGAATTCTCAATAGAGGAATCCAAAATTGCTGAGAGACACTTAAGAAAGTGCACAACAGCCTTAGCCAACAGGGAAATGCAAATCAAAACAACTTTGAGATACCATTTTATTCTTGTCAGAATGGCTAAAATTGGAAACACCAATGACAGCTTATGCTGCAGAGGATGTGGAGAAGGGGGATCACTCTTCCACTGCTGGTGGGAGTGCAAACTTGTACAGCAATTTTGGAGATCAGTGTGGTGGTTCCTCAGGAAAATGGGAAACAGTATACCACAGGACCCAGCAATTCCACTCTTAAGCATATACCCATATTATCCACATCCATGCAACAAAGACATCTGTTTAACTATGTTCATAACAGCCTGTTTGTAATAGAAAGAACCTGGAAGCAACCTATATGTCCCTCAATAAAAAAAAATGGATAAATAAGATGTGGCACATTTATATTATGGAATACTACTCAGCGGGGGAAAAATGGAATCTTGAAATTCGCAGGCAAATGGATGAAACTTGAGGAACCAGCCTGAGTGAGATAACCCAGTCACAAAAAGAGGAACATGATATGTACTCATTCATTTATAGATTTTAGACATAGAGCAAAGGATCACCAGCCTATAATTCACACCACCAGAGAAACTAGGACATTAGGAGAAATCTAAGAGATTCATACAAGATCTCCTATGCATATTGGGAGTGGGGGCATTGTGAGTAGAGAGGGAGTTAGCAGAAAGTGAATGGGAGGAGAATAGAACATGTGGGATCAGAAAGTTTGAGTTCAGGGACAATAGATGACAGGAAAAAAGAGAGAGAGAGAGAGATACCATAATAGAGGGAGATATTAGGGGTTTGAATAGAAAGTGACTCTAGAATATTGTCCAGATACCTATAAGTGTGACCCCACTTAACCATTAGTGCAACAGTGGAAAGTTACCTTATATATTCTTCCCTAATAATGAGATTGACAACTAACTTATCTATCATAGTGCCACCATTTAGTAGCTGATGGAAATAGAAGCAGACACCAGCAACCAACACTAAACATTGAGCAGAACTTCTGGAATCCTGTTGTGGAGAGGGAGGAGTGATAAGTAAAGGGGTCATGACCAGGCTACAGAAACCCACAGAGACATCTGACCTGAACAAAGGGGAGTTCATGCACACCCAGACTAAAAGCTGGGAAACCTGCATTGTAGATCCCCTGAAAGTGGGTCTCAGTTAAAGGCCTGGGCAATATAATGATTATCTGACAGTGGATCTAGGATGTATCCTTGATGCACATAAAGATGCACATGGGGAGCACATTCCCCATGAATAGATACTCCCTTAGCCTAGTGGCAGGAGGGAGGGCCTAGACCCTACTCCAAATGACTTGACAGATTTTGATGATCCCTCCTTAGAAGGCTTCATTCTCCCTGTGGAATGGTCGGGGGCAATGATATGGGAGGGAGTTTTTGAGGGCATGGGAGGGATGGAGAGTGGGAGAGAGGAACTGGAATAAATATATAAAATAAGAAAAAATTACCAAATAAGAATATTGGTAGCTAGATTTACAGGAGTATGAACTAAAGTTCTGTGGTATCAATCTTTTGCATATAGAATTTTTTCTCAATAAGAATTTATTTGGATTCAATGTGTCACTTGCCAGCTAGCTGTAACTTGACTAGCCATGTGGTTATGTTTACCACTTAACCACCACTTGTAGCAAAAACGTGTTAAATTCTCAACCCAACACATGCCATTAACTTTATTTATAATTGTGAAATTTAGTGAAATAATAAACATATTAAATCAGAAAACACAAAATTGTCTTTATCACCCAAACCATGCAACTTGCCTACCTCCACTGGTATTATCTCTACCTGATTTTGCCTGAATAGAATTAGCTCTGTGGCAAGCCATACCTTTACCAAAGGCTCTTGACATCAGTAGACTAAAAATTTAAAAAGCTTATGCATTTATTTAATGGGTGTATATGTGTGAATGTATTATTTGTGTGTGTGTGTGTGTGTGTGTGTGTGTGTGTGTGTGTGTGTGTGTGTGTGTGTGTGTGTTTTGAGTATAGTTAAGAAGATGACTTGCTAGAGTCAGTTATCACTTTCTAACATATTGGTCTCAGGAATGGACTTAAGTTATCATGTTTGGCAGGAAGTGCCATAACCAGCTGAGACATTTTTCTGGCCAGTTATTAGTAAATTTCAAAAGCTAATTTGACTTAGTTGTATGTTATATAAACATAAGTACATGACAAATCTACATAGTTAAGAAATCTCATAGTTGGTAAGCATTGAAGCATTAGTATTATTTTCAACATAAAGTGTTCAATAAAAAAATGTAGATTTTTCAGTCATTTGTACAAAAACACCATTAAGTGACTGAATATTCCTAAATATTCCTAAATTCTGTATATTCCTAAATATTCCTAAATTCTGTATATTCCTAAATATTCCTAAATTCTCCAGGTGTCTTCATTTCTCTGTGACATATGCAGCTTGAACATGCCAGTACTTACACCAAGTAATCCATTCTTTGCTGCCTTACCTCTTGTATGCTTTTATTTTATTTTTTGTAGATATATAACATCCTTATATATATATAATTATAAAATATAATTTAAATTCTTCACATTAAAGAAACATAAATATGAAAATGTTTGCTTTGATGAAAACTAAATTAGCTGCTTTGTAACATGTAGTACAGGCAAATTTGGGTATGAAGCCACTCTAATAATGAGAATGATTGCAGGATTCTAAGAACTTTTGTATTTAGGTAAATGTGAGAGTTTTTCAAAAAAGATTTAAATTAATTTTTCATTTAAATTAAAAACAATCTTATTTTACATACCGATCTCAGTTCTCTCTCCCCAGCCTTTCCCCATCCTACCCCCTCATCCACTCCTCAGAGAGGGTGAGGCCGTCCATGGTAAATCATCAAAGTCTGTTACATCATTTGGGGCAGGAGCTAGTCCCTTCTCTTCATATCTACCCTGAGCTAGGTATTCCTCAATAGAGAAAAGGCTCCAAAAGGCCATTTCATGCACTAGGAATACTGGTTCCACTGCCAGTGACTCCATAGACGGTTCAAACCCCCCAACTAACATCCATGTTCAGGGTTCCTGGTTCAGTCTTATACAGGTTCTCCAGCTGTCAGTCTGGTGTCCATGAGCTCCCATTTGCTCAGGTAAATTGTTTTGTGGGTGTCCTCAACATGGCCTTTAATTTTTATTTTATGAATGTGGGTGTTTTGTCTGTGTGTATGTGCCTGGGCATTGAATGCATGCACTGACCACAGGAGACAGAAGAAGGTATCCACTGCTCTGAAACAGGTACTAGGATTCAAACCCTGGTTTTGGTAAGAGCAGCACAGGCTCTTAACCACAAAGCCATCTCTGGTACCCACAGTGACATAGATTTGACTAGGTTTGACAATGAAAATGAAGTTCAATCATCAGATCCATCCTTAAATTAAGAAAAGGAAATGTCTGTCCCATTGTCAAATTTATAAAGAACAGATGTTTAAATGTTCTAAATGAAGGAATAGACCTACCATTATCTATGTTTCTCACATCTAAATATTTCTAAAATTAATTCTTGCCCAACTCTGTTTCCTCTACCTTTTCTAAAAACAACATTTACCTTAATAAAGTTCACCCAATTTCTTGCTTTTTCCCCACACATATTTTCTACATTTTTACTCCATCTCTCCATTCTCTCTTGTTCTGTTAAGTTTCAAAGACTAGATATAGTATTGGAATCATTTCAGTATACATATTACTGAGTGCCACCAACTGAAATAGTCTTTTCTGTGCTAAATTAATGACAGAATAGGAAGAATATTATGAAAATGCAGTGTCTGGGAGACATTTTAAGATAGGTGGGGGAAGAAAAGATGCTGAGTCATAAAATATTTTGGTAATCTCTTCCTTCCTTCCTTCCTTCCTTCCTTCCTTCCTTCCTTCCTTCCTTCCTTCCTGTTCTGTGTCCACTGTAGGGATGCTGTGGATCTTAAATAAATTAATCCAGATAAAGCCTGTTATGATGCCACCATCTTATTTTGTTAGCTAACTACTATTGATAAGTGCCCTGGGACACTTGCTTCTTGAATTTTCAAATTTTGAGAACTAAGCCAAAATCTTAACCCAAGTTTTTCTTCTTCCACATATATAATTAATAGTCTCTATGTTTTTGATATATGGTTAATTTTTTTGAATGTCACATATGTGAGCATTTGTTAAATACAGGATAAATTAATTAGAAATGAACAATTTTATATTAGGAAATCTGTCTGAGATGTTGCAAACATCTTCACGGAAAAAACTCAGTGGCTGGATTACCAAATGTAACTCTGTTCAGTAGTTCGGTTCATACCTGACAGGCTTCAAAGATTCTGTATGCAAATTGATCTCCCAGATGCAAGGATAATTAGCATGAGTTGATGCTTGGCTATGTTCTATCCATTCTTCTTCATGTTTATTTTAGTAGCTTAACAATTGTCTGTAGCTATTTAATCCACTCTTGGAGCAGTTATATAATTAACCTACAATTGCTTGTGAAATAAGAGCACTTCCAATTCCATAATGCACTCTATTTGATAAGCTGAGCTTGACACTCTGGCTAAAGATGCAGGGAAATGAGATATAGGCAAACCAAAATTGTTCACTGAGACATGTACTTGTGCTGATCACTTTTTACTTTGTTAGTGTTGAACTCTCATGTACAGGCTTGCTATTGATGCTTCTCCTTAGCTCAATAACAATGAGGAAGTGTGTGTATGTGTGTGTGTGTGTGTGTGTGTGTGTGTGTGTGTGTGTTCCACGAGCATGTGGACACATGTACTCCAGTAGAAATCGAGACAAGAGCATTGGCTTTAACATGAAACCCATCATGTTTAATGGCCATGAAACATAAATAGACTCTCTAGCTAGAAAAGGATATGCCATCACTTAGTGATGTTATTCCTCCTGAATAAGGACCACATTCAGTGGTAGAGACTTAGGGTAGTTCCTAAGGTTACAGGGTCTGATTCACATAAATACATTTTCCCCACTAAATGCTTGAAAAAAATTTCTGTGAAGAGGATTTATTTCTTCTTTTATGTCTAACCATTTTTTTCTTTTTATTGAAAATGTTTTTTCCCTCATATAATGTATTCTTAATATGGTTTCCTCTCCCTCTACTTCTTCCAGTCCTCAACAACCTCTTTTCCAATCCAGACCCATCCCCTTTCTAACTTTCATGAGTAGATAAACATGTTCCTAAAGGATAATAATACAATAAGATAAGATAAAACAAAAACTAATTCATTGGAATAGGATAAAACAAATAGAAGGAAAAGAGTCCAAGAATAGGCACAAGAAACAAATTTGGATGCAATGCCTCATTTGCTTGCATACTCAAGAGCCCGATAAAAATACTGAACTGGAAGCTGTAATATATATACAAAGAATCTATAGGGTAAAAAGAAAACATCACACACACACACACACACACACACACACACACACACAAATAAGAAAGCTCTGACATGACATTTTTTATGAGACAAGGAACCTCCAAAGATACTTTTAGTTCATTTTCTGGGCAATGTAAGGGGCCTCTGACAGTGGAACCAATATGTGTACCTCATGCATGAAAGGACTTTTGGGACACATTCCCCATGGAGGGATACTCCCTTAGATTAGAGACAGGAGGGAGGACCTAGACCCTATTCCAAATGACTTGACAGATTTTGATGATCCCTCCTGGAAGACATCACCCTCCCTGTGGAGTGGGATGGGAGAAGGGGATGGGGGAGATTGGGAAGCATGGGAGGGAGGGAGGGAGAGGGAACTGGGATGGATATGTAAAATAAGAAAAAAAAATCAAAGATAAAAAGGCATGTGCCACCAAATCTTGGCTCTAGGTTTCCGTGTACTGTTAATAAGATTTAGTTTGTTTGTCCTATTTTTTCCTTTTTTTAAAAATATGATGTTTTGGTTCCTTGTGCATATATTTAAATATTTTTATGTGATTAAACATTGCTATGTTGATGGATATGTTTTATTAGCTTTACTAGACATTGTTAATGTGCTACCAATTTGGCCACACACACACACACACACACACACACACACACACACACACACACGCACGCACGCACACACACACACACACACACACTTTAATCAATGGACTGAATTTTGTCCCCTCTCTTAATTTATTTCTTGGAGCTCATGATTAGATCAGTGTCCTCATGAGAGGAGGAAGAGACATTAGAATTCTCTTTATATTCAATGTCAGGACTCAATAACAAGGGAGATGTTTGTGAGCCAGGACCAAATCTTTCACTGGGAACTGATGCAGCTAGCAACCTTATCTTGGACTTTTCTGTCCTCCAGAAACATAATAGAGAACTAAATGACATTCCATTTTGGAGCATTTTGTTTGAAGTATTTTGTCATGGTATCTGAGGGTGACTAATACAGAGTAATGAGTGTTACCTGATGTATGAATCTTTTGTGTATTCATCAACCCTTCCTGTGAAACATTTAAATGCTATATAGTTGCACTTGAAACAGCATTTTAGTATTCTTTATTAAGTATTTGGCCATAGAGTATGTGGAACTAGGGTTAGATATTCCTCTGTGTCAAGGAGCAATGGACTGGGACTACTCTGGTTATCATGGAAAATGTGTTCTACACAGTGTTGGATCAGTTTCAAAGTGTGGCTACTCCAGCAATCAGAGTGGTAGCTCAGAAATGTGGTATACCTGTTTTTATTTGGCTGAGAGGAGGGATGGTATGTGAGTTTTCTGGCAGTGGCAAGGGAGGTGATGGAGTTATGAAACAGAGAATATATGGCTCATGCCCAGTAGAGCAGCTAGGACTAACTTTGGTTCAGCAGCTTGGCTCTGCCTCTGATACAATACCTTTTGCTAGCAGCAAGGATTCAGCAGTTTGGGAAGGATGCAATGAATGTTCCTTCTTGATGTAAAACTGTGGGGTGCAATCAGGGTAGTGTGCCTAACTAAATCTAAGCCCTTAGGACATGTGAAGCTCCTTTGTCACTGTGGACTGGCATTTTCAGAGATCAGACCTAGAAAGACTGCCACTATAGGGAAACCAAAGTGGCAATTTGCCATAATCGATCACTTCCTTTCATATTCTGTCTTACTATCTTAGTAGCCAATCAAACCATTACTGGGTTCTAGTGTCATTCATTTCAAGGTGGCATCCATTTATTCTTTCTGGTTATTATGTGTTGCATTGCAAGACCTAAGGGCACCTACTCTGTCCTATTGCCTTAAAAATCCTTGTTATTTTCATTTTCATTTTCCCGATGAACAAGAATGCCTGGGCTACTCAATATTTATTGATTTATTTTATTTTTCAAGGTTCATCTTTGAATTGTTCTATGCATCATTTAGAATGTCTTTAATAAGTGGATCCCATATTTGTATATACTTCTCTATTGAATAAAATCATTTTGGCCTCTAAATTATAATTTAATATTTTAGATGGCTTTTCAATTTACTGCAATTAATTTCATTTTAACTATAGACAAAGCTGTATATAACTTCCTTCATACTTTTTGCTTAAGGAGAGTTATTTAAAATCCCATTCATGCCATAATGTCTCATATATATATATATATATATACTTCATGTACTTCTAAAAGTTTTTAAATTTTTACTTTTTAAAAGTTTATTTTGTATGTGAATGAGTTTTGTACAGATATGGTTAGATTAATTTTTCCTACTCTATATATGTAACAGTACCATTTATTAAACAATTTACCATAATCAGATATTGAGGTTTAATAAGGGTCAGGATAAACAAATAGGCCGAATAGATGTCTATTAAGGGAGAAATAACTCACAACACAGATTAACACAGCAGTTGGAACTGGATGCTCCTCTCTCTGTGTCCCACCAGAAAGAGCATTCTCCACCTCCTCCCGAGACCAAGTCCCACCAGTCACTTCTGCCCCTGGATCCAACCCTCAATGGGTGTGGTCAGTACCACAGAAGCAGACACAGTGAATATCCCACTACAATTCCCCTTTTAGTCTAAAGAAAAGATTTAAGCTTGATACAAAACTATACACAAGACAGTGAATAACAAGTGTGCTCTAAGCAAAGGAAAATCGAGAACAAAACCAGAAACATGTCTAGTCCTAGGGTGAAGGCATAAGGGAGTTTACAATAGAGTTGTCCTTAGCTGGAAATCTTAAGTCTAGTACCTAATATATCTAACTAGGAAGAGAGAATAATACTTATGATAGTTTAATCTACAACCTCATCAAGACCTGAGAAGGATAATAACGATACTAGGGTAGTCAGTGCAGATGGGCAACTTCCAAAAGGTGCAGCTAGGACAGAAAGAGCAAGATACCTTGACAGTCACCCAGGTCTCACAGCAATGTTGGTACAGCAAGTTTTGGCTAAGGCCAGGAGTATTTGACAGACCACAACAAAAGCAGGGAGGTAGAAAGGCTGTCTTACCCTGACTTGGCAAGTTTCAGCAGTCTTCTATGTTTGTCTCCTACAAGCACATAGGACCACATGTCCAAATCAGTGATCAAGGTTGAGGCAGTTCCTTGCCCAAGAGGCCATTAGCCGGAGTGAGGATGAATTCCAGAAGGAGCAACAACAGTGTCCAACTTTCGGGAAACTGCACGGTGCTGTCAGGAGCAACAGTGTCTCATGTCAACAAAGTACTAATATAAAAACAATTAAATGCCATGTTCTGCATGTTTATGAAGTGATTGAAGATTAAGCATCTATGTCTGACTAATCTCATAGGCAAAGGAAACATGGGTGAGGATAATCTGTAATACTCAGGAACTTGGCTAAAAAACCTGAATAAAACTTCCTTGAGTAAAGCAAGGATGAATACTTAAACAATATAACTATGTACACACACACACACACACACACACACACACACACATATAATTTACATGTAAATTACTAAAGTAGAGGTGAGTAAAAATGTCTAAACAAGAGGTAGAGCTCTAAAGGGCAGCAAGACAAATATCCCCAATTGTATCAAAATACAAAATGTCTTGAACACAAGCAAAAGTATACATACATAGAATATGGCAAATATAATGTGCATAAAACATCATAAATGGAAAGATTTCACACAGTATAACAAATACAATATACAATTCTTCCAGGAAGGGAATAAACTTAATTTTACATAGGTTACCACAAATAAGAATATGTAACAATGTAAGCTGTAATACTAATGTCTCACTCTTACTAAATAATTCACAAGAAAATAGGCTAATCTACTTATATCCATTCTGAACCATACCTTTCCCAACTATACCCTATTTATGTCTAAAAGAGATAACCAAGTCTAAGTATCACCTTCCATACCCAACCCCAAGTAACTAAGACCAACCCTATGAAGATGAATATTATCCCTAAATTCCAAGTGTGGGGAAAGGGGGCGTCATTATTTTAAGATTACTTCCTGCTGAAATGGGATGATGATTTCTCCATGGGATCCTGTTGGAAGAAAATTTTAAGCAACCAAATTTCTCAACAGAACTGGCTGTAACATATGTAGGTAGTCATTGTGAGGCAGAAAATACTTGACTGGAATTCTACTTGAAACTCTGGCAGGTTGTAATAAGAAGGTGCACCAATACAGCTAGCTAGTCATGAGTCGTCTCGAGAAAAGCAGTCTCAAACTGGTTCAGGGTGAAGTTTGTAGTTCAGATGCATCAGGTTGAGTCAAGTGGAAATATTTAATTGGGGCCCCATCTTCTTTCCAGAGTGTTCAAAGATTGCTGTTGAGAACTGTTATATTCCTTGTGGAAAACTTAAATATGTATATCAAAGTAAAATTTTTAATTTGTATGGTATTCATTAGGGAAAGGTAACAATAAGCATTAAAATGTAAATGAGAAAATTAGGATTTCAGAGAGAAAATTGCGAATAAGTGAATGAGTCCTTTGATTTTGTTTTCTTCTGCCTTACACCAATTGGCTTCTTGATATAAGGCAGAAACTGTGAATTTAATCTTAACGACATGCTTGAATTTAGAAGGAAAGCCAAATCCAACTCCAAAGCCAGCATTAGTTTACAGGAATCAGGACTACAGAAATATTAGATAGTAAAAAGAAATAGATTTCAGTATAGAAACAGTTTACTAGACTTAAATATTTTTACCATAAACTGATTTATTCCCTTTTCATTAAGTGATTCTTTCTGGAGAGCTGTCTTCTCTTCTGTAGGTACCTACATGTTCATTGTCTCTTGGCTGTTTGTAGATAGGTGTTTTCTGTTTTCCTGTAAGGACAAGAACAGAACACTTCCCCTACCTTTGAGAAGTCTCCACACATCTCATGGGACCTTATTTATTGGATGACTTGTCATTTCTCTTTTTTAAGATGTTTCTCTTGTTCAACTCGGATCTTGATTAATTTAGATGGTATCCATAGCTTTTCTTCTCCTTTAGATACAAATGCAGAACCCCTACTCCAACATAACACATATCCTGGTTTCCATTCTGAGGTCAATACATCCTTGAAGTACACCGGCTGATTTAGTTCAGAAGTTTTTTCTATTGTCCAGTGTCTTTCTGCAGCTGTTTTTCCTTTTTCATCAGCATTAAGAAAGTTTACTGTTAAGAAAGCATTTTGTAATCTGTGTTTGGGTGTCTTGGTGCCTGCTTATGGAGAATTTCCTTTAAAGTACTATTAGATCTCTCAACTATTGCTTGTCCTGTAGGATTGTGTGGTTTACCAGTTATGTGTTTTATGTTATAATACTCAAAAAACTGTTTCAATTTGCTGGAAATATATGCCGGCGCATTCTTTGTTTTTATTTGTGCAGGTATGCCCATAATGGCCATTACCTCTAAAAGGTGTGTAATAACAGAATCAGCCTTTTCAGAGCTCAGAACAGTAGCCCATTGAAACCCTGAAAATGTATCTGTAGTGTGATGTACGTATTTTAATTTTTCAAATTCTGCAAAATGAAACACATCCATTTGCCATATTTCATTTCTATTTATACCTTTAGTGTTACTGCCTGGTGGTAAAGAGTTTGGTTATAGAATGAGCAAGTAGGACATTTCCTTACTATTTCCTTGGCTTGTTGCCATGTGATAGAAAAATCATTTTTCAATCCTTTGCTGTTCACATGGTGTTTCTTATGAAACTCTGAGGCTTCTAGCACACTTCCTATCAATAACTGATTAATTTCATCATTGCCTTGTGCTAGAGGACCTGGCAGACCCATATGGGATCTGATGTGTGATATATATATATATATATATATATATATATATATATATATATATCCTCTTTCCGATAGTATCTTGTAACTGTATAAACAATGAAGTTAATTCTGTATCATCAGGAATAAATTCTACATTCTCAATGTGTAAGACTACTCTCTGCATATTGAGAGTCAGTAACTATATTGAGGGGTTCTGTAAAATCCATAAGTACCATGAGAATGGCATACAATTCTGCCTTTTGTACAGAATTGTAAGGGCTTTGAATTACTTTGCTTATTTCTCCTGATTTATATTCTGCCTTACCAGATTTGTTTGCATCAGTGTAGAATATAGGAATCCAGAGATAGGCGTTTGTTTTACAATGCGTGGAAAGATCCAAATCGTCTTCTTTATGAATTTGATTTTTTCACTTTTGGGATAATTGTTGCTAATTATTCCCCAAAAATTACTGCATGCTCTGTGCCAATATTCATTATCTTTCCATAAGGAGGAAATTTCCTCATTAGTTAAAGGTACTATAATTTCTGCTGGGTCCCTTCCTGTTAGTTGAAAAAGTCTTAATTTACCTTTTAAAATCAAGTCAGAAATCTTTTCTATATATGTTTTAAGTTTCTTATTCTGTTTATGTGGTAAGAATATCCATTCTAATATGATGTCTTCTCTCTGCATCAAAATCCTTGAAGGATATTCTCTAGATGGTAATATAACCAGAATACAGTCTAGACTTGGATCCACAAGGTCCACATGTGCTTCTAATATCTTCTTTTCTACCCATTCTAATTCCTTTTCTGCTTCAGCTGATAGTATTAGTGGACTATTCAAATCCTTGTCCCCTTTTAGGGCCATTTTCAATTTTTTCAAGTTATGCCCTTCAACACCAATAATGGTTTGCAGTTGAGAAATCTCTCCTAGTAATTTTTGAAGATCATTAAGAGTCTGGTAGCGATCTCTCATGATCTGTACATTTTGTGGTCTATTTTATATCCTAAGTAGTTGATAGACTCTTCTTTTTGTATTTTTTCAAGTGCAATTTGTAATCCCCAGCGAGGTAAAACTTCCTTTATTTTCTCAAACATTTTTTCAGCTAACAATATATCATCCATGTAATGATAGATTATGGATTGTGGAAACTGTTTATGAATTATTACCAGTGATTTTTGTACAAAATATTGGCACAGGGTGGGGATATTTAGTTTTCCCTATGGCAAAACCTTCCATTGATATCTCTTCGCTGGTTGAGAATTATTGTAATTAGGTACCGTGAAGGCAAATTTCTCTTTATCTTGTTCCTGTAAAGGTACAGTGAAGAAGCAATCCTTTAAATCAATAACTATAATAGGCCATTCTTTAGGTATCAAAGAAGGCAATGGCATTCCAGGCTGTAAATAGCCCATTGGCTGGATAACTTTATTAATGGCTCTCAGGTCTGTAAGCATTCTCCATTTACCAGATTTCTTTTTGATAACAAATACAGGAGAATTACAAGGGATGGTTGATTCCTCGATATGCCCAGCATTCAGCTGTTCCTGAACCAGATTTTCTAAAGCTTCTAACTTCTCAGAGGTCATAGGCCATAGCCCTACTCAGACATGTTCCTCTGTTAACCATTTTAAGGGTATGGCTTTTGGTTCCTCTGTTTGTTCAGCACTTGCATTCTGTCTTTGTACAGCCTGGATATTTGGTGTCTGTCTTTTATAGTACATTATAGCATTTTTTCCACAATCATGAGGTCGTTTATCATTCCTATCTAAACCTGTAGGAATGTTAATCTGTGTATTTCATTGCTGTAATCTATCACGACCCCATAAATTTATCACTACATCAGCCACATATAGTCTTAACCTTCCTCGCTGTCCTTCTGGTCCTACACATTCAATCCATCACATGCTTTGTTTTACCTGAGACAGGGTTCCAATCCCTAAGAATTAAACATTAACCACTTGCAGGGGCCAATTTCGAGGCCAGGATTTATTAGTTATGATAGTTACATCCGCCCCTGTGTCCAGTAAGCTTTCAAACAGTCTGTTATTCATTTTAACTATCAATCTAGGCCTTTGACTGTTTATAGAGGTTTGCAAAAATATACGTTTTTTATTTCTCTCTGTCATGTGTTATTCAACTTCTGTCACTAGTTTGTCATCCAGAGCGGTATGAGTTTTTACAATAGGCCAAGGATTTTCTAATTGTCCTGTGGGAGATTGTCCTCCACTGTGGCTGGAAATGTTCAGACCACCTTTCACATGGGGGTCTTCGAGAGGACCCCCCAAGGAGTTTCCTGGTGGTAAAGAGTTTCCTTGCGTCCAGTGTCTGCCTTTGCCACACCTTCTACATAACCCAGGAAGCTCAGGCCTTCTGTTCAATTCATTCTTGGGAGTATTATTTCTAGAGATGCTTTGCCTACAATTTCTTTTTAGATGTCCTATCTTCCCACAGTTATAACATCTGACATGTTGATATCTCTTTAAACCTTTGGAGATGGCTTCTGCTATCCAAACTAGTTAAGACTTCTGTTATCTTGATGTCTTCTCAAACCTTTAGATATAGCTTCTCCTACCCATGCTTCATTGTTATTGCCATTATACTCAATATTGGCTGTAGATAGGACCCATTCATCCAAAGTTGCTGATTGAATTTTTAAAGGCCAAACCTCTTGTTTGCATTGAGGATTTGCATTCTCATAGGTAACAATTCTATGAGTATTCGCCTAGAATCTATGTCAGCTACCTCTAACTGTATTGCTCTAGACAACCTTTCTAGAAACACACTGAAGCGTTCTCTTGGTCCTTGCCTTATTTTGGTATAAGATTCTATACCCTCCCCTAGTTCATGAACCTTATCCCAAGCATTCAGCACTGCCGTACTGCATAGAGACAAGATATGTTCATCATAGGCAGCTTGGGTTTCCGGGTCTGCATAAATACCCTCACCAAGAATTTTATCTTGGGGAGCTTCATAACCTTTCTTTAAGCCCTGAAGTTCAAGGGCCTTTGCTTCCTCTCTCCATAAAGCCCTTTATTCGAATTGAGAGGCGTTTTCAAGGACAGCTGATATTAATGATCCTAATCCTTAGGGGTTACCTTGTTATTCCTTGCCCTTGATTCTATTAATTGCTTCACATATGGTGAGTGCATGGCATAAGAGACTACTGCTTCCTTTATACTTTTTAAATATTTCATACGTATTGGTTCCCACTGATAAGCAACACCACCTTTTGAGCGTTTTTTCGTTGCTGATTTTTCATTAATAGATACAGGGAAAGGTCCCCTGACCCTAAATAGTGTGGAAAATTGTAAGTTTTTTTCATGCCCTGTTACCTGGAGCTCTTCTTCTGATGTATCAGATTGAAGTTCTTCTAAAGCCTGAAGCCTATTAACCATTGCTACTTTGTCTGAACTTCTTGAAGCATATCCCTTTCTAGAGCCTTCATTGCATCGATCAGTTTCTTCCTTTCTCCAACTACAAATGATTCCATGTTTTTGATATTCTCATCCTTAGATATTATCTGAATGGCATATAAACTGCCTTCCAGAAACAATGTTCTATCTGCTAGCTTGCCGTTATCCTCAGACATGGAAGAGATTCTATCTACTACTCACTCCATCTGATGTTCCAGTATTTTAACCTTATTAGTAGCTTCATCCAACCAGGAAAGAACTGTTTCTGCTAGCGCGTTAATGCATTGCATTGTTTCTGTTTTGGTTGTTGAGGCAACATCAGACATGGAACAAATTTTGTTTTCTATTTGGTCATTTTTATGTTCCATGTTCTGTATTCTACCTGTCAGCTCTCTGTTGCCATCTTCAATATTCTGAACCTTTTTTCCTAAACATTCTATGTTTTGCGTTCTGTCATTTTCTATGTTTTGAATCCTTGTTACTAAGTCTCCTATGGTTTGTACAAGTTCCTTATTGTTTGAACTAATCTCAAACCATTTCTTTAAGAATATCATATTAATGATAAAACCCATTACTATTATGAAAAAGGTGTATGTATTCATCCAGTCATAATTTTCTTCTGCTAAGATTCCTTCTATATATGAAGTAAAAAAATCCTAAAGTCCTGCATTGTACAATTATCTGCCATAGCTATGGAACAATTGATCTCAGATATTATATCAGCTTAAGTTGCAAAAGATGTTACAATTACCTTAGGTGTAATTCCACTGTCTTGGAGCTTTGATGCTTTTAGTTGTGGATCTCAACTTGCTGTTGTTACACTTGGAGGTGTAGTAGTAAAAAGCATCCGGCAACAGAGGATCCTTCTGATTCTGGTTCTACCCGGAATTGCACCACCAAATAGTGTCCAGAAGTCTAGCACCAAATAGCTTCCTGCAGCAGAGGTTCCTTCTGATCCCAGTCCCTGTAGAATAGCTTTTAACAAACTAAGGGAAGCAAAAATTTTTTAAATGAAGGAGTGAAACGAGCCTTGTACACATTGTTGAGACCACTGGGATAACAGGAGCCGCCTGCAACTGCAGCGTGTATATTTTCTGCCAGCCCACTGGCTGCCGCTACTGCAGTCACTGCCGGAGCCTGCAACACACAAACAGAGCAGGCCGAGTCCGGGCCTTGTGCAGCAACACAAAAGGCCAGGCTAATGCTGCAGGTCTCTGTGTGAATGCAATCTGAGGGAATGGCAGAAGATGAGCAGTGGTCTCAGGGCCAAGATGGAGGTAAAAGGAGTTTTAGGGCACGGTGTATCTGCCTGGTTAGGCAAGAGACCTGCCCATTTGGGGAAGGTGGGGGAAAGGTTGCTGTGGTGCCTGGGTAAAACCCAAGTGCCATGAAAATCCTGATCCCGTTTCTGACACCAGATATTGCAGTTTAATAAGGGTCAGGATAAACAAATAGGCCGAATAGATGTTTATTAAGGGAGAAACAACACAGACAGATGAACACAGCAGTTAGAACTGGATGCTCCTTTCTCCGTGTCCCACCAGAAAGAGCATTCTCTGCCTCCTCCTGAGACCAAGTCCCACCAGTCACTTCTGCCCCTGGCTCCACCCCTCAATGGGTGTGATTAGTGCCACAGAAGCAGACACAGTGAATATCCCACTACAATCAGTAATAACATTTCTGCTACAAATTATTTCCTTTCTTGTGTGTGTTTTCTTTTAAAGAAGTACTCTAGGGGCAGCTCTTGTAGATGACCAGGGTTCGATTCCCAACATGGATATGGCAGCTCAGAATTGTCTATAATCTATTTTCAGAGGATCCAATTATGGCCTCTACCATCTGCAGGCATCAGATATTCAAGTAGAACAGATGCATATATGCATGTAAGCATGCACAAACTAAAAGTAAATAAAATTTCAAAATAAAACAGCAACAATATTCTGTCATGTTGGTCTCCCTGTACCATCTTTGCAATCTTGTTTTTAAAATTATTATTATTTTTTATTTTTGAGATTGTAATTATACTTAAATCATTTTTTTCTCTTCCCTTTCCTCCTTCCAAACATTCTCACATACCTCTTTTTGTTCTCTGTCAAATTCATGGCCTGATATTTTCATTAATTGTTGTCACATATTTGTATATGTATATAAGTATACATATTCATAAATATAAACTTCATCTGTATGTTACTTGTATGCATGTTTTCAGGGATGAACATTTGGTATCAGATAACCAAAGATTATTTCTACCATTCTGAGCATTATTTAGATGCCTATATTTTAATTGTCTATTGTTGCCTATGATGTTGAGTCCTTGTAGTCTTTCCTCTATTCACTTTGATATGTCTATACTTGTCCACATTCAGCTTGCTTCTTGCTTAGACAGTCCTGTAAGTAAGACTTTATGATTGTTGCTTCTGATATTACTTGGAGATACAGTCTCACATAAAGCTCCCTGATTCTCTGGCTCTTACTTCCTTTCTGGCTTCTCTTCCTCATGTTTATTTTTTTATTATTTTTATTTTTTTGTATCTTAGGTATGAGAGTTGATGAGTCTCTATAACAGAAGACAATGCACTTCAGATGCATGGCCCAGAGGTCCTAGAGCTGGAACTGACTTAAAAATATCCTCACTTCATGTTAGTTCTCACAGTACTAGAAGGCACCATGTGAGATTTCAAAGGATGGAGGCAACAAACAGGTCTACAAACTACTGTGCCTATGAAACATAACAATGACCACGATGACACAATAATCCTAAGGATGCAGTAGTGGCATGCATAATTTGGTGATATTCAACAACTCTCTAATCTAATTAAAATTAAGACCTACTCAACAAGAGTTGTACTCAAAATGACTGGTATTGGGAACTTATCAACAATTGAGAGCTAGTAAATTAATAATTATTAGAAGAGAGTCTATAACCACAATTTACTAAACCACCAGTTTCTTTCTACATTATAATATTTGTCCTTATACTCACAAGTAAGTGTAGTTTTCATCCCTCATCAAGGAAACCTTTCTTTTCAACAGAAGGAGATCACTACAGAAAACCACTACTAATCAAAATGCAGAGTTGTAGAATTAAGTCCCAATTGATCCAACTTTGTAGAACTCAGTGACAACATCTATAAAGCAACTTCTGCACCTTTGCAATCTTAATGATTATTGCAAGTTTAAATTAAGGCTCATTGCTTAAAACAATAAATTGCTTGCATAAATATTAAAGATTTATTTGTTTTTCTGTATGTTCCCCCTCTACATGTGTGTATGTGTACTATATGCATGTCTGGTGTCCATGGAGGTCAAAAGAGGGCATTGGATCCCCAGGAATTATTGTTTCTGATGGTTGTGAGCCATCATGTAGATGCTACAAATCAAATCCCTATCATATGGAAAAGCAGCCACTGTCTTGCTATTTAACTCCCACAAACATTTTAAAATGTATGTTTGTAGATAATCAGAATTGCATGGAATATGTTGTGTCTCAACATGAAAATCCAAGATATTGCTCTTTGATATGCTGAGTAAATTAACTTGAAGATTCTCAAAATCAAGGTTTCTTGTGTTCATCCCCCAATGCCCATCCTTTTGTGTTTTTCTGTCTTCCTCAATGCTGACAAATAGAGACAAAGTTTCCTTACATGCATCCCCCACTCCCATCCTTTTGTGTTTCTCTGTCCTCTGGATGGCTGACCATAGAGACAGAATACTTCTTTTCAAAGGCAGGTTATAGAAACTAAAGCTTCACCTCCAAAGCCAATCACAAAGCCAGAAAATATTATGCAATTTCCCAAACCCTGCTGATTTTCTGTATAAGCATTTGCCAGATAAAATTCTCTGTCATATCTTGTCTAATGACACATAATGAATCCTTTGTTTACTTTTGTTTACAAGGGGTCATGCTCTATACCTAGGAGGAAGAAAAGCTACACAGGCCAACTACCAAACAGCCAGATTTTGTGTGGTTCCCCCATATTTCTCTGTCTTTGTCTGTTTCTCTGTCTCTCAGTCTCTGTGCACTTAGGGCAACCACATTTTTCCTAGTCATAATTTTATGTGGCTCCTAATTGAAGCAAGTTATAAAAACAGGCATTTCCCCAGAAATCTTTGTGGTTTCATTCCCCAAGACTCCCATGCCATAAGAAAACTCTGATTAAATAAATCTGTTACGATTTGTTCTTGCTAAGTATCTTTCATGACTAGGTGTCAGCCATGACCTTTTTCATGGGTAAGAGATAATATCACACATTAATATCCCACAAATGTGTAGATACATTTCAGGGAAATTGACATCATTTTTCTTTCTCTGTTTTACACAATTTTAGTCACTAACCCATGAGATTGTCTATTTTCCTACTGATACATTCTGTTTTTCAGTGAGTTCTCATGTATATTTTAATCCTATTTATTCAGTGTTTCTTATACTTTTATGATATTCTAATTGTTTTCTTTATATACTATCATTGCTAACATATTTTACTTTCTCAGTTGAAATTTATAAATTGAATTTCTATCCACCAAAATTATTCAATTTTTATTATTTCTCATTATTTTAACCATATTAATTTAATGGAGATTTGGTTACATCTTTCCTGATATTGTTAACTCAATTATCCTTATTCTATTAGAGTCTACTGGCCTGATCCTAAAGCAATGCTGAATAGATAGGGATGATGTCAGTCCTGATTTTGAATGCAATGCTATTGAAAATGCTTTCTTTTATGTATTTTATTCATTAATTCAAGACTTAGCATGAGTCAATTCTGTCTTTCTTACTTTCAAAAGACTGCATTAATCATGAGTAGGCATTCTCAAAAGAAGATTTTTTAAAAAATATTTGTTGAGATAATAATTTTCTTCCTCAATTTCCTGATGTGCATTATATTGGCATTCACATATCAAAAGCATCTTGTACTCAATGGATAATTTTATCTTAGGCATGAGTCATTTTAAAATAAATTGGTAGTTTTCCAACACTGATTTAAATTTTTATTCTGTATTAACGAGTAAAAGATAAATTATGAAATTTTTCTCTACTAATGTCTGTGATAATTTTTATATTTTGACTTTTTCTATGACATGATTTCAGTAGATCTTGTTGTGTCTTTACTTTCTTGGAGTTGAAATATTTCCTTCTAGAAAGAAAGAGGAGCTTGTAAGATTCAGGAAGCCAAGGAAACTAGAAGGCTTATTTGGAAGCAAATAATGCAAATTCATAAAGTCCACCTCAAGGTGATACACACTTTGAAAAAAAATTTAATAGGGAGAAGCTGTAGGAATGTAATTTTTGTGTATCACCCCATGATGGGTGGGGATTTCAGTGGTGTGGTTACTTTTGAATCACTCACTCATGTGCCTGTAAGCAACCTCTCACCTAGCATGACTCTATAAATAATCCTAGTAAAGTCATTGGTTCACCAAATTAGACTTGGGTATAACTCCTTCTTAGGTCTGTCATCATTGCCCTATCTTCAGTGAGTATGTATTTGCTCACATCTCCCTGAAAAAGTCACATAACTGTCCTTATTCTTATTTTCTTCTTAAAAAGTAAACTTATTTTCTCCCTCCATCCCTCCCCCAACAAGATCCTTCCTGTTCCCTTTCCCACTGACCCACAGAGATGTCTGGAACCAGGGGCATCTCTGGGAGAAGCTAGAATCTAATGTAATGGAAATTCCAGGAATCCATGAGGGTGACCCTAATGAAGACTCCAGTAATGAGAACTGGCCATCTTCTATAACCAGGTAAGGCTTCTAGTAGAGGGATGTGGATACCAACCCAGTCACAAAACCTTTAATCTACAATTTATCCAAACTCAAAATGTAGAGTCCCTGCCTGCAGGATCTTTGACCCCCATCATTGGGCTAGATGTGAGTCTAGAACCAATACAGGTTGGATCCCGCCCACACCCTTCCCTGGGAACTCCCTGGATAGACTTGCTCACCCCTGTGTCCTGTCCCCTGCAAGAGCGCTCCAGGTGCTCTGATACACACCTACCCATCCTAAGAAAGAGTCTGCCTTCCCCACTGTCCCAACACTCTGGTTGAGTACTGAGACAGAGTGGGATCAAATAATCCTGCCTCCTTCGGGGAAATTCCTAGAGCTGTCCTGAGCACACTAGACTTGCATATCCATGCAGGACCACCTGGAATCTCTGCCTACCTGATCTATGACTCCTACCGCCTGCCCTCTGATGGAGTTCTGGGCCTCTCCCAGAGATCCTCCTATCCCCTTGTGACCATTCTAAGTCCCTGCCTGCTGGATCTTTGACACCCATGGCAGGGCATCTGCTTGAGCTTGATCAAGGAGAGAACTCCTAGAGAGCTTGGACCACCCAACAAGATATCCAACTTAAGACCCACTTAAGCCCACCAGGGGAGTACGAGAGAGAGAGAGAGAGAGAGAGAGAGAGAGAGAGAGAGAGAGAGAGAGAGAGAGAGAGAGAGAGAGAGAGAGAGAGAGGGAGGGAGGGAGAGAGAGAGAGAGAGAGAGAGAGAGAGAGAGAGAGAGAGAGAGACCCCACTGGCACCTACAGGAAGAAGCTATGGGAAGATGGCAATACAAGAAAATACCTAACAAGAGAAAAACAAGCATGGCACCAGAAACTAGGGACTCTACACCAACTAGACCTGAACACAACAAAGCAGATGAAGCAAAAGAGAACGACTTAAAAAAATCTTAGTAAAAATGAAAGAGGCTCTCAAAGATGATGTGAGAAAACCCTTTAAAGAAATGAAAAAAAAAAACAAACAAAAAATTGGAAGAAATGAACAAATCTCTTAAAGAAAGTAAGGAAAGACAAGAAAAAAACGATTAAACAGGTGAAGGAAACAGTTCAAGTCTTGAGAAATGAAATAGAGAAAATAAAAAAAACACAAATTGAGGGATTGCTGGAATGAGAAAACCTGGGCAAACAATCAGGAAATATAGATGCAAGCATAACCAACAGAATATAAGAGATCAAAAAGAGGATGCCAGGCCCTGAAGATAAACTAGAGGAAATAGATTTATTGACCAAAGAAAATCCTAATCTCAGCAAATTTTTAACACAAAGCATCCAGGAAATGTGGGACACCATGAAAAGGCCAAACCTAAGAATAATAGGCATAAAGGAAGGCGAAGAAGCCCAGCTCAAAGGTGCAGAAAACATAGTCAACAAAATCATTAAAGGAAAGATTCCCAATCCTAAGAAGGACATGCCTATGAAAGTACAAGAAGCATGCTGAAAATCAAATACACTAGACCAAAGAGAAAAAGACCCCTTGACACATAATAATCAAAACACCAAACATACAGAATAAAGAAAAAAAATTAAGAGCAGCGAAGAAAAAGGCCAGGAAACATATAAAGGCAGACTTATCAAAATTACACCTGACTTCTGCATGGAAACACTCAAGGCGAGAAAGTACTAGGTAGATTTTCTTTAGGTACTACGAGTCCACGGATGCCAGCCTAGGCTACAATACCTAGCAAAATTTTCAATCACTATAGATAGAAAAAAAAACCAAGATATTTAATGACAAAGCCATATTTTCACAATACATATCTACAAATCTAGCACTACAGAAAGTTCTGGAAGGAAAACTCTAACCCAGAAAAATTAACTACACTCACAAAGACATAGGCAATAGATAATCTCATATCACCAGAACCCAAGGGTAAAGCAGGGCAAATATATTCACAATACCATCACCAACAACAAATCTAAAAAAAAACAGGCACTAACAATCAATGGACTTACTTTCCCTCAATATTAATGGTCTTAACTCACCTATAAAAAGATACAGGCTAACAGAATGGATACAAAGACAGAATCTATCATTCTGCTGCATACAATAAATATATCTAAGCTTCAAAGACAGACATTATCTCCTGGTAAAGGCCTGGGAAAAGATCTTCCAAGCAAATGACACAAGAAGCAAGCAGGAGTGGCCATCCTAACTTCTAACAAGTTAGACTTCAAACCAAAATCAATCAAAAGAGATGAAGACAGTCATTTTGTATTCATCACAGGAGAAATCCATCAGCACAAACTCTCAATTCTAAACATTTATACCCCAAATACAAAGGCACCCACATTCATAATAGAAATGCTCCTAAAACTCAAAACTACATAAATCCTCACACACTTATAGGGGAAGACTTCAACACCCCACTCTTACTGCTAGACAGGACCACCAGTCAGAAACTTACGAAGAAACAAAAGAACTAACAGAAGTTATGTCTCAATTGGATTTAACAGACATCTATAAAACAGTCCATCCAAACACACAAAAAAAATATACCTTCTTCTCAGCACCACATGGAACCTTGTCTATAATCTATCACTTACTAGGCAACATAAGACACATCAACAGATACAAAAAAAAATGGAATAGTTCTCTGTAGCTTATCAGACCACCATGCTTTAAAGTTTGAATTCAACAACAACACAAATTGCAGAAACCCTAAAAACTCATGGAAACTCAACAATGAGCAATACCTTGGTATTGCACCATACCTGAGTAAAAGTAGAAATAAAGAAAGAAATTAAGGACTTCCTAAATTTCAATGAGAATGAAGACACAATATACCTGAACTTATGGGACACCTTGAAAGCAGTGCTATGAGGGAATGCACTATGTTCCCATATGAAGAAAACAGAGGATAGGCACATTAGAGAAATAACAACACAACTGAAAGCCTTAGAACAAAAAGAAGCAAATTCACCCTGGAGGAGTAGACACCAGGAAATAATCAAGTTGAGGGCTGAAATCAATAAAGTAGAAACTAGGAAAACAGTATAAAAATCAATGCAACAAAGAGTTGATTTTCAAGAAACTTTTAACCAAACTAAGCAAAAAAGCAGAGAGAGAACATGCAGATTAACAAAATCAGAAATGAAAAGGTGGACATAAGAATGGACAATGAGGAAATCCTGACAATTTTCCGGTCATACTTTGAAAACCTGTACACCACACAATTGGAAAATTTAAAGGAAATGGAAAAATTTCTGGATACTATCACTTACCAAAATTAAATGAAGAAGATTAAAAAAAAACTTAAATAGATCTATAACCCCCAAACAAAATAGAAATGTCATCAAAAGCCTTCCAACTAATAAAAACTCAGTGCCAGATGGTTTCAGTGCAGAATTCTACCAAAATTCTAGCAGAGGTAATACCAATACTCCTCAAATTGTTCCTCACAAAAGAAACAGAAGGTTCATTACCAAACTCCTTTTATGAGGCCACAATCACCTTGGTACCCAAGCCTCACTAAGATACAACTAAGAAAGAAAACTACAGACCAATATCCCTCATGAACATCGATGCAAAAATACTTAATAAAATACTGGCAAATTGAATTGCAGAATAAATCAGAGAAAACATCCACCATGACCAAGTAGGCTTCATCCCTGGGTTGCAGGGATGGTTTAACATAAGAAAATCTATCAATGTGGTCCACCATATAAACAAACTGAAAAAGAAAAAAACCCATGATCATCTCCCTGGATGCTGAAAAAGCCTTTGACAAAATTCAACATCCTTTCCTGATAAAGGTCTTGGAGAGATCAGGGATAACAGGAGCATGCCTAAACATAATAAAAGCAATATACAGTAAACTGAAAGCCAAATCAAACTGAATGGAGAGAAGCTTAAGGTGATTCTTCTAAAATCAGGACCAAGACAAGGCTGCCCTCTCTCCATATCTCTTCAATATTCTACTTGAAGGTCAAGCTAAAGTAATAAGACAACAAAGGGAGATCAAGAGATACAAATTGGAAAAAAACGCAAACTTTCTCCTTTTGCAGATGATATGATAGTTTATATAAGTGACCCAAAAAACTCTACCAGGGAATTCCTAACAGCTGATGAACACCTTCAGCCAACTAGCAGGATAAAACATAAACTCAAAGAAATCAGTAGCCCTACTATATACAGATGACAAAGGGGGTGAGAAAGAAAACAGAGAAACATCACCCTTATAATAGCCACAAACTACATAAAGTAACTTGGGGTAACACTTACCAAACAAGTGAAAGATCTATATCATAAGAACTTTGTGTCTTTAAAAAAAGAAATTAAAGGAGATACCAGAAAATGGAAAGATCTCCCATTCTCTTGGATGGGTAGGATAAACATAGTAAAAATGACAATCTTGACAAAAGCAATCTTCAGATTCAATGCAATCCCCATTAATATCCCCGCACAATTCTTCACTGACCTTGAAAGGATAATAGTTAACTTTATATGGAATAACAAAAGATTCAGGATAGTCAAAGCAACCCGGAACAATAAAGGACCGTCAGGAGGCAGGACCAGCCCCAACTTTAAGCTTTCCTACATAGCCATAGTACTGAAAACAACCTTTTATTGGCACAAAAATAGACAAGTAGACAAATGGAATTAAATCGAAAATCCTGATATTAACCCACACTCTTACGAACACCTGGTTTTTGACAAAAGAGCTAAAAATATACAATGGGAGGAGGAAAGCATCTTCAACAAATGGTGCTGGCAAAACTGGTTGATGGTGTGTATAGTACTGCATATAGTCCCATGTCTATCTCAATGCACAAATTCAAGTCCAAATGGATCAAAGACCTCAACATAAATCTGGCCACACTGAACCTATTAAAAGAGAAAGTAGGAGGTACCCTTGAACAGATTGGTACATGAGACTGCTTCCTGAACATAACACCAGTAGCACAGACACTGAGATCAAGAGTTAATAAATGTGCCCTCCTGAAACTGAGAAGTTCCTGTAAGACAAAGGACACAATAGACAAGACAAAACAGTAACTCACAGAGTGGAAAAGGATCTTCACCAATCCTACATCTGACAGAGGGCCATTCCTCAAAATATACAAAGAACTCAAGGAAGTAGTCATCAAAACACCAAATAACCCTATTAAAAATGGGATACAGAACTGATTAGACAACTCTCAATAGAGGAAATGAAAAAGGCTCAAAGACACTTAAGAAATTGCTCAACATTCTTAGCTATCATGCAAATTCAAATCAAAACAACTTTGAGATACCATCTTACTCCTGCCAAAATAGCTAACATTAGTAACACCAATGACAGCTTATGCTGGAAAGGATGTGGAGAAAGGGGTACACTCCTTCACTGCTGGTGGGAGTGCAAACTTATACAGCCATTTTGGAGATTAGTGTGGCCGTTCCTTAGGAAAGTGGGAATCAGTCTATCACAGGACCGCACAATCCCCCACTTAGGCATATAGCCAAATGATCTACATCCATGCAACAAAGACATACACTCAACTATGTTCATAGCATCATTATTTGTAATAGCAAGAACCTGGAAGCAACCTAGATGCCCCTCATCTGAAGAATGGATAAAGAAGATGTGGCACATTTACACAATGGAAAACTACTTTGTGGAGAAAAATAGTGCAATCTTAAAATTCGTAGGCAAGTGGATGGAACTTGAAGAAATCATCCTAAATGAGGTAAACCAGTCACAAAAAGAGGAACACAATATGTACTCACTCATATATGGATTTTAGACACAGAGCAAAGGATCGCCAGCCTATAATTCACACCACCAGAGCAACTAGGATTCAAGGAGGATTCTAAAAGATTCATATAATGTCCCTCACAGAACGGGAAATGAACACGATCTCCAGAGCACATGGAAAGTGTGGAGGGGAGCATTGTGTGAAGAGGGAACTTTGAGAAAGAGAAGGGGAGGAGAGGAAAGCATGTGGAATCTAGAAGTCTGAGTCAGGGGAGGAATAGATGAGAGGAGGGGGGAGAAAGAGCGAGCATAACAGATGTAGCTATTATGGGTTTGAAGAGAAAACTGAACCTAGAAAAATTCTAGAGACCTACAAGACTGACCCAAACTAACAATTTGAGCAACAGTGGAAAGACTACCATAAATGCTGTTCCCTGATCATGAGAATGATGACTAAGTTATCCACCATCATAGAGTTCTCATCTAGTAGCTGATGGAAACAGATGCAAACACCCACAATTAAACACTGAGCCAAACTGGAATTCAGATGAGAGAGCAAAGACAACACCAGGTTCCAGAAACACATAGAGACAGCTGACCTGAACAAGAAGGAGCTAATAGGCCTCCAGACTGATAGCTAGGAATCCATCATAAGACTGAGTCAGACCACCTGAACATGGGTCAAAGCTAGAAGGCCTAAGCAGTCTAACGGAGCTTGGACAGTGGAACCAGGATGTATTACTGTGTACAAAAGGACTTTGGGGGTACTTTACCCATGGAAGGATACTCCCTTAACCTAAAGACAGGAGAGAAGTCCTAGTCCTTACTACAAATGACTTGACAGATTTAGATGACACCCCCTTGGAGGGCATCAGCCTACATGTGGAGTGGGTGGGTGGATGGGAGGAGAGCATGGTCTGGGAACATGAAAGGGGGGGAGAGAGGGAAAGAGTCCTAACAGTTGGTGCAAGGGCTGTTTCTGACTCTTTTGCCTGCTTTGGGGACCCTTTCCCTCCTGCTGGGCTGCCTTTTCCAACCTTGATAGGGTTGTGTCTAGTCTTAATGTTACCTGTTATGACATGTTCAGTTGATAACCCTGGGAGGCTTGTTCTTGTCTGAAGGGAAACAGGAGTGGACCTGTGGGGAAAGGAGGTAGGGGATAAGACTGGGAGGAAAAAAGGAATGATAAACTGTGATTAATATTTAATATATTTCTTTATTCTTAAATATTATTTATTAAAAATTTACAATTATAAATGTTTCAGCAGTTTATCTCCTTTTCTTTATATTCTCACTATATTTTATCTTAGGGTGGTTGTAAAATGACTTGCTTCTGAAACTAACATGTCATGAACAATATCTGTTGTTTTATTAATCCTTATCTCTTTTCATTACATACATCTTTATCACAATCATTCTATCATTGCCTACATACTGCCCTCTCCTCATCTTATTCTATCTTGGACTTTTCATGATTAATTGCTGTTTGACTTACAGATTTATGAGGTTGTTAAAGACATTTCTTAAACATTTCACTTGCAACAATGTATTCCCCATTTTCAAGTCCTACTAGAATGGGTACTAGATTTTTTTGGAGCAGGACAAGGGGAAGGTGAGTAGGGTACATTTAATTTGGGATTGATAGGATATTTATTCAATTGACAGTTTCATTGATTTTATTACTAGCCACCCTGATGTAGTAGTGGTTTTAAGGTGCACCGCTGCCTGTGATATGCAATTGTACTTGTCACTGTAGTTCAAGGGCACAATCTCATAATTCATTCTAATGTTAATATGTTCTTTAGCTCCTGTATCTAGGTACATGTCAGCAGTGAGGGGATGTTGTTTAAAAAATGTGCAACAAGAGAGTTGTCTGTTGGAAATTCATCCCACCCTCAGATGTTGTTTTAGAAGCATATTAAAAAGTAAAAACAAATCACACTTTTAGTCTGTTAGACATAATACTAAATAGCACTTATAAATTCATTTCACTTTAAAAATTATGAGCAAAACTATAAAAATATAAAATTTATATGAGAAAGTAAGTTGTTAATATTCTTTAACATGTTAGATTGTATCTTAGCATGCCTGATGTGGTAGACTTGAATAAGATGAAATGCAAGTTTGCTAACTATACTGTTCATTAGTATGATAATAAATCATTTCTAGTGACCAAATTTTCATGTGCATCTATTAGTAACTTAATTCAATGAAAAAGTAACTTGATTGCACAATCTGTAGGCCAGAACAATATAATGATTATCCAGAAGTCACTTAAATTATCCTATGTATACCTAATACTCAATGTAATTGTGGTTTTTAAAATTTCTCAACATATCAGCATTTAAATACAGCAGGAAGCTGGAAATTTACCTCCAAAAATTTTGTTGTAGCCTTACAATATCAGAAAATGTCTATAATGAATGATTATTATCAATAATAACTTTTCAAAGTATAAGGCAGTTTTTCAAAGTAATTTTTAAAAGATTATATTATGAGAAAGCTTAATTATCATTGCATATAAAATTGGAAAAATATTTAAAGAATATGAAGGTAAAATATATATGAAAAATGTATTACAGAGGTGGGCTAGATAGTTAATGGCAAAGCTATTAAATCATTCTATTTATAGTACTTTTGAAAGATTTCCATTTAAATTTTTTCATATTCATATTTTTTAATTACTTGAAATATATTTTATGGAAAAGATCTGTAAGAAATATGTTGTGGGATACCCTTTTTGTGTAAGTTGAAGATATTTCTTTGCCAAAGCATGCCTTCTGAATGGTTTAATAAAGAGCTGAATGGCCCATAGCTAGGCAAGAGAGAATATGTGGGATTTCTGCGAAGAGAGAGGAGAGGAGGACTAATCCACTTGTGATGATTAAGCCAGGGAGATGCCAGGGAGACACTAAAGAGGTCTGACATACAGTGCAGAGTAAAGGTACTCTATCTTCATTTTCAAAAATTAAATATTATTTGGGTGATAGTTAAATGCCGACCCTTCATCAATATTTAATCTTTTCAATTTTTTTTGCCTGTATGGATTCATGGTTTTCCTATTTTTCCTATTTTGTGCAACCATTTATATCATTATATAGTCCATGTTGCTCTTATACCTGAGCTACACACTATTTACTCAATTCAAACCATTTTTCACTTGCTTATTCTCCTCTTTTGTGGATTTCTTTTTTTCTTTTTTTTTTCTTTCTTTTTTTTGAGCACTTTCACTTTCTTGAATATTGGTTAGGCTTATTTTCCACTTTCCCTAGCAAGCTTGGACCAGCCATTTCTGTTTTTTCTTTTCTTTTCTTTTTATTTAAGTACAAAACAAGATTATTTTACATGTCTATCCCAGTTCTGTCATCCTCCCATTCTCCCCTATCACCCCCACCAAACCCCAGACCATCCCATTTTGCTCCTTAGGGAGGGTGAGGCTTTCCATGGGGAGTCTTCAAAGTCTGCTGTATCATTTGGGGCAGGGTCTAGGTCCTCCCCCATGTGTATAGGTTAAGAAAATATTCCTCTCTGTGGGATGGGCTCCCAACGTCCATTCATATACTAGGGATAAATCTGATCCATTACTAGAGGCGCCTTAGACTGCCCAGTCCTCCTAACTAACACACATTCAGGGAGTCTGAGTTGGTCCTATGCTGGTTTTCCAGCTCTCAGACTGGAGCATGAGCACCCCCTTTGTTCAGGTCAGCTGGTTCTGTGAGTTTCTCCAGCCTGGTCTTGCCTCCTTTGGTCATCACTCCTCCCTCTCTGTAACTAGATTCTAGGATTTCAGCTCAGTATTTAGCTGTGGCTGTCTGCTTCTGCTTCCATCAGCTACTAGATGAAGGGTCTAGGATGGTGTATAAGGTAGTTGTCAATCTCATTATCAGGGATGGGCATTTAAAGTAGCCTCTCCACTATTGCTTAGATTGTTAGTTGGGGTCATTGTTGTAGATATCTGGGCATTTCCCTAGTGCCAGATTTCTCCTTAAATCTATAATGGCTCCCTTTATTATAGTATCTTTTTTCTTGGTCTCCTCTACTTTTTCCCCTTCTCAATCTTCCTGTTCCCTCATGCCCACCTCTCCCCTTTTCTCCCCTTTTCTTTCTTCTAACTCACTCTCCCCTCACCCTATGCTACCAATTTGCTTGGGAGATCAATAAAATACTGGCAAGTCAATTCCAAGAACACATCAGAGAAATCATTCACCATGACTAAGTAGACCTAATCAACCATTTCTTTAAGGAGCTTTAAGTCTGCATAGAGAACAAGGTGTTTAGAACCCTGTATGTTTTGTGCATTAATTCAACCCTCTCACTAAATTATTCTTGTGCATCAATAATTATCTTGGAGTATTGAGCAAATATTATTATTACTTTGAACTAAATAATTCCAGAAAGGCCCATGAGAGGCTAAGAGAAAGACACATTGTTTAGATTGTTTCCCTTAAGGAAACTATCCCAAATAAATGATCTTCAGGTCATTTCACACTCATCTTTAGTATCCTGTTACATAAATTATCACATTTAGAGCCTCTCATCAGTTTATCATCTCTAGATTATCACTTTCAAGAAGGCAGGGTAATTAGGTTTTTGTCACAGATTTATTTTAAGTATAATGAGAGAAAATGGAAATACTTGCTTCTTTCTTAGAACAAAGAGTGGCCCTAGTAACCTATGCTCATGATGAAAGTGGTTAAAGGAATAAGATGTAAATTCTTTGGGCATACAGAATTTATATAAAATTAAGATTATTAATTTTTTATTGGCTTAGTGTCTTCACTCCATTTCTTCTTATGGGGTCTTTGCTGTCTCACTTTATGAGATTTTTAGTAAAATATTATATAACTCATTTTGATAAGGATTTTTATTTTATTATGAATTTGTTTCTGATGCATACTCTAAGAACAATATTAGTTTTATATGATCTATTGATATATTGGTATTTTATGTGATAATTATCTTATAGCAGGATAATTATAACACATAATTCCTATTTAAGTAGAACCACCATTTAAAAGCAGATAATTGAAGGTATCAGTCATGAAATATGACTTTATGGAACAGAGTTAAATTAAAGAAAAATTAATTATAATGTACTCTAGTTACACAATTAATAGAGTAGTTGGAAGACTATTAGAATTGCTATACATACTTATGGAGGAATAATTCATTGAATCTCTTGTATTGGATTCTAGAGCACAGAGATATGTTGTTATTCAAGACAGATGCTCTTCGTTTAGCAAGCTGGAATATAGATGTGAATAAGTACCTGTGTACAGGTAAGTACTCTGCTCTATAATAAATGTTTGTGGAAATGTTTCAGAATACTGCATGTCTTAGTTTCTTTTCCTCTTGCTATTTAAAAATATCTATACTTAAAAATATTAAGAGAGAAGGGGTTGATTCTATCTCTGACCCATGCATATAGTCCACCATGGCAGGGGAAACTAAGGTGGCAAGAATATGAAGCCACTGGTCATAACCCATTTAAAAACACATAGAGAAACAAAATCAAAGAACAATCAGTATATGTAGCCCCCAAGCTCCCTTCTCCATTTAAACAGCCCTAAAACATGGCCAGGGAATGGTGCCACCCAAAGTGAATAGGTCTTCTCACTTCAATGAATCCAGTCATTATAACTTCCCACAGGTATGCAGAGATCCATCTCCCAGTTGAGGCTGTGTTCTACCAAGTTGACACAACCATCATACTGGGGAACTCAGAACTAATTCATTCTCTGAATGTATTGTGACTATTAAGCATAATATGCCTAATAGAGATTTTAACATGGAACTTATTTATTCTCTGGACATATTAGGGTTATTAAACATATAAAAATTAGGTAGAGGTTTTTTATTATTATTATTGCTATGAATTACCACTTGGATATATTCTATCATAACACAAATAAATGGCTACAAGTATTATTCTGTTTATGAGTACTACATTTATGTATGTGTTTAAAAATTTTAACAATATATAAAAATAATGAGGTCTTTCAATTCTAGATGAATGACCAGTCATATTGAACTTGGGGGGATTTTTATAATCAATCACACACTGCATGTTCAGGATGAATACCTTGATACCTATTTCATCATGCACATATTTTAAAAACTTAATTACAGCAATTCTATTGCAGAACACTGCATAGTTTGCTTGATGGGAGTATTGTGAGTATGTTTTAAAGAGAGAACTTCTTTACGTTCTTATCAATACATTCCAGACATAAATTATGTCTAAATTTTAAAATAATAATTATGTTTAAATTTTGGGTTTTATGCATGTGTGCTAATATTTGAGAACATGTAACATATGAAGAAAAAATTGAGTGCCTCCCTTTATAAACTTTATAAACTTTAAAATTAAGTTTATTTTAGTTAAAAATCCATATTTGGGACCATGCATTTGCTTTGTAAAACAATGGCTTTGTAAATGATATTATATTCATGTCTGCAGATAAATCTTAAGGTCTGGAACCTTAAGAATATATGTAATTGGCCTGCTGAATCTATGACCCCCATCACTGGGTCTCTGCTAGAAAGGGCAAAGCCAACAACCCTGCCACCTACAGGGAACTTCCTGAAGCTGCTCTGAGCACACTAGACCTGCCTATCCACGCAGAACCACATTGAATCCTAGCCTGCCTGATCTCTGAACCCAACCACCTGTCCTCTGTCTGAGCTCTGGGCCCCACCAGAGATTTGCATATCTGCAAGGGACTATCCTGAGTCCCTGCCTGCTGGATCTTTGACCCACTTTTCTGAGCCTCTGCTAGAGCTTAATCTTTGACCCTATTGCCAGGCCCCTGCCTGAGGAGAGACCTCTTAGAGAGCTTAGACCACCCAAGCTACAGACATCCAACTTCTGACCCACCTAAGCCTACCGGGGGGAGTACCATACAGAAAGAGAGAGACTCCACTTGCACCTACTGGAAGAAGCAAAGGGAAGACAGCAATACAAGAATACACCTAATCTTAGAAAGGCAAGCATGACACCACCAGAATCTAGGGACTCTACACCAACTAGACCTGAACACCCCAAAGCAGAAGAAGCAGAAGAGAATGACTTAAAAAATATAACAACAATAGAGGCTCTCAAAGAGAAAATCCCTTAAAAATTGGAAGAAAAACAAAAAAAATTGGAAGAAATGAACAAATATCTTAAAAAAAGTATGGAGAGCCAAGAAAAAAAACAAGCAGGTGAAGGTAAAAAATCAAGACTTAAAAACTTAAATAGAGACAATAAGAAAACACAAACTGAAGGAATGCTGGAAATAGAAAAACTGGGCAGATGATCAGGAACTACAGACACAAGCATAACCAACAGAATACAGAGATGGGAGAGAGAATCTCAGGCACCGAAGATAAACTAGAGGAAATAGATTCATAGACCAAAGAAAATCATAAATCCAACAAATCCTTAACACGAACATCCAGGAAATGTGGGACACCATGAAAAGGCCAAACCTAAGAATAATAGGCATAGAGGAAGGTGAAAAAGCCCAGCTCAAAGGTGCAGAAAACATATTCAACAGAATCATTGAAGAAAACTTTCCCAATCTGAAGAAGAACATGCCTATGAAAGTACAAGAAGCATACTGAATACGAAATAGATTGGATCAAAGAAAAAAGACCCCTTGAAACATAATAATCAAAACACCTAACATACAGAATAAAGAAAGAATATTAAAAGAAGTGAAGGAAAAAGCCAGGTGACATATAAAGGCAGACCTATCAAAATTACACCTGACTTCTGCATGGAAACACTCAAGGCAAGAAGGTACTAGGTAGATGTTCTTTAGGTACTACGAGTCCATGGATGCCAGCCCAGGCTATTATACACAGCAAAACATTCAATCACTATAGACAGAAATAAACAAGATATTTAATGACAAAGCCATATTTTCACAATACATATCTACAAATCTAGCACTACAGAAAGTTCTGGAAGGAAAACTCCAAACTATGCTGCAAAAGACATAGGCAATAGATAATCCCACATCACCAGAACCCAAGGGTAAAGCAGGGCAAATATATTCACAATACCATTGTCAACAACAAATCTAAAACAAACAAAAATTAACAATCAATGATCCTTACATTTCCCTCAACATTAATGGTCTTGACTTGCTTATAAAAAGACACAGGCTAACAGAATGGATATAAACACAGAATCCATCCTTCTGCTGCATACAAGAAACACATCTAAGCTTCAAAAACAGACATTACCTCAGATTAAAAAATTGGGAAATGATCTTCTAATTAAATGGACCCAAGAAGCAAGCAGGTGTAGCTATTCTAATATCTAACAAGTTAGACTGCAAACCAATATCAGTCAAAGGAGATGAAGACAGTCATTTCATATTCATCACTGTAGAAATTCATCAACATGAAGTCTCAATTCTGAACATGTATGCCCCAAATACAAAGGCACCCACATTCATAATGGAAACACTGCTAAAACTCAAAGCTCACAATAAACCTCACACACTTATAGTAGGAGACTTCAACACTCCACTTCACTGTTAGACAGGACCACCAGTCAGAAATTTAACAAAGATATAAAAGAACTAACAGAAGTTATGTCTCAATTGGATTTAACAGACATCTATAGAACATTCCATTGGAACACAAAAGAATATACCTTCTTCTCTGCTCCACATGGAGCTTCTCTAAAATCGACCACATACTAGGCAATACTACAAACCTCAACAGATACAAAAAAAGTGGAATAGGCCCCTGTATCTTATCAGACCACAATGCTTCAAAGTTGGAATGCAGTAACAACACATATTGCAGAAACCATACAAACTGAACATAATTGCAACATACCTGGATAAAATAAGAAAAAAAGAGAAAAAATAAGTACTTCCTAAATTTCAACGAGAATGAGGACACCACGTACTCAAACTCATGGGACACCTTGAAAGCAGTGCTACGAGGGAAGTTCATTGCACTAAGTGCCCATATGAAGAAAATGAGAATTAACAGCACAACTGAGAGCCTTAAAATAAAAAGAAACATACTCACTTTGGAGCAGTAGATACCAAGAAATATTCAGTTTGAGGGCTGAAATCCATAAGGTAGAAGCCAGGAAAACAATACAAAAAAATCAATGCAAAAAAGAGTTAATTTTCAAGAAATTCAACAACATACTGAATCCTTTAAATAAACTAACCAAAACACACAGAGAGAACATGCAAATTAACAAAATCAGAAATGAAAAGGGTGACATAACAATGGACACTGAGGAAATCCAGACAATTTTCAGGTCATACTTTGAATACATGTACTCTACAAAATTAAAAAATTCAAAGGAAATGGACAAATTTCTGGATACTATCATTTACCAAAATTAAATGAAGAAGAGACAAAACAACTTAAATAGATCTATATTCCCTAATGAAATAGAAAAAGTCATCAAAAGCCTTCCAACTAAAATAAGCCCAGAGCCAGATGGCTTCAGTGCAGAATTCTACCACAGATTCAAGCAGAGAAATACCAATATTTCTCAAATTGTTCCACACAAAAGAAACAGAAGGTTCATTAGCAAACTCTTTTGATGAGGCCATAATCACCTTGATACCCAGCCACACAAAGACACAGCTAAGAAAGAAAACTACAGACCAATATCCCCCATGAACATTGATGCAAAAATACTTAATAAAATACTGGCAAACTGAATACAAGAGTACATCAGAGAAATCATCCACCATGACCAAGTAGCTTCATCCCTGGGTTTCAGGGATGGTTTAACATACGAAAATCTATCAACGTGACCACCACATAAACAAACCGAAAAAGAAAACCTCATGATAATTTCACTAGATGCTGAAAGAGCATTTGACAAAATTCAACACCCTTTTATGGTCTTGGAGAGATCAGGGATAACAAGAACATACCTAAACATAATAAAAGCAATATTCAGCAAACCACCAGCCAATATCAAACTGAATGTAGAGAAGCTTAAGGCAATTCCTCTAAAATCAGGAACAAGACAAGGCTGCCCTCTCTCTCCATTTCTCTTTCATATTGTACCTTCATATCGAAGGTCTAGCTAAAGCAATGAGACAACCAAAGGAGATCAAGGGGATCCAAATTAGAAAGGAAGAAGTTAAGCTTTCACTATTTGCTGATGATATGATAGTTTACATAAGCAACACAAAAAACTCTATGGGAACTTCTACAGCTGATGAACACCTTCAGCAGACTAGCAGGGTACAAGATAAACTAAAAAAAAATCAGTATCCATACTTTATTCATACAACAAATGGGCTGATAAAGAAATTCGAGAAGCATCTCCCTTTACAATAGCCATAACAGCATAAAGTCTATTGGATTAACGTTTACCAAAGAAGTGAAAGATGTATATAATAAAATCTTTTTGTTTTTAAAGAAAGAAATTAAAGAAGATACCAGAAAATGGAAAGATCTCCCATGCTCTTGGATATGTAGGATAAATATAGTAAATGGCAATATTTCCAAAACAATCTACATATTCAATGCAATCCCCATTAAAATCCAAGCACAATTCTTCACTGACCTTGACAGGAGAATAATCAACTTTATAGGGAAAAACAAAAGACCCAGGATAGCCAACACAACCTGGTACAATAAAGGAACTAGAGGAGGCATTACCGTCCTTGACTTTTAGCTCTACTACAGAGTTATAGTCATGAAAATAACATAGTATTTGCACAAAATAGACAAGTTGACCAATGGAATAGAATCAAAAATCCTGATATTACCTCACATACCTATGAACACCTGATTTTTGACAAAACAGCTAAAAGTATGCAATGGGAGGAGAAAGCATCTTCAACAAGTGGTGCTGGCAAAATGGGATGATGGTTTATAGAAAACTGCAGATATTCCCATGTCTATCACCATGCACAAAACTCAAGTCCAAATGGATGACAGACCTCAACATTAATCCAGTTACACTGAACGTCTTAAAAGGGAAAGTGCAAGGTACCCTTGAACAAATTGGTACAGAAGAGTGCTTCCTGAATATTACTTCATTAGCACAGATACTGACATCGAAAATTAATAAATGGGACCCTCTTAAACTTAGCAACTTTTGTAAGGCAAAGAACACAGTGGACAAGACCAAAAGGCAGCCCACAGACTGGGAAAAGATCTTCACCAATTCTACATCTGACTGAGGACTAATCTCTAAAATATACAATGAACTCAAGAAACTAGTCAACAAAACACCAAATAACCCTATTAAAAATGGGGTACAGAATTGAGGAAAGAATTCTCAATAGAGGAAATCAAAAAGGCTGAAAGACACTTAAAGTACTCAACATCCTTAGCTATCAGGGAAATGCAAATCAAAACAACTTTGAGATACCATTTTACTCCTGCCAGAATGGCTAACATTAGAAACACCAATGACAACTTATGCTGGAGAGGATGTGGAGAAAGGAGACCACTCTTCCACTGCTGGTGGGAGTGCAAACTCGTACAGCCATTTTGGAGATCAGTATGGCAGTTCCTCAGGAAATTGGGAATCAGTCTACTACAGAACCTGGAAATCTCCCTGTTAGGCATATACCCAAATGATCCATGCAACGAAGACATGTGCTCAACTATGTTCATAGCAGCATTATTTGTAATAGCAAGAACCTGGAAGCAACCTATATGCCCCTCAACTGAAGAATGGATAAAGAAGATGTGGCACATTTACACAATGGAATACTATTCTGTGGAAAAAATACAATGGAATCTTGAAATTCATAGGCAAGTAGACTGAACTTGCAGAAATCATCCTGAATTAGGTAAACCAGTCACAAAAAGAGGACACATATGGATTTTAGACTTAGACCCCAACTAACAATTTGAGCAATAGTGGAAAGGCTACCATAAATGCCTTTCACTGATAATGAGATTGATGGCTAACTTATCCACCATCATGGAGCCCTCATCTAGTAGCTAATGGAAATAGAAGCAAACACCCACAACTAAACACTGAACCGAACTGGAATACAGATGCAGAGAGGGAGGACAAGACCAGGTTTCAGAAACACATAGAGACAGCAGATAGATAGAGATAGATAGAGATAGATAGAGATAGCTCCTCCTGAACAAGGAGGAGAAAATTGGCCCCCAGACAGATAGCTGGGAATCCAACATGGGGCTGAGTCAGACTCCCTGAAGATGGGTCTCAGCTAGAAGTCTTGGGCAGTCTAAAGGACCCTGTACTGTGGAACCAGGATGTATTCCTGGTGCAACAAAAGGACTTTGTGGGCACATTCCCCATGGAGGGATATTCCCTTACCTAGAGACAGGAGTGAAGTTCCCTACTCTAAATTTCTTGACAGATTTAGATGACCCCTCTTGGAGGGCATCATCCTACATTTGGAGGGGTGGTTAGGAGGGAACATAAAGAAGGGAACATAAAGGAGAGGGGGAGGGAGGAATGGAGTGAGGGAGTAAGAAGGAATGGGGATCAATATTTAAAATAAAAATAAAAAATTAATAAAAAATAATATATGCAATTTTGCTTTATCATTTTAGCTTGAAAACCAATGATTTTTAATGAACTGAATGAGTGGCTCATTTCTTTTCTCTGCTAATATTCTAACTCTGTATTGTCCTGACACTTTAAAGTTATGACATACTCATTTTAATATTGAAGCCTGTCCAATAATTTAAAAAATAGTCTTTCTCTCCCATCAAATTGTGAATTTAGATTGAGCACTAAGCTTGAAATTCAAGAAAACAGGAGTTTTGGCTTTTGAAATGAGTGTTGGCTAGAAAATATACTTCTGCAGTTCAGGTTTCTTTTGTGCAGTGGAATTAATAGAGGGTATGAATTTTGGAGTGATGGATGAAATGCAGTTTCTTTCAAGGTCTGAAGAGTTTAGTAAGAGATCAAGTAGTGCTGATATTACAGTGCCTTCTGATCTTCCTAGTAAACCAACTGTCAGGGTTTCCATTTCCTGCTATGGATAAAGAATCTATCAAGCGAAAAAAGAGGAAAATGTCAAAATCTATTCTTTAACTTGTTCTTTTTCACACAAATATATACTAAAAACAAATATGTAACACCAAGTATTTTGTTGGTAATAACAAGAATGGCTACTCTTACTCTGAAGTCTGAGTCCATGCACAATGCTCTGTCTTTCACCCTGTTGCTCTGACTTAGCACTCACCTAAGGGATCAAAGATGATACTATCAGAAAGGTACTTCCATAAAAATGTAAACCTGAGCTAGAGAGCTGAATTCAGAAGCTGTGTTCAAAGTCACTCAGAATGTTATTTACTATATCTGCAGACTTGCTGACCCCTTTCTTTTCTTTGTGAATCTTTTGCATTAATATTTTATTTCAAAATACACTAAAATCATGCAAACACAATAACAGAGTTTACCTTTAAGTGTGACCCAAGTTTATGATAAAAACTACCAGTTTATGATAAAAATTTAAAATATGTATTGATATATTGCTTTATAGAATATACATTAGATTTTTTAATTCATGTGTTTATTTATTTGCTTACTTTAGAGATGGAGACAGGTGTTAACAAGTAGGGGCACTTCCAACTCTTGTAAAGAAACTATGATATTCCCAGTATCGACGTGGCATAGTTCAACCACCACTTGTATCTCCATCTACAGGGTATCTGATACCCTCTTCTGGTTGCCTGTTTCAAGATCCAATTTAGGACACAGAAAAGGGCCACTAACTATAGAAGGATGAAATAGGTGTGGAATGTAGGCAGACTGATAAAGAAATGATATTGAATTTGCCTTTAATAGGGCAGTAGACTAGTATAGGAAAGAAGCAAAAGGAGAATATTATATCCAAAATTATATTTGAAATGTGCGTTTAAACAGTGAAATCTAATAACTCTGTGGAGCTCAACATAAAGATTGGAGAAAATCACCTACTTAGGAGAGTGACAGGAGGTGAGGTATGCCCAGCAAGGAAGTCAGAGAGAACACAAGGGTCTTCACCACATGTTTTAAAGCTTCTGTTCTGTTATGTTCCATAAAGATTTTTAAATATTTAAGCAAAGAAATAGTAGTAATTTTCTTGCTTATGAAACCTATACTCTATGGCACCATGGAAATAAATCCGGCAAGATGTATCATTTAGATCAGTCTATTGTCTATCAAGTAGAAAAAGTAAAAGTGATAAAGAACTGAGCAGTATATAAAGTAGTGGATATCAAAGAGCCCCATTCAAAAGCTGCAAATGACGTCAAGTTAATGTCACCTCAGAGATTAAGTTTTCAAGCTTATTTATTTTGTTTTCTGATGAGTGACTGATTATACTACCTGTCAAAATGGGAAGTGAATAAACACAGAGAAATAAGAACAAGATGCTGAGTGCTTTATGGGACAACTTTTTTTGAGGCTCTTTGGAGTAATCACTAGCAGGATCCGGATAGGCAATTACAGATTATGCAGGAAATACATCTGAGATGATATCCATTGGGAAGTCTGCATCGTATGTGTTAGGTAAAAATCAGGTTCAGTCAGAATATGCAAGTGACAGCAGGTATCTAAGGATGATATCTATTACTGAAACCCAGATTAAGGTGATTAAAGACACCTGATACTGAGCCAGTAGAAAAGGAAGAGGAAATATACAATGAATGATTACAGAGACAACAGAGAAAGAGAATTTCAACAAGAAAATGTGCTAACACTGCCAAATGGTTTACCCTTATTATTTTTTTCAATGAGGAATGAAAGTCATATTCTTTTTGCTTCAGTGCCAATGTAGAAATATCTTAGAAGAATTCTTCCTTGTACTTAAAACCAGAGAAATCCTGAACAAAATGAACATCACCATCTTCAGAAAACCAAGGTTGCACATTGAAGAACATCTCTTCCAGTACTAAGGTAAATACAAAGAAAAGCTAAGGTCTACAGTTAACAGAACAGAAACTCTCAAGTGAGGGACTGTCCACATAGGATTGACCTGTGAACCTGTTTGTGGGACAATTGTATTGACTAGTAATTGTTGTAGGAGGGCACAGGCCACTAGGGGTGGTACCATTTTATGAGTTATGTTTCCCCCGTCAGTCTGGTCCCACAGCCACACCAGCCTCAGATAACACAAAGAGATGCTGCATTAGATATAGAGCTGTTGGCCAGTTACTAATTTCTTATCAGTTATATCTGTCTTAAATATTAACCTATTTCTATTAATCTAAGTACTTCCATGTGGTCTTATCTTACTGCAGAGAGGGACTGGCTTTCTCTCTCCATCCACCACCATGAATCTCCTCCCTACTACTTCCTGGAATCCTGCTAGTCTCCTCATCTGGGCTACCTTGCTTTCCTATTGGCCACCAGTGCTTTAATCATTAAACAATAAGAGAAACATATTTACAGAATGACATCTTCCATCATCTCTTTTCTGTCTAAATAAAAAGAAGGGGTTTAACCTTAGCATAGCAAAATATATAACACAACAGTTATCAAATAAGAATCACAGTTAACAATATTTAGTCCATTAACATTTAGTAAGACTTAAAGCAAATATTCTATTATCTATCTTATCTTTGTGAGTCTAAATTCTAATATGTAACTTATCTTTAATCCTAACTAAGAGAAAATATAACCATAACTGTCTTAAACTCCTTCAAAAACCACAAAATGATATTGTATAAACTCGAGAAAACACAGAGACAACTCACTGCCTGGTCAGTCACCCGCAGTTCTTCTGTAATGTCCCATCTTCAGCCCATAGGCCATAGTGTGTCTGACAGACTCCTCAGCAAACCAGGAAACTTTAAACTGTACGAATGTATTGGCAGTTTGTCAGTCACTTTTTTCCATGTCCTGCAAACTGCTTGGCCAACTCTTCTATGAAGCAGGAACCCTGTAGCAGTGTCCATCATGTATCAGCAGTCACTTTCCTGTGAGTCCTGCATGTCTGGTTCATACAGCATAAAATCAAACAGTCTGGACAAGAGCAGTATCTTGCTCAAATGACTAGTCTTGCCATATTTAAAGAAAACTCCATAATGTGTTTCTTTGATGTCCATCTTCCTTTCTGACACAGATGGTGTTGCCAGTAGCAGTTGTGCCTCACTGTTAAGAAAAACCCCAAACTATTTTAAAAGCCATATTCTGTAGGTCTTTGAAAGGTTTGAAGAATGCCTATTCATCTCAAATACATCTGTATATATCTAGAAAACCTAACTCACTTAACTAAAAGTTTTGACTATACTAGGTAACTAACTATAATCTATACTTAATTATACATTACATTTCTAAATGAGCTATACAAACATAATACCTAAACAAGAGGAGAAATATACACATCACAAAATTGACCTTAAATTGTATCAATAAATGAAAATCCATTCCAAAACACAGTATTCATATCTATACTATAATTCTCTTTTTACCTTTAAAAAGATTGGTTGTGGTATTAACCATTTATAGCCAAGCCCACTTAAATGAAAACAAATATTTAGAAACAATATTTGGGAATTTGGGTGTTGTTCTTTCCAAACTGCTTCTTACTAGTAGGGGGCACTGTCATGGGGATCCTAAGAAGATGCAGAAATCCTGGCTGTAGTGATCTGCAAAGCTGCCTTGACCCAGCTGTTTTGAATGTTGGATCACCTGCGACACTGTTTCTGGGGGTCTGGCTTGATCAAACCATGTTATTCTGGAAGGAATCCACAGCTTTTTATTTTCTGTGGAAAGAAAAATAGAAATCCTTTTCCCCAGTAACCTGTTCTTAAACTTAAATTTTGAAGTCAAAGCACTTTAAAAATATTATTAATTGAATTAATCCAGCAGCATTTGTTTTAACAGTTGATATTTCCTCAGCAGTCAAATTAAACAAAGACAATATAATACTGTACAATATCCAAATTTTGTCTAATCTATCCATCTTTACATGGCTTTTTATTACATTATTTCTTCTACTTTATGTTTTCATTTTTTTTTGAGACAAGGTTTCCCTGTGTAACTTTTATCTGTCCTGGAATTAACTCTGTATACCAGGTTTACTTTGAAATCACAAAGATCTGCATGCCTCTGACTCCTCAGTGCTGGAATTAAAGGTGTGTGCCACCACACCCAGTTACTCTCTTTTTATTATTCTTTTTTTAAACCATTTCATTCTGTTTCTTTTTCTCTCCCAAGCCTATATATATTTTAAAACACACTGTAAACCTTTAGAAGTTTTTCTTAATCTGAATCTGTCTTTACTGTATGTGAATCTTTATCTTTTTCTGGCCATGAGTCTTTTATCTGGTAAACAATGACATTGCTAAAATGAAATTCACAGCTGTTTCAGCCACAGTCTATCCAAGATGTGGCAGGTAATTTTACCACCAGAACTGAGAACTGTGCTCACTGCCTTTGTCTACTCTGCCATCTAGCAGTATGTTGCCAGCTTGGAGATGTGGTCACTGCCATTGCCAGCTCTCATGCACACCAGTAAGTTGTTAGCAGAGCTCTTTAAAAGCCTTGCGGTTTTTTGCCACTTATGTTGAGTTAGGAAAACTCCCTTAAAGGAGCAGCACAAATCTCTGCTTGTCTCTAGCAAAACAGAGTCCAACTGAGAAAAATGCTGCTATCAAGAAGCCTTTCTTGTCTTTGTTCTTTTGTTTCTAAAACCCTTAAGCTTTTGTTAAGTTTTAAGTGAAGTTTTCATTAGCCATGTTGAAGGTGCCATTATGTTATGAGTATGTTTTTCCCTGTTGGCCTGGGCCCACTGCTGCACCAGCCCCAAGTAACACACAGAGAGGCTGTATTTGATATAAAGCTGTTGGCCAGTTACTATTTTCTTATCGGCTAGCTCTGTCTTAAATATTAACCCATTTCTATTAATCTAAGTATCTCCACATGGTCTCATTTTACCAGAGAGAGGGCCTAGACCTCTGTTCTCTTGTCTCTCCTTTTTGACTCCTCCCTATTACTTCCTCGAATCCTCCCTCTCTCCTAGCCATGCCTATCTTGCTTTCCTATTGGTCAACAGGAATTGGCTTTATTCACTAACCAATAAGAGAAACATATTTTCAGAATGGCATATCCCATAAGTACATCCCTAGGTAAGTGTTGTCAGTTTTATACTAAAGAGCATGTGAGTTTGACAGCAACCAGATTCCTCTATGGTTCCAGTTTCAAACATCTACTTGGGTACCTGCCTTGACTTCCTTAAAGTTAGACTATGACCTGGAGGTGTAAGACATAAAACAAACAAAAAAACACAACACAACAAATAAACACACACACACACACACACACACACACACACACACACACACACCAAACAAAAACCTTTCCTTCCCTTAAGTTGCTTTTGGTCATGGTGTTTGACATTGTAACAGACAGGAAATGAGACTAGGAGGGAGAAGGAGGATGCTTGGACTCCAGCTACAAGCAGGGAATGTCAACTTAATATTGTAGAAAGTCCCTCTCTTCCACTTACACTGTTAACAAAAGTCAATAAATAAAAAATAAACTATTGAGGGAGGTGGCAGATGCTGTCTAAAGAATGCTAAGTAGGAGAAAAGATAGGGAAGTGATCAGCAACATGGGTCATAGATTTGGGAAGGTAATTACAAAGTTGATACCTTCTAGATGCACTATAGTTAATTCCTGTACATCCCTACTCATCTGTACAGGTTTCATGTAGCCATTCCTGCCAACTTTGCTTATAAAGGTTGATTTCAGGGCCTGAGGCATCTCCTCTTGGCTAGAGCTAGACTAAAGATCATGGCAGCTTCCCTTGCAGAGCTCCAAGCTTTGCCTGTCCTCTATCTTCTCCGCAGTACTCCAAGGCCATGAAAAGTTCCTACTCAAAATTGTCTCTCCAGTGGAAATATTCCTACTAAATATCATTGAAAATAGAAAACAGATTATAGTTTGTCCTACAAACTTCTGAGTTGCCTGAAGATTTTTTCAAGCCTTTTGCCATTGTCAAAGACTGTCTCACAACCACTCTTCCTCTTCAGTCAGCAATTTCTCCCACATCATTAATTTCAAAACAATTCCCTCTAATTTCAATTTATATTATTTTAAACTGTTTTATTACTTTATTATTATCTTACCCTACACAAGTCAATAAACTTAATGAGGTGTGAATTTGCAACAAGACCAGTACTCAACAATTATTTGTGACTAAGTACCAGAATATTTGATGTCCCCATACTTGGGGCTAGGGCCATTGAGCCATCAGGCCACACTAAACATGGGTATCTCTTATAGATGCTGTCTTCTAGAATTTAATTTAATTAATTCTTTCTAGGTTTTATTATTATTTTCTCTTATTTTACATATCAATCCCAGTTCCCCTTCCCTCCTTTCCTCCCTCTCTCTTTTCCTCCCTTCCTCTCTCCTTCTCTCATTCCCATGCACACTGACCCTCCTCCTACCCCATTCCTTCCTGCCCAACTCCACAAGGAGGGTGATGCCTTCCAGGAGGGATCAAGAAAATCTTGCAAGTAATTTGGAGTAGGGACTAAGTTCTCCCTCTTTCCTCTAGGCTAAGGGAGTATCCCTCCATGGGGAATGTGCTCCCAAATTCCTTTCGTGTACCAGGGAAACATCCTGGTTCTACTGTCAGAGGTCCCTTACATTGCCCAGGCATTCTAACTAAGCCCCATGATTAGGGGGTCTGAGTTGGTCAAATGTTGGTTTCCCAGCTATCAGTCTGGGGATCCATTAGCTCCCCCTGTTCAGTTCAGCTGTATCTGTGGGTTTCTGTAGCTTGTTATTGCCCCCGTTTTCTTATCAATCCTCTCTCTCTCTGCAACTGGATTCCATGATTTTGGCCCAGTGTTTAGCTGTGGGTGTCTTCTGTTACAATCAGTTACTACATGAGGGCTCTATGATGGCTGATGAGTTAGTCATCAAACTCATTATCAAGGAAGGGCATTTGAGGTAGCCTTTTCACTGTTTCTCAGATTGTTAGTTGGGGTCATCCTTGTATGTCTCTGGACATTTCTCCAGAGACAGTTTTCTCTTCAAACCTATAATGGCTCCATCTTTTATGGTCTAGCTCTTTCTTTTTTGTTTGATTTTGTTTGTTTGTTTTGTTTGGTTTTTTGTTGTTGTTGTTGCTCTCATCTATTCCTCCCCTGATTCAATCATTCTAGTCCCACATAATTTCTTCTCCTTCCTTTCTATTTCTCCCAACTTCCTCACCATTCACTCCTCCCCTCACACTTTCAATATGCTCAGGAGATCTAGTTCCTTTTACCTTCTGTGAGGGATCTTGTATGAATCTCTAAGGTTCCTGTTTGTATCTTATTTCTCTGGCGGTGTGAATTACGGGCTGGTGATTCTTTGCTCTATGTGTAAAATCTATGTATGAGTGATTACATAACCATGTTTCTCTTTTTGTTATCTTACTCAGTGGGTTACCTCACTCAGGAAGGATTCTTCCAGTTTTATCCATTTGCCTGTGAATTTCAAGATTTTATTATTTTATTTCCACTGAGTAGTATTCCATTGTGTAAGTTTACCACATCTTTATCCATCCTTAAGTTAAGGGGCATCTAGGCTGCTTCCATGATCTTGCTATTACAAATAATGCTGCTATGAACATAGTTGAACAGATGTCCTTGTTGTATGGCTGTGGATCATTTGGTTTAATGCGTAAGAGTGGAATTGCTGGGTCCTGTGGTAGACTGATTCCCATTTTCTGGAGGAATTGCCATACTGATCTCCAAAATGGCTGTACAGCAGTGGAGGAGTGTTCCACTTTCCCCCCATTCTCTCCAGCATAAGTGGTCATTGGTGTTCTAATTTTAGCAATTCTGGCAAAAGTAAGATGATATCTCAGAGTTGCCTTGATTTTCATTTCCCTAATGTTTAAGGTAGTTGAGCACTCTCTTAAGTATCTTTCTGCCATTTTGGATTCCTCTGTTATTAAGAATCCTCTATTCAGTTCTGTATACCACTTTTCAATAGGGTTGTTTGGTGTTTTGGTGACTAGTTTCTTGAATTCTTTATATATTTTGGAGATCAGCCTTCTGTTGAGTTTAGGGTGGGTGAAGATCTTTTCCCAGTCTGTGGGCTGCCATTCATCTTGCTGACTGTGGCCTTTGCCTTACAAAAGCTTCTCAGTTTCAGGAGGTCACATTTGTTAATTGTAGGTCTCAGTGTCTGTGCTACTGGTGTTATGTTCAGGAAGCAGTCTCCTTTACCAATTTGTGCAAGTGTACCTCCCACTTTCTCTTCTAAGATGGTCAGTGTGGCTGGATTTATGTTGAGGTCTTCGATCCCTTTAGACTTGAGTTTTGTGCATGGTGATAGACATGGGACTATCTGCAGTCTTCTACACATTATCATCCAGTGGTGCCAGCATCATTTGTTGAAGATGCTCTCCTTTTTCCATTGTATACTTTTAGCTGATTTTTCTAAAATCTGGTGTTTGTAGGTATGTGGGTTAATATTAGGATTTTCAATTTGATTCCCTTGGTCTACCTGTTTATTTTTGTGCCAATACCAAGCTGTTTTCAGGACTATAGCTTTATAATAGAGTTTGAAGTAGGGGATGGTGATGCCCCCTGAAATTCCTTTAATGTACAGGGTTGTTTTGGCCATCCTGGGTCTTTTGTTTTTCCATATGAAGTTGATTATTATCCTTTCAAGGTCTATGAAGAACTGTGCTGGGATTTTTATGGGGATTGCATTGAATCTGTAGATTACTTTAGGCAAGATTGCCATTTTTATTATGTTTATACTACCTATCTGAAAGCATGGTAGATCCTTCCATTTTCTGGCATCTTCTTTAATTCTTTCTTTAAAGACACAGAGTTCTTGTGATATATGTCTTTCACATGCTTTGTAAATGTTACCCCAATATACTTTATGTTGTTTGTGGCTATTATAAAGGGTGTTGTTTCTTGAATATCTTTATCATCCCCTTTATTGTCTGTCTATAGTAGGGCTCTGATTTATTTTTAGTTAATCTGTATCCTGCTAACTTGCTGAAGGTGTTTATCCACAGTAGGAGTCCCCTGGTGGAGTTTTTTGGGTCCCTTATGTAAATAGTGACAGTTTGCCTTCTTTCTTTCTAATTTGTATCCCTTTGATCTCCTTTTGTTGTCTTGTTACTTTAGCTAGAACTTCAAGTACAATATTTTAAAAGAAGTGGAAACATAGCCTTTTCTTGTTCCTGATTTTAGAGGAATCAACTTAAGTTTCTCTTCATTCAGATTGATGTTGGCTGTTGGTTTATTGTATATTGCTATTATTATGTTCAGGTATGTTCCTGTTATCCCTGATCTCTCTAAGACCTTTATTATGAAAGGGTGTTGAATTTTGTCAAATGTTCTTTCAGCATCTAGTGAGATGATCATGTGGTTTTTCTCATTCAGTTTGTTTATATGGTGGATCATATTGTTAGATTTCATATGTTGAACCATCTCTGCATCCTTGGTCATGGTGGATGACTTTTCTGATGTGCTCTTGGATCCCATTGGCCAGTATTTTATTGAGTATTTTTGCATCAATGTTTATGAGGGCTATTTGTATGTCTCTTTCTTAGTTTTGTCTTTGTGTAGCTTGGGTACCAAGTTAATTGTAGCCTAGCAAAAAAAAAAGTTTGGTAATGAACGTTCTGCGTCTATTGTGTGGAACAATTTGAGGAGTATTGGTATTAGCTCTTCTTTGAATTTCTGGTAGAATTCTGCATGGAAGTCATCTGGTCCTGGGCTCTTTTTTTTTTTTTTTTGGGATACTTCTGATGACTGTTTCTATTTCAATAGGATTTATAGGTGTATTTGAGTGGCTTATTTGTTCTTGATTTAATTTTGGTAAGTGACAGCTATCCAAAATCTTGTCCATTTCTTTTGAATTTCAAAATTTGTTGAGTATAGGGTCTTAAAGTAAGACCTGAATATTGTATGGATTTCCTCAGTGTCTGTTGTTATGTCCCCCTTTTCTTTTTTGATTTTGTTGATTTTCATGTTCTCTCTCTGCTTATTTTTAGTTTGGAAAAAGGTTTGTCTATCTTATTGATTTTGTCAACATTGTTATATTGATTCTTTGTATTGTTTACCTAGTTCCTAAATAATTAATTTCAGCTCTCAAATTGGTTACTTTCTGGTGTCTACTCCTCAGGATGAGCTGGCTTCTTTTTGTTTGTGGGCTTTCAGTTGTGCTGTTAATTCTCTAATGTGACAATTTCCATTTTCTTCTTATGGTCACTTACTGGAATGAACTTTCCTTGTGTCACTGCTTTCAAAGTGTCCCATAAATTCAAGTATGTTGTGTCTTCATTTCATTGAATTCTAGGAAATCTCTTATTTCTTTCTTTATTTCTTCCTTGAACCAGTAATGGTGCAAATGCACATTATTTCATTTCAATGAGTTTGCAGGGTTTCTGCAAATTGGGTTGTTGCTGCATTCCAACTTTAAAACACTGTGGTCTGAGAAGATACAGGGGACTATTCCACTTTTTCTTTCTTTCTTTCTTTTTTTTTGTATCTGTTGAGGTTTGTAGTATTGCCTAGTATGTGGTCGATTTTAGAGAAGGTTTCATGTGGAGCTGACAAGGTATATTCTTTTGTGTTTGAATAGAATGTCCCATAGATGTCTGTTAAACCCAACTGCGATGTAACTTCTGTTAGTTCTTATGTTTCTTTGCTAAGTTTCTGCCTGGTGGTTCTGTCTAGTGGTGAGTGTGGGGTGTTGAAGTCTCCCACTATGAGTGTGTGTGGTTTTTTGTGAGCTTTGAGTTTTAGTAGTGTTTCTTTTATGAATATGGGTTCCTTTGTATTTGGGGTATTTAGATTTTGTACTGATGGTTTTCTCCTGTGATGAATATGAAATGACCTTCTTAATCTCTTTTGGTTGATTTTTGTTTGAAGTCTAACTTGATAGTTATTAGGATAACTAACTGTACCACCTTGCTTCTTGGATCCATTTAATTAGAAGATCTTTTCCCAACCTTCTACCCCAAGGTAATGTCTATTTTTGAAGCTTAGATGTGTTTTTTGTATGAAGCAGAATGATGGATTCTGTTTTTGTATCCATTCTGTTAGCTTGTGTCTTTTTATATGTGAGTCAAGACCATTAATGTTGAGTGAAAAGTAAGGACTATTGATTGTTAATTCTTGTTTGTTTTAGATTTGTTGTTAGCAATGGTATTGTGAATATATTTGCTCTTCTTTACTCTTAAGTTCTGGTGATGTGGGATTATCTATTGCCTATGTCTTTGTGAGCGTAATTAAATCTTTTGGGTTGGAGTTTTTCTTCCAGAACTTTCTGTAGGGCTAGATTTGTAGATATGTATGATGAAAATCTGGCTTTGTCATGGGATATCTTGTTTCCTCTGCCCATAGTGATTGAGAGTTTTGCTGGGTATAGTAGCCTGTGCTGGCATTCGTTACTCTTAGAAATTGTAGAACATCTATAAGACCTTCTGGCCTTGAGATTTTCATGGAATGGAAAAGTCAGGTGTAATTTTGATAGGTCTGCCTTTATTTGTTACCTGGCCTTTTCATTTTCTACTCTTAATATTATTTCTATATTTTGTATGTTGGGTGTTTTGACTATTATGTGGCAAGGGGACATTTTTATTTTTCAGCCCAGTCTTTTTGGTGTTTGGTATGCTTCTTATACTTTCAAAGGAATGTCCTTCTTCAGATTCGGAAAGTTTTCTTCAATGATTCTGTTGAGTATATTTTCTACACATTTGACCTTGGCTTTTTCACCTTTTCTGTGCCTATTATTCTTAGGTTTGGCCTTTTACAGTGTCCCATATTTCCTGGATGGTTTGTATTAAGGATTTGTTGGATTTAAGATTTCCTTTGGTTGATGAATCTATTTCCTCTAGTTTATCTTCAGCACCTAGATTTGATCTCTTTGATCTCTCATGCTTGCATCTGTAGTTCCTGATCATTTGCCCAGTTTTTTCTATTTCTAGAATTCCCTCGGTTTGAGTTTTATTTATTGTCTTTATTTCAGTTTTTAAGTCTTGAACTGTTTGAGTTGTTTCTTTCATTTGTTGGATTGTTTTTCTTGGCTCTCCGTACTTTCTTTAACAGATGTGTTCTTTTCTTGCATTTTTTGCTTGATCTTTTCCTCTATTTTTTCCAAAGTTTTGTTTTTTCTTCCATTTCTTTAAGGGCTTTTCTCATATCATCTTTGAGGGCCTCTTTCATTTTTATGAAATTATTTTTTCTTTTGTTCTCTTCTGCTTCATCTGTTTTGTTATGTTTAGGTCGACTTGGTGTAGAGTCCCTAGATTCTGGTGGTGTCACGCTTGTCTTTGTATTGTTGGGTGTTTTCTTGCATTGCCATCTTCCCATCGCTTCTTCCAGTACATTCAGGTGGAGTCTCTCTCTCTCTCTCTCTCTCTCTCTCTCTCTCTCTCTCTCTCTCTCTTTCTCTCCTACTCTCCCGGTGGGTGTAGTTGGGTCAGGATTTCGATGTTTCAATGTCTACAACTCTGAATGGTCCAAGCACTTTTGGAGGTCTCTCCTCCAGTAGAGGGCCATGTATGAGGTTCAAAGAATCAGTGCATTTGGCCTCAGGATGGTTCCTTGTGGATAGCTGTATCCAGTGTGCTCAGAGCAGACCCAGAGGTGGAGGGGTTGTTGGACCTGCACTCTGGTCCAATCCTCAAGTAGAGCAGTAGAGCAGGGAGCACTTTAGACACAAGGTGTTGGGAGGGCAGGCTCTGGGTTGTTTATGGAGCAGAGTACTAAGATTGTACTATCCAGGGCCAGGATATAGGGGAAGTGAGATTTGAGGCTAATCCAGGGTGTTCCCAGGAAAGGATGTGAGGGAGATTCGGCCTGAACTGGCCCTAGACTCACCTCTGGCAGAGGCCTGGTGATGGGGTTCGAAGATCAGGCATGTAGAGCCTCAGGGTAGTCCTGCGTTGATAGGCGGGTCCAATGTGCTAGTGCAGACCCAGGAAGTTTCACTGGGGTGGAGAGGTTCTTGGACTTGCTTGCCCAATGCTTACCCAGAGCAGTGGAGCAGCTGGTCCAGTAGGACACAGGGTCCTTTGTAGGTCTTTCAAAAATTAGAGCTACAAGGTCCTGCAGTACCACAAAATTGAACATTTGCCCAACAAGCATCCTACTTTTCATTAATTGTTTTTATATTAAGTATATAGATGTTATTTTAATAAGTATATTAACTGTGGTTGTTGATTTAATAGCAATACTATTACTGGATATAATTTATTGAATATATTCATGTAAAATGTATTTTTATTACAAATTATCACACTTAATCTTCTTAATAATAATTAGCAGTCTATATCATAATCTGAAATAAGCAATTACAAAATTTACGCACTCTTGTTACTTTACTTAAAACATGCAACCAGAAGGTTGCAAAGTCATATACATGTATATGTGAGTAAATGTATGTGTGTATGTTCATGTATTTTATTTTGACATAGAAAAATGTTTGTATTCATGGAGTATAGTATAATATTTTAGTATATACACTTATATCGAAATGTGATGTGAAAGATCAGGTAAAATAGCATATTGACTACCACAAATATTCATCAATTTGTTGTGTTGGAAACATTCAGAATAACCTCATTAGCTGTTGTGAATGTGCTTATCTTTTAGATATTAGAATAGGGCAGAGGTGAATATGTATTTTTAGGTGTAGTAGATGTTTAGCAACTGAGACATTTTCAACCCAGGCTATTAAAGAGATTGTTAATTTTGAACATATCAAAGGCAAATATCCACTTAAAGGTTTTATTTAAACCTTTATGTTTTCCCAAAGCTGGTGCACTTAATTGACCCAGTTAGATCCCAGTAAAAAAAACAAGTGGATGCCAGAGTGAAAACAGTGAACTCCCATGGAATTTCCTCTTTTTGTTTTCAATTATGCCATGCCCACAGATTTTGGTTATAAAAAGATAACTTTCCTTGGAACTCTCCAGCTCTCGGTTGTTCTTTAGACAGACAGCCCAGTTCAGGCTCTTTTCCAATATGGATGCCCCTTGCATTTCTCATTGTCTGTTTATGGGACGCCCAGCCTCATAGGAGCTGCAGGGGACTGCTTTTCTTTCTTTTAAGGGTCTCTTTGTGGAATGCTACACTTGCTTCTGAGGCTGCTTTCTGTCCTAATAACAAAACCTATATTCACACACACATTGCAAGAGTGGCCTTTGTAGCTCCTCACACAGTGGCACTCACACTACGGGACACTTAGTTGTTCTGTTATCCATTTGTGACAAGTGACCTGAAGTACCTCTGGGAATGGGAGGGCAAGGTCAGAGCATAATGGTCACTGATCAGTCAGGCTGTCCTTGAAAGCCTGAAGCCTCTCTTCTGTCTCATCCTCATTCACTTATCATCAGCAGGCACTGTAATTCCTACTCCAAAGAGAATTGTTTTATCTCATCCTAAATAAAATTTAATAGCAGATAGAAGACTCTAGTGGGGGATCAAGTTAGTAAGATTTTTTATTTTATCTAATACACTAGTGTATAGTGTATGCATGGGCTATTATAAATAAAGTAAACCACATATATTTATGGAGCTAAGAAAACTGCGTTTTATGATATTATCCTTGAATCCTTCACACTCTGATCAGTAATAGCACCCCCCTCATTAGCGTACATCAGCAAGATGCTCTGTTAATTATCTATAACTTTACCACTGTATATAGCAGTCATTTCAAGTACTGTTTGCTAGTATAACAAATACCTGGAAATTATACCATTAGCACAAAAATCAATCCAATTTTCAGACTAACATTTAAAGCAAACTTAACATCCTCACTCCCACATGGAAAATGCTATTAACAAGTTTTCTATGTTTCTGAGAACCTCTAAATACTGGAATACATCTGGAGCATATGAAAATGGAGCCAAGAATTACAGAGTTACTCGCTCAACTTGTGCAATCTTTTAGAAAGAGAAGATTGGCATGATTTTGGGGAGAGATAGAATGCAGTTTCACTATCCCTATTATCTATGGGTTTTTAACCATGCTTCTTGGGCTTTGGACAATTTACTTCCTCACCAGCATCTTATGAGATACTTCCTTTTTCTATATACTTACAGGTTACTATAATCAGATCAACATCACATTTTGATAATTACCTTATATTACTTGAATGAGATGGTATGTTATTTGTAGTTTCCTTTTCTGTCCCTTGATGGCTAATGATTAATATAAAACATACATACACACACACACACACACACACACACACACACACACACACACACACACATTTGTGTGTATGTAAGATGAATTTTAGTAGTTCTAACCCCGGCCACACCATCTTCTTCTTTTGCCTTCCCTTGTATTCTTTCTAAAACCCATCTTTCAAACATATCTACCCACTGCTTTCATATCTTCTTTTTGTGCGTGACCAACCCTCTGAGTTTAATTAGAGTTGCATAGTTTTGGGTGAGAGGTTATCTACTGGAGCAAGGAAAACTAATTAGTATCTATATCACTGAAGAAAATAATACTCCTCTCCCAACAACTATTAACTAACAGTCCCTTAGGGAGCCATATAGCCTTAGAATTAAACCTAGGCTCACGCCTATGAAGAGGGCATGAAATTGGTAGGAATATATGTTTGAAAATAAGGCTACAGCAAGAAATTGAATGAGGATGAGAGAGTTAATGGTATATGAGAGACACCAATATTCATTATACACACACACACACACACACACACACACACACACACACACACACACACACGCTGTCTGCTGTCTTATGGACATATGCTGTAATGTATGCCATGGATATAGTATGTTGTGTTTACAATTACATTTTATGTTGAAAAAATTTTTTAATTTTCCCTTAATTTCTTAATGGCCTATTATTCACTCAAAGGCATGATATTCACTTTCTATTAATTTGTATTAAAATTTCTTTTGTGTGATTTCCTAGTTCCATTCCATTGTGACCAGAAAAGACATTATTTAAATTTTTGTGGATGTCTGAATATATTTTTCTCATCAAATATATAAGTTCCATGTACCAATAAAAGAGGATGTTTTTTTGTAGTTGTAGGATGAGATGTTGTAAATGCTCTTATGACCACTGAGTTTTAGTATAATGTAGTTTTGTGCTTATTTTGGGGTGTTATCTGGAAAATTTATCAAATTATAAAAATAGAATGTTAACTTTGGGGCCCATATGATGGCCGAGTGGGTAAAGGCCTCTACTGCCAGCTTGAGTTAAGAGTTCTAGTTCCAAGTGACAAAAGGAAAAAATGGACTAATGTGAGTTATTCTTTCATATACGTGCTATAGAGCCCACTTACCTACTCCAAAGAAAATGTAGTATTTTTTTTTCCAAAAAGAATGTTGAGTTTTTCTGCATTATTTTTGTGTTCTTTAAGGTTTTTTTCCACACAATATATTTCTCCCTTCCCCAATTCCTCTTACATCATTTTCACATAACTATCACCCAACTTTATATGCTCTCTATCTCTTTCAAAATAAAACAGAACAAAATCACAAGGGTAGCCTGTCTGCAAGATATGCTGAATTTATATTTTTGTAATAGGGCCTAACTCTGTCTTTATTTTCAATAATTGTATGTTTTATAGTGCTATAACATTTGGTGCATATATATTTACAATTATATCCTTTTGATGAACAGGTTTCACAATTGTTATGGTGTCACCTTTTTTTTTTTTTTTTTTTTTGGTTATCCAGTTCATACCTTAAGTTTTTGTCATAAATAAACATAGCTACCCCTGCTCACTACTAGCTCTGTAGACCAGGCTGGCCTCAAAATCGCAGAGATCCACCTCTCTCTGCCTCTTGAGAGCTGGGATTAAAGGCAGGAGACACCAACACCTGGCACCTATAGACTCTCTTATTGTTTTCTTTTACTTTTAGTCTGTGTGTCTTTGCTGGTTACAAGTTTCTCCTAGATGCATATTGTTGATTTTTTTTATTGTCATAAATTTGGATAGACTATATATCTCATTTGGAGAAATCCCATCTTCTTTTATTAAAAATAACTGTTAAAAGAAGTTGTCATCATCAAGGCTCATGAAAGTATAAAATTTATAGCAAGAACACATATACAGGAGGGAAAAAGAAAACAATTTAAATTTTAAATAAAATTCCAAGCTTAGGTAGAAATGATGATGAAGCATAAAGCAAAAGTAAAAGTAAATTTCAGAACAAACAGAATAAATTTAACAAAATTACAATAGTTTACAAAGGATTTTTTTTGGGGGGTGGATTCTTCCAACTTTCAACCGATATCCTGAGATATGTGATTCCTATTTTTTATTTGTAATCTATACTCTTAGATAGGATTGAATGGCAAGATGGCAAGATGTGGATAGGAGGAGTTTATGAGTAAATCTTACTCATTTAGTGAATTTGTGTTCCTGGTTGATGATCTTCCTAAGTGTGGTTTTGACTTTTTTGTTGTTTTATCCCTTCTATCCTTTAATTAAGTTAGGAAAGGTAGGGAATACTGATCAAAGAAATGTCAATCATCTAGGTGGGACAGGGTTCTAATAGTGACTATCAGCTTGGATGATAGGTTTATAAACATTATATAGCATATTTTAAACCTTATTCAGAATGGTTACTTCTTCTTTCCAGCAAGGAAACAAGCAACAATAACAAAAACTCTTTTGTTTTTTTCACAACCATGGGATTTTTGGTATATAAATCCATGAAGCTGTGGGTTTTCCCCAAGTCTGCACCTTTCACTTTCTTAGTAAGACCTGCTTGTCTTCTGTGATTGGTCAAAACTTCCACTTAGGTGCTCTTGGCTTAACCTTCTTTTGCCTCTACTTCATGCTTCAGATTATGAAATGTCTGTTTTCTTTGTCATCTTGTCTTTATAATGACTCAAGTAAAAGATTTTATTTTTTTCAGTTTTTATAAAAACAAAAGTTACAATTTGCAAGCTTTTTACATATCAGAGCAGAAAATCAAAGTCCTAAGTAATATTTAGAGACATGAGACATTTTGTAGATTATTTGGTTCTGCTTTAAAATCTGTTGTGATGCATATTAAATATTGTACCCATGGTAATTCTTTCTCTGTTCTCAAAAATTCCTAAACATTCAACAAAATGTTGCTTAATAACAATGTTTATTTCCCTGTATGCCAACTCTAGAGAGCTATCATATTCTTTGTAAATGCTGTACCCATGGTAACAGTTGGTCTATTCTCAAAAATCCTTTTCCTTTCAAGAAAATGTTATTTAATAGCAACTTTTATGCACCAATATGCAATCTCCAGGGAGCTATTAGCCTTCTATTTAGAATAAAATTTTGATCACTATTTATAGGGCAGAAGTTAATAAATAAAAAAAAATCTGTTATTACTTGAGATCAAGATTTTAATCTTCCCATAGTTGAGGATAACTAACAAATCTACAGATTATTATAGCCCTTGGCAGATCATATGTAGTTCTAGTTTATTTCTAAAATTATTATTACTTTGTGCTGGTTAAGTTTTAGTGTCAACAAGACACAACCTAAAATTACTTAAGGAGATAAAGTCTTAATTAAGAATTGTCTGTATGTGGGTTTATTTTGATTAGTAATTGGTGTTAGATAATTGAACCCATTGTGGGCAGCACTATGCTTAGTCGGGAGTTCCTAAACAACATAAAAAAATGAAGACTGACTGAAAGTAGACAAACAAAAATGTGTTTATTCTCTTGCTCTTGAATTTAGATTGTGATGTGAATACTTGAATTCCTACTTGAACTCTCCTAAAATCAAGGAGTACAACTTGGAATTATAAATCCAATAATTCCTTCTACCTGCATTGCTTTTTCTTGGGCACTTTATCATAACAATGGGAATGAAACTATTACAGTATCACTGATTTTAATTTTAATGTATTTAAAATATATTTTTTAAGAAATAAATATAATTAAAACAGAAAAGAGGGAGGAATAAAACTTATTTGCCATGTGTTGTTGTGAGATTTATCACTGATACAAAGCTGCTGCCAATTTACATTAATCCTAAAGATGGGAGAAAAAAGACTGCTAACTCAAGTCATCACTGCCAAATTAATTAAAGCAAGCAATTAATTAAACAAAGATTTTTTGTTTTGTGCCTCTCTCTAAGATGGGATTTGAGAGGTCAGCACTGCATGTGAGGAAGTAAAAGCTTTTATAGCTCAGGAGTAGGAGGCTTCCAAATGGGGGATTTGATGGGTAAAATAGGCAGGGTATAGGATCAGAACATGATAACAAATTAGTCTTGACCTTCTAAAACAAAGACATGGTCCCAAGGTGGTCATAACAAAATAGTCATGACAAAAGATAGTATTAACAAAATAGTCATAGCTGGTCATATAATCTTTTAAAACAAAGGTAGGTTGCAAGATGGTTATATATAACTTTTCAAAACAGACCTGATTGTGAAACTTGGAACATTTGTAGTTAAGGTTTTGGGTGGGGCTTAGCTCAATCCTTGAGAAACAGAGGTTTAATCATAAACAGGAATGAATCTAGTTTGTCATTCTTTTAATACAGCTTTTAAGCAAGGCTGGCTCTTCATTTACAAGTTAAGTGTTTTTTTACTTGTATTTGTAGGATAAATATAACTATACTATTTTCTTTCTCAGATTTTTACACAATAAACTTTTGTAAAATAAACTAATATTTTGTTGGGTTTTTTTTTTGGTATGGGAACACATAGAGACTTATTCTAAAATGCCCGAGGTTATTGTGTAGCTAAATATTTTCTTCATTAAGAAATTTATGTTTTTAACATGTAATTCCACAAAATTCTGAAATAAAATTATGTCTACAATAAAAGAGATCCTGAAGCAAAATATTATATTTATAAAGATCCAATGTGATTGCACTTGCAAATGGAAACTGTTGTTTATGCCAGACCAAAGGAAGATTCTAATTTGGCATTTTGTAACCCCAAAACAATATAACACAAAAGACAACACTTTCACTGTGCAAAACTCTTACTATACCCGTGTAAATTTTATTTCACAAATATTGTGCATTATACAGTTTTCTGCTGTTAATAATATAAAAAATAAATATGTAAGGTCACATTATAATTTCAACTCCATGCACTAAATTCATTTTATCATAAGGGTCAGAAGATTTTTTGGTATAGATTACAACATTATTAATTATATAAATTATCTTTCTACTATTTTTAAATTACTTATTTCATTAATTAATTTATGTGTAAATGAACTGTAGTATAACTATTGCATACTTATGTTATTTAATCTTTAAAATATCTTCAAAAACTACCTTTTCAAAAATCAATGAATGTATCATGGACTGTATAGAGAACAAACTAATTTATTAAGCATATTTTTTGTATATTTTAATGAGGTTTTATTTATACTCTGTTTATTTTCTGTGTATATTCGGCTATCAAATCGATTTTGAATTTATTATGAAAGCTTAATAATGAAAAATTTTATATTGTTGTTCTCCTTGCATGATTTTGATCCTAATCTTATACAATGTCTTCCAATGGATGGGGAATTCATAAAAAGTTGAATTATAAACCAAACGAATGATATAAATACAAAATGACCCTAACCTTGCAAAGTATGTCCTTGGCTTACTAAAGAGTGTGTATTAAACTGTAAATCAACATCAGAAAAAATATTCAGGAAACCCAGAAAAATTTGAAAACTATATAACACACTTCTACTCAACAGATACTCCAAAAAAGAAAAAAATATTTTTAACTGGATAATAAGCAAACATAACAAATCAAAATGTATGACATGGCATTAGTGTGATAATTAGGAGGGAAATTATAACTATTGAAAGCATATAGTAGAAAAGAAAAAATATGTCTCAAAACAACATTCATTATTTAAGAAAAAAATTAGAAGCAAAAATGAATCCAATTAGTCAGAGAAAGTAAATAAGAATAAGGGCAGAAATCAATGAACTAGGAAAGTAGTAAAAACAATACAGAAAAATCAATATAACTAAAAGCATTTCTGTGTAACAATCAATAAAACTGACAAATTTCCAGCAAGTTCAAACAGGAAAAGAAAATGGAAAGAAGCAAAGACACAAATTTTGCAATACCAGGATTAATGGAGAATTTGGAATAGCTGTGGGACAATAAATTAATACCCTCATGTCTACATAGTCATTAAATATGTGATATTTCTTCCAAATTTAACAGATTACCAGACAATCATCAGTTTGAATTTAAGATTGTCAATTTTCTCACAAAGAAAACTTCAAGTACACAATCATTTCAAAGCTCCATAAGAAGGTAGATATGATAGTAAACATTTATGCTTCCAAAAATAAAAATGAATGACTTACTACCAGGAGGTTAGCATTACTTAAATTGGAAAAATAAGTCAACACTACAAAAGACAGAAATTGCAAGCTAATATTTCTCACAAATCTAGGTTTAGTGATTCTTAAATAAACCTTATCAAATCAGAACAGTAGTTTGAAGAAAATAAGCATAAATATATGGAGGTTGACCATGGTCATCAATCATTCATTTTATATTCAATAATCAATCAATAAAATAAACGGTGCCAAGAGATGAAAACAGTAATCATATGAGACCAAAAGAGATGCAGGAAAGACCTTCAATGTAAACCTAAAATCCACAGTAAATAAATCTCTGAGTAACCCCCAGAAGAGAAGAGAATTCCTCCAACTTTTTGAGGAATAGCTGGGAAAGTCCAATCAGTGGAACAATAATTGACATTTAAATATAAGGATTAAATTTCATCTCAGTCAAAAATCATAAATAATGTTATATAGCAAATGACAAAGGCATTCTAGAAAATATATCAGGATGGAAAAAAATACAGATTTTAAAAGATCTTATTTGTACAGTTACTGCTACTTGATTTTCAGATGTAATTATTCTGTTAAAGCATTTGAGTGTTCAGTAACACCAGACAAACTGATCAATGAAGTGAAAAGGCCAAGTTCAAATGCATAGTCACATATGAAGAAGGTTGGTGCTTTATCAGAAGTGAAGACAGGATTCACTGTAGAAACAATACTTACCTTAGTATACAGGATTGAACAATCAGACCTTTATAGTAAACAGACCAAACAAACAAAATTAACTTCCTTTACCTACCTCATACTGTGTAGTTACATTAATTTAAACTTAGATTGTATCATATTCCCAACCAAAAGCCTAAAACAGTGCCATTTACACAAGGAACATAAGAAGCCTCACTGATGTGATCCATGGAAGGAAATAAACTGATGAATCAGATTTTAATACACTGATGTTCCTCAAGTCAAGATAAGATTCAGAGAGAAAAATATGTCCTAAACTGTTTCCAATAAAGGAAACATTGTTTGCATTGTAGGATGGGAAAAGTGTGCACAAAGAAATGTGCTCCATGCTGTGTTTTAGTCATTTATTTTTCTTTTTCATTATTTTACAACCCTCTCTCTCTCTCTCTCTCTCTCTCTCTCTCTCTCTCTCTCTCTCTCTCTCTCTCTCTCTCTCTCTCTCTCTCTCTCTCTCTGTGTGTGTGTAGTGTGTGTGTGTGTGTGTGTGTGTGTGTGTGTGTGTGTGTGTGTGGTGTGGGGTGTGTGTGTGTGCATACCATGGTATGTGTGGCAGTCAGAGGACTAATTGTAGGAGTAAGATCTGCCTTTCCACCATGTGGAAAGATATGTGGGAACCCATGAATGCACTCAGGTTGTCAGGCTTGGTGCCATCTTCCCAGGTCTTATGTATTTATTTATTTTAGAGTTATAATATTACCTTGTGCTTTATTATCTGTTGGAAATAGAGAATAGAGGGTGCAGTGGTGATGGTACATTCTTTTGTACTGTTGTGTGTTCTTTACAACTGGACTCAGTCCTTAAATCCAGCTTGATGCTTTTTGCCATGTGTCCCAGTCAGAGACAATGATTCTGGGTAGTCACAAGGCCATATTTCTGACTGGTCTGAAAGGATAATTTGTGAATATGTTCATGGAATTCAGAATCATTAAAATTCAGTATTACAACTTCAGGGAAAGGGGTAAGATATCAGTCATGTTGTACACAAGCATTGTTGGCTTTGTTTGGCTTTATTGTTTTGAGCTTATAGAAAGAAATGATATACATTTTCTTAGACATAGATATATTATATTTGATACTTTATATTCTTTGGAGAAAAATATCTTTCCAGATTTGAGTTTTATGTCTGTGACAGTAAATTTCAAAGACACCTCTAGAGACAAATATTTTTGAATTACTTATCTGAAGAAATCTGCCAATATCCACACACACACACACACACACACACACACACACACACACACACACACACACACACATTCACAGAACCTGAACTTTAACTTCAAATAACAAACATTAGCTAGGCATAAGTGATCATGCCTGTCACATATGCTTCTTGAGAATTTGGGTAGCAGTTCACAACTTTGTGACCTGCCTGAGTGACAGGATGACTTCAGTGACAGCTTGGATTTGTTAGTATTCTTTCAAAGCAAAATTAAAAAGGAGAGCAAAAGGTAGTATACAGTGGTAGAGTGTTTATTTGGCTTTTGTGGGGTCCTGGGATCAACTCTGACTACTGCAAAATATAAAAGCAAAAGCAAGCAATAATAAAACAAACCAAAACAAAACTGAAGAAACACTGTCACATATTCTTGTTGGTTAGATTTTCTTTTTTTGGTGCAGTTTTAAGGAAAAGATTAAAGCTCTAGAGAGCTGAGGGGAATTTAATATTAGTTATTAATAGACTATTTGGCCTTTACTTAAGTTTTCATGATGTTCCTAGTTAAAGAAGTATATTTTGTGATTGCCACACCACATGCCCCTTAGCAAGCCATGAGACAGTACATATTTAATAAACATTGAAGGTGATAGGGAAAGGCAATCTCCAGGATTTAGGCAGTTTAAGTAAGTAAGGGACACTCATCCTTTTCTTTGTAAACCTAGCCCATGGGAAGACATTCTGTGCATTTGCTTTTCAAAATAGTCATCTTTGACCAGATGGAGAAATCAAGTTAGATGTCATTCATTAGAAGTCCTAATGATAAATTGAAATTAGTAAGACACATGTCTTATTTAAAGCTGTGAATATTTTTTAAATGAATATTTTACATGGTTAATAATTAGTAATAATTTGTTTTGTAAGTACCATATTTAGACAATATAATAAATTTGATAAACTGAATCTCCAACCACTTTCCTGAAACATTTCTGATAATCTTAAAAATATTTTTCAGTTAGCTAGCATCTTACTAAAATAGACTCAAAATACACCAAGCAGTGATATTTAATCATTTATAAGTGAGAAATCTTATGCCATCTTTGAGAACCTCATCTCTCTATCAACCACTGTTCTTTTGTGGAGTAATTTGAGATAATATCATTTTAATTTCTTGAAGATTTCTTTTGTAAAGTGTGAGTTTAACCAGAATTAAAAACAATTATTTTGAAATAAATTTTAAAATGACTTAATTATCAGAATTCTGCATACTGGAATCCCACAGTCAAGGTTCCCGAAGACCTAATATCCAGTAGATAGGGTTTGCATTGTGTCTTGATCAGTAGCCTCCTTTCATTCCCTTTAGTAGACTGATACCACAGTGCAAAGTTTTGATGTCTTGAGCAGTGCCCAGGAAGCTATACTCTTGAATTGTTACTTCCTATCTGGGCTTGTCTTGATTATCTACCTAACTGAATTTAGAATTAGCTAAAAAGTATGTCTATAACATGTCTGTGAGGGCATTTCCAAAGAAGTTTAGCTGAAGTGAGACAACTTACTCTGAGTAAGAGCTGCACTAGTCCATGGGCTGGAATCTCTTACTCATGGAGAGAAATGGAAGCAGAACCAGCCTACACCTTTTTTCAGCATGGTGAACATCTGCCTCATAGTCCCATCACCATGCTGCCCCTGCCGTGATGAACTGTGCCTTCCAATTATGAGTCAAAATGAGTTCTTTCTTTAAATTACTGTGATTCAACTATACCTCCCAAACTATTATGACAGATATTTGAGGCATGTAAAATATATTTTCTAGAGGGCCCAGAAAAGTATGACTGGGTGAACTTTCTCAGTTTACTGTCCTAATGATTAGTAGAGTCTTAAGATCATTCCTATAGGAGGAAAGACATTTTGCATGTGACACACAAGCCCCACCATTTTTTCTTTTTCCTGAAACTATATTAGGATTTTTGCCCCCTGTAACAAGAGTATTTTCCCTTGTGAAGCTCATCTAGTTATATTGGCTTTTAAATATGAATTTGTAGATTACAATTTTAATTTTCTACACCAAAATATGGACTTTCTAAATAAACCAAAACAAAACAAAAAGAACCGTTTGTACTTTATTCATTACTTTATTTTGCATATTGAAATAAATGAATAGTTTATAGTATGGGTTTAATAAAAACTGTTTGAAGAATTAATGAGGGAATATACACCATCTTCCATGCAAGGATAATTCCTTTGCTCTTATCAGTTATACCAAAATTTTAAGGTGTATTAAGTCCATGCATATTGGGGTAAGACTACTGCCATGTGGCAAGATCAAAGAAAAGTCTTAATTCCTTTCCTACTACTACTTGTTTTCCTGTGTTCCTACTGAGGCATTTTCTTTTTCCAACACTTGATGGATATCTATAGGACTAATGTTCTTCTTTTAATCCAAGATTAGAATTCTCAGTTTGAAGAATTTCATACTAAACATTACTCTTCACAATGATGTGTGTTTCACTGGATTCTGAAGGCATTCTGGCTGCATCTAGGGATAGATTTATCTCTTTGTTCTATCTCACAATATTACTTTTAAAATATCACATTTACTTAAGTAAATCAACACAACTCTTTCCCTGGGATTATTTAGTTTCATGTCTGACTTAACTTTTCTACCAGTGAGCCATCATGACATATATTATGTATCTAAGTATAGAAGTCCAAATGCTGTCTCTTCCTATTCACAAAATTTGGGTTACTCACTTCTGAATTACTGTATGTTTTCAGAGGAGAAACATGTTTTGACTAAAAACCTAAAAGCTACTAGTAATTTCCTGTAGAATAATGCATTTATCTTTTTGAGAATGGATTTAGATTATTAAAAAAAATAACAAAGAGGATAGGAAATTGAGAGATGAATTTGTCAATGGGAGGTTGGTTCTGGCTGAGTTGGAGCAGGAAATGGTGATGATATCATCATATTTCATTATGAATATGTATGAAATGCAAAAAAAATTAAATATATTTGAGATGGGACACTGGATGTTCATTCTAAGTTATATTTTCTTCCATATATAAATATCTCATAATAAAACTTTTTTAAAACAGACAATTTTATTTTTCTTATATAAAAGTTCTTATGTGATGGAGCATGGGTCCTTGGAATAGAGACCCTTATGTAGGTTTTCACATGCTGATAACTGAATTACTCATAAGGAGATTTGGTTATGGTGATATAATATTTAGGTGGTATATTTTTTATAAACCAATAAAACTTGCCTGAAGGATCAGAATGCAAAGCTTGCCATATTCATAGAAGCTGTACAGTGATTCACATACCTTTTAATCTGAGAACTCAGGAGACAGAGGCAGATGGAACTCTAAGTTCTAAGCCACCCAGGGCTACATGAGAGTAACCAGTCTAAGATAGTAACAGAGCTCACACCTTTAATCCCAGCACTAGAGATGTATATAAACAAGAGGCAAAGGGTCTCATATGAGATATAGATTCTAGTCACAGAAAAGACAAGATCTCCATTACAGCTTGGTAGAGGTAAGAGCTAATGTTTGGCTGCTTTGCTTTTCAAAACCCCAATACCTGTCTCTGTGTTTGTTTGTTTGTTTATTATTTTTGCTTGGTGAATGCAATATCTTTCCAGAGGTAGAGTCTTAGAAATGGCATTAAAGGTGGCCTTGGCAAAGTTGCCAAGTGTGGCAGTGCAGAGCTTGCAATCACCGATATCAGTCATTATCAGTAGCTTCTTAGGCCCAGGAGGAGAGACAATGCCAGTATTTCTGGGGACAGGAATGAGATGCACCAACACAAAGCTATAGTGGCTTGTTACATTGTATGGAACAATGTGGGGCTTGCCTATCATGTTCCCTCAGTAACCTCTATGCAGAAAGATTATGTAAAGCTTGGCTAGGATGATGGTCCCTCAATGGCAGTGGCTACCTACTTGGAACACTTAACACCAAGACCAACATAACTATTATAGTTCCAATAGTGTCAAATCCTTGAACCTGGTCTGCTGGCCAGCCTGAGTCTGCTTTTACACTGACATGTTCTTTAGAACATTATTTAGGAATGCACTCAAGAAAAAGTCAATGACATAGGACTCCTTAATGGGCAGAAAGAACACACAGATATCTTCCAGGTACTTGATCTTTATTCTTAACCAGAGAGCCCAGCTTTGTGGCAAGAATGTATTCCTTGTCTTCATTCTGACCTCCATGAGCCCCATGACTTTGACTACAGCCAGGGCCTTGACCACAAACATGGCTCCTAAGACTATTATGTGTATGTTTTTCTAGGCACCCATCTGGTCCTGCCGCCCCGCTACCATGCCAGCCCCCAATAACACTCAGAGACTCTGTATTTGATACAATCCTGTTGGCTAGTTACTATTATTTTGTATAGGTTATCTCTGTCTTAATTATTAACCCATTTCTACTTCTCTAAGTATTTCCACGTGGTCACCTTATCCGAGCGCAGTAGGCCGGCATCTTGCTTCCTCTAGGCTCTACATGCTGACTCCTCCTAACTACTTCTTCTTTCCTCCTCCTAGTCTCCTAGCCCCGCCTATCTTGATTTCCTATTGGCCACAGTGCTTTATTCATTAACCACTATGAGAAACATATTTACAGATTAACATCTCCCATCATAAGACTGTTGTCGAATCCTCTGTGCCTCAGGTCTTCCAGACTCTCCATTTTCACCCATGTGATCATCATTTACTGTTTCTCCAAAGAAGAAGAAATGATAATAAAATTTCTAAAGAATCCTTATGATGTTGAGTATTGTTCTTTCGAGGTCTATGAAGAATTGAGTTAGAATTTTGGTGGGTATTACATTGAATCTGTAGATTGCTTTTGATAAGAGATTGCTATTTTTATTATGATAATGCTTTGAGTTTCTTACAATTTACCCCTTTCAAAGCATTTATCTTTTTTCTTTTGGCTTTAATAAACTTTTCATTAACCAGATAATAACCACATTTCCAGCATCAAAATGTGTCTATAAAATGATGTGTGACTTTTCTAGGGCTATTATAAAATACATTAAATAATAATTCTTTCAGTCAACAAAATGATTTTATAATAGTTCCAAGGGATGGATTTCTAAGACTAAAGAGTATACAGTTTGATTTTTCTTTTCTGAGACCTCCTTGATTGGCTTGAAGGTTTGGTGCCTTCATGCTGTGTGTTTACGTGGTGCATGTTGATTTAGGAATTTCTAGTGTATTTCTTCTTATAAAAATGCTGATGGTATTGGATTAGGATCTCCTCCCTTTGATCACCCCATCAAGGACATTATTAATAAATATGATCATATTCTGAGTTACAGAGTATTAAATGTATAAATTTGGGTTTGGGAGACATGCTCAATTCCTCCCATAAAAAATGACAGGAAAGTGTCATGATGAAAAAGAAATTGTGGGTTGGTGTTCTTAAAGTATAAAGCCAATATGGGGATTATTAGCTATTATATGAGAAAAGCCATATTGTGAGTCAAGATGATAGAGAAATGAACATGCTCCTTGGCAGATGTCATTGTTAGATAGTGACTCCAGACATTTCCCTGATTGTATCATCTCACTGTATCTTTTATGAGAGGATCTTTTGAGGACTTCTTTTTAGCCCATGAATATAAATTAAAGAGAACTAGAAGACAAAGAGAATAATTATATGACTTACATGTGGACTCAGCTTGACAGAGTGGGTCCACCACTGTCAAAATATGTGTTCTTCCTCATTTCCTCTTAAGGTTATATTAGTCTGTACATATTGAATGAAGACACGGAATACCCAGGAGTTTCCAACAATGCATTCATTATTTCCTATTTCTGATTGTTAAATATAGACACTTGTGGGTGTGAATTATGGCATATCATTATTTTAGTCACCTTATAATATAATATATGCCTTGGATTTTTTTAATGCTAATCCTTTATCTTCAGCTGCTCAGTCTGATGCCATGCAGTACTAATTATACTTCGCTGTGATAAACCTATAAAAAGGAAATGAAAATGTAGCAAAAAGCAAGTTCATTTATTTCACAAATAATGCAATCTCCCAAGTCTTAGATACAGTTGTGATTAGCTAGATGATGCGCTTACTTAGATAGTTACAGCATGTCCTGAGGGATGCCACATTGCATGTGATGCACATGGCAGCTTTCCCCTCCACTTAGGGTGCTTACCTAGAGAAATAAGATTTAAGATTTCAGTTGCCTTTTATTCCTTTATCAAAAGCCTGCATTTCCCTCTGTTGTGAAGGATCAGACTAATCTGTGTTATGTACTCTACAAGTTCAGGCAGTAAATGAAAATGAAAAATATTTTGAAGGGTATTTATAGCCTAAGTTATCGCATTGAGAATATGCACAGCTTTTCTTCCTTTTCTTTCCTTTTTTCATTTTAACATATGAGAAGTAGAATGTGTGCTGGGCTGATAAAGATGCCCAAAATGGCGAGAAAGGAAGTAGTGTTCTTTCTGTAGACTGCAACTTAATTCAATGTACATGCAAATTTAAAAAAAAGGATTCAATTGTAATTAATAAATGGATACAATTTTAACATGGCTCTATTTTTCCAAATACATTCTCATGTAAATTTCTTATTAAGAAAAAGTATCAGCAATAAAAATAATTTATAGCACTAATTCTGAAATCACATGCTTGTTTTCGCTTTTCTTTATTTGCTTCCTAAAGCTCACTGTCCTTTACAAATTACTGTTTTAAATATCCAGAGCCAGTAGATTAATCTGAAGCAGATTTTAGTCTTCATTTTATAAGCTGCAAAGAATCACAAGCTGAGACCTTACTTGTCTGGGGATCATGTAGTGAATCCACAGAACTAAAAGGATTCAGAATTTAGGGCTCGCAAATCAGTGCATTGTTCTTTAGATAATACTATTTTCCAGCAAATGTAACTCAGGTCTTTAACTGAAGATTTGCTCAATTTAGAGGTTTTTATTCACTGAAATAACTAACAAAATGGAAAAATGCATAATGACTCATACAGAGCATTTTACATCCTGTAATTAAGACTCTATGAATCAAACAATACAATGTCAGCTCTATTTCTTCTGATAGATATTCCTGGAAACGAGTGGCTCAGCATCTGTCTCTGAGTAAGTTTGGGAGGGGCAGTGAGATTAACCTTGGTCCTTTACAATAAGCCTGTAGGCTATAAAAGTTATTGATATTTTCCCACACAGAGGTATAGCCAGAGAGGCATACAATCATGTTGTTTTCTCATGCACTTGTTCTTCCAAGATTCAGTAATCAGTAAACCTAACTACAGATGTGCTCTATGATACACAGTTTCAAATTACTCAAGTTCTTCTAGCGGCATGCCTGATTTCCTATAGTTTATTAAATGTTGTAACCGGCAATTATTTAAATTTAGAAGCAGGTCCAACACCTTATAGAGTAGTGTGTGTGTGTGTGTGTGTGTGTGTGTGTGTGTGTGTGTGTGTGCAAGAAATGGTTCTAAGATAATGACATCTCAGGAAAGAGTCTGAATTCATGAGATAATATCTATAATGAAGTCTAATGCAGTTTTTTTTTAAGACTTTGTCCTCTTGAGAAAGCACATGTAAAAAGGGGTGCATCTTGTTTGTTGCGAATCTTGTTTGTAGGCAATAGCTTCTGATGCCTCAAATGATACTCCACAACATTACTTCCAGGACAAGAACAATTTAAGCTTCAATTTGAAGAATCTTTATGCTTAAATTAAAATTTAAAAACATACTATTAATATAGAAAATACCATTAGTATACAAAAAGATCAGTTGTTACTTGCTATGGATAAAAATCATATGATAAAATCATATGGATAAAAATTCATATGATATAGATTACAGAATTATCATGTAAGAAAAATATCTTTAGAACAAAAAGAGTAAGTTATAATTTATTACCATTTTTATGAGTCAAAGTGTCCTGCTTTTGCTCATTAAATAACATCATAAAAGATATGTATATACTCAGTGTTGTAGAAGATTGTCTGGTCATGATTTTAATCTGAATGCTTCAACTATCCATTCTTACCAATAGGATCAAACTTTACAATGACCAAAATGTTTCCTGACTTTACATATTGCTATGAAGTCTTCTCATGGATCTTTACTCCTTTTCCCCTTCACAGACCTGAGAAAGAAAAGATGGCATTCTATTAAATTGGCCAAATGACAGACAAGGCCAGGCTAGACCCACATGATGGATACCATCAAGAAATATTGATTTGGGCTTTATGGTTCTTCTATGAATTATTAAATCTAAAAATTGTCTTTTATAAGAAAATACTTCCAGAATATTAGTAAAAGAATTCCAAAGTCTTCCTAACGGAGAGTGTTTCGTCTCTCCCTAGCTACTTTTTTTTTTTTTTTTTTTTTTTTTAAGACAGAGGTTCTCTGGGTAGCTTTGGAGCTTATCCTGGTACTTACTCTGTAGCCCAGGCTGGAAAGACCCACTTGCCTCTTGCCTCCTGAGTGCTGGGATTAAAGCCTTGTGCCACCACCAACTGGCCTCTAGCTGCTTTCATTGGTCCTATGTGTGTTCTCCTACCCTGTCTTGGGTTCCATTCCCTATCCAATGTTTCCTTTGTCTCTTGGTATTGATTCATCTTCACCGTGCTTGTGCTGTGGTATTTCACAAGACATCCTTCTCAACTTATTCACACTTAAAAGCAGTTCAAGAGTGTTCAGAGCCAGAGCTCTGCTTTATGCCTGTGGGCATGCTCAATTTGTCCCTGCCCAATGCTCAGTGAATCTTACTTGGTGACCCATGCATGATGCCCTGAATGGGGGCATCCTCCTGTTTTGTACTCTTGACTCTTGATCCCAGGGATTCTCCATATGTATAGTCCTCTCTTCTTGCTTGGATTCTTACTCTGTGCTTATGACCATTGCAGCAGCTTCCTCCAAACAGCTCCCACTAGAGCTACTACCCTTTGCTCCCCAAGTGGTGCACTTAAGGTAAAATAACCATGGAAAAGAAGCAAAGAGAGAGCGAGAAAAATATGACTTAAAAGAAGAAAGCAAGGAAGAGGAAAAAAAAAACTAAAATCCAGGTTAAAAATACCGCTTCAGCAAAGTGTGCATGCCCATGTTTTGGCTGTCTTTGGGCTCAAGGTTGTCAAATATTTGTTGACGTGTTTTTGTTTCTGAGTTAGCAGCTGGGAAGCAGAGCACTACGTATCCACTTCACTTTAATTTTATCATCCCTGAACTTGTTTGTAAACAATGACCAAATAATTGTGTTAGATCATGTTTCATCAGCGAAACCTACTAGTCATGCAACCATACCATCTGGACTCTAGTTGAGTATTATGTTTAAATATAGTGCCTTTGAGTCTGGCTAATGTTCTCTCAATATATTAAATAGGAAATCTAATTCTGTGCCTTATCTGTTAAATTCTGATGATTGAGTATACATAAAATATTATTCTGCATTTAAATGATTGTGAAATTTCATCATTTACTTATGATTATAAGCTCATATTTTCAAATCTATAGGACATAACTCAGTTAATACTATGTAGTATAATGTTAAAACAATACATGGGGGCTTACTTGAATACATGTGAGTGCTAATGAACTATAATTAATAACATGATTACATAGTGGAGAGATATTATTTTTGCCAACATACACATATATAGGTGTACACACACACATGCACACACACACACACACACACACACACACACATATATATATATATATATATATACACACACACACAAAATAAACATTACATCTTCAATGATAGATTTAAATTTGACCCATTTAATTTTACTAGGGGAATCAAACAGTTTTAAAAGCCCTATATAGATGCTCTACAGATCATGAAAATCAAACATAAAGTTTAATCTCTCAATAACAATGAAAAGAACCCTTAAAACTCAAATGCAATAACATTTAGGATAAGTCAGCATTTATCAAGACACAATAAAGTGAATTTAAACTTAGGTGTTTACAAAAATAAAAATATGAAATCAGGGTATTTCTGAATTATTGCTTCTTCCATGAACTTTGGGTAAGTACCTCTCATGGTGTTCTTGGGTCATAGACACTTTGTTAGGCAATACTCTAGAAACAATGTTAGACTTGAAAGTATTAAGACAGCAAGCCTATTCCACCCAATTGCTACTTACAAAAATCTTAAATTATTGTCTCTATTGTAGGAACCAGAGGGGTCAAGGACATCACAGGAAAACCCACAGAAACAGTTAACCTAGCGCATGGGAACTCACAAAGTCTGAACCAACAACTAGGAAGTTTGCATGGGTTTAGTGTGACCATTGTGGAACTTGGTCTGTTTCTGGGACCCCTAACAATGTGAGCAGGAACTCCCTCTACTGCTTTGGTTGGCTCTTAGAAACCTATTACTCATACTGGATTGCCTTTCCCAGCCTCAATACAAGGGGGTATGCTTAGTCTTACAGTAATTTCATATGCCATGCTTTGTTGATACCCATGCAAGGCAGGCCTCTTTCTGAACAGAAACAGAGGAGAAGTAGAATGCAGAAAGGGAAGGGGTAGAGGGAAGAGGAAATAGGAAGAGAGGAGGGAGGGGAAAATTTAGTTTGGATATAAAATAAATAAATTAAAAAAGAAAATAAAAGTGTTGCTTCTTTAAAGTAAAGCTTTAGATCTACTGTCATATGTAAAATTTACTTCATAACATGATTTTGGTTTCTTATGAATTTGCCTTTGGAGAAGCACTTTAAATAAATTATATATATATATATATATATATATATATATATATATATATATATATATGGAGCCACTGCAAGCCATACTTATCTTGCAAAGGAATTAAGCTCTTTCCAGCAATGCAAATTCTTATAATTTTTGCATAACACAGGCTTGTTTCTAACTTACTGCATTCATTAGGGAGGTGAGTATGGCATTAGATCAGTCTGTCTAAGTCACACAGATGTAGATATTCTATTTGATTTGCAAATTGTACAAATGCAGGTGTCCTTGGGGGACTTGTGCGGTATCTTGGTCCTGGGCAGATCCCAGGCATTGTGCTTGCTGCCAGTGAATTGTTTTATGTTTTCAGGGAAGCTACAATAGAGTCAAGGGCTCAGCCAGAGTGATGCTGAATCAATAACCTGCTTTTCTGAGTTCTTTATAAGAGTCACTTTCTTTTATTGCTTTTGGTTTCTTTGAACTTTCACCAATTTCTCTTGGGCTTTCCTGAATATATGAAGATGTATAAAACACTGAACCATGATGTCTGAAACCTAACAAATGGGGAAGTCATTCTGGCTTTATAATAAATGTACTGTGGATGAGTATAAGAGTTTAGTCAGGGTATTCTAAAATAAATTTAAGGAGTAAATCACTTTAATGTGAATTATTTTCTGAAATCTTTGTCATTGTGCAATTCTGCAGACCATTCAGCAACATCATCCTTGAAGTATTCATTTTTTAAAAACATGTTGGGCATTTAATGAGTCACATAAAATACCTTCAAGCTTCTTTTTCTATGATATCAAATTTAGTCATTATAATTGTTGAATTGGTACTATTAATATTGCTGTGTTTCAAAGAACAAATTGATGCTTAGTGAAACTATAATGCCCCTAATATGCTAGTATGTGGTTTGAAGTTACAAAAGTTTCACTTTAAAGAACAGGCTATCCTTCATATACTACTCAGAATATTATTAGAGGAATCAGTAAGATGTAGTGGTTTACAGTATGGTGATTTTTATGTCTGAGGGACTGGATTCTTCATGCCAAGCAGCCCTCAGGAAAGTGATATGATTCAACTTACAGTGAAAATGTAATAATAGAAATAGTGAAGGAAGTGGTTAGTACAAGGTGAATAGTGCCAATTTTGGATGTATCTCAAAAACCCTGAGTATCTTAATCAGCTGGACCATTAATGTCTATATTCTTAGGTTGATTCTTAGGGTACCTATAGCTTGAAGTAATACAATTTGTGCTATTACATTTGAAGCTCAAATATCTGCACTCTACTTACTTTTGAATAATTCTGGGTTTTCATTTCCTTTGCTGTAAAATAAGGGTATTCTGATGAACTCTGTGTTATAAAATCATATTGACATAAAATTAATATGCAGAAAATATTGTGAATGAAGCTTCATTCATAAAAAGTGATCTCTAAGTAGGAGTTAATAGTTATAGAAGTATACTTATTTTTAGAGTTGATTGGAAACACCCCTTTCTTTTCATCAATATATTCCGAATATTTGCTACAGAACCTTGCATGAAATGACAAAGTGGTAGTTCAGCAATTTATATAATTTTTGTAAGATACAGTGTAATATTTAATTTGCATTGGAGATGGGATCATGTTCCCTCAAATTAACCTTGCACAATGTTACTGATGACTGTATCAGCTAATGGTTTTTCAGCTTTTCCTTTGAGAACTGTGTGGAAGGAGAGTAGGAACAGAGAATGGGTTAGAGTAATGGGGGATGTTCTCTTGTATTTTGTAAAGCAAAAGACAATGCTAGTTACTTTCATATCACTGTAACCAAAGTAAATGATAAACCTTAAGGGAGGAAAAGTTTATTTTTGCTTATGGTTTCAAAGGGCCTTAGTCCATAATGGCTGGCAAAGCCTGGTGCATTCATGGTGTTAAGACTCTGTGGTGGAGACTACCAACTGTATGGTGGACCAGGAATCAAAGAGTATGGGACCACAAATAGGAAAGAGGTATAACCTTTAAAATCTCACCCAATGGCTGATTTCTACCAAGCAGATACAATCTTAAAAAATGTTCTCATCTAGGTAAGAAGCCATTTAAAACATAATCATGTAGAAGTCATTTTATATTGAAGGAAAATGGGACCTAAGGTCCCACAACACACTTTGGGCATTGTCTCAATGACATGAAGTTCTCACACCAACTCTCTCTCTAACTTTAAGACCTTCTAGAAGCGCCTTGCTTTCCAGATCAAGTGTTGAGGAGATGAATGTTTTGCAGATATTTAGCCAAACCACAGCACTTTTCTGGTAGCCATCAATGTTTCATGTTTATCTCATAATGTAAAATGTTTTTATTCTATCCCTCATGAAACTCCAAAATTATGATAATTTTCCAGAATTGCTCCTAGTTTTGTTCTGAAATATTAGATGCTCAAGGCCAATTTATCTGTAAGCTTTTAAAAGGAAGTTACATGCTTACAAGCTACATTGATGAATTAGAACAGGATACACATTTCCAGTCAATAAAGGGTAAAGAGGAAAATAGATAAAAGGGTCAGGAGAATAGGGAAGTGACCCAGATAATGACACAGAGACTTATTATGAATCCTTGGCCTACAGCTTAGGCTTGTTTCTAATTAGCTCTTATAACTTCAATTAATCCATTTATATTAATCTATATTCTACTACTTAGAATCACCTCTCTTGCAACTTGCACCTTCTGTTTCCCCTCTGTCTCCTGACCTTTCCTGTGTGCCTAGATTCTCCTACTCTTCCTTTCTCACCTGGGAAATCATGCCTCCTATTGGCTGTTCAGATTAACTTACACCAATCACAACAAATATATCTTTACACTGTGTACAAACATCCTACAACACCCTAACAGCGGAGATATAAAATCTTAAACTCCATGTTGGCATTAGAAGCATATTATGGCAAGTTCTGGGCTCTCAATGTCATGAGTATCCTTGACTTTATGTCTTTTCTGTTTGCAGCCCAAATGACATCTTTTGCACAAGAGTGGTATGTTGCTTGCTGATCCCAGTGCCTTTAATTTTCTCAAGTGTCTATTGAAGCTTTGGCTTCATTCTCAGAGCACCATGCATCACATCATTGTGGACTGCTTTCAGGAACTCTGATGTTCCCATGCACAGTTTAACCTCACAAACATTCATCTTTTTAATCTGCCATATAGATCATGCCAAAATATGTCATCAACAGCTCTGTCTACTGAACTGCCTCACCTCTGGCTACAAAGGGTTCTGGATGTCTTAGCAGATGAACATGAGGAATCAAAATTGCATGTGACAATGATAATGTTCATCTGATAAGACATCCAAAAACCCTCTGTAACCAGAGATCTCTTCTCAAAATACCCCTTCATCTTTATTTCAAACTTAATTTCCATTTCTGTTTCTCTGCGTCTGGCAGTACTGATTTTGAAGCAACTTGGGAATAAAGATAACTTATGACTAATTTTTCTGCTCAGTTCCTTTTTTGTTGTTCTTGAGTTCCACTGTAATTTGGCTAAAAACTAATTATTCCACCACCTGTAAGTTTAGCTCAGACTTTGTCCCTTGGCATGGATAAAATTAATACAAACATCTATCATTATATTAAATAAGGGAAACCTCTATAAATTTTCAACCCCACCAAAAATTTCAGCGGAAGAGCCATGACTCTACATGTTACCACCCTGGTTATTTGTACCTTTACCAAAATCATTTGAAGCTTTACTTTAAAAAAAAAAATGGAAAAAAGAAAAAATTCTAAACTTTCGTCAGAAATAGTGTTCCATTTGAAATTCTTCTTCACTTCTAAAAAATATAAATAATCCATTACATCTTTATTATTAATAGTGAAATTAGTCAGACGTGAAGTCTTTAGATCTCTGTGAACTTCTATATTGTTAGAACAGCCACATGGAGCAACACATTAGATTTTACAATGTCAGTATCAAATTTAGCCACTACCCTAAAATGAAAAACCCATGATAGATATTTAGTTTTGTATTAAAATTTTCATGATATTTAATACATTGTAAGTAAAAATAATATTCATCATATAGATGCTTTGTGAATTCTGTATGATAGTGTTAAAGGAACTCCTCATTTAGGGAATAATCCAGTAAGGCCAACAATTCTATACTTTAAGTATTAATACTAAAATGTAGTTTCTCTATAGGCAGACTGATTTTGCCTTTCTAAGTAAAGATGCTGACCTACCCAGAAAGGACAGGATTCTGTTTGAAAGAGAGCTAAAGAAGCAATGAAACCTCAAACTCTGGTAAGCTATCTTTTAGCTAGGACACAGACACTGGCTGTTAAGCAGTGAAAGACAAGTGGATTTATTTTATTGTCCAGGAAGTATAGGAAACAGAAGCTATTCCAAGAAAATTTACATTGGTGCCAGGGACCCTAACATCTGTTAGTCACCATTGCTTTGTAGTGGCTTCAACATCTGTCTATACACTTGATAATTTATACATACTATAATATATTTGGAGATTTCAGCAGCCCTTGAACAAAACAGTATTCTTCCCATGATGATCAGGGCAAGCAAGGCCATGTGGGGCGTACCTACTCTGCATCTTCAACTCTTTATCAAATGTCATGATCTCAGAGCCTACTGCTTTCCTTATCCCCCATATTGAAGGTACACAGCCCTACATTTTGGACCCCCTGAAAAGAATGCCAGGTTGCAGGATCATAAGAACACTGATTGGGTTACCCAGAGTCTGTGATTAACTGCTACTATGTAACTACCAGAGTCTTCGATTTATGTTTCTGTTATATCCTGAATTACAATGTGCCTTGTTTATAGTCAAGCATATACCAATTTTTCTTCTCCCTTTGCTAAATGTGTACAATGCAGAATCTAGGTCTTATTAAAAATTTAATCCTCTGTGAACATTCCAAAACTACTTTGTGTATTGAATTTTAATTGATGCTATTTCCCCAGTTAACTCTCACTTCTTATTCTGATTGGTTGGTTGTTCACAATAACAGTAAATCTTGTCCAGCACATGATGTGTTGTGGTAGATTCCTTTTTGTAAGTTGTATCACTCACCCTTTTCTGCTGCTTCTGCAAGCTTAGCAAAGTGCCATTGTATTTCTTCAGTCTTCGTTGACAGCATAGAATATAATGGTTCATTTAGGATGGGTTTTTATGGGGCCTGTCAGGATTTAGTTGTGTTTTGCATAGTAAACCTAATATTAAATGACAAAATGTATCATAGTAGATACTTCTCAACCATTAATGTGGAAGCAGTGAATGCGTAGAAAATAACTACACTTTGCAAACAATAGAGTCACTAAGATAATAAATAAAGGATAATTGAAATCCAGGGGGCTTTGAATATTGGTCCTATAACAACTCTCTGATCTCTATTGTGTGTACAAACTGCTATAGGAAGGTTGGACATCGCTCCTCTTGCTGATCTTTTTGCACAGCAGGTGATATGCTGAACATAATAACTTGCTGTTTAATTTTTTATTTAAAAAACAGGATGAGAATGAAGTCACAATAGCTTTGGGCAAGTGTCTCACAAAAATGATTGTGCTTAGAAATGAGCTAATTTGATTAGAGCCATGAAATCCACTCAACAGTATAATGGAACATCATATAAATCTAAACTGGCAAAAACCCAGGACTTTGAAAATTAATGATATTCAGTATCAACATGCTCTGGAAATAGATGTCTTAAATGTGAGAAAGAAAGAAGATCAGGCAAAAAGTGAAGATTTGATAGCTTTGGGACATTTTCATTTCTGCCCTACAGTGTTGTAGCAGAAGAACCACTTAAATAAGCTACCATAAAAATTTATAAACGTGTACTGTTTTATTAATTTATTTTTGTATTTCCCAATCCTTGAAGTATATACTGTACTCTCTTCATCCAGTACCTTTTTAAACACTTGGTAAAATTTTGCCAAGTGATGATGTAAGGAAAAACCATGGTTGTCTTTATATTCACCACAAGCAGAAGCAATTGGTTATGGCAGTCTTTTTGAGAAAGGAAAAATGTAGGCTTCATGATCACAAAAATGAAAAGTGGCTGGCAGTGATGACACACTCCTATAATTCCAGTACTCTGGAGGCAGATGCAGGAGGATCTCTGTGAGTTTGAGGCCAGCTTTATCTATAGAGCAAGTTCTGGGACAGGCTCTAAAGAAGCAATATAGAGAAATCCTGTCTCAAAAGAAGAAGAAGGAGGAGGAGAAGAAGAAGGAGGAGGAGAAGAAGAAGAAGAAGAAGAAGAAGAAGAAGAAGAAGAAGAAGAAGAAGAAGAAGAAGAAGAAGAAAGAAGAGAAGAAAAAAGCAGAATGAATTGGGGATGAATTATTTATATTCAGTAAACCAACTATTAAATGCTAACAATATACTGCTTTGCCAGAGGCCAAATGTTGATCTGGTATTTAAGCAATGAAAATACATAGAAAAGCTTCTCCTATTTATCTTATTAAAACAGAATAATAGAAAGAATTTCCCAGTGCAGTCGAACATCTACTCATGCCTGAATGAATAGAAAGATGATCAAGCCCTGGTAACACAACTCTGAAATCCCATTTCCCTGGGAGTCAAGGTAGGGGCAGTGTGGTTCGCACCCCTAATTCCAATCAAAAAACATTGTGAGACCTGTGTCAAAATAATAAGTTAAGTCAGGGTTGCCAAGATGGCTCAGCTGGAGAGTATTGGTGTAGCATATATGATCCTCTAAGTTCAGTCCCAAGTACTACAAAACAAACAAAGAACAAATTGATAAGCAGCCAGGCATGGTGGCACATGTTTATAATTTCAGAATTCAGAAGACAGAGGAGGACAAATCAAATGTTCAGAACTATTCTTAGATACATACTTTATGTGAATCTGGCATGGACTACATGAGACAACATCTCAAAATAACAAATAAATCATTAAAAACAAATGAAGGAAAGTAATAAAGAAAGAATTAAGAAGAAAGCACTTAAATATCTGAGACTATTAAGCTAGCACTGAAGTGTGACTATACTTTGTCCAATTGCCCAGGGAATGCATAAAAATATTACTATATGGCATAGCACAGTTAGTTTAGGTTCTGGTACAATTCCAGGAAACCTTCGAATCTTGCTACAGATAAGTACATGTCCAGACACTGAGTCTGAGATTTATCTCCATGTCTACAGGTCAAGTTGCATCAAGTGTTAGCAAGATTTGTTTAGGTGAAGAATGAGTTATGACAATGCTGTGGCAGGACAGAGCCATGATAACAGATGTGTAGCTGAGGTGGCCTAAGTGAAACATTCCTGAATTACACAAATCCTTATTAGCATCTATTAGATACCCAGCACGGTGGTGAATGAATGTCAATCAGAAGCTGGTGCTCTTTAAGGACCTCAGACAGCAGTAGCTAAAATAATTCACAGACATAAATAATTAAGATGAAGAGAATTTATGTCAGGAAAATGAGCTTCCTTGTAGTGCAGACTCATTCTCTATATTGATGCAGTCTTAATTTTTATTTCTTCCCACATGTTCTTTACTGACAATTAGATTTGTCCCATAACTAACAAATGTTACATTGGTTGTCGACTTCCAACTTATGACCAAATGTAACCTTTTGTACTGTTCCCCTTCTTTATTATCCAGTTTCACTCTCCCAATTAAAATGCCATGTGTGTGTGTATGTACAATGTGTGTGAGTGTGTGTACATACATGCACATTCATGTGTGTGAAAAAAAGGTGTTCATGCTACAGTGGTATATGTGTGCAGGTCAGTGGACAACCTCATATATGGACTCTGCTTTTACTCACAGAGGCACAAGGACACTAGATGCTGATTCCAAAAGGGTGATTGTTACTTAGTTTCTGGGCTCCTATGTCAGGTATGAAGAATGAAACTTTTAGACTCACATAAATTTTTCACATTATTTTTCTAGGAGTTTTTCTGAAGGCAAAGAAAAAACCAGGGGAAAGGTAGAGGAATGTGTGGCATAATTTCATCTACAATTTTCTTTTGGGCATCGAGGAATCATTCCTTTTCCTCTTGACAAATGTATATCCCCAGTGCTGTTGAAAGCTTGCCATTCTCCACACAGCTTAAGCTCATCCTCAGTCATAGCAGTAAAATGTCATTGGCTAGCAATAATCTACCATATTGCTTCTCTTGGCCAGACTTATTCACTCAGGATCTAGATTCCAAAGTAAGGAAGGTATTGAGAGGCAACATTTCCTGAGACTTGGGGAAGAGATGCTTTGCTATTTTTGTGTGTGGAGAAGTGTCTGCACTTCTCTATGTCATATGACTGAGAAAGAAAGGCAGCTCAAGGAGACACTAAGCCAATGTGTGCCCCAAGCACAGAAAATTACTTAAGCAAACAACAACAAGACAGAGCTGAGAACACCAGACACTAGTGGGGTCTGGGTTTTGTTAGTGACATCTGATCTGGCCAGGAAAGCCCTCTTTGAAAATAGAACGACAAGTTGACAATATGTTGTCACAGAAACCAATAGCTTTCCTTTATAGCTGGTGCTACTAGAACTGGATATGTCTTTCAAATCTTTGTAATCCCGAACATTACACGGTGAGGAAAAGAAACAAAACTTAAGCAAGAAAAAATGTGTTGTTCCCTCTTGCACTTTGGTCAATTACTTATTGATAACACATTTTTTTTCTCTTGGAAATTAATCACATACTCATTAAAATACTGTGGTGGGTTAGACTTGAAATCACTTGATTATCAACTCATTTAGTTTAGTTATTTTATTTATGTGTGCATTTGCCATGTGTGCACATTCCCATGGAATACAAGCATAAGGTGTCTGGTTCTCTGGAGCTGAAGTCATAGGTGTATTTGGGAAAGATAATTAATGTTCTTCACTATTGACCAATCTCTCTAGCCAAGAAAAATAATTTTTTAAATTTGCTCAACTCTCATACTAATCTTTTACTTACTTAAAGACATTGCAAATACTATCTGTTCTTGTTACACATTATCTGATATATACAGAGCTTGAGGCATGACATTAAGTGGGGCCTCATCTAACCCTAGTTATTTTCAAAAGGTCTCATTAACATATACTAACACACTGAGATAGAGTTTTAACACATGAATTTTAGGAGCAAGAGGGTATTTGGTGCACAAAAACAAAAGTAATATTTCTAATTAATCAATAAAATTGACAGCTGTCTTCCCACAGTTTTAATTCATGCTAAACAAAAATTGGTGAGAAGTCAAAGAATTTGATCCATTATAAGTGCTAAAAGATATAGATTCTCCCCAGCCCTTCCCTGGAAGAAATACTTTAGCAGGAGACCTAGCCAGAATCTTTTAGATGTTCAGTCAAAGGAGCTGTTAGCATAAGCGTTTCTATATTTTAAGCAATTTAGTGTCTGGCATTTTGTTATGGCAGCTCAAAAAGATGAAGATAGCTCACTTCCTTAGCAAACATTTTGTGAGCCTGTCCACATTATTAAGAATCTTAACTTTAAGAATCACTTTGGTGTTTTTTTTAGCTGAGGAATGATGATGCATTTTTTAAAGAACAGGGGATATTAGATCATGTGGATTTAGTGATGTCAGTTGCTATGTTGGAACCATTCATCTTCACCAGATGTTCTATTCCTTTGAAAACTGGACACATTAAAAATATGACCTTTCAGTAGAAACAAAGCTTGTGGGATTTATGAGAAAAAGAAACTCATAGACACTAGTAAAATGTATGTATTACCATAGGTGACAATGAAGATGAGATCAGTCCTTCAATTTGAAAAGTGAATGTTGTTAAAATAGCAATAATTCTCATGTGACACATTAAAAAAAATTATGTCCTCCAAATGGCTGGGATCTGTTATATAAAAATTTAGTCACAAGCAATCTTTCAGTCTATTTCATGAGATGAATTTATGACCTAAATTTTTATGACATTTAGCTCATATTAATCATCTTAATTTATCAAATATAATTAATAAATCTAAACATAATGACACATAGTGGTCAAATTACCAACAATCAGGAAAACCTCTTTCTGAATACTTGGCCATTTCTTTCCTAATCTGAAAGTTCAATACTATGGCCCTCCTACCACAGTAAACGTGGTTCAGTGTAAAAAAAGATGATACATTCTTTAGGAAATTACTTTTACAACACAATTAACCTCTTCACCTTCTAGAAAACACATTGTGAGCATATTGGGATCTGACTTAATTTGGTATACCATACATGGTGTTGATCAGTGCCAAGAAAGACTTTATTTTTCCTTAAAATTTATTTTTCATTTGTTACTTGGGCTTTCAGCTACAATTATGCTATATTTCAGTTTTCAATATATTCTATAATCCAGGATATAATAATGATGTAACTTGAGTATAGGGCATTCTAGCAATGAAATTATTTTTTCAAATTCTAGAAAGGTATTTAATAAAAAATAAAAACAAAATAAATTCACTGGGCATAACTAAAGGGTATATCTTGGATATAAAAGGAAGTGGAAGCTATTTATCTTGGAGAAATTATTTCATTCAACAAGTCAGGCAAATCTCACAGAGGAACATATGAATAGTGAAGAAAGAAAAATCAAAGTGGATGAAAACATTAACAAGTGAATGCTTTGAGAAGGGGTTCATGTTACAGTTTTAGCTGCAAACTATGTTATTTCAGTGTTTAGGTTAAAATTGGAATTCAATATAATTCACTACTACTTTCTGACCAGTAACTGTTCTCACACTGCCACGGAGTGTAAGGGCAGCTTGTTCCTCTGCTAGAGAACATCTGCAGAGAGGCTATCCATTACTTCACGGAGTCATTCATTACCTTGTCATCAGGCTGAATATATCAATAAGACTTACTATTACCTTTCATTTATAACCAGGAAAAGTAGTAGAAATATATACAACTAAGAAGAATACAAACATCCACACTGATGATAAGGTAATGTAAAAAAAACAAAAACAATGATTACCCAAACTACCAGGAACACAGAGTAAAACGGAAGATTAACCAGCATTTATTTTTCATTCCATCCTGCTAGTACTCAGATTTTTATCTCATGGATTCTCCTCTTTGTTTATGATTTATTTAATGCATCTGAGCTAGATAAATTGTATCCCAAAAAGTTTATTTTGTCATATTTAGGGAAAAAAGTGCTAATTGAGACACTAGTCATAAAAATTCATTGCTCCAGAAACTGTTTGGTTATAAAAATTATTATACTAAAAGCTGATAAATACATGCTACACAGTTCATTGAATGGGAAAGTGGTGTTTTATGACTTTTAGAACTTCCTAGACATGATTCTCTGTAACAAGTTAGAACAATTTTCTTACCAAAAAAAATGCTTCCCTGGATTTTCTTTAGAATCATAAGAGGAAGACTTCATGGGGAAGAGAAGTATTATTATCTAGGCTCCAAGAAGTGGCTTTGATACTTTGAACCTTTTTTTCCCATGTGAACATCCAATTTTCTTATATGTGAAAAGATTTTATAATATTTGCACTGGCTGCTGCAAACGATAGTTGTAAAAATCAATGATGTGTTGTGATGCCCAGTGGTTAGTTAAAGGAAGAATACTGTGTAAACATGGGAGGCTAGTTTAAAATCACAGAGGTGATTTGGAACTTTGTGGTCCAGATTATAGTCCTGTGGGACAGGCCAACAAATACATTCATATATATCACAGTATTAGATATTTCCAGGTCATGGCTTGATCAGATATGCCCATGCTAAAGTGTTCTGCAAAATAATGCAGATGAGTAGTGCATACCTACTTGAAGATGGTACAATTCAATGCAGCAGCTACTAATTCCAACTCTGATATGTATCAACCTTATGCATAAATATGCTTTATATATAATTAACTCAAAAGAGACCAATTGTTTAAATGAAAACTATCCTGATGGGGATGTTCTTCTGTATATATATTTCTGTTATTGGTTGATGAATAAAGTGCTGATTGGGAGTATAGGCGGGACTATGAGATGAGGAGAATTCTGGAGAAAGGATGCAGAGAGAGGTCAAGAGGCAGATTTCATGTAGCTACCAAGAAAATAGGGTATGCCAGGCATTCTCTGGTAAAATAAGGTTACTTAGAAATACATAGATTAATAGCTGTTTGAATTCATAGCTACCATGGTCAAAGCAAGACGAGCAAAAGAAAGAATAATCCATTGGATTAATCAACAATAAAATCTTTGGTTTCCAAAGAATAATATCAAACATATAAAAATAAAACATGAAGTAGTGGATATTTTTCAAGCTCTAATACACAGCTGACAAAGATCTAATTTTTAGAATATCTAACCTTGTACCATCTTACTCCACAACAAAACTAGTTCTTCAACTAAAATTGTCAAAGAATTTCAGTATATATTTCCTCAAAGATGATATTTATAATTGGTCAGTAAGCCTGTGCAAACTTACTATAATTATTCATGAATATCAAAACCAAAATGAAATTTTATTTCATAACTACTGCAATAGGTACATTTGCCAGTATTATCATCATAATTTGAAAACAACAAGTTCGGCAGGGAAATGGAGAAATGATGACTTTTACACACTATTGGCAGGCTTACAAAATGGTATAGGCTCTGTGGAAAACAGTTTGGCAAGCATAAATAAATACATCTATCACTAATTAAGTAACGAACTAGTTTATCACATGTGCACTATTAATCAAGTTCAATGATTTGATTAAATATGTGAAATTAGAATTTTTATGAGTAAACTGACAAATGCCAACAATTGTATACATTTATATTAATTATATCCAGTCTCTTCATGCATGAGGAAAAGAGGGCTTTATTAGTTAAATTTAGTTTTTTTCAAATGACAATGCTTTAAAAATGAAAGTATAGTATCTCACTATTATATTATTTTATCATTTAGGTTCATCATGACCTTGGAATATAGGTATCAGATATCCAGCCTAACTTAACATAACAATAATAAAGAAAAGAAAAAGGAATACATGGTAGTGCATGACTATAATCCCAGCACTTGGAAGCTGATGATGTGTTGCTATGGGTTTAAAGCCAACCTGGGCTACATCACAAGTAATAGGAAATAAGGGATAAATGACAAGAACTTATCTAATACAATAAAATAAGAAAGAGAGAAATTAATAATAAAGAGATTAATTACCATTGATATATTAAATTAGTAACAATAAAAACTTCATAGATCAAATGTGATACTGCTTTATTAGGTTAATTCTCAGCTCACTTTGTCCATATAAAAAGACACTCAAGATCTGTAAAGAAATGCACACTGAATGAACTAACATCACAAAGACAGGAAGTTGTTGATTAGGTAGCCTAGTTCTGGTGCTGATAGAAGCAGGTGAGAAGCATAGCCCTAGGTGGAATATACTAAATGGGGGAAAAGCATTGTATAAGGCATGTTGCCATAACAAAGCTGCTGATCATTAGAAGTGCGTGGGGATGAGGGATTAGATGAAGCAGCCATAAGCAAGAGAGGACCAATATTTCAGTTAACTTTTAATATTATTAAGACTTTATTTGAAGGCTAAAATGTGCCAAAGCCATGCACTGAGTTTGATAAACCTACAGTCAACTCAAAGAGAAATTAGTATAACAAAGTAGCTTTGTCAGCAATGTGATTTCTATTAAATTACTAAATGATTTTGAAATAGTTATGGATTTATAGGGATTTGGACAATCAGTTCAAAGGGTTCCCACATGATCTTAATCCAGTTTATCCTACCTCAGTAGCTTTATTTCACAAAAATCTAGTATAGCACAAAGTGCAAGAAGTAAATATCTTACTACATATATTTCCTTCTTCGTCATTTTATCATATTTTAGTTGTGTGCAACAATTGCTTTAGTCATGACAACCAGTTATTTCAATACTGAAAACTTTTTTATACCATTTTTTTCCGTTTTACATTTATTCCCATCTCTTCCTGATATCTTCATCAGTTGGCAACCTTTGATCTCTATTTCATTTTTAGGACTTGGTCTTTTTGAGACTGTTAGATTAATGAAAATATAGTATGAAACATTTTTGATTGAATTGTTTACTTAATTAAACAATTAATTTGCTCTCAGTGTAATGTTCTCATATCCATGCAAAATGTTGAGTATGTCAACAACTTATTGCATTATTGTTGAGTGATATACCATTGTAGAGAGCCGAGTAGTGCCACACCTTAAAGTGGCACTGGCTTACGCCTTACACCTTCCTGCTGGTGAAGGCTCTATGGGTAAACAAGCCCTTAATTGGTTAAGTCTGTTCAGCCTGTCTGCTTCGGCATTAGAGTAGCCTATCTGCAGGGTCCACGTGGCTCACTGGGGTTGGTTAGCTCAAGGTTATTTGAGCCTGTGCAGGGGTCCCCCAGATCTCTCTCTCTCTCTCTCTCTCTCTCTCTCTCTCTCTCTCTCTCTCTCTCTCTCTCTCTCTCTCTCTCTGTCTCTCGCAGGCCAGAAGAAACATGTTTAAAGGATCCTGATTAAAACTGCATGAAGAAGATCTATCCGAAGTCGAGTCTTCCTTGCTGGCAGGGGTAGGCGCGTACATACCATGATTTTGCATGTATAAATGTCTTGTTTAACTATTCAACTACTGAAGGATGTTTTTATCTTACCAATTTTTAACTGGTACAAATTAAGTTGTATTCATGCTTTATTGTTATGGCAGGTTCCTCCCTGCCGGCCTCCTGGTCCTGCCGCCATGGTCCCGCTGCCACGTGAGCCCTAAATAACACTCTGAGACTCTGTATTTGATACAATCCTGTTGTCCAATGACTATCATTGTTTAATGGGCTATCTCTGCCTTAATTATTAACCCATTACTACTTATCTAAGTATTTCCACGTGGTCATCTTTACGGGAGCCACGGCTGGCATCTTCTTTCCTCCCTGGTCTCCATCTTGACTCCTCCTTCTACTTCCTCTTTCCTCCTCCTGATCTCCTAGCCCCACCTATCTTGTTTCCTATTGGCCACAGGCTTTATTAATTAACCAGTATGAGAAACATATTTATAGAATAACATCTCCCATCATCTCCACTTTTCTGTCATTGGCCAACAGGATTGTATCAAATACAGAGTCTCAGAGTGTTGTTTAGGGCTCATGTGGCGGCAGGACCATGGCAGCAGGACCTTGAGGCCAGCGGGGAGAAACCTGCCATAACATAATGGTGTCAGAAGTCGAACTGAGAACTGTCACTTAAAACTTGACAAAATCATAAAAAAATAGGTTTTAGAAACAAAGGAATAGAGACTAGCAAGACTTCTTAGTAGCAGCATTTTCTCGGTTGGTTTTGTTTTGCTGTAGACAGAGATTTGCGCAGCTCCTTTAAGGGAGGTTTCTAAAATTAGCATAAGCGGCAAAAAAGCCGCCTTGCTTTTAAAGAACTCTGCTAATAAGTCATTGGTGTGTACAAGAGCTGCAATGAAGGTTTACACTGTGTTTTAAAAAATACACTGGCTTGGGAGAGAAAAAGAAACAGGGTACAAGGTTTAAAAAAGAAAAAAGAAAGTAGAATGAATGGGTATAATGGGGCATGCCATTAATCCCAGCACTCCGCAGACAGAGGCAAGTAGATCTCTATGATTTCAAAGCAAACCTGGTATGCAGTGAATTCCAGGACAGATAAAAGTTACACAGAGAAACCCTGTCTCAAAATATGTAAAAATAGAAGTAGAAGAAATAGAGTAATAAAAAAGCCACGTAAAGATGGAAAACACAGAGAAATTTTGGATACGATACGTGCTTCTGTTGTCTTTAAATTATTTGATTGCTGAGAAAATAACTACTGATAAAAGAAATGGTACTGGATTAATTCAATTAATATATTTTAAAAATGCTTTGACTCAAAATTTAAGCCCAAGGACAAGTTACTGGGGAAAAGGATTTCTATTTTTGTTTCCACAGAAAATGAAAAGCTATGGATTCTTTCCAGACTTATGTGGTTTGATCAAGCCAGACACCCTGAAACAGCTCCCCAGGTGATCCAACATTCAAAGCAGTTGAGACAAAGCCTTGCAGACTACTGCCAAGATTTCTGCATCTTCTTTAGACCCCTATGACATCGCCCTCTACCAGCAGGAAGTAGTTTGGAAAGAATGACGCCCAAATTCCCAAATATTGTTTATAAATGTTTGTATTCATTTAAATGGACTTGGTCATAAATGGCTATAACCACAAACAATCTTTTTAAAGGTAAAAAGGGAATTATGGTATAGATATGAATACTTTGCTTTGGAATGGATTTTCTTTTATTGATATAATTTAAGGTCAATGTTGTGATATGTATATTTCTCCTCTTGTTTAGGTATTGTGTTTATATAACTCATTGGAAAATGTAATGTATAATTGAGAGTTACCTATGATAATTAAAACTTGGAGTTAAGTTAGTTAGGATTTCTAGATATGCACAGATGTATTTGAGATAAATAGGCATTCTTCAAACTTTCAAAGACCTACAGAATATGGCATTTAAAATTGTTTAGGAATTTTCTTGACAATGAGGCACAACTTCTCCTGGTAACACCACCTGCATCAGAAAGGAACATGGACATCGAAGAAACGTATTATGGAGTTTGCTTCCATCATGGCAAGACTAGCCATATGGACAAGATACTGTTCTTGTCTGGACTGTTTGACTTTATGTTGTAGAAACTGGACATGCAGGACCCACAAAAAGATGACTGCTGATTCAAGATGGACATTGCTACATGGTTCCTGCTTCATGGAAAAGGCTGCCAGACAGCCAGACAGTCTACAGGACACAGACAAAAGTTTCCTGCCTTGTTGAGGAGCCTGGACACACACTATGGCCTATGGGCTGAAGATGGAACATTACAGAAGAATTTGGGGTGACTGACCAGGCAATGAGTTGTCTGTCATATCTAGAGTTTATATATTAATCCTTCTGTGGTCTTTGAAGGAGTTGAAGACAGATAGTTTTGGTTATAGTTTTCCTTAGTTAGGATTAAAGATAAGTTACATATAGGATTTTGGACTCAGAAAGATAGGATAGATGGTATTTTCTTTAAGGCTTACAAAATGTTAATGGACTAAATATTGTTTACTATGATTCTTATTTGATAACTGTTGTATGATATATTTTGCTATGTTAAGGTTAAACCCCTTCTTTTACTTTAGACAGAGAAGAGGAGATGATGGGAGATGTTATTCTGTATATATGTTTCTCATACTGGTTAATAAAGCCCTGTGGCCAATAGGAAACAAGATAGGCGGGGCTAGGAGACCAGGAGGAGGAAAGAGGAAGTAGTAGGGAGGAGTCGAGATGTAGCCCGGGGAAGAAACAGGACGCCCGCCGGGGCTCCCCGATAAGAGGACCACATGGAAATACTTAGATAAGTAGAAATGGGTTAATAATTAAGACAGAGCTAGCCCATTAACAATAATGGTAACTGGCCAACAGGATTGAATCAAATACAGAGTCTCCGAGTGTTATTTGGGGCTGGAGCGGCTGTAGGACCAGATTGGCGGGCTGGCAGGCTGGGGGAAACATACATGCTACAAATAAAAAAGCCACATAAACATGGAAAGCACAGAAAAATTTTGGATACTATATAGGATTCTTTAAATTATTTGATTGCTGAGAAAATAACAACTATTGATAAAAGAAATGCTGCTGGATTAATTCAATTTATTTATTTTAAAAATGCTTTGACTCCAAAATTTTAGCCTAAGGACAAGTTACTGGGGAAAGGATTTCTATTTTTGTTTCTACAGAAAATGGAAAGGTGTGGATTACTTCCAGACTGACATGGTTTGATCAAGCAAGACCCCCTGAAGCAATGTCAATGGGACATTGAAACCTTAAGACCACTACAGCCAAAATTTTTGCATCTTCTTTGGACCCCCATGACAGCACTCTCTAGCAGCAGGAAGTAGTTTGGAAAGAATGACGCCCAAATTCCCAAATATTGTTTATAAATGTTTGTTTTCATTTAAGTGGTCTTAGTTATAACTGATTAATGACACAAGCAATCCTTTTAAAGTTAAAAAGGGAATTATGGTATAGATATGAATACTTTGCTTTGGAATGGATTTTCTTTTATTGACACAATTTAAGGTCAATGTTGTGATATGTATATTTCTCCTCTTGTTTAGGTATTGTGTTTATATAGCTTATTGGAAAATGTAATGTATAATTTTGTACAGATTTTAGAGAGTTACCTATGATAGTTGAAACTTACTGTTAAATGAGTTAGGATTTCTAGATATGCAGAGATATATTTGAGATAAATAGGCATTCTTCAAACCTTTCAAAGACCTATAGAATATGGCATTTAAAATTGTTTAGGGTTTTTCTTGACAGTGAGGCACAACAGCTCCTGGTAACACCACCTGCATCAAAAATGAAGATGGACATTGAAGACACTCATTACAAAGTTTGCTTCTAATATGGCAAGACTAGCTATTTGAGCAAGGTACTTCTCTTGTCTAGACTGTTTGACTATATGTTATAGAAACTGGACATGCAGGGCCCACAAAAAGGTGACTGCTTATTCAAGATGGACATTGCTTCAGGGTTCCTGCTTCATGGAAGAGGCTGCCAGACAGCCAGACATTCTACAGGTCACAGAGAAAAGTGACTGACAAACTGCCAATACATGTGGACAGTTTAAAGTTTCCTGCTTTGTTGAGGAGTCTGGAGACACACTATGGCCTATGGGCTGAAGATGGAACATTACAGAAGAACTTTGGGTGACTGACCAGGCAGTGAGTTGTCTCTGTCATTTCTAGAGTTTATATACTATCCTTCTATGGTCTTTGAAGGAATTGAAGACAGATAGTTTTGGTTATAGTTTCCTTAGTTAGGATTAAAGATAAGTTACATATAGGACTTAAGACTCACAAGGATAGGATAGATGATATTTTCTTAAACTCTTACAAAATGTTAATGGACTAAATATTGTTTACTGTGATTCTTATTTGATAACTGTTGTATGACATATTTTGCTGTGTTAAGGTTAAACCCTTCTTTTTATTTTAGACAGAAAAGAGGAGATGATGAGACATGTTATTCTGTAAATATGTTTCTCATACTGGTTAATTAATAAAGCCCTGTTGGCCAATAGAAAACTAGAGAGGCGGGGCTAGGAGACAAGGAGGAAAGAGGAAGTAGTTAGGAGGGTCAAGATGTAGACCAGGGAGGAAGGAAGACGCCAGCCGTGGCTCCCGGATAAGATGAGCTACGTGGAAATAATTAGATATGTAGAAATGGGTTAATAATTAAGACAGAGCTAGCCTATAAACAATAATGGTAACTGGCCAACAGGACTGTATCAAATAGAGAGTCTCTGAGTGTTATTTGGGGCTCACGTGGCGGTTGGACCATGGCGGCAGGACCGGGAGGCCGGGGGGGGGGGAGGAAAAACCTGCTGTAACACTTTATGATGCAGTACAAGTTTTTCATTTCTTGAGCAAAAAATACATAAAGATGTGCTTTTTAGGTTCTTGTGTGCCTTGCTACTTGTGTTTGTGTGCTTTTAGCCATTTTTATCGATGCTTTATCAACAGATATGTGGTTATGCCTAATGTGACTCATATCTAATGATGAGGGACATCTTTTTTACATGTGACCATCCGTTGTCTTGGATGAAATAGCTCTTTATTTTTTTACTCATTTTCTAATTGTTGAATTTTGAGAGCTCTTTACATATGCCTTTTGTGGGATGACCTTTTTGTACATTGTAAAGATGAGTCATCGCCCTGGAACCTTCTGAATGGTTTAATAAAGAGCTAAACAATCAATAGCTATGCAGGAGACCATAGGAAGGACTTCCAGGAAGAGATACTAACAATGGCAAGAAGAGAGGCAGAATTCATCTGTGAGACAAAGAGAAGTTGTATAGCATGTACAGAAGATGGACAGCATGGAAGACAAGTAACAAGCCACGTGTCAGAATGTGGATTAATATAAATGGGTTAATTTAAGTTTTAAGAGCCAAATGGGATCAAGCCTAAGCTAAGGCCAAGCTTTTATAATGAAAAAGAAGTCTTAAAGAGGGCATTGGTAACACAAGCATTAATCCAAGCACTCGGGAGGCAGAGATCTCTGCGAGGTTGTGGCCAGCCTGATCTACAGAGCTAGTTGAAGGATAAGCTCCAAAGCAATTATGAGAAATGATTACATATGCCAGATGAGTTATTTGTTAACTGGAACTATATTTTTTATTGTGTTTTCTCTTTTGTACCTTGATAAGTCCTTTTTTTAAAAAATGGAGATTTGAGTTTTTATACTGATAAATTTATATATTGGGGTTGCAAATACTTTTAATTTTAATAAAATCCATTAATTTTGGGACATTCTTTTGTGCCAAATAACTTATCTGTTATCAAAATTAGCTCGAAATGGGACCCCAAAAAACACAAAATTATATATTTTTTATATCACAGGAAGGAGGGTTTTTTTTTAATAAAAAATTATGCTTGTTTTTCATTTTTTGTTTGATTTGATAACACAGATATGCAAAGAGATATAAGATGAACACCTATGATTCAAAATTTTGAAATTTGAAACATTGTATAATCCAAAAAAATTTTTAAAAACATCTTAATATCACAATGGAAAATTCTAGACAAAAGTTTGTATGATAAGGAGTCAAAATTCAGGGACAAAATTTGCATAGAATTAATCTTTATTTTATATGTATGGGCACCTAAAATTGTTACCATGTGTTTAGGTATATCTCCAACATAATTAATACACACACACACACACACACACACACACACACACACACACACACACACACGGAATTTTTCCAAATGTCATGAGGACTTTTGGCTCCGAGAATTTCATAAAGACATACTGAATCTATTTATTATCATTTGGTATAAATTCCGTGGACAAATTTTCAGTTGAGGATTTCTTGTTACTTTGGATATATTTAAGAGAGTAATTTGGAATCTTGATTTCACTTTCAATTCTCTGAAAAGTTATGAAATTTAGGAATAGTTGTTTACTCTCTTCTGACAGAGGCATTTCCATTGAAATGACACAAAAGCCTGATCAGTCATAACATTTGCCAGATAAAAGATCATTTTACTTTTTAAGCTAATGTCTCTAATGTTTTAACCAATGCTTGCTAGACAAATTGCAATAAAATCTACTTTTTTTTTTTGAGATGGAAAATGTTAATTTGAGACACTTGTGACCAGAGACCAGTGGTTGTGTTACTCATTATAGGTCAGGGGAAGGTGCCAGGGCCTTTTTTTTTTCTGTCATAGGAGCCCTTTGTATGGATGAGTCAGAATAGTGTAGCATATTCAAGACCAAACTGAACGGAAGTAGTCTTTCCTTCCTCTTCAAACTGTAATTATAACTTTTTATTCAATTTTTTATGTGTCTGTGTGTTGTGAATTTTCTTTTAAGAATGGGTTTCACAGCAAATAATCATGTCCTAAACTGGCAGATGATGATGACAGTACCAGCTCATTTCATCACATAAAGAATTGTGATTGAATAGGGCAACCTCTTTAGCAGACATAATTAACAAAACAAGTTGAAGGAATTAATTCTTAGTCTCTAAGTGAATTGCGTTTAATCTGTAAGAAGTAGAGTTTACCATAAGCAAAATATCATTATACCTTTTGGTAGTTCTTTAAAAATAATTGTAGACTTACAGTTTTCTAAAATTTAGATTTAAATAAAATGGATATAATTAAACCCCAAAATAGTATGCTGGCTGATAGGAGAGTGGAGTTAATTGCAATCACTGGGGACTAGAATGAAGTTCTTCAGGTTAGAATATTGGCAGAAATTCTCAATGAATCATTCAGAAAACTCAACAGGGGCTGCAGTATTGATGAGCTGTTATCAGGCTAATCATGAAGGTCACTTATATTTTAGAGATTGGAATAATATATTTGGGTAACCATATTGGACTAAGGTCTGAGGGAAGTAGAAAACCATTTATTAACCCTGCCATATTACAGACAATTGAGACATACTTTTAAAAGTCAGTCATCTCTTGGGTCAGTGGTGACAAGTTATTAACACACAATTTATTAAATCCCGGTAGAAATGTTTCCATCATCTCTTTGCAAAGAATTTGTTATATGTAACATTTTCCAGAAGTACTGGAAAATGTACTTTTTGTGCCAAAAATAAGAGTGAAATTGACTAGAAGCAGAAAGTCCCTGTCCCAGCTGAGGAAATGCAAAAAGTAAACAAAGGGTATAAATAGCAAAAGAATGTAAGTCTGTGGTTAGCTCTGACGTCTGGCTGTCCAGTTTAACATTTTGTATTCTATTCCAAACCCTAGTTATGAACTGCATGAAATTTTAGAGATGTAAATATCTGAGCAGTTGGATTCTTTTAAAGTTTGTGAACATTCCATGAGTATTTCATTCTGAATATTTTCAGCTTTGAATCATAGAGATGATGTATTTGTCAAAAGCAAACAAATTTATCTCTTATATTCATGTTAGGAATAATATTGTGTGCCCATTTTCAATATCTCCAACCACTTCCCTGTGGGTCACATTCTCCAACCCTGAATCATGTTGGTGCACTGTCAGTTTCAGCTGCAAAAGGCTTTGATATGAATATGTAAGAACTTCTGGTACTGCTTAATTTCAGGTTTGTTCTTTCTCTCTACAATAATAATTGGTTTTTAAGTACAATCGTTCAGAACCCAATGAAAATCCCATGTTATAAGGACTTGTAGTAAATATTTATGATAAAAGGTTTTCCTAGGTATTAGTTATTTCCTACTTTCCTGTATTTTAAGGATTGTCCAAAAAAAACTTAAAAGTACTATCAATAGCAAGTAATTGATATGTGAGTGCTATAAAATCTTAAGATGTGATTAATTATGAACATATATTTAAGTATGGTCACTTTTGAAAATTTTAAAGAAATACCAGTTGAGAGAAAATAGGCAGATATTTTTGTAATTAAAAAATCCCTTTAAACATAAAGTACTCTTTTTCTTTTCATAACCTGTATTGAAATTGCGCAATGACATTATATTTATACATGTGTTAAGTTAAAAGGAGTTATTATGTTTTTAAAACTTCTAGTAAAATATACTAGGCTATATTGGTTTTCAGGGCAAGATAAATGCACCAGGTGTAAAATCTCTCTCCCTCACACTGGGCCATTATCTGCTTTTTGGACAAGTGTTTTCTACAAAGAATATCTTAAAAACCAGTCATTTTCAATTTAAAATTTCTTACTATAATTTAAGAGTATGGTATATTTTTTTCCAACCTTTTCTGTCTCTCTTATGTTTTTTACCTAATTTTTTAATAAAACATTAAATATCATTGACCTAATAGAACTTGGAAATTGTAATGCTTTGTCTGTGCATTTTATGTTTAGAAGCTGAACTCTCAGAGCATTCTACCTTTGTGATAACATATGGAGTCCTACAACAAGTAGCTTCAGAGGCGGGTACTGGTTTTATAAGCAATCAAACCTTTCTTTGAGAACTCTATTGGTTCTCTCTCATTTCTGAAACCAACCTGGCAACCTCTAGAAAAAATTATGGGAAGAAAAATTGTACAATTGTAGAACAATTTTTTATCAGTCATGTGGAATAGCTTTGACAAGTCTTATATATTAACAAGTACTGCTTTGAACTTCAGAATATCCTCTGAATTTTATTGATTAACCTGGTTATCATTTGTATCTATCTATCTATCTATCTATCTATCTATCTATCTATCTATCTATCATTTGTCTATATCAATTAAATATATTATCTATCTATTCAAAATTACATTTGTATTTATCAAAATCAAAATTGCTAGAGTTGGAGCCAGTGTGGTATGCCTGTAATCCCAATACATTGAAAGGACAAAAAGAATGCATACAAAATCTGAGGCCACTCTTAGCTACATCAAAACTATCATGAAACAAAAAAAACAAATAATTCAAATGAAAATTTCTAGAGTTAAGACACGTGTAATCATCCTTCAGTTTAATGGATGGAAATTTCATAGAGCTTCATGCCCTTAGTTTTTATTTCTCTGAAGTGGGGTTTGTTTTGTTGTACCTTATGTGATGAGTGATTTTTATCAGCCTCATTTTGTTTGTGGATATAATCCATAAATATATATTTAATTACTCTTTGACTTACATTTAAGACACAATTCCTATCTATTTTGGCAGAGCTTTAGAGAATTTTCTGTGGTCGTTTCAACAATTGCAGTGGTCAGAATCAGTGTCCCTGGACCTCTGATTCATATGGTGAGTTTTAATCATCCATTTGCTGGTATTAGGAGATTGAGTGCTTACTAATGAGATTAATGTCCTTTTAAGAAAAAATCTACAGTTTGTTTAGCCCTCTGCCATGTGTCAACTTAGCAGAAAGTTGATCATTTTTGAACTATGACACAGGCTCTCACAAGTCATTGACCTTACTGACACCTCCTTCAGGGTCTGTAAAAGAAAAATGTTCAGAATTTATAATCCACCAAGTTTTTGTATTATTATTATTATTATTATTTTGTTAAAAATAGCAACTATAATATCTAAAGACAGCCACTAAATAAAATTTGAAAAATGCTCAAATGTAACTTCTCAAATGTTACTTAGTGAGAACATTCTAAAACTTGTAAATGGATGGTGGAAATTTAGAGATTACCTCTTCTGTTTTATTCTTTTCCTTGAAAACATTAATCTTTGGAATTAATGGGTTCAAAGAATGCCAGTCCTGTGTGTAGAACATATCTCTTATTTTTAGCCTTTGGAACTTTCCCTAAAATTCATCATATCCATTAATAAAATGGTGCAGGTATTGGACCAAGGTATACTGTTTTCTTAGGGGTTATTTCAAGTTCATAAGAATTGCCAGACATTCCCCATGGAGGGATACTCCCTTAACCTAGAGGCTGGAGGGAGGGCCTGGTCCCTACTCCAAATGACTTGACAGAATTAGATGACCCCTCCAGGAAGGCATCACCCTACATATGAAGTGGGGGGTGAAATGGGATGGGACGGCCGTCGGGGAGCATGGGAGGGTGGAAGAGAGGGAGGGATGGATAAAGAGGGAACTGGGATTGATATGTAAAATAAGACAAAGAAAGGAAGAAAGAAAGAATTGCCAACCACATTTTGAAAAAGATAGTATTACTATATACCTGCATTTGGTATTTTTAAAGATGAATATTAAGTTAATAGGCAATAGGAAGTAAAATCATTTGGACATGCATTTTATATTACTATAATACTGAACATAAATTTGGAAACTGCCACATGTGATTTTCCTGTGTTAGAGCCACACTGGCAAATTGTTTTTCTACATCTATGGAAATATTTTCATCCTATTCTTTCTTCATAGTGTTATGACTTTTACTATTGTTGACTTATAGTCAAACCAAAACATATTTTAGTGCAGCTGTTACAATATTTCATGACAACCCATATTACATTAGCTCTCTCTGCCTTCATTTCAGTCTTCTTGTATATTTCAAGACTTATTCCTAAGATTTTCATAACTTAGCAGTCTTTTACATACTCTCTTATCATTTTAGTTTAGATATTAAAAACATAGTATTAGTTATTCAATTTTGTACACCATTGGTGTACATTTGCTTCATAATCTTTTGTAATACAAGTTGCAAAGGTTGTAACTAATTAAACCATATTGAGAAGGCAGGGGAAAGGGTCTGTGTTTATGACTAATAAATAGGGTATTACTAATAAGTACAGACTAAGAGGAGGAGAAAGATGGAGGGCAACAAAGAAAATCACTTGAAGGAGGAAGAGGAAGAGAAAGAGGTCAGGATATACTAGGCACCAAGCAACAAGTTTAACTCAATTTAATTCAGTGAAAACAGGAGCCATGGAATGACTTAGTCCATGTTAAGCAACATCTAAGTCACATAAAAATCAAACACTTTGAAGTCTGCTGATGAACAAAAAATAAATAAATAAATAAATAAACAGCAGCATAAATTCAAACTTTACTTCATATTTCTTTCACTTAATTCATTAATCTCATAAGCAACTCAGGATCCAACTGAGGTTTTTCATATAATCCACGCTACTACTTCCTGAGAGAATTTAACTCTGTCCTGAAATGACATCTGAAGACAATATTTATAACTCGGTCCTCTGTCCTTGCCAAGTTTCCTGTGCTAATGATCTTAAGCTTCAATAACAGCTGTCATGGAGATGAATTGCAAGGTACTTTGGGAGCTATATGAATATATTGCACAGCTTATATCACACATATATTTTTCCCATCAACTCTGGATTAAAATGTCACCTATTTTAAGAATTCCTGATGAAGTACAAAGAAAAATATGACCATATATACTTCAGCTAACTGAAAAGTTAGAGCAAAAAGTAAGGAGTGTCAGCACTATATAAATGAGATTAGCCATAAAAAATAATCTTTGGGATTTATAAAATAGCAAAATTACATTCTCTTTGTATTTTAATTTGTTTTATTATCAGCATTTTGTTCATTATTATTATTCTTCAAGGATGTAAAGTGACTTAATGTCATTATGAGATGTCTAGCTGAAATCTACCTCTTACTATATTGTACTAAATTAATTTTAATACCATAATATTACTCTAACATACACAATGATTTCAAAATTTTCAATGTGTTTTGAAACAGAGTTTTGCTATGTATGTTGCTCAGGCTAGCCTAGAAAACAAGGCCTTCCTGTTTTGCCTCTTGAGTACTGAGAGTATCGTTTCATGTATTTTTTTTTAATATTTAATTTAACACATTCTTTTTTCATGCAATTGACTACTAAGGTAAATGTAAATCTAAAATCCAAATGTGTGTTTTTACTTATACATTATAGATTAATGAGCCTCTCACTAAAATGTCTTATCCATATCCCATCCTTTACAGTATTGAATACCTTACACTAAGACCTGAAAACAGATTAAAGCAATGACAACAGTGAACCTCAGTGATCTCTTAATGACAAAGCATAGAAAGCAATGTTGAGGGGGATGTTCCAAAGAAAAAACATGAATTGCTATTCTTTTGTGCTTTGTACTGTTCTGGCTCACATTGTGAGCCCATGATCAGGACACTGTTGCAGTATGTGCATTAATCCTTATTGGGTAAATGAATATTCCTTATTAACATATTTATTTCACACTTCAACATTCAGTCCTTAATTGGCAAGGTGGTTATTTGGCTTTTCTTACTGACTTGGCAGAAATAAATGCATGAGGCTCTTAAGTCAGATACTTTTGACAAAAGTATTTCATTCTTTAAAGCCAACAGCTGTCTAGAAAAAAAAATGATCTAGTGCTTTTTATAATCCACATATCTGCTATTGATGGTACTGTGATTGTGTAATGATATTTGTTACACCAATTTAAGTTCTTTTGGATATTGGATATATTCCCAGAAGTGGAATAACCATGTCACATGATAGATCTGTTTCTAGGGCTTTTTTTTTTTTTGGTGTGTGTGTGGGTACCTCCACCTTGTTCACCAAGATTGAGTTAATTTATATTACCACAATAGTGAGTGGGTGTTTTTGTTTATATCTTTGCTCTCTCTCTCTCTCTCTCTCTCTCTCTCTCTCTCTCTCTCTCTCTCTCTCTCTCTCTCTCTCTCACCTCTCTCTCTCTGTGTCTGTCTCTCTGTCTCTCTCTCATCTATCTCTCATCTATCATCTATCTACTATTTATGTATCAGTTATCTATCAAGCTACCTATCATCTGTCTATCAGATATTCTATCTTTTAGTACAGGTTCCAGAAAAAGGGTAGTGGATGAAAAAGCCATAATAAATATATTATAGATATGTTTACTTCATGAAAATGAGTAAAATCCAGTAATTTGTGGAAAGAAATGATGAAACTAGATAGCATAATTTTTAGTAGAATATGTCAGACATTGAAACACAACTATCAATCTCCTTTTTCATATAGATGTTAAAAATCATCAGCCTGAAAATAAAATAGTTTTAATAGAGAGGAGCAGAGGAAATGTTGAAAGGGATGATAAATTCATGTGGATATGTGTATGGACCACATTTATGTTAATGTATACTATTGATATATGTTAATTAAAACATCTACCAGATAGACAATTGAAGCAATAGTCCATATTACCAAAATAAGGTTACAGATAAGCATCATGAGAAGTTTATAAGGATAAGATTTAAACACATCTTTTCAAATTTTTTGCAAACAGTGTTTTGAACTCTTCACTCAGCTCTGCAGAAAGCTGAGCACTGTTGGTAATGCTTGGGGAGAGGATCCATACTTATTTCATAGTTTAAGTATTTACCATCATATATTTAGTAACCTTCTCTGTTAAGTACCAGCTTCATGGTTCACAATAGATAGATTGATGAACTGGTAAATTAATGGGCAGTCAGATGCGTGGGTGAGAAGAATGATTTTGCTTGACAAAATGGGAATATGCTTTAATCAAGCATAACTTCTTTTGTAAATTAAGCAGAGCTGCAATGCAGGGGGGTTGGGAAGAACACTTAGCCAAAAATCTATGCTAAGTGGCTGCTATCCTCCAAATACAGTCTGACTCAATGACTTGAAAAACGAGGCTTCTGTGGAGCCCTCTGCCCAACTCTAGAGAATCTTGAATAACCTCCATTGATTATTATCAGTGCCTTTATTTCTACTCAGACAAGAACCTTTGAAGGCAAACAGTAATTTGTTTCCTGTTTGAGATTCTCGGAAAAACCGAGCCATCTAAACCCAAAACAATTAAGTGATATACTCAACAGGCATGGTCAGGGTTCAGTGTTCTAAAGAATGGAAGAGGCTGAGGTGGGCCCTAAGGTCAAGTTATTCTCACATTGGCTCTCACTGGTATCTTTGCTTGATTTGGAATGAAATTTAGAGCCAAGCAGGAGCATCTTGATATGTTCTAATCAGTCAGTATAATATTTTAAACAAAACAGCACTGAAAACCCAGTTCATTGGAGTCAACAAACATACTCAATTGTGGGTTTTTATATTGCATTTTTCTTGGCATCTAAAATCAAAATGCTATAACACCAAAAGCAAATGGGCTATATTATGCACAAATTGTTTGAAAAATCTAAATTGCTAAATTGAGGAGTTTTTCCCAGTTGTGTCTAAGCAACAAACATGTAGAATCTGGCTAATAAGTGGGAGATATGCCAGGGTTTTATTATAAAACTAACTGAAATAAAAAGATGTACTTTCTTTAGGTTTTATTTTTAAAAAAGAAAAGAAAATTTATACTTATGAGCAAATCTTTGCTGCATTTACATTCCTTAGGACATGTGTCCCATTTGGTCTATAAACTTATGAAAGGATAGATCTGCTCATCTCATAAAGGATAGATGGCTTGACTATAAAATTTAGCCAACTCTCTGTAGCACAGGATGTACCAGGATGCCAAAGTTTGGAATCATCATCTATAGCATTTGATTTCACACAAAGGCCATTATTGGTGAAATTGTTTTGAGATGATGGTGTTCTTTGAAAAGAAATTAGGGAATGGAATTTTTATATTCAACACCAAAATGTTCAGAAAGCAAATAAAGCTTTCCTTCTCAGTGTTAATTTTGACTCAGGGCTAGTAGATTTACAATGTGGTAAATATGCAGACTCATTGTCATAAGATCTGCTTTGCTTTAAAGGACCATTTGAAATCTAAAATTTGGGTATATTATTGTTGCTTTAAGTTACTAGAGTAAAAGAACAATATCATTCATTTGGTCTTTCAATTTTACTTTTTACAGGAGTGCTCAGTTGCTGAGTCAAATCTAGGGTCTTGAGAATGGTAGGAAAGCATTCTATACTGAACTCTTTCTTTGGCCCATTTGGCCTCTATTACTTTTGTTCTATTTACATTTCATAGAGTGCTTTTACTTTAAGAGCTAGCAGCACTGAGCCAACCCATGCTGAAGACTATCTGACCCCTCCTGAAGCACACTTAAACTCTCTTGGACTTACTTGCACCCCCTGGTTCTCTGAACTCAGAAGATGTTTTCTTTGGAGCTAACAGCCTTCTCCTTGTCTCTACATTCCTTCAGAATGATTTCTGTGTATAAACTTGGCAGTATTGTGTACCACTGTCAGACATCCACCATAGAATTATTCTGTGCCACCCAAATGCACTCCTTTTAAAAAACAATGCAAAATTCAGCATTTCTTAACATTCTAATATATGCAGTCAGTGGCTCATAGCATAGCACAAGCATACTGCTGCACATTACTTTCGATTTCCCAATTATGGAAACAAAATTCCCTTACTCATCTCTATGTATTGTTTTATCCAATCTATAGCATTCATTGATCGTCTCTCTACCTCACACAATGCCAGTTGCCAATCTAATTGCTACTCTATGAGAATACATATTCTAGATATTCCTGTGGACAGTTATCCTGGTTGGGGTAGGCAGGGAGTCCCAAAGGAATGGAGATGGGCTAAGACGAGTGACTGGGGCTGCTGGTGGCATAGTATTAGGGGTACTCTTAGGAAATGGGAAGGAATAGAGAAATGAGAGAGAACAGTTGGTTTACCTGGGTCTTAGCCAATGTGGTACGGGGGTTGTGAATCCCAAATAGGAAGCCAGAATTCAGGTCTATAGCAAGTACCAAAGCTTATTAGGACTATCTTGATATTGAGGTTGGAAAGTCCTGCCCACTATAGGTGGTACCATTCTGTGACTGGGAGCCTGGGCTATACAAAGGAGCAAAGGAATTGGGTAGTAGTATTCATTCATTATTCTCTCATCTCTGATGGTGAACATTCAGTGACCAGGGGCTTCCTATTCCTATATGGTTGGGTTTCCTGTGGACTGTACCCTTGATCTATGAGCCAGAATAAACCCTTTTTCCTTTAAATTGTTTCCATCATAACACCAGGAAATTTAAGAAAGCTGTTTGTTCATATTTCTCTTAACATCCTTCAGCCAGTGTAGGTAAAACAATGATCTCAAGAAGGTCTTCAGGGGAGAGGCAGCAGAAGGATTGAGGTTTGAGAGTGAACCTGGATTGTTTTGTTTTTCTTAATTTTTAAAATATTCATTTATATGATTTTATGTGGTAGGGTGTTTATGCCTGTATGTATGTATGTGCACCACTTGTGTGGTCAGAAGAGTGTGTTGGAGACCCTGGAACTCAAGTTATAGACGGTTACAAGCCATCATGTTGATGCTGATGACTGAAACCCAATCCCGTTCAGGGGCAACATGTGCTCTTAACCACTGAGCCAGGCCACTAGGCCCCAAAACCTAGGTTTTATGGCCTATTTATGGCCTATTTATGGCCTCACAGAAATTGTGAGGGAATTTTCAGTTTCTAGGGCTTGTTCCTAAAATATTCATCTTGCCTTTGCAGTTTGCTTGTTTTCATTCTCAGGTTCCATATTTTATGAATTTCCAAAATCTCACTAAGTTTCCTTACTTTTATATAGGGACCTTTTACTTAGCATGCCATTGTAACAGGTTATTTCAATTAATTTAAGATTAGTTTTCCCTTTTGATTGCAAAGCCACATGGAATTTTTATTAAAATATTTTATAATTTGTATTATTTATTATTATTAAATGTAATTACTTATAAATAATTGTGTTATTAAAATATTAAATAATTTTCATAGGCTGTTTGGTTAGCTATTACCATCTCATCATTATTAGTTATTTGAACATATTGACATAGGTAACTTTTTACATTATTTTAGGTAACTAATAACTACCAACAATGTTTGTAGTTCATATTGTAGACAATTCTTTTTACCTTCTTGATTAAATTATTCACACATAATTTCTCATATTATGATAATTGAAATTAATATCATAATTTAAAATTTAGATTCTCTAATCATTTCTGAGCATCATTCCTCCAATGATCTGATTGCCTTCTCCTAGGTACCACCTTTAATAGGGTCTTATCCCTCTCAGCATTATTAAACTGTGGACCAAAATTATAGTTCATGGATAAATCACACTTAAAGCATAAAGACACAGGTCTTTCTTTTTTTTTCTTTCTTTGTTTCTTTGTTCCTTCCTCCCTTCCTCCCACTCTCTCTCTCTCTCTCTCTCTCTCTCTCTCTCTCTCTCTCTCTCCTCCCTTTCTCTCTCTCTCTCTCTCTCTCTCTCTCTCTCTCTCTCTGTGTGTGTGTGTGTCTGTCTGTCTGTCTTTTCTGATATCTTTGTCTGCCTCTATTATCAAGGTATGCATGTGTGGCAAGTGTCTTAGTCACTGTTCTATGGTTATGAAAAGGTGTCATGACCATAGCAACTTAAATAATAAAAAAAAAACATTTAATTAGGGCTGACTTACAGTTCAGTGATTTAGTCCATTGTCGTTATAGTGTAAAGCATGGTGACATGTACGCAGACATAGTGCTGAAGAGTTGAAGGTTCTATATCCAGATCCATAGGCAGCAAGAAGAGAAAGACACTGGACCTGGCTTGAGCATTTATATATCAAAGCCTAACCCCAGTGACTCACTTGCTCCAATAAGACCACATCTACTTCAACAAGGCTACACTTGGTCTCCCTGGAGACCAAGCATTCAAACCTACTACTTATTCAAATAACCTCGCTGGGTTTCTGAAGAGAATAGTTTTTGTTGTTATTGTTTTTGTTTGTTTGCTTGTTTGTTGTTGTTGTTTTTCATTAGGACTGCAATGAAGAAATCCATTGTAATATTCAGTACAGCCACAGGTGGGGCTCTTAAAGAAGGCTGTCTAAAGTTTCAAATTTTGTTTTGCCTAGAGTCAAGCTTTTGACATTGGTGCAAACTCTGACCACAAGAAGGCTTGAAGCAGAGGTGAGTTTTTAAACAGACATAGTTACAATGTCATCTGTAAGAACTTGTCCCTTGACATGACCGTGGGGGAGATGAAACAGATTGGCTGTATTGAGGCAGTACAGTACAGTTATTTGCCAAGGAGATGATTGGCTAATGGCTTCCCACATGGAATATCACTTCATAGAAAGTGTGACAATGGCTGTTACCCAAAGCACAACCTATTTGAAAGCAACCCAAGCAGACAAACAAGACAAAATGACAAGCAGGGAGGGAGGACATATCTGGATGAGCAAACATTGACCTTAATATTAGAAAGAGTGTGTCATCAAGCTTCCTTTTCACTATGCTCAACTATACTTAACTGCATGGCAAGGGTTGGGTCACTCTGACTTGTGTTATTGACATACTCTTTTGGTGATAGGAAGTTTATAACTTTACCTTAGGATTCCCTTCCTAATTACACATAGCCTGATCTCACCCAGAAGTAAGAAAGTTAGAATCTCCTAGGATGTTTTCAGATCACATATTAGCCCTGAGAATTCACATCGCCATCTGTATTCCCCAGACCATGTGAGATATTTGCAAAAAAGAGTTCCTGAGTTTCTGATTTCCCTTTATTTTCATCTATGAGCCTCTTGCTGTATTTTTTGATACAACTATTAAGCATTGTTCTATGTGGTCATTCTAGCAACAGCACAGTGTAAGCTTTGTCTAACTCCTGGATGTTCTGACACACAGAAAACATATCAGGACCTCAAGGTGACTCACAAGAGACCCTCCAGACAAGTGGAAGTTCACAACAGCAGCATTTCTCTAACCATAAAGTTTGCCTTCATTTGTTACATATTAATAATGTTTCATTACTCTTTTGCACTATTATATTCAAGGCTTTGAACCAGATTATGGAGATTAGTGATTGTATAAGATAAAATGTTCCACAGCTTTCCTCTCTGAATAGAAGCTTCTAACTCATTGAATGATTATTGCGATTACTAACTTTCTTTCAGAAGTATAAAAAGAAGTTCTTGACAGATTTCAGGTCCAATTCCTGATTTAGAAGCATGATGGAGTTTTACTGTGTACTGTTTTATTATATTCACTGATGCCACTCTGTCTTTTTATTTTAATTAATTATTTATTTATTTATTTATTTATTTATTTATTATGTATACAGTGTTCTGCCTGCATGCATCTATCTTTTACGCCATAAGATGGCATTAGATCCCACTAGAGATGGTTGTAAGCCACCATGTAGTTGCTGGGAATGGAACTCAGGACCTCAGGAAGAACACCAGCGCTCTTAACCTCTGAGCTTTCTCTCCAGCGCCCACTCTATCTTTATATAAATTATTTTTGTCTCTGTATATGTGTTTGCAGTATTTCTTCATTGTGTACATTTGTTCATATATTTATGTGTATTTTCATGTACATGCATTGTGTGTTGCCTAGTGGTTTGACATAGGTGGTTATTTTCCATGATCTCTCTCTCTCTCTCTCTCTCTCTCTCTCTCTCTCTCTCTCTCTCTCTCTCTCTCTCTCTATTATATATTAAAGTAAGTTTATTTTCCTTGAGTCCAGTGCTTGTTAATTTGGTCAGTCTAGCTAACCAGCTTATTCTTGGGATCCCTTCATCCACCTGATGTACGGTGGGATCACAAGTGTGCGGCCACACCACACTCACCAAGCATTTATATAATTGCTTGGTATTCAAAGTACGGTTCCATGCTAAGACATGTTACCAGTTCACTGATGACATTATTTATCTTATAGTTAATCTCTCTCTCTCTCTCTCTCTCTCTCTCTCTCTCTCTCTCTCTCTCTCTCTCTCTCTCTCTGTGTGTGTGTGTGTGTGGGGGGTTGGGTGGGTGGCTGTGTGCACATTCAGGCACCACAGTGCATGTGTGGACATCAGAGAACAATGTTCAGAAGTTGATTATCTCTTGCTACTTTGTTTCTGAAGTAGACTTTCTCATATCTCTAACATAACTATCCAGTCTGCTCATGAGCTTCTGGATGATTCTTCTGCCACCCTTTCCCATCTCCACACAGAAGTGCTGCAGTTGTGAATGCACTCCCCATATCCAGCCTTACACTTGGACTCTGGAGACTATCCAGTCTTCTGGTTTATGCAGCAAATACTTTTAGCCACTAATTATCTCTATTCTTGACTCATCTCATATTTTTATATTGACATGAGACTTTAGTGAGAACTTACTATGTTCTGAAATTTTATCTATACTACTTTTGATAGGTTTAAATTATAAAATGTAGAATTTTATATGTATAGCACATTACTGCACATTAAACAATATTTAGGGATGAATACTTCATAATAAATAAATGCCTGCATAAAGAGTTTTAGTGTGATGGTAATAACATTCTAAAGTATGAAAGTTCCAAATAAAGGATAATTTATATATTATATTTAGGGTCAACATATTTCCTTTTGTGTGATAAATGTTGAAGAAACATGGTCATTAATACTTCACAATGTCATTTTCTGCTTGTACAAATAATTTTTACTTTAATCATCTCTTCATCACTTCAGGTCTAAAATAAGCAACCACAGGGTCTTTTCTCATTGGTTCTATTTTCTGCCTGAATTATCTAGATAAGGGTTGGAAAATAGAGATCTACTGAAGTCAAAGGTCTTAAATTCTCTTGGGAGTTAAGCCATCCTCTTGCAATGAACTTTGGTTAAGCATTTTTCAAGTGAGGGTCATATAACGTTCCATCTGTAGTACTAGTAGTTAGCCTGGTGTTGTACATGGATAGTCCATAGTTGACACATCTGGGTGATGAGTGTCTTCTGCACAAAGCAAATGTTCATCCAGAAAGGTGACCGTGAATGGTAGAATGATAGATATATTTGGCAAGACTTTTGTTCATATAATAGTGTACTTAAAATCCTGAAAATAGTATTTTGTACTCAATTTTTTGGTGTGTTTGCATGTACAAGTGTGCATGTGTATACATATTGGGGTTCATATGGGACTCAGTTATAAGGCCTGGGCAGTCTAAGGGACCTCTGACAGTGGAACCAAGATGTATCTCTGGTGCACAGAAGGAATTTGAGAGTACATTCCCCATGGAGGGATACTCCCTTAGCCTAGATGCAGGAGGGAGGGCCTAGTCCCTACTCCAAATGACTTGATAGAATTTATTGACTCCTACTAGAAGACACCATCCTCCCTGTGGAGGGGGGGTTGGGATGGGAAAGTGGTCAGGGGGCATGGGAGGGAAGGAGAGAGGGATGGAGGGAGAAGGAACTGGGATTGATATGTAAAATAAGAAAAAGTAAATTAAAAAACATATTGGGGTTCATGAGTAAGGAGGTAAGAAATTGATGCTGTTCATCCTCCACACAGCCCTCTATCTTTTAGGACATAGTCTCTCACCAAACCTGGAGCTCATTGATTCTGCAAGATTGCCTTTTCACACAGCCTGTCTCCATCTCCTCAGTGATAGGATTACAGCATGCATAGTGGTCGGGTTTTTATGCTGATACAAAGAATCTATGTTTATGTAGGTGCTCAGACATTTGCAGAATTTTCTCAATTGACTGAGCTGTCTTCCCAGCCCCCAACATTAATTTTCACAGAAATCAAATGACTTACTTAATGCATTTATAAATGATTCATGGACTACTGATGCTAGACCTTAAATTAGTTATGACATCTCAATTCTTAGTTGAAGACAATATGGGTTAGAGTTAGGAATGATTGTCCATGGCAGATAGACACTTTATAGGTGTGCCACTCTGATAGTCCTACAAGAGAGACCCCTACTGTGAAGAAAGAAGTCATTTGACTGGCTCCAGCCACAATGTCTTCAGAACATCTGCTACATTAAGGAACATTATCCCCGAGCAATTCATACCCAAATAGAATAAAAGCTTTTGTTCAAGGCAGTGCTCACTCATTACCACATTTTGCATTTCCTGGACACTTCAGGTGTCAGAGCTACTTATATTTACACAGTGATCAGAATTCTTCCTTCCCTTTTGTTCAAAGTTGTTAGATCAAATCTGTGACTTACCTTACTGCTTTTACAATATTATTTGCACATCTCACACAAAATACAGCTCTTGAATTGTTTTTCAACTTCCTTCTAGGAGAGCCAAACTGATGCAGAGAGAAAGAATAAGGTGTTTGGATGAAGCAAGAGTTATCCACTTATTATCTGAGATGGTTGTAGACATATTTACACCTGGTAGACATAAGTGCACCTGGATTTTAATTTTAAATCCATCACTTAACAGTTCAATATTTTTTCTTATTAGTATATTTTTTATAAAATGAAGGCAATCCTGTGTACCCTACAGAATTATCATAAACATCTTGAATAGTACAGTTAAATAAGCTTTTTGAAATAGCTGTTATTGTCAGGAAAATAATTAATGTTTAACATTTATATATCAAGAATTAATGGTAATGTTTACCACACATAAATATTGTCTTCAACAATAGATTTTAAATATTTCTTTTCAAATGTTTTTCCACAATATATACTTCTTTCTAGCATATTTTTAATGGGAATTCTGGATTTCATGTTCTTATATTATTTTTGTAATTTTTTAATAAAGCACAGTTATATTTCTCTTAAATGGCTAAATGGATTATATATTTTAGTGCATATTACTATTTGAGTAATGATGGATATAACTTGCCAAAATAAGTAATACAGCTTCAAATCTCTGCTAATAAACACATGTACATGTGTTATGAGATTATGTTCCAAATGGACTAGTAAAATAGACCACATGATGTGCAAATCAAATAATTAGTCTCAAAATATAAAACATGTCTCAGGTCTGTGTTTTCTTCTCAACTGTGGCTTGAGCAATAATTATATCACATGAAATTTTAGTTTTCTGATATATTTAAGAGTGCTTGGGACAATTGCTTTCTAAAGTCTGAATAGGACTAGAATCCTAAAACTTATCATTTAGGACTATAAGTTGTTATTTAATTGTTTAGATGTTCTTTGTATCATGATTAGTATTTTATAATGTTATTGAGGTTGGATATTTATAAAAAATAAATGCAGTAAGAATGATGATTACTTTTTAATAGTTTGCAAATTAGAAATGTGATCCTAAGATGTTTGCATTTTATAGCTTTTATGTCTATTTGGTGATTTTACATACAGAATTTTTAAAAATAAATTTTACCAGAAAATACAACACATCTACAGGAAATTTTCATAGAGGAAATTGAGAGAAACATGCATGAATTTTTAGGAAGTGTTAAAAAGCTTAGAGGTATTGGGGGAGGAAAGCATCTTCAACAAATGGTGCTGGCACATTTGGATGATGGTGTATAGACAACTACACATAGACCCATGTCTATTGCCATGCACAAAACTCAAGTCCAAATGGATCAAAGACCTCAACATAAAGCCAGCTACACTGAACCTATTAGAAGAAAATGTAGGAGGTACCCTTGGACAAATTATAATAGGAGACCACTTTCTGAACATAACTCTAGTAGCACAGACACTGAGATCAACAATTAATAAATGGGACCTCCTGAAACTGAGAATCTTCTGTAAGGCAAAGGACACAGTTGACAAGACAAAACAGTAACTCATAGAGTGGGGAAAGATCTTTACCAATCCTACATCTGACAGAGGGCCGTTCCTCAAAATATACAAAGAACTCAAGAAAGTAGTAAACAAAACACCAAATAACCCTATTTAAAAAATTGGGTACAGAATTGAAGAAAAAATTCTCAATAGAGAAAAATCAAAAGGCCTGAAAGACACTTAAGAAAATGCTCAATATCCTTAGCTATCAGGAAAATGCAAATCAAAACAACTTTGAGATACCATTTTACTCCTGCCAAAATGGCTAAAATTAGAAACACCAATGATAACTTATGCTGGAGAGGATGTGGAGAAAGGGGAACACTCCTCCACTGCTGGTGGGAGTGCAAACTTGTACAGCCATTTTGGAGATCAGTATGGCAGTTCCTCAGAAAAATGGGAATTAGTTTACCACAGGACCCAGCTATTCCCCTGTTAGGTATATACCCAAAATGATCCACATCCATGCAACAAAGACATGTGCTCAACTATATTCATAGCAGCATTAGTTGTAATAGCAAGAACCTGGAAGCAACCTAGATGCCCCTCAACTGAAGAATGGATAAAGAAGATGTGGCACATCTACACAATAGGATACTACTCTGTAGAAAGAAATAATAATGGAATCTTGAAATTCGTAGGCAAGTGGATGGAACTTGAAGAAACCATCCTGAATGAGGTAATCCTGTCACAAAAGGAAAAACATGGTATGTACTGGATCATATATGTATTTTACACCTAGAGCAAAGATCACCAGCCTATAATTCACACTACCAGAGGAACTTGGATACAAGGTGTATTCTAAGAGATTCATATATGGTCCCTCACAAAAGGGGGAAGTGACAAGTCCCCCAGAGCACATGGGAAGTGGGGGGGCAGTGAATGGAGAGAGAACTAGGAGAAAGAGAAGGGGAGGAGAGGAAAGCAAGTGCAACTAGGAAGATTGAGTCAGGGTAGGAATAAAAGACAAAAAAAAAATAAAAGACAGAAAACATTAAAGAGGGAACCATTATTGGTTTGAAGAGAAAACTGAACCTAAAGAAAGGTCTAAAGACCTACAAGACTGACTCCAACTAACAATTTGAGCACCAGTGGAAAGGCTACCATAAATGCTTTTCCCTGATAGTGAGATTATCACCTAAATTATCCACCATCATGTAGCCCTCATCTAGTACTTGTTGGAAATAGAAGCAAGCACCCATAACTAAACACTGAGTAGAACAAGAATACAGATGCAGAGAGAGAGGACAAGACCAGGTTGCAGAAACAAACAAAGACAGCTGATCTGAACAAGTAGGAGCTAATGGGCCTCCCGCCCCCAACCCCCAGACTAATAGCTGGGAATCCAGCACAGGACTGTCTCAGACCCCATTAATATGGGTCTCATGTAGAAGAACTGAGCAGTCTAAGGGACCTCAGACAGTAGAACCAGGATGTATTCCTGGTGCACAAAAGGACCTTGCAGACATATCCCCCATGGAGGGATACTCCCTTAACCTAGAGAAAGGAGAGAAGTCCTAGTCCCTACTTCAAATGACTTGACAGATTTATATGACCCCACCTGGATAGCATAGCCCTACATGTAGAATGGGAGTGGGGTGATGGGATGGGAGGGTAGTCAGTGTTTATGTGAGGGGAGAAAGAATGTAAGAGGGAAGGAGGGAGGGAGAGGAAACTGGGATCAACATGTAAAATTAAATTATATTAATTTAAATTATATTATTAATAATAAAAAACTTAGAGGTATTTACATTCAGGATGATATTTCTACACTATGAAGATAAAGTGATGTCTAAATCTTGAAAGTCTAAAGTTTTGTCTGTAAGGATTATGCTGATTGTTCATGTGTGACATGATATAAACTCAGGTCTTCACCAAGGCAGAAAATATTGTTTTTGGTCTCTACGACATTGTGCATGTCATTAAAAGGCCATAGTTGACATTAATAGTGAAGAGTAGTTCACTGGTAATTAAGAACAAAAATGCCACCATCTTCACTAATTGAAACATCATCCCAGATTATCTGAATTCAGCCAGAAATACCAGAGTGGGTACTTACAAAAATAGATAAGAGAGACAATTTAAAATGTATGATTACATTAAATTTGATAGTTATTTGCTTATTATCAACAGTGTCTACTACAATAAAAAAAGCTTTATAAAAGCCTACAGTTACAAAGGTGAAAGGAGAACAGCCTCTTCCATCAAGGAGAGTGATAGACTGGCAGGCATGAGTTTGACTCCAGGTCTACAATAGGGGAATTTGAAAGTTATTATTTACGACCATCAACATCAACAATCTAAGAGGGTTAAATTGGTCCCAAAATGCTAAAGTCAGAGCTAAAGCAAGGAAGGGAACAGGAGTGAGGAATTATGACAGACCATTAATAACATTGCCACAAAGGTATCTGTGTCTACATCAGTAAGGGACTATGTAATGTTGCAACAACAACTTCTCATTTTGATTGACCCTTTTATAGTATAATACAAAGAGCTGAATTGTTTAAGATGATACAAGTAATAACATTATAAACACAGAATTTCTCCTCTAGGGTTCCTATCTCTCTTTTCTCCTACACTCCAATGGCACAAATCCTGGCTTGGTTACTGGGGTGCTACAAAATTGGAGATTAACTGTTTGGTATGATTGATAAATGGTACGTTATGCCTGCTAATGTTTTCTGCCTATCAAGGATAATAGAGCAGCTTATGAACCAGAATTAAATTTAATAAGGAATTTGCCTCTGTATTTTATAGCTAGATAAATATTAGAAGGCAGAGAAGCTGCTACAATCTATATGTAATGATCACTTGACTTTGAAAATATTGCTTATTATTTGCACATATATATATATATATATATATATATATATATATATATATATATATGCCATGATGCTTTCCTCTTGGGTTATGTTATGAGATGAATGTATTTCCTAAGAACAGTTGATCTATGTGATCTGCAGGAATCGTTTACTATAACCTAAAGCAATTTGCTGCCAAGAAGTCTACAAGCTTTTACATTTCTTATAGATTCTGTGTCTATTTTTAAATAGCATCTGTTGATGTTACTCTAAATACTCTCTGCTTGGGTGGCACAATTACACATAGATTCCTGGAAAAATATTCCATTTAAATATAGTTGCTTGTTTTTCTGGATCTTTGTAGACAGATTTGCCAAAGATAAAATTTAAAAGCTCTGATCAGCCCCAATGAGAAATATTTGAAAGGCAAATAATGATGATGCCATTAAATGCTAAATATGCCCCGATTATTATGTGTTACTGTGCTTAATTCCACCTGCAAAGAGTAGAAATCAATTATTTAATGGAGAATATTTAAATCTATTATTAGAATCTGGATGAGGATGAAAAGAAATTCTAAATATGTTTCCCACACAGATCTTAGCACCATTACAATAACTTGGATACTTTCCAATGCAGCCATTAGACTGTGAATCTTTTTATGTGTCTGTGTACAGATCTCTGTGGGTACCTAAAACATATGCCCTTACTAGCGATTTTTTCCTGTTTTCCTCTAATGTGGTTGAACACATAACCCTGACAAAATAATTTTATATATCTGGATTGTGCTTTCTTCATGTGTACAGTAAGAGGGTCTGAGTCATTTCTCCTGAGAGCCACATTGAAGCAAATATACATCAATTGTATAACCAAGAATGGTAATTTGTGAGAATTTTAAAACCAACTGCAGAGTCATCTATTATTCCATTTTCTATAAATCATGCTTTCACAGGTCCTAGAGCAATCATTGATATCACTACTAAAATTAGATTTTAAATTAGTGCTTGTCATGGGACTATATATAGCCTGTTCTTTATACCTGTCAATTTTTAGCATGAGCCTTGTTTGCAGAAGCTTGTATCTGGTCCTGATGTGATGACAGCATTCACTGAAAACAAGAAGTCAACACAGTGAGGATGCAGAGCACAAACATGAAAATTTTCCTGATGACAATGTGCAATAGCACAAACAAGACTAGCATCTGCTCTCTGGACAAAACTCTGCACACACACACACACACACACACACACACACACACACACACACACACACACACACACACACACAATCACCTATGCTCAGATTTCTATTACTTAAATCCAAATACATGCTAACTAATCAAAGTTTAGATTTATCAGTTGTAGTTTAAAAATCAGGAGGAATGTTTGCTAATGATTCAGAGCCATTGCCATTTCTTATGTGATTGATGTGTTCTTCGTGCTTCATGCTTTGGTTACACTTATTTTTGTTACTTTTCTTGTTCACTCAAGGAAAACAGGAAACTGTGCTAGATGAATTTCTGCAGTTTGAGAATCCTTTACAACTGGCAGGCTTTCCTTTAGAACCTTTGGTATTTATTTTCAATTCCCTCTTTGCAGATTATTCTGTCCAGACTGAGACAAATGGTCAGCAATCCCATTATTTACTTGATTTCAGAATTTCTAAGAGCAAATATTTTAAGAATACTACTCTCTTGGATTATCAAGTCCATGTTTAGAGAGCCTCTCAGGAAAACAAACAGTGTTTATGGCTGTTCTATACCTGGTAAAGAGACATCACGACCAAGGCAACTTTTTTTTTTTTAACATTTATTTATTTTATGCTGGGCATAATTATACATGTCTTTTTTTAATGAAAACAAACATTTATTAACAATATATGGGAATTTGTGTGTCATTCTTTCCACGCTGCTTCCTGCTGGTAGGGGGCACTGTCATAGGGGGAATCCTAAGAAGATGCAGAAATCCTGGCTGTAGTGGTCTGCAAGGCAGCATTGTCCCATTGACGTTGCTTCAGGGGTCTTGCTCGATCAAACCACATTAGTCTGGAAGGGATCCATAGCTTTTCATTTTCTATGGAAACATAATTAGAAACCCTTTTCCCCAGTAACTTGTTCTTAGGCTTAAAGTTGAAGTCAAAGCATTTTAAATATATATATATATATATATATATATATATATATATATATATATATATGTGTGTGTGTATATATATATATTGAATTAATCCAGCAGCATATTTTTACTTCTTTTTTTAATAATAATATAATTTAAAATTTTAATTGTGGAACCCAGTTTCCTCTCACTTGCTCCCTCCAACCCTCCTTCCCTTCATACCTGCTTCCCTCACCCATCTTACCCTCTTTCCCCTGTGTCATGCACCCTGGCCACCAGGCCCTCCTATCCCCCCACCCTCATTTCACTTGTAGGGCTATGCTTTCCAGGTTGGGTCATGCATGTAAGTCTGTCAAGTCATTTGAAGTAGGGACTAGGACTTCTCTCCTGTCTCTAGGTTAAGGGGGTATCCCTCCATGGAGGATGTGTCCGCAAGGTCCTTTTGTGCACCAGAAATAGATCCTGTTTCTACTGTCTGAGATCCCTCAGACTGCTCAGTCCTTCTGTGTCTGTGGCCCTTCTAGCTGAGATCCATATTCAGGGTTGTCAGTCAGTCCCTTATTGGGTTCCTAGCCATCAGTCTGGGAGGCCCAAGCTCCTTCTTGTTCAGGTCAGCTGTCATTGTAAGTTTCTGTAACCTGGTCTTGTCCCCTCTCTCTGCATCTGGATTCTAGTTTGACTCAGTGTTTGGTTATGGGTATTTGCTTCTGTTTCCAACAGGTACTAGATGAGGACTCCATGATGGGGGATAATTTAGTTGATGATCTCACTAGCAGAAAAGGGTATTAATGGTAGCCTTTCCATGGTTGCTCGAATTATTAGTTGGAGTCGGTCTTGTAGTTATCTAGACCTTTCTTTAGGTTCCTTTTTCTCTTCAAACCAATAATGGCTCCCTCTTTTATGCCCCCCTTCTCACCCTGACTCAACCTATCTAGTCACACGTGTTTTCCTCTCCTCCCCTTCTCTTTCTCCTAGTTCTCTCTCCATTCACCCCCCCATTTCCCATGTAATCTAGGGGACTTGTCCCTTCCCCCTTTTGTGAGGGACCATATATGAATCTCTTAGAATACACCTTGCATCCCAGTTCATCTGGTGGTGTGTATTATAGGCATTATAGTCTATTGATCCTTTGCACTAGGTCTAAAAACCATATATGAGCAAGTACATATCCTCTTCCTCTTCTTATGACTGGGTTACCTCATTCAGGATGGTTTCTTCAAGATCCATCCACTTGCCTGCGAATTTCATGATTCCATTATTTTTTTTTTCTGCAGAGTAGTATCCTATTGTGTAGATGTGCCACATCTTCTTTATCCATTCCTCAGTTGAGGGACATCTAGGTTACTTCCAGGTGCTTGTTATTACAAATAAAGCTGCTATAAACATAGTTGAGCACATGTCTTTGTTGCATGGATGTGAGTCATTTGGATATATACCTAAGAGTGCAATAGCTGGGTCCTGTGGTAAGCTAATTCCCATTTTCCTGAGGAACTGCCATACACTCCCACCAGCAGTAAATAGTGTTCCCCTTTCTACACATCCTCTCCAGCATAAGTTATCATTGGTGTTTCTAATTTTAGTCATTCTGGCAGAAGTAAGATGGTATCTCAAAGTTGTTTTCATTTGCATTTCCCTGTTAACTAAGGATGTTGAATATTTTCTTAAGTGTCTTTCAGCCTCTTTGATTTCCTTTATTGATAGTCCTTTCTTCAATTCTGTACCCAAATTTTAATAGGGCTATTTGGTGTTTTGTTGACTAGTTTTTTGAGTTCTTTGTAAATTTTGGAGATCAGACCTTTGTCAGATGTAAGATTGGTAAAATTTTTTTCCCAGTATGTTGGTTGTCATTTGGTCTTGTCAACTGTGTTTTTGCCTTAAAGAAGCTTCTCAGTTTGAGGAAGTCCCACTTATTAATTGTTGATCTCAGTGTCTGTGTTACTGGAGTTATGTTCAGGAAGCGGTCTCCTATACCAATTTGTTCAAGGGTACCTCTTACTTTCTCTTCTAACAGGTTCAGTGTAGCTGGATTTATGTTGAGGTCTTTGATCCATTTGGACTTGAGTTTTGTGCTTGGCAATAGACATGGATCTATGTGTAGTTGTCTATACACCATCATCCAATTGTGCCAGCACCATTTGTTGAAGATGCTTTCCTCCCCCCATTGTATTTTTCTTAGCTGCTTTGTTGAAAATCAGGTATTCGTAGGTGTGTGGATTAATATCGGGATTTTCAATTTGATTCCATTGGTCTACCTGTCTATTTTTTTTGCCAATACCAGGGTGTTTTCAGGACTATAGCTCTGTAGTAGAGCTTAAAGTCAGAGATGGTGATGCCTCCTGAAGTTCTTTTATTGTACAGGGTTGTTTTGGCTATCCTGGGTCTTTTGTTTTTCTATACAAAGATGTCTATTATCCTTTCAAGGTCAGTGAAAAATTGTGCTGGGATTTTAATTGGGATTGCATTGAATGTATAGATTGCTTTTGGCAAGATTGCCATTTTTACTATATTTATCCTTCCAATCCAAGAGCATGGGAGATCTTTCCATTTTCTGGTATCTTCTTTAATTTCTTTCTTTAAAGACACAAAGTTCTTATTGCATAGGTCTTTCACATGTTTGATAAGTGTTATCCCGAGATATTTTATGTTGTTTGTGGCTATTGTAAAGGGTGATCTTTCTCTGATTTCTTTCTCAGCCTCTTTGTCATCTGAACAAAGTAGGGCTACTGATTTTTTGAGTTTATTTTGTATCCTGCTAGTTTGCTGAAGGTGTTTATCAGCTGTAGAATTCTCTGGTACAGTTTATTGGGTTGCTTATGTAAACTATCATATCATCTACAAATAGAGACAGTTTGACTTCTTCCTCTCCAATTTATATGACCTTGATCTCCTTTTGTTTTTGTTGCTTTAGCTAGAACTTTAAGTACAGTATTGAAGAGATATGGAGAGAGAGGGAAGCCTTGTCTTGTTCCTGATTTTAGAGGAATTGCCTTAAGCTTCTCTCCATTCAATTTGATGTTGGCTGTTGGTTTACTGTATATAGCTTTTATTATGTTTAGGTATGTTTCTGTTACCCCTGATCTCTCCAAGACCTTTATCATGAAAGGGTGTTGAATTCTGTCAAAGGCTTTTTCAGAATCTAATGAGAGGATCATGTGGTTATTCTTTTCAGTTTGTTTACATGGTGAATCACATTGATAGACTTTTGTAGTTGAACCATCCCTGTAACCCGGAATTGAAGCTTACATAGTCATGGTGGATGATTTCTCTGATGTATTCTTGGATTCGGTTCGCCAGCATTATATTGGATATTTTTGCATCAATGTTCATGAAAGATATTAGTCTGCAGTTCTCTTCTTTAGTTGTGTCTTTGTGTGGTTTGGGTACCAATGTGATTGTGGCCTCGTAGAAAGAGTTTGGTAATGTGCTTTCTGTCTCTATTGTGAGGAAAATTTTGAGGAGTATTGGAATAATCTCTTTCTTGAATTTCTGGTAGAATTTTGCACTGAAGCCATCTGGTCCTGGGCCTTTTTTAGTTGGAAGGCTTTCAATGACTGGTTTGATTTCATTAGGGGTTATAGGTCTATTAAAGTTGTTTGTTCTTGGTTTAATTTTGGTAAGTGATAGCTGTACAGAAATTTGTCAATTTCCTTTGAATTTTCAAATTTTGTAGAGTACAGGTTTTCAAAGTATTACCTAAATGTTGTCTGGATTTCCTTTCTGTCCATTGTTATGCCCCCTTTTCATTTCTGATTTTGTTAATTTGCATGATCTTTCTGCTTTTTCATTAGTTTGGATAAAGGTTTGTCTATCTTGTTGATTTTCTCAAAAAACAATCTCTTTGTTGCATTGATTTTTTTTGTATTGTTTTCCTAGTTTCTATTTTATTGATTTCAGCCCTCAAATTGATTATTTCCTGTGTCTACTCCGGGGTGAGTTTGCTTCTTTTTGTTATAAGGCTATCAGTTGCACTGTTAATTCTCTAATGTGATTATCCTCTGTTTTCTTCATATGGGCACTCAGTGCAATGAACTTCCCTCGTAACACTGCTTTCAAGATGTCCTATAAGTTCGGATATGTTGTGTCCTCATTCTCATTGAATTTTAGGAAGTTCTTAATTTCTTTCTTTATTTCTTCTTTGACCCAGGTGTGGTGCAATTGCCTATTGTTCAGTTTCCATGAGTTTGTAGGATTTCTGCAATTTGTATTGTTGTTCAATTTCAATTTTAAAGCATGGTGGTCTGATAAGATACAGGGGATTATTCCAATTCTTTTGTATCTGTTGAGGTTTGTTATGCCACCTAGTATGTGGTTGATTTTAGAGAAGATTTCAGGTGGAGCTGAAAAGAAGGTCTATTTTTTTGTGTTTGGATGGAATGTTCTATAGATGTCTATAGATAACTTTTTTTTTACTTCTTTTGTTTCTTTTTTGAGTTTCTGACTGGTGGTCCTGTCTAGTTGTGAGAGTGTGGTGTTGAAGTCTCCCACTATAAGTGTGTGAGGTTTTATGTGACCTTTGAGTTTTAGTAGTGTTTTTTTTTTTTTTTTTTTTTTGCGAATGTGGGTGCCTTTGTATTTGGGGCATAGATGTTCAGATATGAGATTTTTTTGTTGATGGATTTCTCCTGAGATGAATATGAAAAGACCATCTTCATCTCTTTTGATTAATTTTGGTTTGAAGTCTAACTTGTTAGATATTAGGATAGCCACATCTGCTTGCTTCTTGGGTCCATTTGACTGGGAGATCTTTTCCCAGCCTTTACCTTGAGGTAATGTCTATCTTTGTAGCTTAGGTGTGTTGCTTGTATGCAGCAGAAGGATGAATTCTGTCTTCATAGCCATTCTGTTAGCTTGTGTCTTTTTATAGGCGAGTTTAGACCATTAGTGTTGAGGGAGAGTAAGGACCATTGGTTGTTAATGTTTGTTTGTTTTAGATTTGCTTTTGGCCATGGTATTGTAAATTTATTTGTCCTTCTTTACCCTTGGTTTCTGGTGAAGTGGGATTATCTGTTGCCTAATTCTGTGTGAGCATAGTAAACTTCCTTGGGTTAGAGTTTTCCTTCCAAAGCTTTCTGTAGGGCTTGATTTGTAGATACGTATTGTGAAAATATGGCTTTGTCATTAAATATCTTGTTTTCTCCATCTATTGTGATTGAGAGTTTTGGTGGGTATAGTAGCTTGGGCTGGCATCCATGGACTCTTAGTACTTATAGAACATCTATCCAGGACCTTCTGGCCTTGAACGTTTCCATGGAGAAGTCAGGCGTAATTTTGATAGGCCTGCCTTTATATGTTACCTGTCCTTTTCCCTTTGCTGCTCTTAATATTCTTTCTTTATTCTGTATGTTAGGTGTTTTGATTATTATATGTCGAGGGGTCTTTTTTCTTTGGTCCAGTCTATTTGGTGTTTGGTATGCTTCTTGTACTTTCATGGGCATGTCCTTCTTCAGATTGGGAAAATTTTCATCAATGATTTTGTTGAATATGTTTTCAACCCCTTTGAGCTGGGCTTCCTCACATTCCTCTATGCCTCTAAGTTATTCTTAGGTTTGGCCTTTTCACAGTGTCCCACATTTCCTGGATGTTTTGTGTTAAGGATTTGTTGGATTTATGATTTTCTTTGGTCGATGAATCTATTTCCTCTAGTTTATCTTCAGCACCTGAGTTTCTCTCTTCCATCTCTTGAATTCTGTTGGTTATGCTTGTGTCTGCAGTTCCTGATTGTTTGCCCAGGTTTTCTATTTCCAACGTTCCTTCAGTTTGTGTTTTCTTTATTGTCTCCATTTCTGTTTTCAAGTCTTGAACCTGTTTAATTGTTTTTTCCTGGCTTTCTGTACATTCTTGAAGATTTTTATTCATTTCTTCCAATTTTTTGTTTGTTTTATCTTCCATTTCTTGAAGGCATTTTCTCAGCTCTTCTTTCAGGGCCTCTATCATTTTTATGACGATAATTTTTGGTCGTTCTCTTTGGATTCATTAGTTTTGTTGTGTTCTGGTCTAGTTGGTGTAGCTTCCCTAGATTCTGGTGGTGTTGTGCTTGTCTTTCTGATGTTAGGTGTTTTCTTGTATTGCCGTCTTCCCATAGCTACTTCCAATAGGTGTTGGTGGGGTTTCTCCCTCTCTCTATGGATTTAGTTGGGTCAAAGGTTCAAAGTCTGTAGTTCTGAGTGGTCCAAGCTCTCTAGGAGGTCTCTCCATAGGCAGGGGCCCGATGATGGGGGTCAAAGTTCAGGCTCCACCAGAGGAGAGCTGTGGCCTCTTTGGCAGAGGCTAGCCTGCAGGATGTTTCCTCAGGGATAGTTGGGTCTAGCTCTAGCCAAGGTCTGGTGTTGGGGGAAAAAGGCTGGACTGATACTCAGGTTGTTTCAGCACCTATATGCGGGTCTAGCTGGCACTCTCCAACTGAGTAGTGCCTCTTTAGCAGAGGTCTTGCGATGGGGGTCAAGGATCCAGCCCTTAGGAACTCAGGGTGGACCTGTAGAGATAGGCAGATCTCTGAGAGGGGCCAGAACTCCAGTAGAGGACTGATGGTAGGGGTCAGAGACCAGGCAGGTGGAAATTATGGGTGGTCCCACATGGATAGGCTAGTATATTGTGCTCAGATAGGCTTCAGGAATTTCCCCAAAGGTGGCTGGATTGTTGGCTCCACCCTCTGGCTCAGTGCTCAACCAGAGAGGTGGGGCAGTGGGCAGGGTAGGGAAGAGTGCAGGGGGAGGACAGGCTCTTGGTTGGGGTGAGTGGGGGTATATTTGTGCTCCAAGAGCACTCTTGGTGGGGACAGGACACAGAGGCAGGGAGATCCAGGACCCACCCAGGGATTTCCCAGGGAGGGTGTAGGGGACAATCCACCACTCCAGCGGGATTAGACCCAAACTCACCTGTAGCCTAGGCCTGGTGACAGGGACAAAGGCTGGGCTGATGTATTCTTGGATTTGGTTTGCCAGTATTATATTGAATATTTTTGCATCAATGTTCATGAGGGATATTAGTTTGCAGTTCTCTTCTTTAGTTGTGTCTTTGTGTGGTATGGGTACCAATGGAATTGTGGCCTTGTAGAAAGAGTTTGGTAATGAACCTTCTGGTTCTATTATTTGGAACAATTTGAGGAGTATTGGTATTAGATCTTCTTTGAATTTCTGGTGGAATTCTGCACTGAAGCCATCTGGCTCTGGGTTTTGTTTTTTGTTTTTGTTTTTTGGTTTTTTTTTGTTTGTTTTTTGGGGGAGGATTTTGATGACTGCCTCTATTTCATTAGGGGTTATAGGTCTATTTAAGTTGCTTATCTGTTCTTGATTTAATTTTGGTAAGTAATAGTTATCCAGAAATTTGTTCATTTACTTTGAATTTTCAAATTTGGTGGAGTACAGGTTTTCAATGCATGACATGAAAATTGTCTGGATTTCCTCAGTGTCTGTTGTTATGGCCTGCTTTTCATTTCTAATTTTTTAATTTGCATGTCTCTCTCTGCTTTTTGAATTAATCTGGATAAATGTTTGTTTATCTTGTTGATACTCTCGAAAAACCAACTTTGTTTTGCATTGATTTCTTCTTTTTTGTATTGTTTTCCTGGTTTTTATTTTACTGATTTCAGCCCTTAAATTGATTATTTCCTGACATCTACTCCTTCAGAGAGAGTTTGTTTCTTTTTGTTCTAAGGCTTTCAGTTGTGCTATTAATTCTCTAATGTGACAAAAGTATTTCTTTTCTTCATATGTTCACTTTATGCAATGAACTTCCCTCATAAAACTGCTTTCAAAGTTTCCCATAAGTTGGGATATGTTGTATCCTCATTCTCATTGAATTTTAGGAAGTCCTTCATTTCTTTATTTCTTCTTTGACCCAGGTGGGGTGCAATTGCCTATTGTTCAGTTCCCATGAGTTTGTAGGGTTTCTGTGATTTGAATTGTTGTTGAATTTCAATTTTAAAACATGGTGGTCTAATAAGATACAGGGGACTATTCCAATTTTTTTGTATCTGTTGAGGTTTGTTATGTTGCTTAGTATGTAGTTGATTTTAGAAAAGGTTTCACGTAGAGATGAGAAGAAGTTATATCCTTTTGTGTTTCGATGGAATGTTCTATAGATATCTTTTAAATCCAATTGAGACATAACATCTGTTAGTTCTTTTGTTTCTTTGCTAAGTTTCTGACTGGTGGTCCTGTCTATTGATGAGAGTAGTTGTGAGGTTGTATGTGAGCTTTGAATTTTAGTAATTTTTGGAGGGGGGATGTGGGTGCATTTATCTTTGGGGCATAGTTGTTCAGAGCTGGGACTTTGTGCTGATGGATTTCTCCTGTGATGAATATGAAATAAGCTTCTTCATCTCTTTTGATTGATTTTGTTTTGAAGTCTAACTTGTTAGATATTAGAATAGCTATACCTGCTTGCTTCTTGGGTTCATTTGATTGGAAGATTTTTTTCCTAATCTTTTACCCTGAGGTAATGTATGTCTTTGAAGCTTCGATATGTTTCTTGTATGCAACAGAAAGATGGATTCTCTCTTCATATCCATTCTGTTAACCTGTGTCTTTTCATAGGTAAGTTAAGACCATTAATGTTGATGGAAAATAAGGACTATTGATTGTTTATTCTTGTTTGTTGTAGATTTGATTTTTGCCAATGTTATTGTGGGAATATATGCCCTGCTTTATCTTTTAGGTTCTGGTGAAGTGAGATTATCCATTGTTTATGTGTTTGTGAGAGTAGTTAACTGCCTTGGGCTGAAGTTTTCCTTTCAGAACTCTCTGTAGTGCTGGATTTTTAGATACGTATTGTGAAAATATAGCTTTGTCATTAAATATCTTGTTTTTCCTCAACAATTATGAGATTTTTCCTGGGTATAGTAGCCTGGACTGGCATCTGTGGACTCTTTGTACTTAGAATATCAATCTAGGACCTTCTGGCCTTGAGAGTTTACATGGAGAAGTCAGGTATAATTTTGATAGGTCTGCCTTTATATGTTACTTGGCCTTTCTCCTTCTCCTCTCTTAATATTCCTTCTTTACTCTGTATGTTAGATGTTTTGATTATTATATGGGGGGTTGAGGGTTCTTTTGTCTTTGGTCTACTCTATTTTTTGTTTGGTATACTTCTTGTACTTTCATAGGCAAGTCCTTCTTCAGACTGGAAATGTTTTCATCAATGATTTTGTTGAATATGTTTTCTGTACCTGAGTTGGGCTTTTTTTGCCTTCTATGCCTATTATTCTTAGGTTTGGCCTTTTCATTTTGTCCCACTTTTCCTGGGTGTTTTGTGTTAAGGATTTGTTGTATTTAAGATTTTCTTTGGTCAATGAATCTGTTTCCTCTAGTTTATCTTCAGTGCCTGAGATTCTGTCTTCCATCTCTTGTATTCTGTTGGTTATGCTTGTGTCTGTAGTTCCCAATTGTTTGCCCAGTTTTTCTATTTTCATCATTCCTTCAGTTTGTGTTTTCTTTATTGTCTCTATTTCAGTTTTCAAGTGTTGTACTGTTTCCTTCACCCATTTAATTGTTTTTTATTTCTTGGCTTTCCTGACTTTCTTTAAGAGATTTTTCATTTCTTACAATTTCTTGTTTGTTTTTTCTTCTATTTCTTTATGGGATTTTCTCACATTGTCTTTTTGGGCCTCTATCATTTTTATGAAGATATTTTAAAGTCCTTCACTTCTGCTTCATCTGCCTTGGTGTGTTCAGTTCTAGTGTAGAGTTCCTAGATCCTAGTGGTGTTATGCTTGTCTTTCTATTGTTAGGTGTTTTCTTGTATTGCTGTCTGTCCATCACTTCTTCCATTGAGTGCAGTTGGAGTCTCTCTCTCTCTACGATACTCTCCTGGTGGGCATAGGTGGGTTTGGAGTTGGATGCCTGTAGCTCCTGGTTCAAGCTCTATGAGGTGTCTGGCAAGTTCCCAGTGATGTGGTCAAAGATTAGGCAGGTGGGGGAACGCAGGGTGGTCCTGTGTGGATAATTGGGTGTAGTGTGCTCAGAGCAGATCCAGGATGTTCCCCAGAGGTGGAGGTGTTGTTGGACCTGCTCTTTGGCCCAGTGCTTTACCAGAACAGTGCAGCAGGGGCTCAGTAGGGCATAGGGTGGGGGGAGGGCAGGTTTTGGTTGTGGGAGTTGTGGAGCAGATTACTAGGATTGTTCTCTCTGGGGACATGATATAGGGAGGAGGAAGATTTGGGGCTAATCCAAGGAGTTCCCAGGGAAGGATTTAGGGGGATCCAACCTGAACTGTTCCTAGATTCACCTTCAGCAGAGACCCTGGGAGGGAATCAAAGATAAAGATTTACACAGGATGGTGGAGGGACAAGCCTTTAATTCCAGCACGCAGGAGGCAGAGGCAAGCAGATCTCTTTGAGTTTGAGACCAGGTTGTTCTACAAGAGTTTGTTCCAAGATAGCTACCAAAAGCCCCAGAGAAACCCTGTCTTGAAAAACCAAATTAAATAAATAAATAAATAAATAAATAAATAAATAAATAAATAGATTTACGTTACATCATACTTTACCTAAGAAAACTGAGGTAAAATTCATGGAAAATTTAGCATTTTCCCATTCAAGCACTTTTGTCTCCACTGAGAGTTGCTATGTCATTTAAAGTGAATTACCTATTCTCAGAAGCTACATGGCAACCCAGGCAAGAGTTATTTATTTTAAAAAATGGAGAGCCTTGCTTTTTACAAATGAAACTTTTTTTGTTTATTGTATTGTAGGATTGAGTATCTGTTACTGCATACAAATGAAACTTTTTTGTTTATTGTATTGTAGGACTGAGTATCTGTTACTGCATATATATAAGAATATATATATATATATATATATATATATATATATATATATATCTTAGCTAACGTAGTATTAAGCCAAATAGTGTGTTCTGTTTTTCTTTACCAGATGTCTTATGGCATGTAAGTGTTTTAAGGAAGATTGATCAATCTAATAAGCCTACATATAAACCTATCAGTAAAGGATTATAGAAAGGAAATCCTACTTCAGTTTGGAATATTTGCTAGGTTTAGACCAGACCTTTTTTCCATGATCCCCCATTCCCATTTATAATGGAACTATTTTAGTCTCTTATGAAGTACTGATGCTTATGCTAATAAAGAGAAATGTGGGCAAAGGTTTCAAACAATAGCCTGTAACTAAGAACTCGAGCAAAAATATTCTGATATTTTTTACATCTCTAAAAATGAAAGTATGATCTACTGGGTCATATGTCATTCAGCTTTATTTAATATTACTTGGTTCTTTAACATAAAGGAGTAAAATACTAGGAAATTAGATACATTATGAATGAGAAGAAATGGGATTTGTATGGTTTTTCTTAAATGTCCTTGGAATTCATTTAAACTGGCATTTTGAAGGCATAGTTTTTAAGAGGTGTTTGTAGTAAAAATATTTTCTGTATAATCCATAAAACTTATTCATCATAAGTATTTAAATTAAACAAAGAGAACTATAATTAATATATTAAAATAATTTAATTATTTAATAATTAAAAATTATTTTGAAACATTAGATTCTCTTTCTAAAATCTTCCAGTGAGATCCAGATGGAAATTAACACATATTTTTACTTTACATATTGATCCCAGTTCCCTCTCCCACCTTCCATCCCTTCCTCTCTCCTATGACCCCCAACTACCCTCCCATCCACAAAGAAGTGATCTTCGTGGAGATTTTACTTAGTTGCAAAATCACTGGGTCAAAGGATATTTGTTAATATCACTATATAATGAATTTATTACATAATGAATTCTGTTAAACAAATATAGGTGATTGCCTCATTTACATTTTTTGTATTATTGTATTTGTGTACGATGTGTACTGAGGGCATGTTTGTGTATATGGGGGTTGAAGAAAATTTTGTGGAGTCAGTCCCCTCCTTCCACTTTTATGTGAATTCTGGGGATGGAACTGAGGACATCAGGTTTGTCTGGAAACTGCTTTGTCTAATGAACCCTCTCACCCACTCATTCTTCTATACATTCTTAATACAATTCTCAGGGGTTGTGTATTATATTACCTACTTTTGATTTACTCATATGGAGTATGGTACTAAATTATTATCTGCTTCCTAGGTAACAGCTTAATATTCCTCTATGTTTTGAGATTTTTATTGGATTGATAATGTTCTAGTTATTAATACTGTCATTCTACATTCTTTCTTCTGTGAGTGCTATTAACCTTGTACTATTCTTTTAATCAAATGAATTATTTCACAGTAAATTTTCTTACTGTAAATGTTATGCAGTCTTTATCCTAACCTGATAAAAATACTAATTCCCTTTACCTTCATCATTTTTCTTATGCTATTCTTATAAACATCAATTTTACAATCAGTAAGATATTTTTATAGAATTTTAATTATATTTATTTCTAGATTTATTTTTTCTTGAATATCACTTTCTTTTTATTGATTTTTTGCTATCCCCCCCAAAATGATTTTATTTCCCATGACCATGTGTTATTCTCATGAAGAAGCTGCAGAAAGAATGGAAAATTCATCTGTATATAAAGTCAATTGATAATGTTTCTGAGTGCTTTTACTTGGTGAGTATTTTCTATTTTTGTTTTGTTTAAATTTATGGAAACTTGAGTTTCATTATCTTTCTGGTTAAATAATAATCTTGAGCAGTCTTATAAAGATTCCAAGCAACCCAGGTTGAAATTAGGACAGAGGGTTGCTCTCCACAGATTGACCCTGGGGTCCCATTGCTGAGGCCAATATCCACACAACACATTAAATGTGGAGAAGTCAAGCCAAAGCCAGCATGGAGCCTTCATTTAGTTTCCAGTATCTTTAGTGCGGGAAGATACTCTGCAGGCTACTGAAAGAGAAATGTATCAATAAACCCAGCCACAAAACCCTTGTCATAGAGTCTATTGTTTCTGCTAATATACTGGGGTAATGATGGCACAGAACTTGTGGGAGTGGCCAATCAACATTTGATGATTTAAAACTCATTCCACAAGAAAAAACCCATAACCAACACTACTTGGATAACTAAGAACCTTAGATAGCCCAGAGACCTATAGGTTAACCAAACACAACATGTCTTAAAAAAATCAAGAAGATGGTTTATAATTAAAAAAAAAAAAACAAGCAAATAAATTCCTTGAGCATTTTCAAGATCGTAGAAAAATTTTCTCTGCCTTTTAATTTCTTTGAGATGGTCTTTAATTTGTCTTCAGAGGCAATAGTGTGAATCATGGGTTTCTGAGGGGACATTTATTCACCTCTGGCACTTTCATAAATGCTAGAAGACTTTCTTCTGGTTCCTGTATTTTTTTTTTTTTAATGACACTTCTTCATCATATTGCTACTTTCCCTTGGTTGATTTGCTTTATTTATTTTTTGTGTATGTTACCTCATTTTTTGTTTTCATCATTTTCAATACAAGGTAACTAATCATACCATCTGTTTTATTTTCATTTCTACGTTTTCTCCTTGCTGGAGGCACATTCTTGATTCAGTAACTTAATTTCCTTTTTTGTTATGTGGGACATTCATCACCCTTCATATATTCTTTCCAACTGATTCTTTGCCTTTCCCTTTAGAAGTCTAATTATAAAAAAAACTAATTTTATATTTTGTTATTCTTTTCTATCTTTTTTAAAATTTAAATAATAAACAATCTTATTTTATATATTAATCCCAGTTTCATCTCCTTAACATTTTCCCATGTCCCCCACCGATCCCCATCCCATCCCTTTTCTGCTCCATAAAAAGGATGAGGCCTTTTATAGGGAATCATCAAAGTCTGTCACATCATTTGGGGCAGGGTCTAGGCTGAGAGAGTATCCCTCTGTAGCGAATAGGCTCCCAATGTCCATTTGTACACTAGTTATAAATGCTGTTCCATTACCAGGGTCCTGATAGGCTTTCCAGGCCTCCTAACTGATACCCACATGTAGGGGGCCTGGGTCCATCCTATGCTGGTTTGCTAGCAGTTTGGGGTCCTTGAGAACCCCTTTGTTCAGTTCCACTGTTTCTGTGAGTTACCCTAGCATGATCTTGACCCCTTTCTTCACCACTCCTCTCTCTCTCTACAATGGATTCCAGAAGTCTGGCTCAGTGCTTAGCTGTGGGTCTCTGCTTCTGTTTCTATCAACTAGTGAATGAAGGCTCTATGATGGCATATAAGGTAGCCATCAATCTCATTGTAGGCGAAGGGCATTTAAGATAGCCTCTCCCCTATTTCTTAGATTCTTAGTTGGGGTCATTCTAGTATATCTTTGGATATTTCCTTAGTGCCAGATTTCTCTTTAAACCTATAATGGTTCCCTCTGTTATGGTATTTTTTCTTCTCTCCTCTATTCTTCCCCTGACTCTATCATTTTGTCCCCTCATGTCTTCCTCACCCCTCCTTTTCTTTCCTTCTCTTTGTCCTAACCCCCCTCCAAGCTCCCAATTTGCTTAGGAGATCTTGTCTCTTTCCTCTTCTCTGGGGGACCATGTAGGTCTCTTTCAGGGTCTTCTTGTTTCCTAGATTCTCTGGTGGTGTGGATTGTAGGTTGGTAATTGTTTGCTCTATGTCTAGTACCCATAACAAACATGGTATGTACTCCTTTCCATCTTATAACTTTCCTCATAACCTGTCTGTGAATGTCAATTTTAATATTCTTTTGGTCTGTCTTTCAGTTCACTAATCATTTTTCCTTACATTTAAAATTTTGATTTTATATTTAGACATACAATTTAAATGACATAAAGCTCCTGTTTTATTATTTCCATCTTATATCATTTCTAGGATTCTGAAAATTTTATGACATCATGAATTTCATGCTTACTTATATACTATAATTTTTTGCTATATTAAGCAGAATTAAAATTTTATATGAGATCAGGATCAACTAGTTGATTTATTTTTCTTTCATCAGGCTTTAGTGTTTTTTTTCTTTTTGTGTGAATTTCTACATGGAATTCCGGACTGTGCACATAAAATAGGGAGACAGTTAATGTTTCATACAGCATGGCATCATAGCAAGCATTTGCACCTTTTTATTTCTAAGCAAAGAGTAGCACAACAACTTCCTCAAATATAATCAAGGATGGTGTTGAACCACAAATGGGTAACTGCTTATCAATATCAGAGTATCTTTTGCTAGTATTTCTAGATTTTAATTTCCATGGGCTTACAAGTCAGAGTTCTTGCCTTTAAGGCCCTTCCTACTACAAAGTCTTTATGTTGTTTCTTATAACAAATGATTGCCAAAAATTTAGTTCAGTGTTTTAGAGTCCCATGGTTTAGGTTTTAGACTTTTGCCTTATTAAATCCATGTTTCCACAATGCTTTGTGGGAAAAGTTCCCGTGCATTTGAAAGTCTCTATCTTCAGTTTTACTCCTCCGTTAGCATGGATTTACTTGGAAAAAGACTGGATTCTTATTCAGTAGTCAAATTTGAAATTAGGAAAGGTCTCAGTAAGAGGGTCAGCATAGGCAGAGAATGTATTCTTTAACAAAATTTATTTCTGCATAATGAATTACATGCAATTAGCATCTGAGGCTGATCTACATTTATTACCTTCCTGTTTCTATCAGGCAGAGATTTGGGTCCAGCTTTACCTGGTAACTGTTCTATTACCAGGAAGCTGTAGTTTCACTGTTGAATGTACTATTGTTTACTCTTGAGGTCAGTATCCTCTTGGAAATTTAGGTGGTGATAAGGAGAGCTGTATCTACAGCTGGGAGCAGCACTAAGTGTCACCAACAAGACTCTACCTTGAGGATAGCTTTTCCTAGTATTAGAGGAGGAGATTAGATTCATCCCATGGGATATTGTGCAGGAGTTTCCAACAATCTATCCAGGTTGTGCCATGCAGGTTGTATCCTCCCCAGCAGGCTCTCAAGCTGAGCACCAGATGTGGGAGGTCACCTCAGGGGCCTCTGTCAAAGTCCAAGAGTGGTGGGCGATTTTTAAATCATCAACTGCTCTGTTCTTCAGAGTTCTTTTTTGATTCTCATTGTTCAAGAGTGAAGTAATGGCTCATATATTATTTTCATATTAAACTTTCTTGTTTGAATACATGTGTGATTTTCATCTTCTGTTGAATTCTGACTTCTACACTGCTGACTTGTTTATAATGACTTCTCTTCTGTCACTACCAATTATTATGACATAATCTATGATAGGCACTTCTTGAAATGAAATATTTTAAGCAAGAGTACAATTTCTCTAAACGCCATAACATAAACTGTTGGGATTAGTGAAGAGGTAGTAATTAATTATGGAATCTTAAAACTAGGCATAGAGGTAAAAGCAACATTCACCATGTAGAAATATGATAGGAGGTAATAAAAAGACAACATGACAGGATGAACAAAGAGCATTACTAAATAAAGCAAAAGCCCAAGGAAAGTATGAGGCATCCTGAATGAATAAACCTATTTTTAAGACATAGTCTTAATATAAAGAAGCAAATAAGCACCAATATATTAAATCTTATAAGCGTAGAGCAAGCCAGTGAAAAAACCGTCTTCCATCCCAAAGGGTCTTGCTACAACCTATAGCATTGACTTATATAAATGTTCAAGTTGCTGAAAATGCAAAACAAAGGTAAGATGTTCAGATTGGCCTTCTTTAGAAAAACCAAACATGTACATACTACATGATCTAGCAGTTCATGAGCAGTGGTCCTCAACCTTTCTAACACTGTGCCCCTTCAATATAGTTCCTAATGTGTGGTGACCCCAACTATAAAATTATTTTTGCTGTTACTTCCTGTCATTTTGCTACTGTTATGAATTATAATATAAATATTTGTTTTTTAATGGTCTTTGGTGGTCGAGACCCGCTGATTGAGAAACACTGCCCTAGAGAATGTTGTACATGCTTACACCAGGTGACTTGTCAAGATTTGCTTTGTATTAATTTTAATTATGTATATGTACATCTGTATGGACTATATGCACATGCGTGTCTGTGCAGGACAAGGGATTTGTGGCTTAGAGTTATGGTTACAGGCAGGTATGTACCACCTGATATAGGTGTTATGAACTGAACTTCTCTGTAAGAGCAATTGAGCCCTTAAAAGATAAGCCATCTCTTTTTTACCTACCAGGAGAATCTTATAAAAACATTCATGGTAGTATATTCATAAAGACCAAACAAAACACTTCAATTGTATATTAATAGTTCATTGGATTATTGCCATCAATTAATGTAAAGAAATACTATACAGTGTTAGTATTTTATATTTTTTATAAAATACAGTGTGTATTTTATATTTAGTAAATATTCAAGGGACCTCCTCTATGCAACAAAAGAAGACAATTACAGTAATCCACTACCAAGCCAAATGCAGTCTCATGGATCTCAGTTCCAGTGGATATAGCTATAAAACAGTCCCATACCTAAGATACAGGGAACATTACTATAAAAGCCAGAAGATCAGTGAATTTACTCTGGGAATGTTTCCTACTAATGTCAGAAACGGCACATATAAAATCATACCAACATGACCATCTTAACCTTAAGAACTGAAAAAGAAGAACAATAGATATTCCAGAGTGGCCAGGAAAAGCTCATGAGGCTTCAACCTTACACAAAGAATTACAGGCAAGCAAGGAATGCTGAAAGCAGGGGAAAAGGTCTTCCCCAGGGAAGAGCACACCAGCTTGTTATCTGATTACAAATGGCCAGCCAGGTCACCAAGTCATCAAATATGCAAGTAGCATTCTATAGACAAATAAGGATATACTACACACACACACACACACACACACACACACACACACACACACACACATACACACACACACACACAGAGAGAGAGAGAGAGAGAGAGAGAGAGAGAGAGAGAGAGAGAGAGAGCAATTAATAAAAAAAAGAGGTTGAGAATTTGAAAAAGAGCAAAGAGGGGCATATAGAAGGGTTTTGTGGGAGAAAAGGAAGGGTATAATTATAATACCCAAAGTATTCCTGGTGCACCAAAGGACTTTGGGAGCACATTCCCAATGGAGGAATACTCCCTTAGCCTAGAGGCAGGAGGGAGGGCCTAGTCCCTACTCCAAAAGACTTGACAGATTATGTTGATCCCTCCTGGAAAGAACCAACCTCTCTGTGGAATGTGTGTGTGGGGGGGGCAGTGGTTGGGGGGCATGGGAGGGAAGGAGAGAGGGATGGAGGGAGGGAAGGAGGATGAGGGAACTGGCATTAATATGTAAAATAAGAAAATAAATAAATAAAGTGGTGAGGGAGAGAAAAAATGCAATACTGTCAAAATGATTATCAGGAACTATAAAGTTTAACATCTGAATGTATGTTCTATAGACCAGATACATTGCTATTATCATAATTTAAATTTGAAGTATATACATATACTCCACACGATACTTATTCAGCCTTTTATGCATTCAATGCTCCATAATAATTTTTGTTTGCACTGTTTTTGAGGAAGGCTCTTATGTAACTGTGGCTATCTTTGAATTCAGTGTGCTATAGATGATAGCCTTGAACAAACTCATCTTCCTGCCTCTACCTTTATAGTGTTGATGTAATGGCATGGACTGCCATACTCAGTTTTGTTCCTGTATAAAATATAATATTCTTTAGGAATAAGGGTGAAAAGTTGGAAGTAGTGTATAGTAATTATAACTGCCTAGCACTGAAACAGATGTATTTAATTAGTAACTACAAACCATTATTCTACATTAATTTGATACATGATTCTACTGACTCTAATCCTAGCTCCATATATTCCTGTACCTGTGTTTGTCCTAAGTGGGTATAGGTGTGAAATAGATACTATATTGGTGTCCTTCACTTATACAACAAAAGATAACTTTTATCTGAGTGCAAGGAAGTATTTTTGATTAGAGAATATGTCAATATGTCTTACATTCTGCAAGGAAGGGTAGCAAGATAGTAAGGCTGTTAGCAACATAACTTTAAAGCCAATCTTTTATGGGGGGGCTGTGCTACTTTGAGATGTTCTTAGAAGTATGTGATCATTTTCAGTCTTTGAAAATTTGGAGATAAATTAAATACTATGTTAGCTAGAAATGTTTTGCTGGCATTTGGAATAATTCTTGAAATATCAATCTTTGCATTGCTTTGTGTGCATTTAATGAATTGTTTTAAGACTAGTTTGAGGAGTGGGTAAATGTGTAAGCACTGTGTACCTTCATAAGTGTTTGGGAGATAAAGGAATCAAAAGTAAGAAGAACAAAAATACATTTTTTGAAGTGTTGTATAGATAACACTCATTTGGCAGTATTAATTGGCAAATACTTGGAGAAATGTGATATTAAATTACTAGATGACATTTGATTAAAATTTGTAAAATTTCATTTTGTTTGCATCAGTTGCATATTGATAAGAGAAAAAATATTAGGTTGTCTTTACTATTAAATGTTTTACCTATGTTAATTTTGATAATCACTTTTTGGTTTACTCAGTGTGTTTTACAATTTCCTATTTTGTAACTTTCAGCAGTAACATTTGTTTTTAAAAATAATCTTTATCTATGTGAAGAATTTAAAAATGTTGTACTATTGAAAAGATTGTTTAAAAGTGTTATTCACAGACAGTGTGGACTGGGGTGGGGGTGGGTATTGTATCTATTATTCTATTATTCATTTTTTAGGACCAGATTAAAGTCAACAACTATTTGCAAAGCTCTTCAGCTTTTCTTCAGTTGACTTTTGTTTTGTTTTGTTTTGTTTTTCCAGATAGGGTTTCTCTGTATTGCTTTGGAGTCTGTCCTGGAACTAGCTCTTTAGACCAGTCTGGCCTCAAACTCAGAAATCCACCTGCCTCTGCCTCCCAAGTGCTAGGACTAAAAGAGTACACCACCAACACCTGGCTTCTTCAGTTGATATAAAGGGTATGGTGCAGTAATCATTTTTAAAAGACATATCTAGACTTGCATAGACTTTTGCATTGTAAGGTGCTTGTTGCAGAACCATGAGAACCTGAGTTCAGATCCCTAGAACCTGTGGGCCACAGTAGTAGTGTACATATATATATATATATATATATGTATATATATATATATATATATCACATATATATGTGTGTGTGTGTATGTATGTATGTATGTATGTATGTATGTATGTATGTATGTATATATATATATATAATGCTAGTGCTCTGATGGTAAGATGTGAGGCTGAGATATGAGAAAACCTGGAGTTTGCAGTCAACCTTTCATGACTATTAAGCATAGTGGCTACAACAAAGAGAACTTGTCTTGAACAAAGTGGGAAATGAGCATGAGACATCCTATATTGTCCTCTGACTACACTATACAAGAACTGTGCAATGTATAAACCCACAATCACACACAAGAATGTGCACACAAATCATACACTTCTCCCATGCAACCTCTCTCTTACACACACACATACACACACACACACACACACACACACACAGAGAGAGAGAGAGAGAGAGAGAGAGAGAGAGAGAGAGAGAGAGAGAGAGAGAGGGAGAGGGAGAGGGAGAGGGAGAGGGAGAGGGAGAGGGAGAGGGAGACAGAGGGAGACAGAGGGAGACAGAGGGAGACAGAGGGAGACAGAGGGAGACAGAGGGAGAGAGAGGGAGAGATCTAGGCAGCATTTTTAGGTGAAATTGATAGGAAAACAGTGTGAAAGGCAGTTCTAGGGCTGTTATTAAGAAACTGAGTTCTGGATTTAAATGGCAGCTGTGGAAAGTGATACAGCTTTCAGCTTTTTAACTTTGTCCTATGTCCTTTTACACATTTCTGTGAGAACTGGTTTGATTGAGAGCTTTACAATCCTTTTAAGGGTCTCTGTGGCGTTTTTTACAATGAGCTGAATGCTTTGGGATAATCTCTCTGATTTATCTAAGCTTAGTAAAATGTTCAATAAAAGTGGGCCATTTGAATTCCATGAGAGAGCACAGGCAGCTGCTAGAGTTATGGAATGTTTTCTAATTTCTAAATATAAATTGACCACAAATTAAACACCCCAAAAGAAAGAATTCCTGTATTCATGCATTTTTCAGTGAAAGAGTGAAGTTTGAGATTGTGTGTGTTTGTGAACTACCACATCTCTTCCTCTTGCTTAGCTTTCTTTTTTCATGGACCTGCCAGACTGTAGCTAGGTGAACATTTCTTCATACTCACAATGTTGATTTGTGAGTAGAACAAAGCAATGTGCATGGATAAGAACTCACAATGCGCGTGTTCTCAACCAGGCTCTACATTTCCCTATGATATATTCTTTTTAGATGAAATTGTTCATTATGAAGGCCTGAAGGCTCTCAACATGAAGAACATCATTCTCCTTTCCTTAAAGAGGGACTTAATTACAAAAAGCAAAGACACAGAAATCAGAATGTTTTAAGTTCTTAATGGATGTTTTATATCCAGGACTCAAACAATGGATAAATATTTATTTATTTGTTTGTTTGTTACACAGGAAATTGTCAGATTGGTTTAAGGTAGGGAGTTTGTTTTGGTTCTATTGTTTGAAGGAATAATTCCTTCGGAGGGATAATATGTAAATAAGTACACATATGTGCTATAGTTCCTGCAATCTGACACATTGAATATGATTCCCAATTTCTCTTCTTTTTTCTAATCTCTCCTAAAGCACAGAAAACTAACAGCAGATTTTCTGTATTCCATCGCAGGTAGATTTCTGTGTGTAATCAGAAATTCTTCCCCAGGCTCCAGAAACCCACAGAGATAGCTGACCCGAACAAGGGTGGAGCTCATGAATCCCAGACTGATAGCTGGGAAAGCAGCATAGGACTGACCCAGAACGCTGTGAATGTGTGACTCAGAAGGCCTGGGCAGGATATGGGACCTCTGACAGTGGAACCAGGATGTATCCCTGGTGCATGAAAGGATTTGGGGAGCACATTCCCCATGGAGGGATACTTCCTTAGCTTAGAGATGTGAGGGAGGACGTAGGCCCTACCCCAAAGAACTTGACAGATTTTGTTGATACCCCATGGAAGGGCTCACCCTCCCTGAGGAGTGGGGAGATTCGGGGAGGGCATGAGAGGAAGGGAGGGAGAGGGAACTGGGATCGTTATGTAAAATAATAATAATAATAATAATAATAATAATAATAATAATAATAATAATAATAATAATAATAATGACTTCTTCTAGTTGACAAATTCATAGCTCATTTAGAATCCATAGCAGAGCAACATGAGATGCCAGTTATAAACACACACACGCACATACACACACACACACACACCATACAACAGTGGGAGTTACCCAGTAAATCAACTGGCAAATGAGAAGCTAGGCTTGTTTGAAATTCAGGTAGAAGTTGCATAATTGAGTCCAAAATTTCAAAGCATATGACCTTGTTTCTTTGTAACAAAGTCAAAGCTGGAACCCCTCCCTGGGAACTCCTACTCTTTGCTCATCTTGCTTTTGAGAGAGTCTCAGCCACATTAGAAAGGTTATCCACCTTAGTAAAAATCAGCTCATTATGTGTTAACCATGTTAAAAAAATATGCATTTGTAAAATCATCTAGACTAGTGTTTGCTCTAACAGTTGAGAATCATGTTTTAAGAGTTATGTATAAATTAACCATCACGCTCAACAAAATAAAATCACAGGTGCTTTTGATAGGTGTGGATTTTTTGTTTGTTCATTTGTTTGTTTGTATAGATCAGTGGTTCTCAACTTGTGGGTTGTGACCCCTTTGGAGAGGTTGAATGACCCTTTCACAAGGGTTGCCTAAGACAAACAGAAAACACAGCACAGATATCTACTAATCAATTCATAACAGTACCAAAATTACAGTTATGAAGTGACAATGAAAGTAGTTTTATAGTTGAAATGGGTTTACCACAATATGAGAAACTATTTAAAGTGTTGCAGCCTTAGGAAGGTTGAGAACCATTGGTGTAGATGGTAAGTGATGACACTGTTTCACTTTCTAAATGTTGGCCTGGATTTATCTGAGCTGACAAATCAGGTTCTGGCTTCTTCATTTTTTTTTCTGTTTTCTTAACAATTTTATGTACTCATTATTAATATTGTTGTCTTTGTGTATATGATGTTTATAGAGCTGGGGACCCCACATATCATGGTACATATATGAAAGTCAGAAGAAAACCTTGGAATCGGATCTCTACTTTTACTTTCCTATGGGTCCTGGTGACTAAACTATGGTCTTTGGGATTGTGGGACGTGTACTTTACCTGCTGATCCATATTGTCAGCTTCCAGTAATGTCCTTAATCGTTTAAATAAGTCTTGAAGGGACAGCACTTTATTCAACTTGGAAACTCTGACCAAAATCCTACACTTTTCAGCTTCAAAGACATGGAATTTCAGTTTGTTTTTCTCACTTAAGCTGACTTTGAAACGGCAAAGGTCCAGTGAGTTCAAGAAAATGACATTCATGATTTGTGAGATCAGATGATTGATTACTGCAGCTTTTCACTCCATGTCACCTTAATATCACCAGAAAAACAAGGCTCCTGTAGACTTCATGAATATTGTGACAGATACTTAGAAGATTGGAGAGAATGAAATTATGAATTGAGTTTGCTGTTTCTAACTATAATAGAGATTGTATGGGAGAATATCATATGGCTACAGTTTAAAGATTTTGGTTGTAAAAAGAGATAATACATAGTTTCTCAGGTTTGACTCAAGTAAACACATTACAAAATTGAGGCGGAGGAAGTGGTCCATTCAGTAAAATGCTCCACAGGCATGGGAGGGATCTGAGTTTGGATCACTGCCACTCACATAAAAACCTAGATGCAGGGCACACATCTCTTGTTCTCAGGCTGGAAGGTAGAGTCAAGTGGGTCTCTTGAGCTTACTGTATACCAATCTATCTGAATTCAACCTCTCCAGATTCAATGACAGATCCTAACTCAAAATATATGACAAAGATCATTAATGAAGACACATGATGTAGAATTTTGGTCTATAGTCTCATAAACACACATAACAATAACATGCATATGCACACACCCTACACTCATAAATACATCTACCATGTACAATCCCCCAAAAGAATTAATTTATGTCATCAAACTGCAATATGATTCCCAAATTGAAACTTATTTTTCAAAGTAAGTTGTATAATTTAAAGTATTATAGTGCTGGAAAGATTAGTTGCATAATATAGCCTTGTAAAAGTTCAAGTTAGGAACAGGAAGAATTGGACAATATCTTTTTAATATTACTTTAAATTACTTTTTAGACAAAGGAAAAAGTAATATAGTTACTAATGACTTTATTTACATGAGGAGCCTGACAAAGATTCTCTGTGCTAGCAAAAAATAGTAGATAGTGGTTCTAATTCTTTTATTGTCAATAGACATTTCTCATAAGATTATTGTTCTGGATGGATAATAACTAACAAAATTTTAGAGAAGAATGTAGAGTTAAAAATACAATGACAAGTACTCTAAACCCTGAGCTATGGAGCCAGCTAGTAATGAATCAGTATTTATCCCTAGTATACGAATGGACTTTGGAAGCCCCTTCCACACAGAAGGATACTCTCAGTCTAGACACATGGGTGGGGGGAGAGCCTAGGCTCTGCCCCAAATGATGACAGACTTTGAAGGCTCCCCATGGAAGGCCTCACCCTCCCTGGGGAGCAGAAAGGGGATGGCTGGGGTTTGATGGGGGTAATAGGGGAAAAAGGGAGAGTGAAGGAACTGGGATTGACATGTAAAACAACTTTGTTTCAAATTTAAATTTAAAAAGGAGAAAATATACAATGACAAAGACTGACAAGAATGTTATGTGACACTACATTTAATCTACTTCTCTTTTAAAGTGGTCTTCAGGATGTTTCTAAGTATATAACTTCTAGTACAATTAGCACCAAGGTAAGTTGTTCTGTGGAACATGTGATAATGGTGAAAGGTTGCCACTGAAGTAAGCAATTGATTTCATAGTTAAAAGCTAAATAAATTGCTGTGTTCCAATACGAGACAAAATTCATGGGGAAAATAATGGGCAGCAAAGAAAGAATAGGGACCAGAAAATGCTCGTCTATGAACGACTTTGCTGGTTTGAAAATTAATTGTGGTCTTCTATACCAAAATAAATGAGAAACTTTCCATTAAGTGCCTTCTTGATTTTCATAAGGGAAAATAAACTGAGCTGATCCAAAAGATCTCCGATTTTATTACCCATTCACTTGGCAGAGAGTAGTAAGTATAGATATTCAACATTTTTAATAAATGCAAAGCTCAGCCCATGGGAAAAAGATGTTTGAAAGATCACAAATACAAACCATAAGATTTCTTCTCAGCCATCCTCAAGAGGATCTATGACAGTTCACCAATGTAACTATGCCCTTGGGAAAAGATTCTAATTTGATTGCTTGTTCAGCTTTAAATATTGAGGACTGAGTCATTGCTAATTATTGTGATACTGTATTCTTCAACTCTTCTTCAATCAGTCATGGAGATCTAAGAAATTTAAGCTAATAGAGTTGAGGAGTGACTTAAAAGGAAACAGGAATTTTGACCTATCCCTCTCAATTCAAGCCATCTACTTGCTGAGGTAGAAGATGGATTCTGTGCTAGAGAATGGCATCATTTTACATCTAATGTTTTAATATTTATATGTGCTAAAGAAACAAATAGGCACCACTGTGGTACTATGGCGCTTGATATATATAGTTATTGATTTAGACAACTTCCTATTTCAGTAAGTTGAAAACACTAGATAAAATTTATTTCACCTGGCTGGGTAAATACTATACTTTCAAAGCCTAACTTGAGATATGTGTCATTTCTCTACCCTGAGGCCATAATTTCATTGAAAGAGAAGCTCATCATTTCAGCCTCTCCTGAAGTATCTCACCAGGCCTTTTCATTGATTACATATGTGAGTAGGATCTAGGAAAGAAGAAATAGCAGCCACTTAGATGCTTTGATAAGATGCACACATTCTGGAGGACAGGAGACTAACTAGAAATGCAGAGCCCTCAGTGGACCATTTTCCAAGAATACACTACTCTGGATAATACTGTGATGTTATTTCAAGTCAAAACATATTGTGTAAGCTGTATCTGTAATAGAGAAATAATTTGAATTTCAAATATACATACATATATAATATTTGAAATACATATATAATATCAACCTATTTAGTGGATAAATAGTCCATCAGATTTTAATTGGGCCACTGAAAAAAATTGATTATTTAGTGTATTTTTGCTGATGAAGAAGCCATTGCAACCCTGAGTTTTTATAGATCTGTAGAACTGGGGTTGTATAACTGAGTGATTGGGGTGCTTAAAGGAGCCTATGGCAAGAGCAAATAAAGAATTGTGTATTTGAAAAAAAGGAATTTTATTTAGTAAATATTGCATTATTTTGAAGCAACAGCTTTTACCTATTAGATATTCTAACTTCATTATTGGACACCAGAGAGTCATGCAACCTGGCCTCCTTTGTGGCCTGTTATTTAATCTACACATAGACATAATTTTTCACTGTCCTGAAAGTGGTTTACATGAGAAAAAGCTCAATGGAAAAATATGTGGAAGGCCAACAGGCAGATGATCAGTCTGTCCACAAGTTAACCCTGGCATACTTGAATCTTACCTGACAGATGACCCAGCAATAACCTAAAATAGAACCTTCAGGAAAACCATCCAGTTGTCCTCTAGTGACAGTACAAAAAGGAAATTTGCCATTGCACCCCCAAGAAGGCAAAACTCTGAGGTGGAAAGCTGAGTTTTTAACTTTGATTGGAAGAAGTGATGAGTGGGGTGTGTCTTCATTTAAATTTATAAGCCTAAGCAAGTTTTAGGCCAGATGATCAGAGATTTGGAAGGATAACTCTGGAAGATTAATGACAAGATTTGAGAGAAAATTATGTTAATGGGCCTCACATTTGAAATATTGGTGTCCCATGTGAATGATTAGCAGATGGTTCCATCTGCAAAGCAACCTCTCCCTGTAATCCTTTGAAAGATTCCCTTTTTGTGGCAGGCAATCTTTCTCAGCATTTCTCTGAGCTCTTATTTTAGCTGATTGTATGCAAAGCCCCGTAATGAACGAGGTAAAGTTTCAAGGAAGACTTATAAGCATGGGACTCTCCTCCTCAAGAATATTCTTAATAGTAGCTTTGAAATTTCTCAATCTGCCCGGAGCAGGTACTTCCATACAACTCCCAGTTAGATCCCAAGCAGGATGGCCAATCGGGAACTTGGGAAAACAAAAGTTATTTAGGGATCTTTCATTTCAAAAAAACAATGACCTAATCCCCAATGAAATTGATTTTTATTCTAGATATGGATTTTAATTTTCCCTATATTGCCAGGGATATTATTCATAAATAGATATTTTCTTATTATCTATGATGAAAAGCAAAACAAACAAGCAAAACAACAATAAAAATCCCAATAGTTTCCTAGTGAAGAATTTTACTTACAAAATAAGTAAGAAAATATTTTATTGTTCATGAGATCTATTTTATAAATATTAAAAAAAAGTTGTATCACCAAGTAGACACCTGTACTGTAAAAATACAATTTGTTTAAGATTAAATGGCAAGTCAGATTGGATACACATTAGAAGTTTTGGTTCTCTCTTAAAAATTTAAGAATAAGCTCCTAACAAGCATAATATTTACATTATCATTTTCCCAGAGCCGGAGGTCATGAATCTAGGAATATAGGGGTGTTAGCGTTCAGAGGTTTGTCTGTAGGTGGAGAAATGACCACTTGCTTTTTGATGTTTTTATTTCTGTGACTTTACTCAATATGCAGTATAAGGATTTAGAAGACTAGGGAGATGGCTCAATAAATATATAAATACAACCAACGGAGTCTGTTTTATGTTGGTGGTGTTTATAACTTTCAGAGGCCCTGTCTTGGTTAACCAGTAAGCTAATTCTCCTCCTAGCAGCAACTAGTTGTTATCATTCTTTGTCTAAGAGTGGGATACTTGAAATATTCCCTTTCCATTTGAGCATGACAATTATTATTGGCATTGTTCTGATTTTGTTTGTGTAGCCATTACTAGAGAGACTGTTTTATATCAGGCTTTCTGGTATTTTTCCTCTTAGAGTCTTTCTGTCCCCTCTTCAACAATACTCCCTGAGCAGTAAATGTAGGAGCTGTGATGTAGATGTCTACCTTGGGGTTATGCTTCCATAGTCTGTTGGCTTCTATATTGGGTCCAGTTGTATTTTTGGTGATTGTTTTCACTTTTCATAAAATTAAAATATATTTTTTGCCATTTCCTCAAAAACTAAAGAGCAGTTGCCCGGGAGCAAATACATATGGGGTAGTTCTAGTAGAAGATATGAGATGAGATGTAACTGTCAGCCACAGTCTTGTGGACAAAATCATTGTTGCTCCTTTACCAATTATGCAGATAGCTATGTGTAGCCATATTTTAAAATCCCCTTTATTATTTAATAACTTAAGTGAATAATGGAAAATTAAATGCAATTTAATGTACAGGATTAATTATATCAATCCAAAATTGAAACTATACTGTGAATAGACAAAAAATCCCAAAACAAAACAGGAAACAGAAAACAAACAAATAAAAAAAAATGCCCAAAAACCAAGAAAAATCAGGTAGTTTACGGTATCAGATTACAAACGTAAATACTCTCTTTGGATAAGTAAGCACATTTTATTTGTATTTTGAATAGTTGAAATGCAGTTGTCAGGCCACATGGTAATAGTAGAACAGTTTTGTTTTAGATTCTGGAAAGGTGCGACATTTGAGCATACAGTAGCAAAAGTTTGTCAGGGCATTTTCTATTAGAACAGTTCCAGGAAATCATCTGTGGGTATACTTTCTTCTTGATATGTGTCATCTACTTCCCTGGTCTTTTTAGAAATATGCAAGCTATCTTATTCTCTGTAGGATACTGCACTCTATAAATTCTTAGGACTCAAATGAAAAAGGATGATTGAACATTCATTCACTGATACACAGGGCAAATATTTGTTACATACAATGAGTTTTTGAGTGAAAGATTTTCTTTTCCTGGTTATTTAAATATGGGGGCCCAGAAGGCAGAGTATTATACATTATATTTCAGGAAATTCTGTTTTTTAAGCTATTATTTCCTCATTTTCCACTCCTTGATCACCTTGTCCCCATCTAAGTATACCAGAAAAGTCAGGAATATTTCACTGATTAGAAGAGGTTCCCAGGGTCTTGGCCTATTGAGTTGAGACAGAGCTAGTAGTCTTATATTTATGGTTGTGAGCCTAGCCTTTAACATCTGAGCTATCTTTCCAGCCCTAGAGTTAGTAATCTGAAAAATGGAGAGAGCTTCTCATCTTTTTATACTGTGGCCAGTAAAAATACAACAGGATATGATCTATAAAGTTTTGTGTTCCTGCCCATTGGTGAAACTGAGATGTCTGACCCTCTATGATTTGCAATTGAGTAGATGAACATATGATGAGGCACTGTAGATATTTACTGAAACTGGGAATTATGTGGAATAGAAAGGTAGAAAAGAAGGGGAAGAGAGTCCTTCTCCACTTTGGCACCATCAGTTGGTATGATAGGTGTTGTAATTAAAAAAAAAAAAAGGCAGCTCACATGAGAGAAAGATGACATGAGACAGAGCTTGGATGGAGAGTTATTTTTGTGTGTGGGGAGTGGTGAATGGGAAAGGGGTAACAGGAGAGAGGAGACCGGCCTCTGGGAACAGGAGAGGCAGAAGAGAAGAGAGAGGCAGGGAGCCTGGTGGGGGGAGCAAAGAGGGGAAGGGAGAAGAAGGGAGGAGAGAGACAGGCACAAGGAGAGAGACAGACACAAAGAGATAGATAGGTAGATAGATAGATAGATAGATAGATAGATAGATAGATAGATAGATAGAGACATGGGGGGGGAGGTAAGACGTGGGCAGGGATCTTTTAAAAGGGAACATAGTAAATGTGCACAGGTGGTACTCTTAGTGGCTGCAGCTGAGGGTGTATCCTGTCAGAACCCAAGAGCAGGACAGTATATATGCCTGCACACTCACAAGAGGGACTCGTAGACTTTTTTCTTGGAAAGTCTCTGACCTGGTTCTCAGTACAAGGTCACAGGAAAGTACGTGAGAAATCAAATGAGCAGGGGCAGTCTCACATTCCCAGTTCTCCTAGAGAAGCAGAAGGGCATCAAGTCTGCCAGCACAGAAGCATAAAGAACCAGTGTGATTGCATTCCTGTTTTAAATAAAGAGAGAGGTGTGACCTTTCTTTTCATCTATCTAACTGGATTTAGGTCTTAAAAGAGAACTCAGGTAAGGAAAGGCCACTGTGAAAGAGTCAATGCTGTATGTTCCAATCAAATTTCCTGGGGTGGAAATGTGGCTAGCCTTGAAGATAATGGTGAAGTTGGCTACTAAGCAGTATGCTGAATGTTATAATTGCATTGGAGTTGATAAAAACTTTAAAACTGACTAGAAAAACATAAGACTTTATCTACCATGTTATTAAGAGACTGGAAAGGAAGATGTGGCACAGAATGTTTGATATCTAATAAACAAAGTGTTGTGTGTTTATAAGGCCTAATTCCATGCTCTTAAACATTCTAGTTATATTTAACTAATGGTGCTAAAAAAAAGTACAGTAGTAGAATAACAGGAAATTTGAGATGGGATGAATTTGATATTGTTGAATGAATTCAACAAGATTTCCAGTCCTGTATGGACAAGATAACTTCATGCTGAAAAATAAGCAGGAACTTGGCCAGTGAAAGACAAGAATGTGGATGAAGACAGCAGTCAGCACATAAAATTCATTAAGGTTGAGATAAATTCCTTATGTTTAAAACAGTGAATGCAAGAAGAGAAATGATTATGAGGAAAGAGTAGACAGGGTGAAGAAAATGTACTTGAGTCTTTTGGTCTGGAAAATACAATGATCAACAGGATATTCTTTAGAGGTAACAGGGTACAGCTAATCTCAAAATGGAATAGACCAGAATAGAGAAAATCACTTAGGAACAGTGATGGGCTGTGGGAGGATAAACTGTGGCGGATTGGAAATGGTGGAAAAAGAGCAGTCTCAGAAGACTTCAATATTAGAGGTCTTAGATTTGGACACAAGCTGGCTGCATACATAGAAGAAAACTAAAAACTGAAGATGTCAATAATGAGCTTTAAAACATTTAATGCTAGTATATTAGGATAATAGGATGTAGGTGAATACACTGGTTGCAGTCTCTCTCTATTACCCTTCCTGATTATTTTCTTCATTTTCCTCTTCCCTTTCTCTTAGCCAATTCCAATCATTTTCATATTTTTTGTTTTCCTATTTGCATTTAATTTTACAACACAGCTCTAAGTCAGAATCTAAATCTGTGAATAGTTGAAGTTATTTTGTCTGTGTTTTTCTAACATGTGTCAGGATAGGAAATCATGCTGTCTTTGCTTCTGCTCCTAGTTGTGAAACACTTTTGAGTAGTCATGGGGAGATAAGAACTTGTCCATTATTGTGACCTTATTTTGCATTAATAGTTAATATGAGTCGGTGTTTCTCCATACCTGTTGATAGAGCTGAGATTAAACTATATATATATATATATATATATATATATATACACACACACACACATATATATATATATATATATATATATATATATATATATATGTAGCAGTAGTCAATAATCAAACCATAAACCCTGATAGTACAGGACTTTGGACTACATTTGCCATGCCTCATTGAAAATTATTTATAACATATATTTATAACTATTCATGAATAGTTCTAGATATATTAAAAAATTGTAATGATAAGCACACTAGACAACAAATAAAGCAAATGCAGAAAGTCCCTAATTTAAAAAACATTGGTTAAAAGAACAAACAAACAAAAGCATGATACTTTATATTCTTTAACTTACTGACCATAAATATCGAAACCAAAACTTCCACAGGTCAAAACAAAAAATAAAAAGCCAGATATGCTGGATTGTGCCTGTAGTCCTAGGATTATGAGAAGCCAAATTAGGAGGACTGTGAGTTCCCATCCAGTTTGAGCTCATCTCAAGAAAACATGAACTAAAACCTACCAACTAATCAAATAAACAGATATTTAAAACCTCCCACTACTGCAAATAAAACGACAAAGCAAACCATAATAAGGCTTCTTTTCCAGTCCACTCATGGGTTCATTAAGGATGTGGTTTAATCTTTTCATATACAAGTCAAAAAAGATACAATTTAACTTGATGTGGCCCAATGGCATGCAAGCAAGAGGTCTGCCAATAATGTAACATATTTGACAAATACCTAATATTTAACACAGAAGAAAAAAGCATTACTATGTTTATTTTTCATCACATTAAGGTCAGTAGAAATATTTCTATGTAATGTAATAGATCATTGTAGAATGCCACCTTGAGAAGGTCAATTTAAATAGGAAAGAAAAATCTGTAGTCTAGATCAGAACCCCATTCAAGTTTCCAAACACAAAACTATAGGTTATTCTCTGAAGCAGGGGTCTGTAACAATTTCTTTCCTTGGGAAACTTAGGATGTGACAATGCTGGCACATTGTCTTTTTGGAGAGGGCCTAAGTGTATGTGGGGGAGGATGACTCATTTTGTTTACATACAGATAATATTTTCTTACAAAGAGAAAGTTTCAATTAAAGAGACACAAATGTGTTTTCAGTGTTATTATAGGCATTCCAAACATAAGACCCTTAGTTAGCCTAACCTCATAGCCCATAACCACAACCAGGCATAGAGTCACTTAGAGAACTATTGGAAGATTTCCAGATGACTCTTTAGCTAATTGGCTCTCCTGTGGGGATGTGGGACATGAAGTAGAGAAAGGAAGGTTGGCTTCATGATATTCCTGAAAACTCCTTAGAAATAGGAAATTCACTTATTTGTCCCTTGGGTGTTATTAATCTTTCCACAGTGACCTAGATACTTCTAATGTCCAAATGCTGCCATGATATAAACTTAGCAGCAACAGGAACAGATGTTTTACTTATATGTAATGGAATGCAATATTCAAAGAAGAAAGCTGAAAGCAGAAGGTTTTACACTATTCAATATTATTAAGACAAAAACAATAGGAAACATTATGCAACATAAGTAACACGTGTTCTGTGGTGTTCAAGAGAAACAACTCAGTGCTAACATACTACATTAAAAATTCTGTGGTGTCAATAAAAAGTTATAAAGCAACTTTTTATTAATTTTGTTAAAGATGTGTAAAGAATTACTGGTTTTGAGACTAGATAAAGAAAATGCAACTCACATGCAATTTTTGAAATAAATATGGTTTTTTGGAAAAGGCTTTTTATCTTCCTATATTTGGGTTACAGTAGGGTCAGAAGACAGCAACTCTTTGCTGTAGTCTACCCTTGACTTAGTTTTATGTATTATTTTATTTTTTTTTATTTTTTAGCAAGAACATGTAAGAGCTCTCTAGTTTTTGTTCTTGAAGAAGTGAGGGATTTCTCTTAAATGGTTCCACTTTGGTTACATTCACAAAGCACATATCCATGTGGACAAATATTCATAAATCTCAAATTATTTTAAAACATTAGTAATACTTTAAAATACCTACTGATGATCTAATACAATACAACAGCTGCTAGGGAAATGAAAATATGGAGAATGAATAATTACTTTTCTCTTTCATGGATACATGAGTCATACAAGGTACAACAGTTTTCATCAAATTCTAATCTCATAGCTCCAACTGTGTACAATTATACAACAGGTATTTTCACTTGACTAACATATATTAATTTGTATTTCAATATCTCAAATTCAACTACTGACTTTCTCCCAAGAATAACCCCTCCTGCTAATGTCTCATAATTAAAAAAACTAATAACAACAAAGCTTTTGACACCTATACTTTAAAACATTACAATCACTTGACCCCATTTTTTTCTTCTGTGTCTCTTTGGATAGTTTCTTTTTTAATATATCTTTAAAGTTCATTCATGGAAAAGTTTTGACTTCTTGTTTGCATGTCATTGTTAGCTTTGGAAGAGAAATAAATTTATAGAAAAACTTTAGTTATAATGTCTTCTTGTTTACTTCCTGGCATATGCATCAATGAATGTATGCATGTATATATGTATATATATAGTTACATTTATTTATTTGTATGCATGTGAGGGTGTAGTGTATGATCCAATGCACTCATGGAAGTGAAAGAACAATTTGGAGGAGTTGATTATGCAAGCAATTAAATTCAGAATTTCAGGCTTGGCAGTAAGCACTTTTACCAGCCTAGTCATCTCAGTGGCCTAGATGTGTGACTTTTTAAAATGCTAATTTTGTTTATTCTTTGAATATTTATACATGTGTACCATGTATTTGGATCATTTCTATTATTCAGCTACCTACCGCTAGCTCTAGCCAGGATCCTGGAACCCATTTACTTATCAATTTCATGTTCTTTTATTATTATTAGTAGTAAAACCCTGAATCTGATAAATGCTGACCATATGCCCGTGGGTTTGAGGACCATCCACTGAGGCACAGGCATTTACCTAGAGCTACTAATGTGTGTTTGAAAGAAATCTGTATAACACCTCTGCAAGCCCAGGTATCCTTAGATGAGTATTGTATTAAGACAATTAAAACATGCAAATAACTGAGCAAGGACATCATTAAAGGCAAATACCCCAGGCACATTAGTTTTCATTGTCACTCCCTCTTCCTAGCCTTAACTCAGGTCCTCACTACTGCAGGGACTGTGCCAGACTCTGTGAGCCTATTTCTTAAGTACTTTATTTACACCACAATTTGAGCTCAGCCCTTTACCTTTCTTTCCACAGTGTATTTTTATTTATTCCAACACTGTCATATTACTGCTCAAAACAGCATCACTACCATTATCATTAGACAAATGAATCTTTCAAATCTGGCCCATATTATCTATTGAGTTCTCTATTGTCTCCTGACTTCACTTAAGTCAACTTCTTTGACTGTGCTTTCATGGAGATAACATAAATGTGTGTATGATTTTCTGAGCCTTAGTTTTCTTCTGTAATTTCACTATTAAAACTTTGATGGAGATAAATCATAAGAGATGAGCATTTATGTATGTGTGTATGTATTCACATTTGCATCCATGAATGCTAATAAAATTTAGTAATCTTTACAGAAGAGAATTTTCTATATTGCTCTATTTCCCTATCTCCCTATCTATCTACCTGTCTCCCATCCCCTCTTCTTTCCAAATGATACTTGTGGAAGAACTTGTCATTTCTCCAATGTAAGTTCTTTTTAGCTTTGTTGAAAACCACTTGGTCATAAGTGCATGATTTGAAATCCAGTTGCTATCTTCTTTCATCTACCTCTGTCAATTATTATAATTGTTGCTGTTCTACGCTGGCTAGTACATGTTGATAGTGTGTTCTAAAGCCCAGTATTGCAATGTCTCCAAGGACTTTTGTTTCTGTTGTATAGGCTTGCTTTGGGAAGTTTTATACTTCAACACATTCATAGAAAAAATTAAAAATAAATGAAATGCCTAAATATATGAAACCACTAGAAGAAAATACAAGAGAAACATTTCAAGATCTTGATATGGGTAGAAATTTTTGAGGAAGGATTTCAGATCAAAAACAAAAAAAAAAATAAAACATAGGAGACTAATGAGTTTGAAGAAAGCTAACAAATATCTACATAGCAAAAGAGGTAACCACCATGGAGGCCCACTATTAACCCTGGTTTTCTATTTTCTTTCATGTTTTTCATAGTTTAGCTCCTTTACTTATTGACTTTTGTACTTTTGAGTTCATTTTTTTTATACTTTTATAGGCTAAGAATTAACAACATTGTGCTTTATTTTCTTCTTTTTAATTCTTTCCTGATTTAAAATTTTGTGACTTTTTTTCTTTTTTGTACATGGGCAGTGGATCAGCACCATTCTAGGAAGAATAATGTAATCTGAATGCCTTTGGAAGTTTGTTATAAATCAGTGGAGCACATTTTTCACATCTCTACCCTTCCCCATTCAGTTACGTATTTATTCATTCTACGGTGCTGTACTGTGCTGAGTATTATATCTTCCTAGTTACTGGAAAACCCAACTTGATTGGCTTTCTTTAAACATTTTGGCTATTTTAATTATTTTACCAAGAAAAGTTTTTACTGTAGCATCCCCATATATGTATGTACTTTATTTACTTCTATTATGGCTTTAACCAAATACCTATTTAAAGCAACTTAAGGAGATAAAGGCCTGAGTGGGCTTTCTTTTAGATGGGAAGATGATGGGATGAATTGATGCATCTACTTACACTGTGCCCACATTCTTGAAGCAGAGCATGAATAGGGAACCCCACCAGGCTGAACTGTGGGCCCTCTCCTCATGGCTCACTTCCTCCATTGAGCCACCACAGCTATCAGCTTCTACTGTTACCCCAAGCAGCACTGCTATCTGGGGATCAAGTGTTCAAACACATGAACCTGTTGCAGATATTTCATGTTCAATTCAAAATGACATATCATGACAGGCTTTAATCATTTTCATCATGCATCTTAATCCTGCTTGTTTCCCTCCTGAGTAAATTATACTTTGCAGTTGATGAATTTGCTTTACATTGCTTTAATAAATCTTATGTAGTAGTGATATATATTTATCTTTATATACTACTAGATTTAATCATCTAGTAACAAGGGGGGCTAGTTTCGCTATAAGGATATAATTTCAATTTTTCTTGTTTTGCCATAAGAGTAACAGTGTTTGTCTTATTAAATGAGTTAGGGAATTTCCAGTTTGATTTTCTGTTGTGGAAATGGTAGTGGTTTATTTTTCAGCATCTACTTATCCTACATGTATCTTCAGAAAACATACGCTGTGATTGGCATTCAAAAAAAAGCAAGAATGGAACCCCTTTGTTTTTTAGTAGATTTATAGCATTTACAGTTAATGTAACTTCTTTTAATATTTTTTATACATACTTTCTTTTACTGGTAAAGCATGCTCCTGCACGACCAGAGACAAGACTTCATCACCCTTCTTGTCATTCTTAGCAGTGCATTTCAACATTTTATCCTGATCTGCATAACAATAATCTATAAATACGTATAGATAATAAATAACTTTACTTTTGTTTAAGATGCACCAATGAGTTCTCCCTATATAAAATACTTTTCAACATTTAAACACAACTGAGTTAAGTTGTGAGCCATTTTCTCATGCATTTGAACCAGTTGTGTGGTTGCTTTGAAATATGTTGCTAAGAATGAATCTGCAATATTCAGAAAGGAATTGGTTCATTCTACCAGCACTATGTCATCTAAACTTGACTCTGGTTTTACTTTCACAACCATGTTAAATTTTATTGGAATGACCACTTAAGCTTCTGAGAACAGTGTTCTGTCTCCCATAAAACACCTGAACAAAGAGTAACCATCTCACAAAAAAAATAAATTGCCACTGTGGTTTGCATATCTTCCTTCTTCCTTTTTAACAGTTGGCCTCTGAAGAAAATTCATCTTGTTTAGTTCAAATTGACAGCGTTTATTTCTTTCTCTTGCTTTTCCTTAATCCAACTGAATTACCTTTTCTTTTTCTTTCTTTTTTTTCCTCTTCTGCTGAATCACTCTTAACACCCAGGCACCAGGGAGTATTAGCTGTTTGGCAATGCCATGCATTCTTCTCCCTCCATGAAACAATGAAGGTGTGGTTGTTTTCCAAGGGGTTTCATATGAAGCCAGGTCTCGGCAGATAATCCTAGGTATATAACAACATAGGAAGTGATCTTCATTTCCAATTTAGTCTGGGGAGGAGTAACCTGCCTTGTGCTTTGATCCTTGTACTTGTTCATACTGGTTCTCCAAAAGACACAAATTCCTGTCTGCCTGGATCTCAAGGCTTCTAGGGATGTTATTCTCAGACACAAAACAGGTTTCCATCACTTGCTATAAAATCTACAAAGCTCTACGATCAGTAGTTTTTTTCCAATGGTGTTGCCTACTACTTGTGTAGGAATTATGGATTTTAAAATGATTTGAAATGAAAAGAAATTTTCATATGATGAATTTCTCTCTTTCTCCCAACTTCTCCCCCCACCCACTGCACCTGCTTATATTACCAAACTAGGAAATAATATAATGTTGTTGTTTATGCCCCTCAGTATGTGATCTCTGATTATGAAACTCTTAACTCTTGCCTGTGTAATACATGCAGCACAATCTAGGTGGAGTGCTCGTGTGAGTTGAAGTAGAACATATATAGGGAACAAGCATGAACCTTTGACAAACTCTTTTTTGTCATTCAGTAGTCTTCTGTCTCTCTTTTTCAAGACATCTATGCCTTGATGCCTGTATTTATGAAATACTAATAATCTGACTTGCTAGCTGACATATATGGCCTAATCATTGGTTTCAGAACATTTTTCATACCAGCATACCTAAAAGGACTAGTGATTGGTAAATGTTAGGATAATAATGATGGTATTGTGATCATAATTTATGCTTTCAAATTCACTTGTCCAAGAGAGCTTTATCTACATTTAGGAAGCCCTGTCATTTGGTTCCTGAGAACAGGGACATCTCCTCTCTGCAATCCCTATTTACTTCCTACAGTGGCACTGCACTTTATCACTCAAATGTAAGCCTCTTGAAATCAGCCACCTGCTCCTATGACTTGCACACCCAGTTTGCAAAGAACATTCTGTCTCAGCAACGTTTTGTTTTGTCTTAAGTCAGTTTTTAGAGGATGTATTTGTAGTACTGCAAGAAATCTGTAGAGATGTTTAGCAAGGACAGAATAGAACATACTATTCATTCTGTCAGTGTTCTGAAACATGTCACATCAACAAACAATGACTAATAAACACCAAAAGAACAAAACTTACATTTTTAAGTAAAAATTTGTTTTCTTTACAAGTATACAAAATTATGGGAGAAAATTATACTCATTACTTTTTATATCTTTATCTATATCTATATCTATAGAATCTTTACCTATAAAATACAATGATGATTTAAAATTTACCATGATATTTTTGTTTACAACTATTTGACTTGGACATATTGGGAAAATGTTGGAGCCAAAATTGTCAGCAATCATGTTTGTTGACTTCAATTCCTTTGTTTTTGTTTATGTTTTAAGTTGATACAAAATACTGATCATATTTTCTCAAGATCTGCTGCTTGATTGGCTCCAGTCACTTGGAGTATTTATTAGCTATTGATTCATCATGATCTGATAACCAATTCTGATTCAACTCTTTGCTCCAGATGTACTATTCATTCTTCTCTTCTGTGAAAGCCTATCTAAAAATCAGGTCTGAAATCTTTATTAGTAAGAGACCAGTCTCTGCTTTGATCATTAGCATTAAAAAATCAATAGGACATGGCCTCAGGACATCAACATTACTATTTCATTAACATAGTTTCAACATTAGACAGTCCTTTTATTATTGCTTAACTAATATGTTTATTGTAAAAACTGACTAGATAATAGAGGCCAAGACAATTTATATAGTCTAATTATTTTCCATAGAATTACAACATCATAAAGGGAATATAAACATTTGTAAAAGCAACTAGCTTGTGTAGGGTTTAAGAAGAAGAGATATTAAGTCTAATTTGTCCACCAGATTTTTCTTTAATAAGTAATCAACATTCTTCATTCAAACTTAATAGTAAGCCTTATATTTTAAATATAATTTAATGTGAGACACATATGTACAAGCATACACCCACATCCTTGTACACATACACATGTTGGAATTAGTGTGCCTTTTGACTATAAATTCACCATCAGGAATATATTTTAAAGAAATCACAGACAATGTGGTGCTATGTCTCATGAGGACTACATAGTAATTTGAATAGAGAATAATTGAAACTTATTTGGCAATTGACTGAAGAGTAAATAAGCTCTATGATTCACAACTTTAATGTTCTGTGAATATAAAACATAGAGAGGAATATTACATCTATAGAAAATTGTATTTAATGCTGCTAATGAAATATTTTGAAAAATACATATGATGGCTGAGTGAGGCTGTTTTAACATGTATTCTGAAAAAACAGAAAATATGGGGATAGATACATAATTTAGAATATGTTTTCTTTACAATTTTAGTGCTCTTTAAAATAAGATTTCATGACAAAAGTTAATTTTGGAAAAGTGAATTAAATGTGTCTTAGAAACCATTAGAGTTAAGATAGCTTATTGTGGCTTATTTATGAATTTTGAGGAAAAACATTTTAGAATAATTTTATATTACATGTTCTCACATATAAACATGAAAATATTTATAATTATATGTATGTTTGTATGTCTATTTGGTTTTTAATAGGGATATTCATGAATTTGATATTATTGTAAAACTTTACTTGTTCATATAAATGAGTTTAGTTGATGTTACCTTAGGTAGAAATACTTCTTTGCTCAGATTCCATAGGTTACCTGGAGCCAGGTGTAGAATACTTTCTTTTGATTGATTTAACAGGCATGTTTTAGAGATCCCAAAGACAATACATATGATGGGAGATGTTATTCTGTAAATATGTTTCTCACACTGGTTAATTAATAAAGCACTGTGGTCAATGAGAAAGCAAGATAGGTGGGGCTAGGAGACAAGGAGGAGAGAGGAAGTAGTAGGGAGGAGTTAAGATGTAGACTGGGGAGGAAGGAAGATGCTGGCCGTGGCTCCCAGATAAGATGACCACGTGGAAATACTTAGATAAGTAGAAATTGGTTAATAATTAAGGCAGAGCTAACCCATAAACAATATTGGTAATTGGCCAACAGGATTGTATCAAATACAGAGTGTCTGAGTGTTAATTGGGGCTGGTGCAGCTGTGGGCCCAGACTGGCAGCAGGCAGGCTGGTGGTCTGGCAGAAAACAGACATGCTACAGATGGTGCCCAACGTAGGGCACAAACCCATGACCCTGAGATTAAGAGTCTCATGCTCTACTGACTGAGCTAGCTGGGCCTTGCTTTTAAAGAGCTCTGTTAACAATTCCTTGGTGTGTATGAGAGCTGCAATGAAAGTTTACACTGTGTTTAAAAAAAAAAAAGCTGGCTTGGGAGAGAAAAATAAACAGGATACAATGGTTTTAAAAAAGAAAAAAGGAAGTAAAATGGATAAGTGTGGTGGCACATACCATTAATCCCAGCACTTGGGAGGCAGAGGCATACAGATCTCTGTGATTTCAAAGTAAACCTGGTATACAGAGGGAATTCCAGGACAGATAAAAATTACACAGAGAAGCCCTGTCTCAAAATATGTAAAAATAAAAGTAGAAGAAATAGAGTAATAAACAGCCACGTAAAGATGGAAAGCACAGAGAAATTTTGGATGCTCCATGTAATTCTGCTGTTTTTAAATTATTTGATTGCTGAGAAAATAACAATTATTGATAAAAAAATTATGCTGGATTAATTCAATTTATATATTTTAAAAATGCTTTGACTCCAAAATTTAAGCCTAAGGACAAGTTACTGGGGAAAAGGATTTCTATTTTTGTTTCTACAGAAAATGAAAAGCTGTGGATTCTTTCCAGACTAATGTGGTTTGATCAAGCAAGACCCCCTGAAGCAAAGTCAATGGGTCATTGCAACCTTACAGACCACTACAGCCAAGATTTCTGCGTCTTCTTAGGATCCCCATAACAGCACCCCTTATCAGCAGGAAGTAGTTTGGAAAGAATGACGCCCAAATTCCCGAATATTGTTTATAAATGTTTGTTTTCATTTAAATGGTCTTGGTTATAAATGGCTATAACCACAAGCAATCTTTTTAAAGGTAAAAAGGGAATGGTGGTATAGATATGAATATTTTGCTTTGGAATGGATTTTCTTTTATTAATACAATTTAAGGTCAATTTTATGATATGTACATTTATCCTCTTGTTTAGGTATTGTGTTTATATAGCACATTTAGAAATGTAATGTATAATTTAGTACAGATTATAGAGTTACCTATGATAGTCAAAGCTTGGAGTTAAGTTAGTTAGGATTTCTAGATATGCAGCAAAGACCTACAGAATATACATTTAAAATTGTTTAGGGTTTTTCTTGACAATGAGGCACAAATGCTCCTGGTAACACCATCTGCTTCAGAAAGGAAGATAGACATTGAAGAAATGTATTATGGAGTTTGCTTCTAATATGGCAAGACTAGCCATTTGGACAAGATACTGCTCTTGTCTAGACTGACTATATGCTGAATAAACTGGACGTGCAGGACCCACATAAAAGTGACTGCTGATGCAAGATGGACATTGCTACAGGATTCCTGCTTCATGGAAGAGGCTGCCTGCCAGACAGTCTACAGGACACAAAGAAAAATGACTGACAAACTGCCAATACAGTTGGACAGTTTAAAGTTTCCTGCTTTGTTGAGGAGTCTGGAGACACACTATGGCCTATGGGCTGAAGGTGGAACATTACAGAAGAACTCCGGGTGACTGACCAGGCAATGAGTTGTCTCTGTCATTTCTAGAGTTTATATAATATAATTCTATGGTCTTTGAAGGAGTTGAAGACAGATAGTTTTGGTTATAGTTTTCCTTATTTAGGATTAAAGATAAGTTACATTTAGGACTTTAGACTCACAAAGATAGGATAGATGATATTTTCTTTAAGTCTTACAAAAAGTTAATGGACTAAATATTGTTAACTGTGATTCTTATTTGATAAACTGTTGTATGTTTTATTTTTCTATGTTAAGGTTATACCCCTTCTTTTATTTTAGACAGAAAAGAGGAGATGATGGGAAATGTTATTCTGTAAATATGTTTCTCATACTAGTTAATTAATAAAGCACCGTTGGGCCAATAAGAAAGCAAGATAGGCGGGGCTAGGAGACAAGGAGGAAAGAGGAAGTGGTAAGGAGGAGTCAAGTTGTAGACTGGGGAGGAAGGAAGACGCTGGCCACAGCTCCCCAATATGATGACCACGTGGAAATACTTAGATAAGTAGAAATGGGTTAATAATTAAGACAGACCTAGCCCATTTACAATGATAGCCATTGGCCAACAGGATTGTATCAAATACAGATTCTCTGAGTTTTATTTGGGGCCAGCACGCCAGATTAGTGTCAGGTAGGCTGGTAGAAAACATACAAGCTACATACATACTGTTCTCAAAGCTCTTTGTTGTCAGACATAACTTCATAACTTGATGATAAGATTCTGAAGACACTATCACCTTGTCACAGAGCATGAACACATCAAGTCCATTCTGACTAGGAAGCTTCCTCATAGGTAGATTTTATACTTGTAGAGTGTACTCCATTGACTCTTGAGGAAAAACTTAATCAGAAGTCTTGCCCAGCTATGATTTTAGTTACAGCATGGCAAGTTATGCCTACAGGTTCAATAGTGTAACAATGTTATGGGGTTAACCAACTTCTTTCTGATTGGATTTAATGTCAGTTCCAGATGTCAAGGCTTATGCATGGTGCTATATCGATCTAACTGAGGGAAACTATTGGCCCCAATTCTAAACTCACTATTATTTTGCTAAATGGACATCATATCTGATGGGAGATGTTATTCTGTATATATGTTTCTCATACTGGTTAATAAAGCCCTGTGGCCAATAGGAAACAAGATAGGCGGGGCTAGGCGCCCAGGAGGAGGAAGAGGAAGTAGTAGGTGGAGTCAAGATGTAGCCCGGGGAAGGAGCAGGAAGTCTACCGCGCGGCTCCCCATAAGACGACCACGTGGAAATACTTAGATAAGTAAAAATGGGTTAATAATTAAGACAGAGCTAGCCCATAAACAATGATAGTCACTGGCCCACAGGATGTATCAAATACAGAGTCTCAGTGTGTTATTTGGGGCTGGTGCAGCTGTGGGCCCAAACCGGCAGCAGGCTGGCTGGTGGGCTGGCGAAAAAAACAACACATATCAAACTGTTTCTTACAAGTGTATCTCTCTACCCATAAAATAGTGCAATGTTACTTTGTACAGTGAAGTGTGGTTAATTCAGAAACTCAAAATTGAAAAAAACATAGAAAAAGTGTCAGTGAAATGCTTAGTCACTAATGGATTGCATGTGTACCTACCATTAAGACTTGGCATAGGAGCCAGTGGAAAGATTATAAGAGGCTTATGTCAGGACATGACTAAAACAACATTTTCTGAACATAACAGGACTACTGTACATTTGAAGTCAGAGAAGCTCTAGTTGCCTATTGTAGACATACAAGATCAAGCCAGTCATCATTATAGCATAGAAGACAGGGTAAGTGTCACTAAAAATTCTTAAAAATGAAGATAATTTAAGGTAATGGCTTCCAAAATAGGAAGTTAGTCTTTTCAAGGATCTAGTCTCAATTATGTCAACTGTGCTCCAGGAGCTGATCCTATATCTGTGAGTACATATACAGCATAGATTGGATTTGATGGGTTCTTTAAAGAACCAAAACAAAAGGTGGAAGAGTTTTGAAGCAAGAGGTGCATTTAGGAGGGGATAGGTAGAGAATTTGGGAAAGCATGGTGAAATTCATAGCATCAAATATTCAAAGAATTAATATTATATAGCTGACATTATCAAATTCACAAACAAGAAAACCAAAACCAACCAACCAATAACAACAACAACAAAGCTACTTTTTTATGAATATATATGAAATTTGGCAGGAAACTTTCCATGTCTGGTGTTTAAGTACTTAACATGTGAATATCTTTCTTTTATACATTATCCAAACACTAAGACATCACTGAATTTGTCACAATAAAGGCTTTTAATAATATGTACTGCAGGCATTTGTGAATATGTTGCTCTGACTATGGGATCGATAGACTATTCTAATGTGTCTGGCATATTAATGAATAAAGGCTTGATCCAAATATCACATCCAAAGGAGAGAGGCATTTCCACTCCAGCAGGCAGGGTCATTTAAACACTGATTAGTTAACGGACTGTATTCATGAGAAAGGTACATTGATCCCAAAGACTTCATTGATTTTAGGTCTGTTGAACCTAGGCCCCTTGCAAATTTATGGGCTGCTTTTATTGACTGTGTTTTGATGTAATATGTAAATGTTTCTAGAAAGTACTATAGAAAGTTCCTGGCATTTGACCTTCCCTACATAACATTAATCTGCAAATTTTTATTATTTTCAAATGTCATTTATAAAGGTAGAGTGAGGTCATTAACTTTGTTTTCTGTCAAATGTAAGAAGTTAGGAAGCTTAAGAAAATAAACTGAAAAAAGAATTTACTTACATTTTTTCTTTTTTTTTTTTAGAACAATTTAGTACATGGAGCTAGTTTTCAACAGTTAGAATAACAAAATTGGTGCTTGGTTTTCTTTAGAGATAATTCTTAATGTTCTATGGCTTACACAATTACTTCATTGTTCTCAAATATAATTTTGTTGAGTTTTAAAATAAAATTCTAGCTTCAAATCTTTTGATAATATAAATTCAATTTGCCACTTAGTTCAACAGAAAAAATTGAATCAATGTCATTGTATGTTGCAGAATGAGTCACATAAAATATTTTAAGGGAAAAAATGTTTCTTTTGCCAAAGTTACATGATTATCAATACCTAAAGTAGTCATTATAGATTATTTATTAGAATTCACCTTTGCCATTTTATGCAGGTCTTCTGCCAAAAGTATATAAACAAGATTGAATTCTGCTTTAGTGACCTTGAATCTTGCCATGTGGATGCAAGCTCAACCTATGATTTATCACAAATTTGTATCTACTTTCATTGATATCATAATTCATGCCTGTGTTATCAATGTAATATTTCTGTCACTGAATATGTTTTTTCCTCCTTTAGTATAATTAACTACCCTACCCTTTGTACTCTTGAGCAAGAAGTTAATACAAGTTCTACATTGGATAGAGCCTTGATGTGCTGATAGATTTTCCTTCTAGATTGACATTGATCCCTGGATCAGTGTAATCATGAGCTAAAAGCAGAACAAACAAACAAAGAAACAAACAAACAATCATTTATTGACAGTCTCACACATGCTAGAGGCTTGCTAAATGATCAACTTAGCATCTATATATTTTTGCTTGGACTAATTTCTTGTATTTGCCTATCACCAGCTGTTTGACTTTGATTAATGACTTAACTTTAAGTTCTTTGTTTCCCCTCAAAGTAAAATGTAAAAGGACTTGTTTATAATTATCACTCTTAAGATTGATTTTTATAATGGAATGGACGAATACAGCTGAAAATTAGAAATATATCAATCATTGGAATGGGTTACAATTTATGAGGAAATACTAGCTAAGGATGTTTCTGTATTCAGTATTCATAGTAATGATTTCATGTTTCAGTGTTGGGTTTTCATCTTGAAAATTAAATTTAAGTCTTTCATATGGTCAAAGAGTAATAGGAACAGGAATGCAATGAAAGAATGTTTCACACCTACTGCTAGTGCCTTACTCCTCTAGACAGCATCACCTTCTGCAGTTCCTTGGGTATATGTACATATTTCCATATAACACAAATTGGACTGTGCTAAGACTTGTTACAACTTACTTGTCTTGAATATAATGTCTTAACAGTTATATGTTTCATTGAATAGAGGAGAAAGTCATTTTGTTTGTGATAGCAATGTTGCATAAATATAACCATTTTCATTCATGAACTCTTTGCTTGTTTTCTTTTGAAAATCATAATAAATTCTAGGAAGTTATACACATGTATACATATAATTTATACACAATAATTATGTATTATGTTTGTATGTATCATCCTTAGGCATAAATATCATATATTCCCAACATATTAAACCATGCATGCTATATATTCCCATGCATACATGTGAATGAGATGTGAACATGTGTAAGTAAATAAATTTTAAACTAGTTTAGTATTTCCAGTTTAGTGTGAGAAGATACTATTAGTCTGTCACCAACTACAGCTCTGCCATATAAAATATTATCAAGGTATATGATGATGTGTGCCTGACTATCAACACAATCATTGAATTTCTGTATCTGTGAGCATGATTCAAGCACATTGAATAAAATTATCAAAAAATTAATAAAAATATTGTAAAATTTAAGACTAGAAAGATTGCTCTGCAGTTAAGAACAACTCTGCCTTTGCAGAATCCTTGAATTCTGTTTCCAGCCTCTGTATTAGTAGATTTACAAATACCTGTAACTCCATGTCTAGGTGCCTCTGAAATGTCTGTTCCCAGGCAGACACATGTACATAAAACAGAAAGCTTTTAAAATACTTGAATGTATATGATTCTCTCTAGTATGTTTAAGTGATGTGTGTATTCTTGTAGTTGTGTGACAATTTAGTAGTATTTTAGTGAAGTGAACAATTGTGTTAGTCTGTTCTTAATTTACCATTTTATCATAGTTTTCCTATTATCTCATACATGTAATTCTCCTAATTTGTTTATTTACAAAAAAAGACACATCCATTAAATGTCATGATAAGACTACTACATCTAGCAATAAATAGCATGAGTAAAAACAAAACAAAACAGAAACTCTACATTAAAAACCCGATTGTTAGTTCAGGAAGTAGTCTCCTGTACCAATTCATTCAAGGATACCTTCCACTGTCTCTTCTAACTGGGTATGACTGGGTTTTTGTTGACATCTTTGATCCTTTTGGACTTAAGTGTTGTACATGCTGATAGGTATAGTTCTATCTGCAATTTTGTACACACCAGTATGCAGTTATGCCAACACCATTTGTTTAAGATGATTTCTTTTTCCCAGTTTAGCTTCTTTGTCAAAAATCAGGGGTTTGTAGCTGTGTGGGTTAATAACAGGGTTTTCAATTCAATTCCATTGGTCTACTTGTCTATTTTTGTGCCAACACCAAGACTGTATCAATATAAAGGAGTTGGAAGTCAGGGATAGTGATACCTCTGGAAGTTCCTTTATTATACAGTGTTGTTTTGGCTCTCCTGGGTCTTTTGTTTTTCCATATAAAGTTGAGGATTGTTCTTTCAAGGTCTGTGAAGAATTTGGCCGGTATTTTGATGGGGGTTGCATTGAATCTGTAGATTGTGTTTTTGCAAGATTGCCAATTTTACTATGTTGATCCTACCTATCCAAGAACATGGAATATCTTTCCATTTTCTAATATCTTTTTTAATTTCTTTCTTTAAGGACTAAAAGTTCTTATTATATATGTCTTTCATTTGTTTTGTAAGTATTACCCCAAGATATGTTATGTTGTTTATGGCTATAGTAAAGAAAGGGTTATGCTTCTCTGATTTCTTTCACAGGCCCTTTATCTTTTGTATATACTAGGGCCACTGATTTTTTTTTTTTGAGTCAATCTTGTATCCTGCCACTTTGCTGCTTTGCTGAAGGTGTTCATCATCTGTAGGTTACCTTGTAGAGTTTTTTGTGGGGGGTGGTGTCACACTTATGAAAACTATCATATTATCTGCAAATAGTGAGAGTTTGATTTCTTCCTTTGCAGTTTCTATCCTTTTTATCTCTTTTTGTTGTTTTACTGCTCTAGCTAGTACTTCAAGTACAATATTGAAGAGGTATGGAGAGAGGGGTCAGCCTTTTCTTGTTCCTGATTTTAGAGAAATACCAAACACCAAAATATTCAATTAAAAAGTGGGGAACAAAACAAATAGAGAATTCTCAATGGAGGAATCGAAAATGGCTGAAAGACACTTAAGAAAGTGCTTAACATTCTTAGCCATCAGGGAAATGCAAATCAAAACAACTCTGAGATACCACCTTACTCCTCTCAGAAACACCAAGGACCATTTATGCTGGAGAGGCTGTGGAAAAAGGGGAATACTACTCCATTGTGGTGTGAGTGAAAACTCCTACAACCATTTTGCAAATCAGTATGGCAGTTCTCAGAAAATTGGGAATCAATCTACCTCAAGTCTATTCTTAGGCATATACCCAAAAGATGCACATTCATACAACAAGGACATCTGCTCAACTATGTTCATAGCAGCATTATTTGTATTAGCCAGAACCTGGAAAAAGCCTAGATGCCCCTCAACTGAAGAATCGATGGAGGAAATGTGGTACATTTACACAATGAAGTACTACTTAGCAGAAAAACAAAATGAAATCCTGAAATTCATAGGTAAATAGATGCAACCAGTAGAAAAATCCTAAGTGAGGTAACACAGTGACAAAAAGATAGACATAGTATATTTTAACTAATATATAGTTTTTAGACATAGAGCAAAGGATTACTAGCCTTCAATTCACATTGCCAGAAAAGCTAGGAAACAAGAACGACCCCAAGAGAGACATACATGGTCCCCTGGAGAAGGAAAAGGGACATGATCTCCTGAGCAAACCAGGAGCATGGAGGGAGAGGAGAGAGAATTAGGAGAAAGAGAAGCAGAGAAGAGAAGGAGAGAGGTAGGCATGAGGGAACAGGAAGTTTAAGAAAGGGAAAGAATGAAGGAGAACAAGAAAATAAATATCATAATAGAGGAGCCATTATAGATTTAATGAGAAATCTGGCACTAGGGAAATGCCCAGGGATCTACAAGGATGATCCCAACTAACAATCTAAGCAGTAGTGGAGAGGCTACCTTAAATGGCTTTCCCTGATAGTGAGAATGATGATTACCTTATATGCCCTCCTAGACCTTTTGTTTAGTATCCAATGGAAGCAGAAGCAGACACCCACAGATAACAATAGCAAAAGTCCTGGGATCCAGTTACAAATAGGGAGGAGTGTTGAGCAGAGGGGCCAAGATCAGAATGGAGAAACCCACAGAATCAGCTGACCTGGACAAGTGGGAGCTTCTGGACTTCAGTCTGATAACTGAGAGCATAGGACCAACCCAGACCCCATGAATGTGGATTTTAGTTAGGAGGACTGGGCAGTCCATGGGGCCTCTAGTAATGGAACAGTATTTACCTCTAGTATATGAATGGACTTTGGGAGCCCATATTCTCTCATCCTAGACACATTGGGGAGGGGCAAGGCCCTGCCACAAATGATATGACAGACTTTGAAGATTCCCCATGGAAGGCTTCATCATCCCTGGGGAGCAGAAAGGGGATAGACTGGGGTTTTGTATGGGTGATAGGGAAGGATGGGAGGATGAGAGAACTGGGATTGACATGGAAAACAACCTTGTTTCCAATTTAAATTAAAAAGGTGGGAAAAAGTAAAAACCTGCTCTTGAGTTGAAATATTTTTCACTTTTCATAAAACAGATACTAAAACAAACTGTTATATAATTATTCACAAACACAACCCACCCAGGAAGTATTTTGCTAATAAACATGAGTATTATCTAAAAGATGTCCTCTTTGTAGTGGCTAGGCCCTTCCAGCACTGTTCTTGGCTGAGTTCACAAGTCTTCTGCACCCTTTGGTTTCCTTGTCACTTTGGCTCTACTCTCCTGCTGAGTTTTTCTTGCAGGCAGTAATTAGAGCTTCTTGCCACTGCCATAGCTGCTGCTTGAACCACTATAGACACTTTGATTTCATTGTATAACCAATCCCTGGTCTCCACCATTATAAGGGCCAGAAAATCTGCCTTCAAGGTGTCCTCCTTTCATTGATCCAAAATTTGAAGAATAATTGTTGCCATTGGCAAAATTATTGTAGCTTCCACTCTGTCAAAAACTGACTCTGTCACTAACAGATCCATTATAGCCATCCACTCTGCAGATATCTACCACCATCACAACTGCCACCAAAGCCAGAAAAACACTGAAATCTCCTCTCAACAAAAACCACCACCATAATCAGTGCCAAAGTTTCTAGAAATAGTTGGACATCTTCGGCTTGAGGAAGCACTAACCATCTCTTGCTTTGACATGACTTTGCTATTTCACAATGTAGACATCCACAGTGTGGTAATTGTGAATGCAGTCCTATCCAAGGGATTGTGGCCATCAAAGCTGACAAAAGCAAAGCCTTTCTTTTTCAGGTGTTCTCTCACTCATGTTTTAATGACACCAGCAAATTTTGTCACAATTAAGTGAGCACTTGGTCTCTGAGAATCATCCTTAGATACAACTCTCTCTAATTCCATACTGCTTCTATCCACCTTGCTTGGACTTGCATTCCTAACAGCATTCACTTCCTCCACTGTGGTGTATGTGATACACCAAACCCCGTAAATTGTTTGCTGCTTGGATCAATCATTACCATATAGTTGGTGAGTGTTGCAAATGCTCAAAATGGCTCCTTAGCCTCTCTCTTGTTGGTTGTTTCCAGGCACAGCTCCCCACAAAGATCTGATTAGGCTAGAACTTCTAGCTCCTTTGGAGACTAACTTCTGGCTTAGAATTTACTCCAAAATGGTGAGAGCCACCAATGATGCTTCCTTGGCCATGAAAACTATTTATTAAAAAAAAAAAAGGCTTCTGGGTCACTGCTGAGACCTGGGGTCTGTGCACACAAGGAAGAGATAATCCAGCCAGACAGACCTGCCCACTGCCCAGAGTCTTCCAGTATCCTGGTCCTGCATTCATGCAAGGAGGAAGCCTGCCTTCCAAGTGCCCTGCTCAGAGCCTCCTGAGGCTCGAGGACTGTATGCAGAGGGGTCTTTCCCCAGACAGGCCTCCTGAGAGTTTGCCAGCATCCTGATTCTGGCTACAGTAAGAGATAAGCTTGGGCCTATTTCTGGCCTGCCTTCAGGGTAACCTGTTCTGAGCATCCTGAGAACATGTGAATGTGCACAGAGTAATCCATCCCACTTCACCAGACCAACTGCAGTGTGTTCAAACCCTAGTCCCACCTCCACCCACTGAACAAGGAGAGCCATCTGAGTATTTGACCTGCTTTCACTTACCAGAAGAGAAATGTGGTCTTGTACTCACCAGGAGAGGGAGAGACCCCATTGAAACACAATGGAGGAAAGGATGGGTAGATGACACTATGAGAACACAATCAACAAGAAAAAGATTAATAGGACACCCCAGAGTCTAGTGACTCCACACCAGCAAGATTTGAACATCTCAACACAGATAAAGCAGAAGAGAACATTTCAAAAACAACATCATGAAGATGATAGACACTAAAAGAGGAATTGAAAAAAATCCTTTAAAGAACTTGAAGAAACAACTCAAAAACACGCAAGAAATCAACAAGAAAGCAAGGGAAGCCAAGAAAAAGCAATCAAACAGATGAAGAAAACAATTTAAACAATCCATGACCTGAAAACTTAAATAGAGACAATAAAGAAAACACTAACTGAGGGTATACTGGGAATAGAAAAACTGGGTAAATGATCAGGAGCTACAGATGCAAGCATAACCAGCAGAACACAAGAGATGGAAGAGAGAATCTCAGGTGTTGAAGATACACTAGGAGAAATGGATTTATTGACCAAAGAAAATCTTAAGCCCAACAAATTCCTAACACAAAGTATCCAGGAAATATGTGACACTGTGAAAAGGCCAACCCTAAGAAAAATAGGTATAGAAGAAGGTGCAGAAAGTATATATAACAAACTCAAAGGTGCAGAAAGTATTTACAACAAAATCATGGAAGAAAACTTTTCCAACCTAAAGAAAGACAAGCCAATGAAAGACAACAACTTTACAGGGTACCAAAAAGAATGGACTACAAAAAAAAGTCCCCTGGCTACATAATAATCAAAACAACAAATGTATAGAATAAAGAATAAATATTAAGAACAGCAAAAGAAAAGTTACTTAACATATGAAGGCAAACCTATCAGAATTATGCCTGATTATCCATGGAAAATTTGAAGGTCAGAATGTCCTGGATTGATATTCTGCCAACACTAAGAGACAAGGGATGCCAGCCTAGACTACTATACCCAGCAAAGCTTTCAATCATTATGGAGAAACAAAGATATTCCATAACAAAACCAAATTTCAACAATACTTATCAACTTATGTAACTCTACAAAAAGTTTAAGAAGGAAAGCTCCAACCATAGGAAGTCAACTACACCACAAAAATATAGGCAATAGATAATCCCACTTTACCAACAGCCAAAATAAAAAATGGGGAGAATAAACACATAGAACTACCACCACTAGCAAATCTAAAACAAACAGGAATTAACAATCAATGGTCATTAATATCCCTCAAGATTAATGATCTTAACTCACTTATAAAAAGACATGGGCTAACAGAATGCATACAAAGTCAGAATCCATCCTTCTGCTGCATATAAGAAACACACCTCAACTTCAAACACTCAGAATTAAGGGTTGGAAAAAGATTTTCCAATCAAATGGACCTAAGAAACAAGCAGATGTAGCAACCATAATAGCTAACAAATAGACTTTAAACTCAAATCAATCAAAAGAGATGAAGAAGGTCGTCTCATATTCATCACAAGAGAAAATCAATCAAGACAAAGTTTGAGTTCTGAATATCTATGGCCAAAATACAAAGGCAACCACATTCATAAAAGAAACATTATTAAAACTCAAGTCACACATAAGATCTCACACACTAATAGTGGGAGATTTCAACACTCCATTCTCAATGCTAGACAGGTCCACAAGAAAGAAACTTAACAAAGCAACCTACAGAAGTTATGAGCCAATTGGTTTTAACAGACATTTATAGAACATTCCATCCAAGCACAAAAGAATATACCTTCTTCTCAATGCCACATGGAACTTTCTCTACAAGTGACCACATACTTGGTAATATAGTAAATCTCAATAGGTACAAAAACATTGGAATAATCCCCTGTTATCTTATCAGACCACCATGCTTTAAAGTTAAAATTCAACAGCAACAGAAATTGCAGAGACTTTACAAACTCAAAGAAATTGAACAATGCCCAATTACACAATTTCTGGGTCAATGAAGAAATAAAGAAATTAAAGACTTCCTAGAATTTAATGAGAATGAAAATACAACATACCCAAACTTTTGGGACACTTTGAAAGCAGTACTAAGAAAAAAGGTCATAGCACTAAGTGCCCACATGAAGAAACTTGAATAGTCACATTAGAGAATTAACAGCAAAGCTGAAAGCTCTAGAACAAAAACAAGCAAACTCACCCTGGAGGGGTAGATGCCAGGAAATAATCAAAATGAGGACTGAAATCAATAAACTAGAAAGTATGGTACCATAGAAAGAATTAATGTAACAAAGAGATGGTTCTTTGAGAAAACCAAAAAGATGGATAAGACTTTATCCAAACTAATCAAGAGGCAGAGAGAGAACAAGCAAATTAACAAGACCAAAAATGAAAAGGTCGGCATAACAATGGACATTGAAGAAATCCAGAGAACGTTCAGGTCATGCTTTGAAAACCTGTACTCCAAAAATAAATTAAATAAATAAATAAATAAATAAATAAATAAGTAAATAAAATTAAAAATAAAAGATAAGGGAACAGAAACATACATTTTTTGGATAATTATCACTTACCTAAATTAAATCTAGAACAGATAAGCAATTTAAGTAGACCTATAACTCAGCAGTGTTCTAAAGTCTTCCAACCAAAAAAAAAAAAAAAAAAAAAAAAAAAGGCAAAGGCCAGAGGGTTTCAGTAGAGAATTCTACCAGAAATTAATAGCTAATACCAATACTCATCAAATTGTTCCACACAATAGATGCAGAAAGGCCATTGCCAAACTCTTCTATGAGGCTACAATTACCTTAGTACCCAAGCCACAGAAATACACAACTATAAAAGAGAACTACAGACCAATATCCTTCAGGAACATTGATGCAAAATTACTCAATAACATACTATCAAATCAAATGCAAGAATGCATCAGAGAACTCATCCTAAATGACCAAGTAAGCTTCACAGTGAGTATGCAGGGATGGTTCAACATACAAAATCTATCAATGTAATCCACCACATAAATAACCTGAAAAAGAAAAAATCACATGGTTATCTCACTAGATGCTGAAAAAACCTTTGACAAATTCTAACACCACTTCATGATTAAGGTATTAGAGAGGTCAAAGATAACAGGAACATACCCAAACAAAATAAAAGCAATATACAGCAACCCAACAGCCACCATCAAAGTAAATGGAGAAAAACTCAATGTGATTCTTCTAAAATCAGGAAAAAGACAAGATTGTCCAATCTCTCCACATTTCTTCAATATTATATTGAAGACAAAGCTAGGTGAATAAAATAAAAACAAAAACAACCCAAAACAAAACAAAACAAACAAACAAAACCAAAAGAAGATGAAGGGGATACAAATTGGAAAGAAAGAAGTCAAACAGATGATATAGCAGTTTACATAAGTGACCCAAAAACCTCTACCAGGGAACTCCTGCAGCTGATAAACACCTTCAGCAAGTTAGAAGGATACAAGATTAACTCAAAAAATTCAGTAGCCTTACCAAATCCAGATGATAAAGGAGCTTACAAAGAAATCATAGAAACAACATTTACAATAGCCACAATCAACATAAAGTTTCTTGGAGTAACACTTACAAACAAGAGAAAGACCTATATAGCAAGAACTTTGTGTCTTTGAGGAAAAAAATTAAAGAAGACACCAGAAATTGGTAGGATCTATCATGCTCTTTGATAGGTATGATAAACATAGTAAAAATGGCAATTTTGCCAAAAGCAATCAACAAATTCAATGCAATCCCCATCAAAATCCCCAACTCAATTTTATATGGAAAAACAAAAGACCCAGGATAGCCAAAACAATCCTGTATAATAAAAGAACTGCAGAAGGCAATACCATCCCTGACTTGAAGCTCTACTATATAGCTATAGTCCTGAAAACAGTTTGGTATTGGCACAAAAATAGACAGGTAGACTAATAGAATTGATTCAAAACTCCTGATATTAACTCACACACCTATAAACACTTGAATTTTGACAAAACAGCTAAAAGTACACAATGGAAAGAGGGAAGCATCTTCAATAAATGATGTTGGCAAAACTGCAGAAGACTGCAGATAGATCCATGTCTATTGTCATGCACAAAACTTAAATCCAAATGGATAAAAGACCTCAAAATAAAACCAGCCACACTGAACCTCTTAGAAGAGAAAGTGGAAGGTACTCTTGAACAAATTGAAATTGGTACAGGAGACTGCTTCCTGAACGTAACACCAGTAGCACAGACACCAAAATTGAGCATCAATATTGGAACCTCTTGAAACTGAGAAGTTTCTGTAAAGCAAAGGACATAGTCAACAAGACCAAAAAGACCAAAAAGCAGCAGACTGGGAAAAGATCTTCACGAACCCCACATCTGACAGAGGGCTTATCTTCTAAATACACAAAGAACTCAAGAAACTAGTCACCAAAACACCAAATAATCCTATTAAAAAGCCATGGCTGTCCTCTTGTTGCTTATCTCCTTCATGGGCCTGTGGTACCTTTGCAAGATGAGGTTTGCTCAGAAGTGACATGCAGCTATGGTTGTCCAGGCATTTACAGCCATTGAGGCAGGACAGTCTCCCCAAGCGTGGCTCGCAGTCATGAACAAGAATTGATCCTTCATGCTCACATTGTATGGCTTAGCACTGCACTCCGAGTTAGCTCTAAAAGTGAGCAACTCCAAGAAGGGCAAGTCTGGTTGCATGTGGGCTGGTGTCCGAGGCCCCACCTCCAGGAAAAAGATACTGGATGGGTGTGGCACTGACTTGGCTGACTACCAGGATCAGGGTCATTACAATGTCCACTGCTTTACTGGAGACCAGACCACTACCCTTGCCTGTTGCGTTATTTAAACAAAAAGGGGGAACTGTAGAGAGCTTCAAAGTGCTGCGCCTTAAAGATGGCACTGGCTTCTGCCTTCTACCTCCATGAGGTGAGCACTCTCTGGCGTAAACAAGCCCTTATTTGGTTAAGTATGTTCAGCCTGTCTGCTTCCGCGTTAGAGTAGCCTATCTTCAGGGTCCACATAGCTCACTGGGATTGATTAGTGCTAGGGGATTTAAGCCTGTGCAGGCATTTCCCCAGGGTCCTGCAGGTAGAAGAAGCATATTCAAGTATCCTGATTAAAATTGCATGAAGAAGATCTTCCCAGAGTCGCGTCTTCCTTGCTGGTCGAGGTTGGGTGTGTACAATACAAGAATGATCCCAACTAACAATCTGAGCAACAACAGAAAGTCTACCTTATATGTCCTTCCCTGATAAGGAGATTGATAACTAACTTATATGCCAACATAGAGCCCTCATCTAGTAGCTGATGGAAACATAAGCAGACACCCTCAGGTAAATAAACACTGAGCTGAACTCCTGGAAACAAGTTGCAGAGATGGAGGAGTCATAACTAAAGGGGTCAAGACTAGGGTACAGAAACCCACGACCACAGCTGACCTGAACAAGGGGGATTTCATGGTCCCCTAGACTGATAGCTGTGAAACCAGCATTATAATAACTCAGACACCATGAACATGGGTCTCAGAAGGCCTGGGCAGTCTAAGGGACCTCTGACAGTGGAAACTGGATGTAACCTGAGCACGAAAGGAATTTGGGTGTACATTCCCCTTGGAGGGATACTCCCTTAGCCTAGTGGTTCTAGACATACACCACATGACTTGACAGGTTTTCATGATCCCTCTTAAAATGCAGCACCCTCCCTGTAGAGTGTGGGGGGGTGGATGGTATGGGAGGAAGGCATAGGAGGGAATGGGAGGGAGAGAGGGAACTGGGATTGATATGTAAAATAAGTAAAAATAATAACAATAAAAATGAAAATGTATATAATTGCAGTATATTTATGCATGTACAAAGCTGTTAATAAATGAGGGAATAAATTTTTAAAAGATGATGCACCCAAATTATAGCCACTTACTGCTTTTCTAATTGTTTGCCTAGACATTCTATAATCAACGTTTAACAAAATAAATTCAGTTATTTTTTCCAGTTAAAAAAAGCAGAAAGTAAAAATTAGCAAACAAACAACATCACCACACCAACAAAAATGTGTTTGCTAGATACCCTTAAGGAATTTATTAAAAAAAAAAAAGTCCCTTACACTGGGGCTGGGGTAGTTGTAAAATACTTATCTGAAAATTGACTTGCCTGCAAACTGAAAGAAACCATAAGTTCAATTTTAAAATGAGTAAAAAGTCTGAAATGAAATCCTTTCAAAGAGCAAATACAGTTGGCAAATAAGTGTAAAGATGCCCTCCACCTCAGAGTTCATTAAGGAATCTTTTATTTGAGTAACAGTGAAATATCATCAGACACCTATGTGAACTGGCCAGGAAATAAAAGGAAAACACGATTTTTGCAAAGTTATACCCACTCTGATAAGATAAACTCACATATCAATGTAGTGATTTTCCTCCAAGGAAAACATGCACCCCCTATGAAAATCTGAAAGTGAATATCTGTAGTAGCTTTGCTTATCACTACCCCAATCAGAAGCAGTGATGACATCCTCTCAATAGTTGAATGGATTTAAAAAAAACTGTGGTATCACATTATCAATGGAATATTATTCAGTGATAAAAGGGAATGAATTACAAAGCAGTGAAATACATGGAGGAAACTTTAATGTGTACTTCTAAGTGAAAGAGGCATCTACCAATCACACGTCATTCTAAGAAAAGAGAATTCCAGACATCTGAAACTCTACCGTTTATTACCCAGGGCTTGGGAATGCAGTAAAGGACAAATACATAGAACACAGGAGACTTAATGACTGCTAAGTGCAGTCTGTGTGCTACTGTAGTGGCATGTGCATGCCAAACACTTAGCAAAACCCAGAAAACTGTACAGGTGAAAAGAGTGTTCATATGAGTGAACACTGGAAGTTATCAACTCAGTTAACATTTACATTGTGTACACTTAAGTTCTTACATGAAAAAAAATTGATATGTGTAGTACATGTAAAACAGATATGTGCATTTAAAATGAGAAAACAGTTAACCTTCAAGTGAAGAGTTGGAATTACTTGCTTTATGTTTTCTTGTATTCTTCTATTTGCCAAAATATTTTTCTCTGTTATCTATAATTAAAGTTGTTGAAAAAATAAGGGTGTTTTACTAAACTATGGGATGAATGATAGTTGACTAATAAAATACACAAGACATAGAGCATAAACAATAGTTTATGTACTTTGTTCCAAGGTACCTCTTAATTTGAAGTACAGGCTGTGCTTTGAACAGTTTTCTCTCATAGATAGATGCTTTTTTAGACAAATTTGAACAAATAGATGAATTTGATCTTTGAACATTACTTAAAAGGTTCTCTTCTCCCAGTCCTTACTTTGGTAGATACATTTGTTATTTCTCTAGTCTGCATTTCACTTTCATGTAGCAGTTCTTTTGATAATAAATTTTACTTTTTAGTCATTATTTAATGGTTCGTACAATTTGCTTAGGGTACATCATCTTCTATAATTTTTTAATTTCTTTTAATATCTAAAATAGTTTGCTTAATTATTTTTTCCTGTCATCAAGAAGGGCTTGTTCTAAGGGTTAATACTACCCTATTTGTTTCAGGGCTCTCTTTTTACAGTTTAATAGCTCTGTACTTGTTTTTGTTTACAAAACATCTTGTTTTTTTATGTGAGATTAAATCCAGATACTGATCCATAACTTTAGAGACTATTCAATTCTAACACTTAAGTCAGACAATTTCTTCTGCAGATCTATTTGTTGTCCCTACTTTTCTTCTCTTCTAATGAAGGAACATGTTTGGTCTTGCAAAATTTCCGTGTGTTCTTTATGCTCTCATTCATTCTATCCATTCACAGTCAACTCTTTTCTAACATGTTTCTATGCTTCTATGATTGCATTGCATTCATACACTATTCCTTGGTTTAATGGAGAGGATTTTATTTCCATTGTCGAAAACAAAACTATTCCATTTTTTTAGGCAAAAAAGATAGATGAGAACTATTCAATGTCCTCTAAATGCTATAGAGATATATCTCTTCATACACAAAACACATAAATGTTTTAGAATAGGCCATTCCCATTTTTGTTCGAAGAAATATTTAGTAGCCACCACCCTGAAAGGAAGGAAAATTAAGCCACTTATTGGTAGCCCTAATAATTTTCACATGGACTCATGCTCATTGTGCTTTACTTGAAACCTCCCGAATATGATAAACTTGTTTAACATAATTCAAGACACTCATGGGTCAGGTCAGAGAGAACAGACAGGTTTGTTATAAGCAGTTTCCCACCAGTTCTGGTCCCAGGGCCGTTCCAGTCCCAAAGTAACCCAGACTGTATTAGTTATTAAAGCTGTTGGAATGGCTAGAACTTCTTATTGGTTAGCTCTGTCTTAAATATTAACTCATATCTATCAATCTAAGTGTCCAGACTTCTTATTTTTCTCACATCCTACATCTTGATTCCTATATACTACATCTCAGAGAATCTTTTTTGTCTCCTAGTCCCACCTATCTTGCTTTCTTATTGGCCCACAGGGCTTTATTCATTAATCAATAAGAGAAACATATTTACAGAATGACATCTCCCATCAGAGATCCTGCAGTTCAAATGCTGTTTGAATATTAGAAAAAGTAAGACTCCACACATTATTCACTTTAACTTTTATTCTGGAAGGTCATTTTCCAATGTGGTCTTGCTTATAGTCTGGCAACAATGGCTGCTTATTGACTTTGATGCTATTGTTACTCTTACAATAATAACCACAACATTGTTAAAGTTGGAATTTATTTCCCACTCCCAAAGCAAGACTTGCTGCAGATTCTTATGTTATTTTGTATTTTTGTTCACCAAACATTGTATAGAAATTACAAACTTAAAGCATAATTAAATTTTATAGGCTAAAGACCCATTGTGATTAAAATACAAGCTTAGAATTATTATCTATACTGTATTTTATTATTATTATTATCTACCAGAATAAAATACCTTATGGAAGTTGCTATTCTTCCTCTATAATAATTGCAATAGTGAATATTTCAGCTTTACTTATTTTTTTGGACTGTGTCTTTGTTCACTGGCATTCTGGTGAAGAAACATTTTCTAGACTAAAGATTTAAAAGATGCTAGCTTGAAAATGGCTTGACAAATGGGATCTTGAAGGACTAGTCTAAGAAAATCTCTGTGAATGTTTCCCTTGTTTTTTGCAGATGATTGTCATACTAGCACTGTTTTCTTCATGGACATCTTGGCTGAGCTTTTTGCTGTGATCTTTAAACAGCTTTTGTATGACCTTTGAAATTTATTTCAGAGTGTGTATTATTTAAAACAGCTGAAGAGGTACATATTTAACATGATTCTTTTGGGTTTTAGAACTCAGAAACAAAATGGTGGTTAATTAGGAGAGGTCTTTTCAGGTTACTGAGCATACCATATCCATTCCTTTATCACTCTGCTTAAACTTTACCCTATATGTCAACTCCTTTCCAGAACAAAGGTCACCTGTGCATTGCACTAAGGTTATACATACACACACAAAGATGGTCAAACAAGCACTGGGGCCTTGTCAAATAAATTCTTCATTTTTAAAGATAGTATTTCACTAAATAAACTCAATGATGTTTATACAGACTTTTATGAAAGCTGAAAGTACAACATAATAATGATATAAACATAAATATCTCTCCCCAGGGACACATGATCACAATCTACAAGCCTGGAATTTACAGATTTTGAAATTATAAGAAAAATGAAAATTTGCTCACTACAGTTACTAAGGAATAATAGCAAAAATAGTTGGTTCCAAACAAGGCATAGCACTCAGGTAAAATGTTTGCATAAAAAATGACAAATATTGAAAGTATTAGTAAGGGGTTTATAAGAAGATGACAAATTCACTATTTTTAATTCTGTTGGACAGATTCAATTCTCCTTTCTTTTCAAGTTTCAGAAGATGCTAGCTTTGAGTGCTCCCTGGGGGATTTAAAAAAAGAAAAGAGAGGAGGAAAACTTTGATTTTCCCTGGAACTCATGCTCCTTCCCCCAGTATTAGAATAGCACAGCAGCTGCTCACTTTAATCTGGCAAATCCCAGGAGGGGTGGTTGTACTTGGTGATTGTAGTTAGCTCAGCTGCTTTGGGGTTAGAGTTGCTTCCTGCTGTTTCTGTGTCCACAAATATTTGTTAAATAATATGAAGAAGGAAGACATAGAAAGGACCCACAGCTGTGCTGGTAACTTCATCCCACTATGGTCTATCTTATATTCCCAGAGTGGCTAAGACCAGTCCTATTAGCAGGCCACTGCTTCTGAGCCTCACATGGTATTTTCATCTGTATAGAGGTGTTTGATTTTCTTTAACATTCTTGCTTTCTCCTTGGGAAGGAAAAGAGTTACTCTATTATTGAACTTGGGGGAAAAGTGTCCCACATCTAACTCAGTCTTTATCCCTTACACTTTATCTCAGATAACAGAGCTTCTGTTTGTTCTCTCATGACTTTAAATGTTGTTTCATAAACAGAGTAGTGAATTGAGGGGATTTGATAGGAAAATGATAGTGAATTGTGTCATTTTATTATCAGAAAGGTCATTTCTGTGCCCCACAACATCACTTTCATGGGCAATCAATATGTTGTTTTGCTTTTTATCTATATTCTTTTTATCAATTTGCAAACAGTTTAGAACTCAGATTGTGAGTGCAGAAGGTGAACTATTGAACTATATTTCTTAGCATATAAAAAAGTCTTGGGAACTTAAACACATTGTTACTAAGCCTCTACTAAACACAAAATACTATCATCCAATTATATGATAAACTAATGTGGTTTAAAGCCCATTTTAATGATAACTGCATCAAATTCTTTCATAATGTAACTTCTGAGACTATCAAAGCCCAAGACTGTTTTAAGTGATCACTGTGCACCTTAATACATACTTAAAAGAATGTAATAGGAGTAAATGATAAGAGCAAGGACACTTTTGAGAAAGTGTGTGTGTGTGTGTGTGTGTGTGTGTGTGTGTGTGTGTGTGTTGTGGGGGGTAATTACATAGTATATCTCATCACTATAATATTTTACTCTGTGACTTAGGTTCTGAATCATACTCTGAATGATTCCAAGACAATAGTGCTAGCCCTCCCTACCACAGTCAGGTTTGTTCCATAACTTGGATGTCTATTAAGATGTTGCTAACCTTTATGAAACTTACAATGTAAATGTCTGATTCTTTCTAAGTAGGAGTGGTGAACTTATTTGAGAACAGTGAAGATAATTCCTTACAGAAACAAATACCAAACAAACTTCTATAAGTATATACACTGAAAAAAAAAATCAAATTGATTTTCAGGAAATACATGGAAGTTTAAAAATCTGTGATCTAAAGATATGAGCCCAGAATCTGGCAGATATCCATGACTTAGGAAACTGAGGCAGAAGGACCAGTCGGGAGTTCAAGGCCAGTAATGTGGGCACCTATTAATGTGGGTTATTCAGGTGTCACATATCTCAAGGAAGAAAACAGAGGGGAGGGAAGAATGAAGGAAGTGAAAGAGAAGCTTCATTTTTTTCCTGCCAATTAAAGAATTAAGAGGCAAGAAAGGAGTGTTCCTAGATATATGTGTGTCATCTCATGGAGGATCCAACATACTATACTGATAAATTCAGACTCTCTTATTGAGGGTCATTAAATAACTGTAATAAAAGTTTTATTAGAAATCTCAGAAGTATAGATGGTTTGTGAGCCACCATGTGGTTGCTGGAAATTGAACTCAGGACCTCGGCCAAAGCAGCCAGTGCTCTTAACCTCTGAGCCATCTCTTCAGTCCCTTAGAAGATAAAGTGGGAGGTACTCTTGAACAACTTGGTACAGGAGACTTCTTCCTGAACATAACACCAGTAGCATAGACACTGAGATCAACAATTAATAAATGGGACCTCCTCAGACTGAGAAACTTCTGTAAGGCAAAGGACACAGTTGACAAGACCAAATGGCAGCCCACAGACTGGGAGAAGATCTTCAACAATCTGACAAAGAGCTGATCTCCAAAATATACAAAGAACTCAAGAAACAAGTCACCAAATAACCTTACTAAAAAGTGGGGTACAGAACTGAATAGAGAATTCTCAATATAGGAAACCAAAATGGCTGAAGGACATTTAAGAAAGTGCTCAACAGCCTTAGCCATCAGGGAAATGCAAATCAAAACAACTCTGAGATACCATCTTTTTCCTGCCAGAATGGCTTAAATTGGAAACACCAATGACAACTTATGCTGAAGAGGTTGTGGAGAAAGGGGAACACTCCTCCTCTGCTGGTGGAAGTGCAAACTTGTATAGCAATTTTGGAGATCATTATGGCAGTTCCTCAGGAAAATGGGAATCATTCTACCACAGGACCCAGCAAACCTACTCTTAGGCATAGACCTAAATGATCCACATCCATGCAACAAAGATATCTGTTCAACTATGTTCATAACAGCATTATTTGTAATAGCAAGAACCTGAAAGCAACCTAGATGCCCCTGAACTGAAGAACGAATAAATAAGTTGTGGCACATTTACACAATGGAATACTACTCAGCAGAATAAACAATGGAATCTTGAAATTCGCAGGCAAATAGATGGAACTTGGAGAAATCATCCTGAATGATGCAATTCAGTCACAAAAAGAGGATCATGGTATGTACTCACTCATATATGGATTTTAGACCTAAGGAAAGTATCACCAGCCTGTAGTTCACACCGACAGAGAAACTAGGATACAAGGAAGAACCTAAGAGATTCAAACAAGGTCCATCACAGAAGGGGAAAGAAATAAGATCTCCAGAATGTATTGGGAATGGGGGGGCAGTGATTATGAAGGAAGGAGTGATAATAAAAGGGGTCAAGACCAGGCTACATTAGCTGCCCCTTGTTCAGGTCAGCTGTCTCTGTAGGTTTCTGTAGCCTGGTTTTGTCCCCATTTTCTTATCACTCCTACCTCTCTGCATCTGGATTCCAGTAAGGCTCTGTGTTTAGCTTTTGGGTGTCTGATTGTGTTTCCTTCAGCTACTAGATGAGGGCTCTATAATGGTAGTTAAATTAGTCATCAATCTCATTATTAGGGAAGGGCATTTAAGGTAGACTTTCAACTGTTGCTCAGATTGTTAGTTGGGGTCATCCTTGTAGGTCTCTGGACATTTCTCTAATGGACCCCTAGACTGATAGTTGGGAAGCCAGCATTGGATCAACTCAGACCTCCTGAACATGAGTCTCAGTTAGAAGGCCTAGACAGTCTAAAGGACCTCTGAAAGTGGAACCAGGATATATCCCTGGTGCACGAAACAGCTTTGGGGGCACATTCCCCATGGAAGGATACTCCTGTAGCCTAGAGGCAGGAGGGAGGGTCTAGTCCCTACTCCAAATGACTCCTGGAAGGCATCACCCTCCCTGTGGAGTGGGGGTTGTGTGGGATGGGAGGATGGTCGGAGGCAAGGGAGGGAGGAAGGGAGGGAGAGAGAACTGAGAATTATATGTAAAATAAGAAAAATAATGAAAAAATCTCAGAAGTAGCAAAAGTTGTGAGAAGAATGAGAAATGGATATGGTAAGCCAGAATGGAGATGAAAGCTTTACAAAAATAGTAAGGATGATTAACGTACCAGAGAGTTTAAAATCACACCTCAGCTATGTTCAGCATCCAAAAGGAAAGACTGAGGAAAAGAAATGGAATTGTCCCTGAGTGGGCAGATCCAAGCCATCATCAGAGTAGCTTTAAGGAAATGTGTAGAGAGCTGCAAAGTGCCTTGCCTTAAAGATGGCACTGGCTTCCGCCTTCCACCTCCCCGAGGGTGAGCACTCTTTGGTGTAAACAAGCCCTTATTTGGTTAAGTTTGTTCAGCTTGTCTGCTTCTGCATTAGAGTAGCCTATCTGCAGGGTCCACGTAGCTCACTGGGGTTGATTAGCACAAGGGGATTTAAGCCTGTGCAGGGGTTCCCCAGGACCGCATGGGTCAGAAGAAGCATGTTCAAGGATCCTGGTTAAAACTGCATGAAGAAGATCTTCCTGGAGTCGTGTCTTCCTTGCTGGTCGAGGTTGGGCGTGTACAGAAATGCAGTAAGGTAGAGCTTCCAAGAAAGAATATATATATATATATATATATATATATATATATATACATATATATATATATATATATATATGTATATATATATATATATATATATATATATATATACTTTAAGCTGAAACCACTTTCCTGTGGGGGGGTAGTCACTTGGTCACATGCTTGATTTGGCCAAAATCATAAGCAAGAAGGTAACATTGTCATGTTCCCATCTGTAAATTTCATACTTCACTGTAACATTATGAAAGATAGAAAAAAAGATAAACAGAGGAAGGATATAAAAGAATCAGACATTTAGGCTGGATATAATTTATTGAGGCTTTGGCAACTTAGAAATCCAGTAACATTTATCTTGCCCAAGGAATAGTTTCATTAAATGTGGCAATAAGGCCATAATAAACTCTTGCATCGCTGTTGTCCTCTTTATTTCCCATGTTTGTCTCTATCTAATTGTTGGAACTTGCATATCCAGCATTGATCTTTGATACAAAGCTCCTTGCTACAGCAAGAACTGATACATGAGACATATTTTAAATATATGCAGGTGTGTATCTCCTGTTGAGACATAAAGCAAACAAAACATATGTGTTTACTATGAAAGATAATTTTCCAAAAAAAATTATTGGTATGATTATCTTCCTAGGCAAATGGGAAAGAAGAGAAATAATTAAAGTGTTTATGTTCAGCAATGCTGTGTGCCATGGAATTTTATAAATAACCAGAAATTATTTTGTAGAACTTACTACTCTTTCTTGTGGTGCCTCCTAGATGGTCAGCTGTGTCAATATAAAACTGAATATCTCCGTCTGAAGCAATAGCTGTCAGAAATTCGCTGAAGTAGATGACAAAGGCAGAATTTTCAAGTTCTATGAGAAGCACATGGCCACAGAACTAATTGTTGATGCTCTGGGAAAAGAGTGGAAAGATTATGTGGTTTGAATTAATGACAGGAATGAACAAGGTTTTCCCATAAAATAAGGCATCTTGGCCCATGGCAGAGAATGCCTGCTGTTGAGTAAGGGCCATTCTTATTATAGAACCAAACAGAACTATAAAGAGGAATCACGAATTTGTTCACAGATGCATTGTGGATGAGCCCGAGTGTTGCCAACTAGGTTATTGTTCAAAAAGGGACAGAAAATTATTCCTGGACTGATAGATAATACTGTCCCTTGTCAGTTGGGGTCTAAAAGAGCCAGGATGATCTGCAAGCTTCTCCGTATCCCTAAAGAAGATGCTGCTGCCAACATGTTGCCAAAAAGCCTTTAAATAAAGAAAGTAAGAAGCCCAGGACCAAAGCATCCAAAATTCAGTGACTTGTTACTCCACAGGTCCTGCAACACAAACACAAACACAAACACAAACATACTGCTCTGAAGGAAAGAACATACTAAGAAAAATGAAGAAGACGTTCCAGAACATCTTAAAGTTTGGGTTAAGAGAATGAAGAAAGTCAACTAAAATGCAGGGATATATTGCCCAGAGATGTGTGCTGTCAAAACTGAGAGGTTCTAGATCTAACTCTGGTTCCAGTCAAACATAAGTTTCTAAAAGTAACCACATAATAATAATAGTAATAATAATAATAATAATAATAATAATAATAATAATAATACCTAAAAAACTTACTGATGTTTGGAACTTATTACTATGCTTTCATGAAGCTTCTGGACAAATCATTGATTTTCTCAGGAGATATAATCAGAAACTACACCTTAGCTTCCGATGCAACTACTTGAGTCTCAAGAAGTAGGGTCCCATTAACCACCAATGAAGAAGGGTCTGAACTACAATCAAGCTATGTCTCCTTGAGAATAATTCATAACACACATGCTTCTTGTCTTGCATTTAGAGACACTAAGGAAGAAGTTTGTGCACGCTCTGCTCATGTATACCCTTCCCCCATTTCAGACAACTGTGTGGAGAATGAGTCTCACTTTAGTCATATAATTGGGACAAATATTTTCTATTAACTTTTAATATACATGCAGTAAAATGTGCCCTGATATTTTCTTCTCTTCAAGTCTTTACAAATTAAGGTGTATACTAGTTGAATCCCTTAAAAAAATAATCCTTTCTACTAGTTAATACTTAGCACCCCTCTATTCCACATTCCATAACTTGAATACGTCTACATGTCTAGTGTGTCTTCAAGGATGTATCATTAAGATGAAATCAGGGCCACATGGTTCTGGCTTATGGACACAATCATTTGTATGTGAACACAAATTTCCTATTCATTCCCTCACTCATCACCTGAGTTTATTTTGTGGATGCATACTGAGACATACACCCAGTGCCTTATGTAATAAATTCTTATTTTAAATGCAGTTCCACTGTTATACAATTTTAGAAATAATCTAACTTCTATTTTCTGTGCACCTCATCTGATATTAATATTTCCAGCCTTATTTTAAGTTCTTATAGGTGTGATATGGTACATCTCTCTGGTTAATTCTTCAAGGTTGGTGACTTCAGTCTTCTACAGCTGATAGAAAAAGTTATCAGAAATATTAAGTCAATTTTGTTTTTTTTTTTCCTCAGCATTTGACTTTTGATCTCATTCTCAGGGAGAAACCTAAGATTAATAGCCATTTAAGGTCATTAAAACTCCTTCATCAAAAAATGATTACAATTACACTTAATGTTGAGCAGGTAATGGCACTTGCTGCCAAGCTTGACAACTTGAGTTTGATTGAAAGTACCCTCAAAGTGGAAAGAAAGAACTGATCCCTACAAGCTGTCCTCTGACTGCCACATATGGGCATCGATACATGTGGACATGGACATGCACTTAATAAATAAACTTTCTTTTTAAAAAGTTAGTCCTGTAGAGATGCTTCAGAGGTTATACTTATAAGCTTTTGTTGTTCTTGCCGAGGACCCAAGTGAATTGCCAGCACAAACTTTGGATGGCTGACAATTTCCTCAGCTCCAAGAGATTTGATGCCCTCTTCCAGCTTCCATGGGTACTACCAAGCACCTACCCATATACCCAAAGACACATACACATGGTCTCTCTCTTTCTCTCTTTTTCACACACAAATGCAAATTGCATAAATGAAAATACATCATTACTGTATTTGCCAATGTTCTCTAAAACAATTTTTATAGAGACTATATATTTATTATATGATATATAACTTACATATAATAATAATATGCTGTAAGGGATTTATTAGAGTGGCTTACAGGTTATGGTATGACTATTCTAAAATGGCTTTCTCCTAATGGAAAGTTCAAGAATTCAATACATGTTCAGTTCGTGAGTTTGGAGGACCTAGCTGGTTCTCAGTGTAGGAGAATCTGTGGTCAGCCTACCCAAGTTGCTGTTGCCCTGTCCCCATTGCCCAGGCCAGCCTATATGTGCATGCATATGTGTGGCAGGAACTTCTTCCCTGAGCCAAGCAGTCAAGCTTTCCCAACACCCAGAGACAGTAACCCATAGACAACTGACCCAGAGACAATAATGAGTAAAGGACATACAGCCAAGTCAGCTGCTTAGGCCAATAGGACCTTGGGAGGGGGCATAAAGGCAGCCCTACCTTCCTTAATAAATGAATCTCCAGCATGCTCTGCTACTTACTGACTCCCATTGCCTGAGTTATTGGTGCTTTACATTCTCACTCCTTCCCTCAGAGGGTATAGTAGCAGGGTAACTCGCAACACCTTGGGATGCAGTGGGACCCTGACAAAGTAGGCTGTAATGCCAGTAAGGGAATAGATTTGCCAATGAGAGTAAGCACATAAAGAACAAAGGCTTATGACTTTTGTGCCCTTTATATAGGCTGCCACCAGAGGCATGAGCAAGATTTACTGTGGATCCACTCATCTCAAATGATTCAGTCAAGGGAAATCCATCACAGGTGTACCCAGTTGCTTGGGTTTTAGTTAATTCCCCACTTCCTCAAGTTGAAAACACCTCAGGATATTTTCAAGTAAATGAACGGAACTAGAACAAGCCATCCTGAGTGAGGTAACCCAGACTCAGAAAGACAAACATGGTATGCATTCACTCATAAGAGTATATTAAATATAAAGCAAAGGATAACTAGGCTAAAATTCACAGCTCCAAAGAAGCCAGGTAACAATGAGGACCCTAAGAGGGACAGATAGATCCCCCTGGAGAAAGAAACTAGATGATATATACAGTGTGGAAGCAATAGAACAACTATCAGCAGATTGTTCTCTCCTTCCACCACGAGAATCCTGGGAATCTAGTTTGAGTCATTGGCTTAGAAACACATACCTTTTCCTACCAAGCCATTATCTGGCCTCCACAATAAGACTTTGGTGAAAACACATAGTATTTTCAGAGTTATAACTTTAATCGCCAATAATATTTTTCTAGGCTACATGAGTCATGCTGATAGGTCTATCGGGTAACAATTGTTAAAGTATCAAGTGTGTTGGGCATTTAATTCATAGAACAAAAAGCTGGATTTCTCCTGACATGATCCTTTTTTACCAAAACTCAATCTGTGCCCTCTCTGGCCTTGAAGCCCATAATAACATTAAAAGCCCAATCATCCAGTATTACAAAGGAGGATATTAAAATAGTGGGAAAGATTTGATTGCAAGGATCTGTGAATGAGAAAGTTAGAGTTAAAGGGTATATAAGAAAAACATAGCTGTTACAAATGCATGCCAGCTAACAGCTGTTTTCATCCTCAATTATTTGCTTTATTCTCCATTTATCATCTTAGCCTTATTTGTAACAGGCCCCATTGATAATAATTAATTCTTTCTTACTTCTTTCAATTATTTGTTATCCACTTGAAATGATCAAATTAGATCCTGTTTCAATTTTGTAAAATACAGCGCATCTCTGAAACTACACTGTGTTATGAATGGAAATTTGATTAAAATTGATAATGGTAACTTCTCCCTATAACACTGTGACAAAACAAAGAGGAAGCTAGTTCCATAATGTTATGTTATCTTTGCTGTTAGTCAGTTTTTACTGCTTTGAAGTATAATCAGTCTTGTTCTCTCTCTCCCTTTCTTTTTTCCCCTATTTTCTGTTTCAGAAGCTACCCAGACCGCAATAGCCAAAGACTGTATCATAAGTAACAGTCATTAATGGGTATTTATCAAGATATCTCAGTTTGGAACTAGCATTAAATTAGTAAGCATAATAAGGTTATGTTGTGAAAGCTTGTGAAACAGAAGACTCACCTGTCTATAAAAAAATCACATTTCTCTGCACAAGAAAAACTCATATATTCAATCCATACTGGAAAATAGAATAACCCTCTTTACTGTCAATTATTCTATATCTAACACACACACACACACACACACACACACACACACACATATATATATATATATATATATCCTAAATAAATATCCTAAACTTTCACATATATTTTGACATTTGTTTCTGTCCAATTATGGAGTTGTGTGGCCTATCAAACCACATTAAGCAGTTAGATTAAATTCACTCTATAATAAACTTGCAGTTTATTACATTTTATTTAGCTATTATTTGATCATGTACTCTCTCTCCTCTCTGTGCACACATGCTTGTATGCTCACTTACACGTGCATGGCAGGGTACATATGTGGAAGGCAGAGGACAAGTTGCATAAGTTGGTCATCTCCTTCTATCATGTAGGTTCAAGACATTGAGGTCAGGTCATCAGGCATGGCAAAAAACCTTTGACTCTGAAAGAATCTTAACTGTGCTTTCATTCTGACCTTTGGTAGATAGAGTGTTCTAGAGGTGTAAATAAAACATGTTTTTTTTATTAGTTGAATATTATTGCTTATCTCCATTATTGCCATTTTCAGAACAATGGCCCTAGCAAAACCCTGATTTTTCTTGAATATATATATATATATGCATAATATACAAATAAATATATATTTGAAGATCATAAAATTTAACATCACATTTTATCATTTAAGTACATTGAATTTACATTGGGTAAATGTATGCTGCTCACAGAGTTTTCCAATGATGTATACTAGATGGGTGCAAATAAAGTTTGTCTTCAAATTTCTTTTAGTGCTAGACTTTGAAGCCCAGGCTGAGCTCTCTTTTACCAGCCTTGTACTTTTCTACCATGCACACTGGCATGAAATATACTGAGTGTCTGCTGTTACCAAATGTGTTGCTCACATTTACAATTTTTATTTTTCTATCAAGAAAGTGAATTCTCTAGAAAAGCATACTATATTTTTGAGGGGGGTATGGACATTGTCCCAGGTCTCAAACCCTTGACTTTGTTGTTATTTTCTATGAGCAACAGTACATTGATGAACCCAGATTTGAGCTGACAGGAGACTATGCTTAAGTGATGTCGCCCATGTATGCTTCTTGTTTCTTTAGCACCATATCACTCTTTCCTCTAATTGATACCCTCTGTCCTTTGTCATGTGGTTGATTTCTCCCTAGGTAAAACAGACTAATGCATGCTAAATTGTTTATTCGAAGACTGTATTTGAGTTGAGAAATCTGTTTAAGAAACATTCTTGACAGTGCTATTTTAGGCTCCGTGACGGGGCTGCAGGGAACTTGGTGGGGATGGATGATGTTTTCAGAAATGTCCAGCTGTTACCTATCTGCTTGCAACAAATGAAGCTCACTTCCTTTTCTGTTTTCTCCCTTTCCTCTGATTTTTCTAGTTTAAGGACACATTGTACCTGGATATTTTACTAGCACTTTTAGATGACTGACATTAATTTATCATAAATGGCAGTAATTATTGTGTATGCTGCTCACAGTCTGCTAGTAAGTCTTATTTTGCTAACCCTTCTATAAATTACAGTTTAACAAAAATGATCTTTTCCTTAAATTTTCATACTTCATTGCTCTTACTTGTTTGTAGAAGTTCTTCTGTCACTTTTTGTTATGTGTAACAATATCTCATGAAAGGTCAGGTTGTGATTTATATCTGGTACAGAGAACTACCAGAGTTTTGGGTAACCTTCTTTGACTTATGGGATTTTATGCATCTTATAATGGTAAAATTTAAGCAATAGTAACATAAGTCATTTAGACTTAGATTGCTTGAACTACAGGAGAAATGTATAGTAATTTTAGAAAATTATTTTCTAAAGTTTTAAGTTTTTACAAATCAGGAAAAATGCTCCCTCAAAAAAGTTCATGCATAGTATTTTTAAAATAAAAATAATGTATATGTTGATTAAGTCTATTATTCAAATTTATTAAGTGCTGTGTTTTCCTTAAACAGCATGGCTAAAACACAAAATAATTCACAATTCACAAAATGTTCCCCTGAAAATAAACTTGCATTTTCTTAGAGATAGAACACAACACATATGTTAGAAGTGACAAAATGGCTTTGACAAGGTCCCATGCTTTACTGATTGTGTGATCCTGGAAATATACTTCATTTCTGACATTCTTTAATCTGTCTGTATCACCAAAAGGGTGTGATAAAACCAAATAAGGCAATGAATTATTTTTCCTAAATGACAACTGAAGGTTTCATTGGTCCTTCTTAATTCCACAGTTGTTTCCATGGAGACTAGAATATCTCTATCTTGATACTATTGTTTTAGGAGTATTTAGGTAGAACACATATTTTCCAAGGACTCTGGTGTTTTCAAGGTGGTCACTGTAATAGTGTTTGTGAATCTTTCAACAGCTTCAAGAGTGGAACTTGCGGCACAAGCAGAAGAAACCAGAAGTAAACTACATGGAAATGAGCACTGACTGACTATTCTAAGAGATGATTTAGATTTAGCAAGAATTAGTTTGGGCAGCCAGAAGGGGAGTAGGGGCTGTTTTTGCTTGTTTAAAAGTGAAAAGTTCATGACATTTATTGAATTGCTTCTTTTTGTTTATTCATTACATTTGTTTTTGTAGTAAAACTTGATTAAATAATTAAAAGTGGAAAGATACTATATGTATTTAACACTTTTCCAAGAAAATAATACTTCTGTAGTATTTTCCTATAAAAAAAAATGCCTTTTTTTTCTACTACATCTGAATACCTGCAGGGTAATATCATTATTTGTGAAGAAAAGAATTGGGACAAAGGCCTGAGGAGGTATAAGAATGGAAGAGAGGAGATGGGAAGATGTACATCTCCATTGAATGTGAGGTGGTAAAGATTATTGATGTGGGACAGGAAGGCACTAGCCAGATAAAGAGATGTAAAGCAATGTGGATCAGACATTGCTTGTTAAGGCACTCAGACTGCTCTTTACAGTGTTATCACTAACAGTGTTAATTTCTTGTATTGAGTTCTCTCTCTCTCTCTCTCTCTCTCTCTCTCTCTCTCTCTCTCTCTCTCTCTCTCTCTCTCTCTCTCTCTGTGTGTGTGTGTGTGTGTGTGTGTGTGTGTGTGTGTGTGCGTGTGTGTCTGATTTTTTGAGACAGGGTTTCTCTGTATTATTTTGGAATCTGCCCTAGATCTAGCACTGTAGACCAGGCTGGCCTCAAACTCACAGAGATCCACATGCCTCTGCCTCTGGAGTGCTGGGATTAAAGATGTGCACCACCAATGCCTGGTCCCTCTCTGACTATTTTTATTTGAAGAAATTATATAATGGTCCTTACATGTGGTATAAGTTTTTTCTCACATGGAGAGTATGTGGAATAAAATTAAATATAGAGAAACTGCAGCTTCTGAGTATACAAAGGCCATGCTTTTTGATTCCTAACACAAAAAATAAAAGTACATTTTGAATTTTGGAAATAACAAGAATGTACACAAGATCACAATTTTGAAGGCATCTACCATGGATGGGGATGTAGTTCAATGGAAAACTTGCCTGGTTCATCTGAATCTAACCCTTATCATGTAGAAAGTAATGTTGACTAGTAAGTGAGAAGGCAGTGGAGTTGGGAGATTTGTTTGATTGGTCCTTGAAGGTAAAGTAAGAGCCATTTTCAGAAAGTTAGAGACAGGTGTTTCAAGATTAAGCTCCAAGAAAATGCACAGCCTTTTGTGTTTGACAATATGCAGGTTGAGAAGTCACTGGAAGCTGTGTCTCAACTGGAAAAAGTTATGTTTTGATAGATATGACAGCTTTAGTTTAGGTCTACTTTCAGTTTTATTTTAGTTATGTTTTTCCAAATTAACTAAAGGGAAGGACATAGAATCTAGTGAAGTCTCCATAAACAACAACAATGAATTATAGATTACAAATTGCCCAGACTGGTAATGGGAAAATTCCAGAAATATTTACTTGGAAGACTTAAGATGAAAAACAGCAGTAAATCCTTTATTTCATTCTGTTGTGAGGTATTTTTCCTTCCTTTGTTTTTATAGTTCAGCATTTTGTGGCTTTGTATGAGCTTACATTTTTGCTGATTTGGAAATTATCATGTAAATAAAAAGTATGTAAAATTAATCAGTACTAGGTAGGGCTCTTTTATTTTCTGTTAGAAAGCACAGCAGAGCTTGTTCTTGATCAAGAGGCATTTAGCTTTGTTTAGAATGTTTTGATTTGAAGAGTGTGTTTGAAGATGGGGTAAGCATTTGTAAGCTTTGTGTCTCTGGATTCTAAACAGACATGTTATTAAAATTTAAAAGAATCCCCTTTTTCCCATTTGTCTAAATGCTTTAGGAAATGTTAAGATTTGTTGTTCACTCATATTTTCTTTTCATTAATATGCCTCTGTTATTGACTCTAGGGTAGATACAGATTAGACATACAAGGAAATCAGTTTCTAGATTCTGTCATCTTAGTTATAGATAAAACAGTTTGTGCTATGAGAGAAGACTCTCCTTGTTCTATAAGCAACAAATGGTTCAGTAACTGGTAATCCTTTGAAATATTTTTATTTCACAAATGGTTGAAAATGTGATATTTGGCAGGAAATTGTATTTCATGTAAATGGTTTTTAATAATCGTAGCTGACATTGTGGAACACTTATTGTATCAACACATATATTATTATTTTAATGTCAACAATACAAGTATGGAGGTATTATGATCATCTCCATTTAGTGGATGGGAGGATTGTAACTTAATAATATTTATTTGCTAACTTTCTTATGTCATCCAAGACACAAAATCACTACTGATCAAGCTTTATTTCAATCTAGGAAACTTACTTTTGCTATAGTAATACAGGACTTCTGTCTTCATTAGTCCTAAAGACTTGTTAAATGCAAAGGATAAGTAAAGTTATGAAGATTTTTTCCCATTACAAAAGTTATTATAGTTATAATTCAATTACAGATGCAAAGAAATGAAGAGACCGCTGTTTATTTAAAAAAATAGAAATATAACCATAGTAAGCTTTTATGAGTCACATTTTACATGTAATTAAACATTTTCCAACTGTAAAGTGTTTGTTAGAATGGTCTATTACTCAGAAATAACTTTGTGATATTTAATATTGGCACAGATTTGAAAGAAATGTGATAGCTTCTCCTTCCATACAAAGAATTCCATGTGACTAGAAGTTTATAGAGAGTGTACTGGTCATTTAATCTCATATTTTCTTGATTTGTGTATTTCTACCTGTCTTCGGAGTCCATGCTGACCAAGGAGCTTTTAGATAATATTTCTCTTCTTCAGTTGTCTTATAAAGAATCTTTGTTCTTTGAAGACCAGTTCCGTGTGTCCACATCGAGTAACAGGTTTACAGGATTTGGCTTCAACCATCAAACTCTTGTAGAACCAAACAGCATCACCTTTCTGACAGTCCAGTACTTCTGGATATTAACTGGAAATCTAGATGTACACTTTTGTGCCAGACTCTCAGTTACTGGGATTACTCTGAGAGTAGTAATCTTCCTCTGCTGGATCCCCTCCTCCAAGGCAGCAGGGATTCTGAGATGATGTGTCAACACCGAAGAAACAACTGCTAACTAATTCATTAGTTGTAACAGTATTGAAGATATGTAAATTTATTTCCAGTTTATATATTGTTTGGGATTATTCATACAGTTACATTACTCCTACTTCAATAAGCCATTTCTCTTATGAAAAAATAGTTTTAATATTTTGATCTATATAATGAGACTTAAAGTGACAATAAGTGTGTTAGGTATCAAATAATTTGGCATTGCACCATTTTGAATAATGGCTCATCCCATCTTTGTATAAATATTCACAAAATGGTAAAAAATACAAATACATTTGTAAAATGTCTATATTACCCACCAACGGTATTCCTGGTATTATGCCAGGCTTCCTGAGCAAATCATATTGTTTTGTTTTTTTCTAATATTTTTATTTAATGTATTTATAGTTAGTGTTTTTAGGGGAGGGCTTTGCCCATGTCTAGATTCCCACAGGGGCTCATGTCTCTTCTTCCATGTGTTGCTTTCTTTCTGTTCATTCTTTGATCATGTTTACTACTATCTCAGGCTGAAATAGTTACAGCAGAAATTTGGAACCCAAGAGATAGCTATGCTTAACTCATTATGAATCCTTTTTTAATTTCTAAACAATGATCTATTACTCAGTTGCTCATTTTTTTGCCACCATCTACAGTGCATGTTGCAATCTAGCTGCTGTGAAATTGTTTCCCTTGTTTCTTTTGAGCTGTGAGTTCTTGAGGGACAGAGAGTGTTATTTAGATTGCCTCATGGCACCTTGCAAATAGCTCTGTGCATACTAAGTACACAGTGGCATTCATTGAGCAAATGCTGCCACCAATATTGTGTTAAGTCATAACAAACATAAGTAAGATCTCAGGAGATCTAATAGCCCTGAATCCTTTTAATATTTAGAACAAGTAAATAGAATCCCTCCAGGAAAACACATTTTCAGTTGCTTATTTAGGTAATTTGACAAGATATCTTAACATAGGTCAAGTAAGGCTTTCTATAAAGAATAAACTCTAAATAATTAGCACTTAATTCTTAACTTTAAAAATTAATGTAATAAATAATATATTAAACCTAATTTAGAATGATCATGGACCAGTTGGCTCAGAAATAAAAGTTTTTCATATATACCAAGAAAGTTCAATTTCCACAGCCCACATGACATGGTTGGAGGAGAGAACTGACTCAAAACTTATTCTCTAAGCTCCAAATACACAGTGTAGCCTGCTCTCTCTCTCTCTCTCTCTCTCTCTCTCTCTCTCTCTCTCTCTCTCTCTCTCTCTCTCTCCCTCTCTCACAGACAAATGTTAAAAATATGATAGATAGACACCTTGAATTAATACAATTTTAAACCTCTATGATATTCAGCAAGTGGTGTTTTGCTAATATCTCAGTTGTTTTCTTTTTATAATTTTACTTGGATTAATAACAAGACAAACATGGTTTTGTTACTTTATAAAAGTCACTGGAGAAAGAGTATTGGTTTGCAATAAATATGTCACAAGAACTTTAGTTCTTATTTTGTTTTTAATTGGCTCTTTGGTTTGGGGCTGCTATACTAGCATCTCTGCACACATCGTTCTAACATGCATGGACCACAGACTGAGTGGGTTCTTCAAGGTACAGATGCTGGTGACTGAAAAAAGGATATCTGAATCTATTTCACTTTTGAGAAGCAAAAGATGGTCATCTTATATGAATGAATCTAATCAGTCACTACAGAACAGAAAGAAGAAACAGCATACAAAGGAATTGGAAAATAAAGTTGCATTACTTACTGCAGCAATGATATGAGAAGAACAGTACATGCAGTGTGACAGGTAACAGTTGAATGAGCCACAACACAATCTGACCTTAATACAGGGAACACTCCCTTAAATTGCCACTATTCACAGATAGATGATTTTTCTACATAACAATCTCAGCTATTCACAAAATCTTTTATAACTAAAAACAGATCTTGGTCAAATGAATACACAAGATGCTTAGCATCAGTACCAGCAACAATACCAGGAATAAAGTAAAATAACAATAATAAAACATGCCATTACTCAAAATCCCATGGTTCTTAACAACAGTTTTACAAAAATGCAAAACCATCTGCAAGAAGAAATGAAAATAAAACATGTTTATTATGAGAAAAATAAGGCATATTTAGAGTTCTCTAGTCTCCTTAAACCAGTGTTTATATTTAATGCAATTCTTTAAACAGTAACATTTTCATAGCAGATATTATTCCCAATAGGTGGTTGACCTTAAAGTTTATGTGAAAAGCAAATAACTCAGATCATTAAATATTATTTCAAAGAAGAATAATGTATTATACTTATGGTGAAGAAAAAATACTTATGGTGAAGATAAAGTACATGCAAGGATGCTCACATAAACATAAAGAAATATGTACATACAAATACATATATTCATGAATTTAAAATATGATATACACATGCATGAGAATTAAGTACCAATATATACATGAAGATATAAATATATGTACATATTTGTGTATATATATAAATAGATGAATATATGAATTCTCATATACTCTCATTTACTTGCATATACTTTTGCTTGTGAGAGAGATAGAGACAGAGACTGAAGAAGAGGTAAAGGAAGCTGTTACACTGGTTGATTTTTTGTCAACTTGACACAGGTTAGAGTTATTAGAGAGGAAGGAGATTTAGTTGAGGAAATGCCTCAATGAGATCTAGCTGTAAGGCATTTTATCAATTAATGATCAAGGGGAGGGCCCAGACCATGATGAGTGGTGCTATCCCTGGATTGGTGGTCCCAGGCTATATAAGGAAGTAGGTTGAACAAGCCAGGGAAAATAAGACAGTAAGCACCACCCCTCCATGGCCTCTGCATTATCTCTTGCCTCCAGGATCCTACCCTGTTTGAGTCGCTGCCCTGACTTTCCTCAGTGAGGTAAAGCAATGTAGAAGTATAAACCAAATAACCATTTATTATCTAACTTGATTTTTAGTCATGAAGTTTCATTGCAGGAATAGAACTCCTAACTAAGAGAGAAGTCAAATAATATAACGATTAAACCTAGTTATTATTCAACAAAATGACCATTTATTAAATAAAATCTAAAACTGGTTAGTGTTAACTGGAGTGAGTATTTGCTGTACCCATGGTCTTGGGCTATCTGGCCTGATAAAGGTAGTGCTTTTCACCTGGTGACTGTCCTCTTAAAAAGGAAGGAAGGGGGTTGTGCTCTGTTGGGTGGTGAAGACCAGTTCACCACCATATGAGGCAGCATATGATTGGTCCCCAGCTTTCCAAAGACTTGCAACTAGATTTACCATACCCTGTTTTCATGAATGAGACTTTCCTTTTTATAGCTTAATAAATCCTTCATGCCCCTTAAACAGATGCACATGGATTTTTACTACAATTAACTCCAAGACTTTTTAGCTAAATTGAAAGCTGTGACTCACATGTATTTTAGTGGAAAATTGAAGGCCCATCCTAAGTCTATACATCCAGGGACGCCTGATTTTAATAAAGAAGTCAGAAATACAAATTGGACAGCTGCATATAGAGGAATCAAAATAGATCCATACTTAATAACTTGCACAAAACTCAACTTTGAATGTATCAAATACAGAACATGGAAAAGTCAGCCTTGAATTTCTTGACACAGGAAAAGACTTTCTGTACATAACACTGTTAGCAAAGTTACAAAGAACAACACTTCATAAATGGGACATAATGAAACTAAAAACTTCTGTATGTCAAAGGACACTATCACTTGGACAAAGAAGCAGGCAACAGAATGGAAAAAGAATTTTTAATTTTTTACAAACTTCACATCTACCAGAGGGCTAATATCCACAACATATAAAGAACTAAAAAACCTAGATATCGAAAAAGCAAACCAAAGTTTACCAATGAGATGGATGCACCAATATTGTAGAGGAATCTTGGGTGACTGTCCAGGAAGCCAGCTGTTTCTGTTATTTTTCATAATCTTTGGAAGTCACTTGCTTGCACTTCCTCCATACTCAGGTGATATTACTTTCTTCTTGGGTCTCTGAGATGTTGAATACTTTATAGTTATTGTTTTCAATGTTACCAGATTCAGAAAAGAAATTCACAAGAGAAAGATAAAGTGTATAAGATTGAAAGACATAAAAAAAGATAGTTTTGGTAATGCAAGTTTGAATAGAAAATGAATTAGGTACAACTTTTGAACTCACCAAGATAGGATATGGAATATTTTCTCAAGTCATCAATGAACTAGACATTTTTATGTATTTGTTGCCTGTATATGTTGTATATAGTTATTGTACTTATTTTTTCCAGATTTTCTTATATCTATTATAACCTTTATAATTTTAGGCAAAAAGGGGGAAATGTATTGATATCTTGTTTGTACTATAACAAACAAAGCTTCTCTGAAGATCAGAGGGCAGAACTAGCCACTAGTTAACCATAGAGGTCTGGAGGTCTGTATAGACAGACAGGCTGAGTGGAGAAAGGAAGTAATAAGGCAGGAGGAGACAGGAGCCCAGTCTCTTTTTGGCTGTGAAGTTGAATAGGAAAGGTGGCTGTGGTTTTACTACTTAGTCTCTCTGATCTCTCAGCATTTCCCCCAATATCTGACTCCCTGTTTTTATTAAGACCTATTAGAATTCATATTATAGTCAAATTATAGTCCATTTTTTCTTCACTACATTTTAAATTTTTGTTGTTGGTGGTGGTGGTAATAGTATAGGGTTGGCTTACTTTTAGAGACAGAGTGTCAGGTAGGCTGTACTTTCTTGTACTTCTCTATGAAGCTAGTAATGACCAAGTCTTGACTTCCCTGCTCCCACCTTCAAAAGGCTATATGAAGGTATGCTTCTGTCTGAGTTTTATATCTATAGCAAATTTGAGCATAAAAGAAAAATGTTTTTCTTTTATTCTATTAAGTACAAACATGCCTTGTCATGAATCCAAAATATAATACAGCATGGTTTGGAACAATGATATTTTTCATATTGTGTATAAATAATTAAAAAAGCATCTCATAGTAAAATGTTACAACAAATATCAGTAAATGTAGAACTCCTGTGCATCTAGTGAAAATTTGAACAATTGGACTCTCCCCAGAGCAGATAGATCATATAGAAGAAATTAAAAATGCTTTACGACATAGTCCAAAATCAGTGCTCTCATCATAGAAACTGTACAAAAGGAGATGTGACAAAACTGTACATTACAGCACAGAGTTTTAAGGTAAGAATCTGGAAGCTGATAGAGGAAGTGTATTGATGATGTTTGCTTCCTCTGTAGAGAAAGTATGTGCCTAGTATGTAATGGGTACCATTTGTTCATGGAATAATGCTGTAAATCAATAAATATTGTGATGTATTTAAATTAATCAGCCTCCTTTATGTTTCATCATGAATATTTTGTAAAAAACAGATTCTAGAAAATATGGCTAGCATGATTTCATTTAGAAAAACTATTTGGAGGTATGTAACTGCCTGATAACTTTTGAAGGCATATTTAAGAAGGAATTGATAGGGATATCAGAATAACCATTTTATTTCATCCATTGTGGAAGTGAGGCAATTATAAATTAGTATAGTTACTATACTCATTTTGTTCAGTGGATTATATACATGCCATATAAGCATGAGCTCCAGAGTTGAGATGGTGTCCAGAACTTGTTAGCCTGCACAGTGTGATGACCATATATAGTTACCGCAGACAGGGAAGTCACAAAGGCAAGCTACTTAGCTAGACTATTTGGAAATACAGAGCTCAAGATTTATTATTATTATTATTATTATTATTATTATTATTATTATTATTATTATTATGAGCCTACCTCAATAAATAGAACAGAGATGAAGACATCTGATTAACTTTTCCTCCACACACATATCTATACACACATAAACATACATAAACATGCACACATACCACACAAATAAATGTGAACAGAAGTGTCATAAAACTGACAAGTAATTTAAGAAAAATTGAAGTTAACCATATATAGAAAAACATCAAAATGCATTCATTGTATCACCTCTTAATTTTTTCTTTTCTTTCCTTTAGTTTTTATGTTTTGATTTTGTATAGCTTTGGTGACCCTGTCCTGGAACTAGCTCTGGAACAGGCTGGCCTGAAACTCACAGAGATCCATCTGCCTCTGCCTTCTGAGTTCTAGGATTACAGGCATGTGCCCAGTTCATTTTTTTTTTTTTGTATTCTAAAATTCTCTTATGTTATGGATAGATTGTTGACAAAGGGTCTTGGATTTAATGTAGGGGGGATTTTGGGCGATGGAAGCTGAATAATATCCTCGGGCTCTCCACAGCCATATTTTCCTCCCACTGAATCTGTTTGGACTCTGCCAGGGAAGTTTGAAAGACAATGTGCAATATGAATCATAAGGGTTTGCCTGCAGAAGTAAATGCTGGATCAATATATTCAACAATGAAAGATAGAAAGAGACAGGTGTAGTACTTTGTGGGAGGTGGAGTTGTGATGGCTTGGTGATTCAGTGCATGCAAGACAGTGATGATGACTCTGAATGTAGGTGAATAGATGTTGTCTTCCTTAATATGGGATACAGTGGGAAGATCTGGCTTTGAATAATAGGTGATGAACATATTTTACCACATTTCTGAAGCCCAGGATATGTACGGACTTTTCAGAGATGTCAATGTGGTTTCTAGAGGAACCCATGTAAAGACTGCATATGCAGAGTGGGGAATGAATGTGTGAGGGGACATTAGAGATGTTCTTCTTGAAGGAAATAGATTATGTTGATTATTTAAAGTGGCTCAGATACATCACATTTTTAAAAGTAGAAACAGTCAAATTTATTCCACACTGAGTTTAGGAAGCAAAGAGTCAGTCTGATTACCTGCAGAAGTTTGCCCTCAGTATGTTGTAGTTTGCATTTTCCTAGGGTTTCCAACCAGCTTCCAAATAAAGATTTGGACACTTACTATTAATCATGCATGTTCGGCTTTAGCTTAAACTTGTCACACTACCTCTTTTAACTTAATTTAATCTGATTCTACTCATCTAAGTTTTGCCTTAGGTATTTTTAAATGTTCTTTAATTCTGTATGTCCTACTTTCCTGATTCCTTTGTGTCTGGCTTGCTGGCCTTTGTGGTCTCCTGGTGTATCTCTTCCTTTCTTCCCAGAGAATAAATTCCTCCTCCTACATACTCTCTGTAGCTGGAAGTTCTGTCTGCACCTCTTCCCTCAATACTGAATGTTCAGCTTTTTGTTAGAGTAACCAGGTGCATTGGTCAGTTAAGGTAAAATAGCAAGTCATCTTTACATAGTTAAACAAATGCAATTCATCTTGACATAGTTGAACAAATATTCTGCAAGTTTTCTGTGGCTTTAGTGATGTACCATACTTACTTTTAGTCTGTAGTCCTGTATACTTTATTATTCCCACTAAATATACCTGCATAATCCTTTCATTCTCTGGCTTTTCTTTTTTCACCTCAAGCATCACCCCTCAGTATTTATATCCCTCTCACATTAAATATTCTGGTTCATTACCTTTTCTCCTAAAATGAGGTATGTCCTCCAGTTATGACTCAGTTTTCATCCTTGGTACAAACTAACATTCAATATGGTGACCAACAATTGCTATTTAGTTGCATATTAGACTTTGTTATAATCAAGTGAAGCAGCTTGTGAACATCTCTGTTGCTTTACAACATACCAGTGTGTCTCTTATTAAGTACAAACAACTTCATGTTCATGAATCATTTTTTCCTTTATTGTGGTTGGTCATACTTCCTGCCAAAGTATTCAGACTGTGAATCTAGCATCCATTTGAGCAATAGTTAGGCTACTAAGTCATTAACAATTTTGCTATCTGTCCCCACATTAACTTTTCCACAACCAACCTAATGATTTGTTTATTTAACTGAGGACTGATTTCCCCATTAGGGCCTATTAGTACCTCAAAATTGGCTCTACAAACCTGGTAAAAGCTGATGACTATCAGCAATTAGTAATTTGTTAGATCCTTTATAAAAATTTCAACAGAGGAGCCTGAACACTTCAAGTTTATGGATTGATGTGGTTATAATTTTAGAGAGAGGGTAAATTTGTCTTTACAGTTTCTCAAATTCACAGTTTTAAAGGATTCTCTTGAATTCATCATTTCATTAAGTTTGGAGTTATTTAAGTGCATTCAAGTAACTAACAGAGTCCTACAATTATCTGAGCACATGAACTTGTATCTTAAAAGTACTTAATTGAATTCCAAGTCATTGTTTTACTAATAAAGTTAAGGGTGGACTGGCTGCTTAATTTACTTTCTATTTTTCTAATATGTACCTCTGTGCTTTAGAATAAGATGGGAGAGAAGAGAAAGGAGAGAAAAGAAACAGAACTGTGGACTGGTGACCTTTGAAATGGAACAAACAATCTATTTATATCCTCTGAGAACTGCTCACTCATTTGACAGCATTTCTACCTCTTCATCCTATGTGGCCTTTGTAGACAGTCCATTTTAATAATGACCTAAATAAGGAAAGTAAATTCTGCTTAGGATCAAATTCACAGTCTAGCTAAATTAGAAATCCATTAGGTGGGAAGCAGAAACAGCATTGCTATGACCATTGATTTCTCTTTCCTGGTATCAGCTTTGCCTGGTATCCATTGAGCTTATGCTCCTGCAAGTGCATCTGTTCTTCACCTATCAGCCCCTCATAGAGAGCCACAGTGGGCTCTAGAAGCAAATCTCTGTGGAAAAAGCTCTTTCATGGAGGAAAATTCAATGTGACTCCAACAGAGTGCAGAAACTTCTTTTGTGCTAAATATTTTCATCATTAATAAAATCACTATATTTATAGAACCTAAAATTAATGGAAAATGAGGATCTGAGTGATTATGTGATTATAACTTGTGTTTTATTGATTCATCATTTTATACATTTAAAGTTTGAGTGAACAAATTTCAGATCAAATAAACAAAGGAAAAGTAGATCCTTTTAACAAACCAGTCACAAAGTCCACCTTAGCCTTTTCTATTATTAAAAGGAAAAAAATCCAGGTGTAGTCCATGAAACCATATAGATTGTCTCGCAAGCCAAGTTTTATCTTACTAGGCTCCTGCTTTTGGAAACACAGACAGCCGATGTTGATGAGAGACATCTTACTTTAGGTCAGCAAGGTGAGGAAATTGCAAGTAGGTTTCCTAGGTTGTTTCTTTCCACATATTTGCTCAAAATGATCTTAAAGATTTTGAGGTTTTAATAGATTCTTTTGGATCAGAAAATAATAAAAAAGAGCAGTATGCATGGCCACCATAGACTTTATCTTTATAACCAAGACTCTTCAAAAAGGAGAGTGGCTCTGTCAAAAATGATGTCTTTGAAAGGCAGACCCAGGACTACTGTGGTCTGGAAAACAGGACTTCTGGTGAACCTAATTATGTGGAGAGGGCAATTAAAAATGAAATGTTAACCAAATCTATTAGTACTGAAGTGCTAGTGCTCAGTTTGGCAAACAGCAATATTTATTTGACAAATCTGATGAATAAATATGAAGCCAACCTCCTATATTAATGTAGAAGGTGAATAATTTGATTGGAGTTATTAAGACCATTAAAACTGATTGCTTTAAGATTTGTTGTTATTCTGTTAGATTAAAAGATAAATCAATGTCAGCTTGTTCCTGGGCCCTCCTGACTAAATCAATCAATGACTGAGTATCTGCCGTCTGTTTCTAGTCATTTTGATTTCATTTTCATGGGCTGATTTTTATGTCCTTGAAGGTACTATTAACTGAATTTCTGTAGAATGTCTGCCAATGTCTCTTCTCCCATTAGAGCTCTTGAGAATTCTCATTCAAAATCACACTGTTGGAAATGAGACCTTGCACATCTTGAAGCCACTTAGAAGAAATGTGTGAGTGATTCATAGAACAAGTAAACAAGTCATGATTTTTCCCAAACTGATTAGCAGCACTGGGTGACTACAGACTTGCTCACATCAAATGCTGTTAGGAGTGTATACAGCCTACAACAAGAATATGTGGCATGAAGTATAATATAAAAGGTTCAAAATAAAATCTTAATCAAATCATTGTGTTATTATTTTGAGAAAAATGCCCAATCAAATCACTTCATTAGAGCACTGACTGCTTTCTTTAAAAAAGAATAAAAGAAATCTGTATATGAAAACTAAAGGCACTCCAAAATTTTTATATTTAGATTCATTGATAAAATATTAATAATATCTATTAATAAATATTTCTTCACATTGTAATTAATACCTTTATTTAAATGATGTAGAAATTGATTAATTTAAAAGAAAGCTTTTTTTTCTATTAGTGATGGATAATGATGAATACAGATATTTGAAATTTGTACTTGATAACATTTTTTCTTAGTATTGTCTTTCTTTCCTGTGACTCAGAACATTGTGTGCACAGAAAAGATGCAAATCAGTTGGAAATAGATTCTAAATCCTTGGGCTACTTTTGCCTCTGTAGGGAACATTTGGTAGCGTATAAAATTAGTTCCTTTCATTTCTGCACCAGGCTCTTTCAAACCAAGAAAGATCAGTTTAAAATGATGGGGTTGTTACAGTTTGTAAAGTAAATTGTATGCCAAGGTTTCCAGCCCAGTAATAAAAGCCGTTCATGTGGATGGGAGCCTCATGAACCCCAAACAAGTATTTATTGCCAATGAGATGGCTGTTGTTGATACTTAAGTTCTTTGGTGGCAAAGGCCATACTTATACATCTTTGTTATTTGGTTGTGTATATTAAACAATAGAATTCAGATAAATATTTGCAAATACAGTATAAATATATTAACTAAAGTGTTAATGTTATCCTCAAATCAATACAGTTTTATTGTAGCTATATAATTTTGTTTATTTTCTTTTAGTTAAATAGCAGAATTATGGGAAGTTCATTTTCTCAAGGAAATTCTTCAGAAAACCACCAAAAACATGCACTTCCCTACATCTTTCCCAGACAAAATTTAACTTACCACAGTGTTGTGCTTTTGAGGACACTGAATAAATATTTCTGGTCAACAATCACAACCAAATATTTCAGTCAAGCCATGTTTCTCTTCCAATATCACTTACTCACCATCCATGATCCTTTTAAAGTGGAATTTTTTTTCATTTGGATTTTGTTTCAACAGTTTTTTATAATATGAATCTTGACCTACTTACATGAGAACATACATTCTCACAAATATGTGGAGAATCATCCTCTGAAAAACAACAAAGAGGTACAGAGTTCATTTCTGTTTTGTCCCTACACTTCTTGGAGCACTTGTCTCTGCTCCCCCAAGAAGGCCCCTTTCCTTACTGCCCAGGCTCATTTCTATAACAAATAGCAAGGAATGCAGGAAACAGCATATTACAATTTTCTAACTGATGCTTTATATTTCAAAAAAAAAGCCACAGAATTTGATAGTTGAAACAACAGATACTGTTTACCGTGTTTATGGATGGCCCTCAATTAAAAACAGCACTGTCTTCAAAGATAACAAATATGATCAGGCAAATAGACAACTGACCTTTGAAAAAGCCTCAGTTAATGTGATCATATTTTATTAAAACCCTTCACAATGACTACCTGAAATAAGAAATCAAAGGTCAAACAAAGGATGCACTTTAAATTTTCATTTTTAACCTAAGGCTATTAAAGGAAAAATGAAATTTAGACAATGATCCAATTTTCTTTCACTATTCATATATGAGTACGATTCATCTTTTGTAATAACTCCTTAGACTTTGCCTGGATGAGTAAGGAGAGGGATGCTAGAGATTCTAGCAAAGAAGTTAGGCCCAGGTAGGAAAGAAAACACAGGGGACGGTCCTGCAGATAAAAAGTAAATATATTTTAAAAAGAAAAAAAGTTTTGCTGTCTCTATGGTATTGTTACCAATGTGCTTTCCTTCTTTTCAGTATCCCTAAATGAAAAGCCATTGAAGGAGGCATGGTTATTCTCTCTGTCAAGCTGAATATACCCACCTCATCTTCTTAGGTGCTCAAACAATTGAGTATACTGTCTTAGCATCAAAGAAACTGAGAGTTGGTTTGTTTCTAAAAAAGACAATGCTAATTTCTCTTTTATGAGCCCTAGATCATGCCATATCTACATGTCACGAAACCACCTTCTACGAAAGAAGGACTGCAAGATTTGGAATGGCATGACAATCGAGAAAATAAAGCTTCGAAAACCACTCTGCCCTTTCCCTCCAACACAATGATTCAGATAACAAAGAGAATCCTTAAGGAAATAGATTCAGTTAAGAAGGGGAAAGACTCTTTTGTATGAGAAAACACATCACCAAAATCAGCATAGGAAAACAATCAAAACTCTGTCCTTGGTAACAATGTTATACAGAATTTACAAATTCCTAAGCCCCACAGAGTGTTATTCAAGCTTTATTCTTATAAGTTAGCAAGAATTCTACTTTTTTAATCTTCTATGTCTATTTATATTTGGCTGATGTATCCCCTGTGAACATTCTTCTTTTTAGGCATTTTTGTCCTGAGTATCAAGTTTTTTTAGAAAAGTGGGATGACTGTAATAAGTGTTCACAATTGATTACCTGGAAGACTAGTACAGCTATCATCAATGTACTTCCTGTAGTTCTATGGCTCGGTTAAAGAATAGGAAAATATTAACACCAATGTATTTATCCAATCTGGCGATGCTACTCTGACCTTTCCTTATGGTGCTCTGCAGAAAACTGTAAGATTCTTTAAGCAGGGCTCATTGTATTTCCTTCTTTAAATATCTCATTTCTCCACACCCATTCCAAGCAAAACTTCAAATAATTCAAGGTACCATCCCTGTAAAAATTCAGAAGTTAGGTGACAAGATAATTGAATTTGCATGTCAAGATAGGCTGCCACTGTAGAATGTAGTAATTGGATAGACTATCTATGGTGTCATAGGTTTTCTTGGACTTTCAGACTTGCAACTTAGATAGTAGATGATGACTATCATTTTTATGTCAGCCTTAGAAGTTATTCGAAGTTGTTCATGTCACCCCTATAACAGTCAGAGGATTGACACACTATCAGTAGGATGGCAGGAATTTGATGAATGGCAGAACTAATTGATTATAGGTATTCAATGGACTTTTCCATAGGATACCTATGTTTACAATTTCTTTTTCAGACATTTTCTTTGGTTTTGTTGAACTTGGTTTGTTTCATTCACTTTCCCTATAATTTATTTTTTATTAAGATTTGATCTTGCTTTTTCCCATTTTGGCTTCTCCTTTTAGTCAAAATTTTAGAAGAAATGAAAATGTGACATTAACAAGTAAATTACATGTTCAATAAAATTAATGAAGACTTCAAACATATGACAGCAGACAGATTGAATATTACCATGAGAGTTAAGGTGAACCTTGAGAATAAAGTAGCTATCTTTGTTTTTTAGTGACTAGGAAAAATTTTGGGGTTAGATTTGAAAGTGTAAATCTTTACCTTTAATTATACACATTTTTCACATGATATCCAACCCACTATTTAAAAGTTTTTCTTTTTTGAGAATTTCATAGATTGCATTTGATTATATCACCCATGCCCCAAGTCATTCCAGATATACCACTCCTTCCCACTCAACCATATTTTCTTAATTTTTTTTAGCCCATTAATGGCCAGAATGGGAAATAGTCTGATACTGAGTTGATCTCTCTATAGTTAATTATTTAAGCAATTATGTTTATGTGATAAAATTCTTATAAGACTCCCCAAAGGACAAAAATTAGGGCTCTTCCTGGAAGTTGGTGCACTTTAAAGGGGCTAGAATTCTATTCCTCTTATACCAGTTCTCAAACTGACATCTCCCCAGAAAAGTTCCCAGTAAGACTTACTATGAGACAGGAAGTCTTATATTGTCTTATATAGTCAGTCATAAGAATCTCTGATGCTTTTATAAAACTTATTCTAGAAATCCAGTATTTGACTATAATCTATGTCCTTAGACAATTGCTATTCTATGTGTATGTGCATGCATGCATAAATAGACTAGAACTTTTTTATTAATATTTTTAAAGTAAGCATGCTATCTTAGTTAGGGTTACTTTTATTATGATGAAACGCCATGACCAAAAGCAACTTGGGAACAAAAGGGTTTGTTTGGCTCACACTTTTACATCACTGGTCATTATTAAAGAAACCCAGGAAAGGGACTCCAACAAGGCTGGAACCTGGAGGCAGGAGCTGACAAGAGGTCATAGAGGGATGCTGCTTACCAGCTAGTTCTCCCAGCCTTCCTCTGCTCACAAGACTAGGGATGGTTCCACCCATAAAAGGCTGAACCCTTTCCTTTAATCACTAATTAAGAAAATGCACTACAGGCTTGTCTATAGCCTGATTTTTACGAAGGTATTTTCTTAATTGAAGTCCATCATTCTCAGATGACTTTAGATTGTCTCAATTGACATAAAACTATTCAGCACACATACTGATGCAGCTAGATGGAAAAGATTAATTTGTACATATGTAATGTGTGACACATTTTGGATATACATAAAGAGTAAGTAATCCAATGTATGGACCTATGGTTCAAACAGGAAATTTGAAAATAAATGTAATAGGGAACGTCTCAGAAGCCAGATATGATAATAAAAGGGTTTGGGGGTTCATCTGAAAACACAGCTTCATGCAATAAGTTTTATTGATTTCAGAATTCTTAGATGACATTGGTGAACCAAGAACTATGTAAGTGTATCTCATACCATATGTTGATGTTCTATGGATATATACATATATATATATATACATATATATATATATGTATACATACATATGTATATATATTCTATGGACAAGAAGAGAGAAGTTATAGAGAAAGACCTTGGGATTGCTGTGGAATTTTCCATTTTAGAAAACAGACTTTTCGTGAATGTAAAAGTTGTTAGAAAGAGATTAACATTTTTATGAAAAACAATTGAACATTTTATAAGCAGTAAATCTGTATGCAGATATGTATACATGTGAGTACAGGTGTCTGTGTAATCCAGACAAGAAGATGGAGTTACAGACATTTGTGAATTACCCAACATGAGTGTTGGGATCCAATCTTGGGTCAAGAGTAGTATAAATTCCTAAAATTAGAAGCATCTGCCCAGCCCCAAGAATGTGTCTGTGAGTGCTGACAGGTTCTTTCTGTTTTCTAGTGCCTTCTATCACATTCATTTGTAAGACTTGAAGAGTAGGTAAAATATCACTGTCCTAGTAGGTAAATGTCTCCAATATTTTGTTAGTTCATCTTTTTTAACTGGTGGAGTTTAATCTTGAGGGCGTATTTATAGCTCATTATTCCTCAGTTATATGTTTTGATACCTTTTATATTGAGAGTGAGAAAAAAATCTAATTTATAATTGTCATATTATGTACATTAGTATTCAGGCATCTGAATTCTCACAAGGTAGTCCTCAGCTACAGCCACCTGTGCACATTTATTACCTTCCCTTTTAAAAGGGTCCTGTCCACTTCTCATATCCCTCTTTCTCTCTCTCCATCACTCTGTTCCCCTCTTTCTCTTTGTCTCCAACCCTCTCTGCCTTGCTTTTCTCTTCTGTTGCACGTTTCCCCAGAGGCTGTCTTTCCCCTCCCCTCCTCTCCCATTTTCCCCATTCCTTTAGCTCTAATAAAAACCCCTCCCTGTGATCTCTGTTGAATGGCATTTTTCTTGTGCACTGCTTTTTAACTTACAATAGTTTGTGTAATCACTTTCTCAAGCCCTTTGGGAATTGATGTCAAAATGATAGCAGTAAGATGTTAATGAAGAATCAGAACTATATTATAGCATTATGAAGAATAGATAATTTTACCTCACAGATTTACATTTATGTTTAAAATTCTGCTTCCTCTCTCAGATGAGATCTTGGAGGTTGCTCAACAACCCAACAAGTTTCATAATAAACTCAGCAAGTATTTCCTTATGATAACACCTTAGAACCTGCAAAGACCTACACTATTTCTAACTTTCATGTAGTGATGTTTGATGGGAGATGTTATTCTGTAAATATGTTTCTCATACTGGTTAATGAATAAAGCACTGCTGGGCCAATGAGAAAGCAAGATAGGTGGGGCTAGGAGACAAGGAGGAAAGAGGAAGTAGGAAAGAGGGGTCAGCTTATAGAAAGTGGAGGAAGCAAGATGCCGACCTGCCGCATTCAGATAAGATGACCACGTGGAAATACATAGATAAGTAGAAATGGGTTAATCATTAAGACAGAGCTAGCCCATCTACAATAATAGTACCTGGCCAACAGATTATATCAAATACAGAGTCTCTGAGTGTTATTGGGGCTTGCGTGGTTGCAGAACTGGGCAGCCGGCGGGGAGGAACAAAGAGTGGGACCAGACTGGCAGTGGTGGCGGGAACAACATGCCCGTAACAAAAGTTGAAATAGAAGAAACAAGAGTGTAAAGTAGGAAGGAAAAATAACAGCAACAGTGGAGATGATAGATTTCAACTTTAACCAGATAAAATCAAAGCCAGCGTTTGGCTGAACTTAGCAAACAATCTGTATCAGATTTTTGTTCCATATATATAAAACCATACAATTACTGTTCCCAGTGTGGCTTGCCAGGACCCTGGGTAAACCTTCCAGTTTCATTTTATACCATTGGATATTTGTATATTTTCATTGTTTATTTTCTTGCTCCTTCATAAACTAGTGGTGAGCATGATTCTTCTATAAGTTTTTTTTGATAAAACATGCATGTTTCCTGAGTATTCCATTTCTTCATAAATTCCTCAAAGAAAATGTAGATTTATATATGTTTTAATTATTAGCATGTTATTTGTATTAATGTTATGAATAATGGCTACTGTTTAATAAATTCAAGGAAAATTCACTATTTGAGAGGCCTTTGAAAATTGCACATATAAACTTTTAAGTATTTTCACTTTCACTGTATTTATATATGTATTTGGGGATGATAATATGTCACAATGTGCATATAGAATTCAGAATTGGCCAGAGCTAATTCATTTTTACCAAGTGACTTGGTATTAAACTCTGATTATCAGGCCATGCAACAAGTATCTTTACTTGTAGAAAAAAAAAAGGGCTTCATATTTATGTATAGCTCTTTTGTTTTAATTTTTACTAGTTTCATTAGTCATAACTTAATTGAAGTAATAAGTGAATTATGTAAATAAGGTAATCAAATAACATAAATGCCATTGGATATGTTAGCATTATCTCTGAACTAAAAACAATTCAAAACCAGTAGGTTGACTGATTTCATCTAATAATATAAAGTCAGACTTTTAGGTAGGGATGATTTTTAAAATATATTTATGTCACAAAAGCAAATTAAGACTGTCTCCAGTCTTTAAATGGGAACTGTATCTCATCTCTGCTCTTTACTGTAGAAAATGAGGAACACATTGGTACAGTTGCTTAGAAAACAGACATAGCTGTCTACAAGTGGGAAAACTTAAAGAGATATAGGTGCATAATGGTATTATTTTATCATGAGAATTTCTCTTAATTGTACCTGTGATCCTCATATCTATGCAGCTATGAACTGCACTTTCTTTTTTTAACTGAAGATGAATTTATGCTTCCTTATATTTACTCCTCAGCCCTTTATATTATCATCTGAAGACTATGATCAGATTTCTACACAGTGTACTGTCATAAAATTTATTCAAGTGCTCATTCATTTCAACAACTCAGTCAACATTTATGGATGTCGCCTCTTGTACATGTACTGGAATCATGGATTAAAGTCCTTAAGATTGAGAAAATATGCCATACTCTTTAGTACAAGTCAAAACATACATGCACAAATTAATATCTCTGGAACAGTATTGAAGAAACTATATGGCCAAAGTCATTTTAGATTTTAGTGAAAGCAAAATCTATAATATCTGATGGAACATTCTAAAATCATACTACCAGCAAGTATAGAAATTTTAAGAGAGAGACATTTGAGTCAGATTACACACACCACTAAAGCTACTAATTTCTAATTTGTCCAATGACTGACATGTGAAAAGTTTTATTTTTAGGCAATTTAGAGTTTGTATTTCAGGAAGAAATAAAATAACCAAATGCTGACCTAACAATAAAGTTAGTAAAATTACAGAATTTGTAATTGTTCCTATAGGTAGTCAGGACTTGCAAAAGTCACATAATCAGGTGTTGGTTTTAGGAAAAAAGATGTACTGTGTTAGATATGTATTTGAGTAGAGAGATGTGTTAGCCTCAAGACTTATTTTAAATTCAGTTGCAAAATTGCCAACACGATACTGTGAAGACCTCAGATAAATAATTGGTGGGAAACAGTAGTAGAGGTAATCCAAAAGAAAATGTCAGGTGGTTTAGTTGTTTTAAGGACACCATCCTCTGAAATCCTAGCTGCTGAAGGGCGAAATACAGTTCCAAAGTCTGCAATCATGGTTCAAGAAGAGGAAGATGTTAGAGATTACAATTTGATGGAGGAACAGATGGCGATAAAGGAAAGTATCCTCCAGTCAATTGAAAGTATGAATATTTGGATCATAAGGCTGATATCCAGTTACATGCATGGGGAGATACTCTGGAGGAATCATTTGAACAGTGTGCCATGGCCATGGTTGGTTACATGACAGATACTGGAACTGTGGAACCCCTCCAAACAGTTGAAGTAGAAACCCAAGGAGATGACTTGCAGTCTCTAATGTTCCACTTTTTGGATGAGTGGCTTTACAAGTTCAGTGCTGATGGATACTTCATATCCCGTGAAGTGAAATTACTTAATATTGATCAAAAAAATTTCAAGTTATGGTCAATTGGGTGGGGCAAAAATTTACATTGTCCAAGCATCCTCAGGGAACAGAAGTCAAAACAATAACATACATACTTGGCAATGCAAGTCTATCTACAATGAAGAGAAGCTAGAAGTGTTTGTGATCATTGGCATTTAAGATACAGAAAGAAAGAAAGAAAGAAAGAAAGAAAGAAAGAAGAAAGAAAGAAGGGCCTGGAGATATGACTCATCATATAAGAGCACTGGCTGCTCCTTCAGAAGACACAGTTCAATTCCCAGCAACCATATGACTGCTCACAACTGTCTCCAACTCCTGTTACAAGGGATCTGATGCCCTCATACAGACATTCATGCAGGCAAAATACCAGTGTACACAAAATAAAAATAAATTATTAAAAAAACACCATTCCCAGTAGAAGAGTAAATAGTATAGACATTTGTTCTGTAGAGTGAATATGATTTTAGGCAATATATCAAATAAAGATAATTTTTTCCTAAAATTAATTTCTTATTACTCACCCTTCTCTCTTTCCATGAAGGCAAATGTGAATGCTGAGGGCAACTTGGAGGAATCTGATTTTGTCCACTAATCCATCATATAGGTCATAAATAAAGTTGATAATATAGATAATGAAAATGGGGAAATTTAAGCAGGAGACATGTGCTTGTTTGTTATATAATGACAATATTGCATGTCTACTCTAATTTCATTCTGTTGCTATGATAAAAAAAAGTGTGACCAAAGCAACTTTGAAAGAAAGTGGCTTATTTTATCTTACACTCCCAGGTCACATTTCCTCATTGAAGGAAGCCAGAGACTTAAGGAAGTGACCTACAGGAAGAACTTCTTGCTATTTTTTCTTCATTACTTTCAACCAAGAGCTTATGCATAACCAAGAAAATGGAGAGGGACCATGAGCTCTTCTGGCTCAATTTCTGAATTACCCAGAGTCATAGCTATTTCCCTTATATTACCCAGGACCCCCTGTGTAAGGACAGCACTGCCAACAGTGGGCTGTGCCTTTCTTTGCCAGTTGATTAGATAATTCCAATATGCATGCCCATAAGCCAATCTGACACAGACAATTTCTCAGTTGAGGCTCTAATTCAGATGACTGAAAACTGTGTCATGTTAATAAATAAAGCTAAGGCACTGTTTATAAAAGAGTACATCTTAGTTTTAATTCTGTCTAGTAGACTGCCTGTCACAAAATCTAGATCAATCATGACACGTTCAGAATGTCCTTCTGAAACTGTTATATGCCACTAAATAAGTTGATTCTCTATTTTAAACTTTAGCAGGAAACATTATCTCACATGAGAATAGAATTTTGGGGGATAGGGACTTAGGTCAGGGATTGAGAGTGATTGTTGTGATTGTGAGAGAATCTGAGTTCAAATCTTCAGTACTCACTCATGCCTATAACCCCAGGACCTCACTGGCCATTGAAATTCACTATAATAGTGAGCTAAGAGAACTTGTCTCAAAAGTAATGTGAAAATCAATAAAAGACATCTTCTAGCTTCTGTGTTCACTTTCCTGAACAAGTGAGTTGAAAGTAGGTAAGGCAGGAGAAGAATACCCATGGAATAAGTTTTACTGTGGAAAATTAGAAAATTCAAAGTTAATATGTAAGAAGCCTGGTCTTCATATAATTGAATGCTAACTAATGTTAACCTAAGTGTCTACTTGGATAAACCCTCCCACATTAAAACATTCAGGGTACTTATTCAATTATTTTGTTGTTGTCCAAGGAAGCTATAAAAATATGTTTGTTTTTAAAGCCTCAGGGAAATTATTTTAACATGGGTATGAAGCTACTATTTTTGTGTGTATTTAATTCTTAGCCATCCATTTGTTTCCATTTTGCCATTTGTATTATGAGGTGTTGCTAGGCAAAGCCTGCTCATGTTCCAATGTTGAGCTGCATGAAATGCTGATGATTTCTATTTAGTCCCCTCTTTGTACTCTTGCCTCATTTGCAGTTCCACAAGTCCAAGCTAACTCTAGACATATAGCAAGAAATCCATGTGCTTTTAAGGACAGTGGATTCCACAGGATCTCTTCTTTGAGGCCACTTTACATGATGGGAAATATGTCAATTTTATATAACCTATTTATTTTGCATCACTGGATAAAAATCTATTGTATGAGACTTTTTGAGTGTCTTGTATTATATGTCACTGAGAAATCTGACTATAATGTAGGTCTCCATATTCTGAAACACTTCCTGACTTGTTATTTTGCTCATGATTCTATAATTTGGCTCTCTCTGTCAACCAGCATGTAAAGTGGATTGGTATATAGCATTCTAAACCAATGTTATTTTCTTGCATCATTTTTCACCTTTAGAATTTTCCTCAATGACTCAAATTTGGCCTTTGAAATGTATTTTGTTAACAGGGAAGATGCAAACAGCTCATTTTACTTGACCTTCAAATGCCTTGTCTTTTCTCACTCCTTCAGCATGGAGGAAGCACAGATTGTTGGTACTTTGTATAGTGGAAAGTGGCACCCACCTTTCTCCCCCAGCTCTTCTCCTTCCTGATGCCCATCATGCTTTGTCAATTCTGACAAGCAATGATTAACCTTTGTTTCCTTTACACTGTATATTGGCAAAACAATCATTGAAAGAAGTTGTAGAGGTAGAAGCCATTATCTTTGCTCTATTGAGGTAACATAGCTTTTAGACTAGCTGAGAATATCCATTAGTTTCTGCCTCTTATCTAAAAATGATTCCTTCTTTGGTCTTTATTGCTTCATAAGTTGAATATTTCACCAACTTCTGCTTCAAGAAGGATAGATAGCTTTATGCTTTCAATAGCTGAAGTCTTTTTCCTATTGGCCTTTGTTCATGCTTAAAGGCGTTCTTGGTCCATTTCAATTCCAGTTGTCTTCACTATAATTTGGATACTTTAAAAAAGCCCATTTGATTCTTGAGAGCTTTTCCCCATCTTCTTTATTATCATGACTTCAGTCTGTTATGGCAAATTTCTTTTGAGGTACATTCATAGAGAGGACTAAACCAGAAAACTTAGTGAGTTGCCTGCCTCAAATCACAGCTCAGGATTTCAAAGGATTTACCTTTGAAATCTTGATTATATCAGAGTATAAAATTCAGGCATGATTCACTCAGTAGAACTATCCTTCTAAGTTCTTCTGTAAATTTACAAGACGTACACTGCATTTGTTTATATGACCTGCAAGGATTTTATCTCATGACAATAAATGATGACCCCTTGTGCAAGTGAGAATAAACAAAGCCAGCATTCTACTAATCATCTACTGTTACTTGTATTTAATAGATGATACCCAAAGATAGGAAGAGAAGACAAAAGCTTAATAGCGACTAAATTAAAACAGACAAAATTTCTTCTCCCTATGGCTGGACAGGTCTTGGGGACAGGGTGTAAACCTACTATGATTACTCTGCTAACTTGGCACAGTAATAAACTGATTTCTAATACTTCTGGTAGTTTTTATAGAGTAGTTAATCTCTTACACCCTCCTCTGTCACAGAGAAAAGGAGCCTGTAAGGAAACAGGGTGTCTATTGCACATCACTTCCTTTCAAGGCTCAGGGGTGATTATAGGAGAAGGGTTGCTGAAAGAGTATGAGAGTCAATGGTGGTGGATAACTACAAGACAAAGTGTTTTCTAGACACAGATTTTACACATACATTCACAACAGTTGAGACAGCAAGTATAAGACCTGTTAATGTTCAAAGCAGAATATCCCAGCATGCACTGGGGAAGTGGGCTCTAAGTGCCATCTTTTGCCCTGCATCTGTTGACAGTTGGTAGTTGCTGAGAGAAGGACATTGATTTTCCTAAAGGTGTGGCACCTGGTAAAGTAGTTCCACTCTGGGATAAGGCAGTGTGCCCAAGAGTATAAGGGCAGCACCAACAGTACTTAATAAATAAATAAATAAACAAATAAGTAAATAAATAAAAGACACAAAGATGGATGGGTAGGAAAGAGGGTTGCATCTGGGAGAAGTGAAATGAAGAGCAAGTATTACCCAGAGTCCATTAACTTAAAATAAAAACTAATAAAAACGTAAAATATGATACAACTAATGGAAGGTTGTTGTCATGTGGAAGCTGCACATATGGACTGTGAAGGTGCTGGCAGAGCATATGCTGTTGTTATTAGGCTGACGGATAAGCAAAACACAACACAATAGAGTGAACAAACAGAAAGCAACAACTAGAACCTGTATCTATGTACTATTTCTGATTCTTCTAAGAAAACCTCTGCAGAACATAGGTGTGTTATTTGCTATGTGGGTTGTAAGTCACAGTTCTGAACTTCAGAGTAAAAATAAACAATATCTAGCAGACCTTCATAACATACTGAATAATGACAAGTGATAATTTATTTCTAATGACTTGGGTTGTAATCTGCTTATTATTCGTAGTTTTATTTTAAGACTTTGCCATAATGGGTCTGTGTTAATACATGATCAAGAAGAATTTCATGGCTAGGTATTATGAAGGGGTTTATAGACCTTGAAAACATCATTGAATTTTTTCAAAATTTTTTATATGCCACACTGGAATATATAATCATTCCATTCCCCTGAGCTCAAACTAAAATTGTTAGAACATTGCTGTTCCCAGAAATAAACATGGGGAAACATTTAAAAGATATATCACTGAAAATTATCAAGACAGTAAAGCATTTGTATAGGAGGGCTTAATATGGTACGTACCAGTATATAATTCTAGAACTATCTATCTTAGGCATTGATAGGGAAGAGTATCCGTTTTGACTCTGATGCTGGGAAAACAGATGTAAGCTATGAGGAATTCTTTCTAAGATCACATTGATGATAGGCTATGATTCATGGATCGCAGTAAGGGCTCCCACATTTAAAGGTCATGTGTGAGAATTTGACTAAGCCATTGCCAGAGAGAAAAGTTATTTATTTTATGATATCATAGATTTATTATTCTTGTCCTAGTCACTTGTTATGCATTCAAATTGAAATAAATGTCAATTCACAATTATTATATAAATACTCTTTACCTTTATTAATCATTGTTTAGATTGGACTCTTGATAATTGTGTCCTTAATGAGTGACTGAACTCAATGTCTGCACTCCCTATCCTCACTATTTATTATATAATGTATTAGTTTACCAGTTACATTTTGGTATTATAAAAGAACTTAAAGTATTACCTCATGTGTTTTTAAAATTATAATAATTAGCATTGTGCATATTTATGCAACTGTCATGGGCAAAGAGCTGTGCTCTACTTTTAATTTTAGACATTAAAAATAAATCCTACATATATTTTCAAATGGTGGATTTCTGTTGACTATATTAACTGCAATTGATGTGTATTAAAAAACGAATAGCTTGAGTCTGAGCTACAAGTCATATGCAATTTCGTATAGCAAAACCAGTTAATTTTACTTTTCCAAATCTAAATGAGAGTTGAGTGAATCTTCATCATAGTGTCCTTCCTTTGCTATTCTTTCCACTGTGATTTATCACAGTAGTAGGTGGGAAGAAAAGGTGCTCCTACATCCCTTTCTGTTGTCTAAAATTTCTCACAGGTAAAAGAAAAAAAGTAAAGGTTTCAAACTTATGGCCTTTCAATGCCAAAAAAAATCAGAATGAAAGAAAGATAGAAAGTGAGAGAGAAAGAGAGAGAGAGAGAGAGAGAGAGAGAGAGAGAGAGAGAGAGAAAGAGAGAGAGAGAGAAAGAGAGAGAGAGAGAAAGGAAGAAAGAAGAAAGAAAGAAAGAAAGGAAGGAAGAAAGGAAGGAAGGAAGGAAGAAAGAAAGAAAGAAAGAAAGGAAAAGAAAAGTTCCTGAGTCAATCATCCAAAGGTGTATAGCCCATTGTACTCCATATGAGGATGTAACAGTCATGGTATTTTGAATTTTGATTGGATTACTATAAAAAGAGAAACCAAAAGGAAAAATAGATAAAGGGTAGAAGTAAAGTAGAAAAAAATCCTCAGATATTGATCAAAGTAGCAGACTGATGGTTGACTCTGAAAAGAGCATGGAATGAGCCTGATTGATGCAGAGATACTTAACATGAGCCCTTTCTTTTTGTTCTTAGATCCTTTCTGGTCAAATCAATTGATAAAATCATTTTAAGTCCTTTACATTCTGTGAGTTGACAACAAACATTGGCAGAGCAGGGCATTGCCAACACGATAATCATTGATGCTTTCTATTCAAGTGTGAGAAACTCAGTGTTGAAAACATCCTGTGCTCTTGGTATTATAACTTCTGAAGATCAGCCAATGGTGAATTTCACATTATTTGTTTAGAACTCTAAGAGGTGAGGAAGGTTCATCTCTATGTTTATAATTCTACTTTCTTTTACTTGATTGAACATGTGTTCACCAAGAGCTTGGAATCAGGCCAAAATAGAACCAGAATATGCCCCTTGCCATTCTTATTTGTGAAAAAAAAAACCCTACAGCCTCAAATAGGAATTATGGTGCTTCATGTTTTCTTTTAACTTCCTTTATTCATTCATTAAATTAGTTTAATTTTAGTTAGAAATTAAAGTATACTTTGGTTGAGAACCTAGCATTGACAGCTGAGCCATCTCTCCAGGCTACTCCCCCGCAAAAGAAAACGTCAATGAAATGATTCCTAACAATACTGTGTTGTCAGACAAAGGCCAAGCATGATCATAAGCAGAGAGGTTTTATTCAACTACTGATGGAAACAACTACTGATGGAAACTGACAATCAGGGAGTCTGTATGTGTCTGACCTAGGTCCTGTGCATATACGTTATGGTTGTGTAGCTTAGTGTTCTTGTAGGGTTACTAAAAGTGAGAGCAGAGACAGTCTCTGAATTTTGCTTGCCTTGGGATCTCTTTTCTTTCTACCGGGTTGACTCATCCATCCTTAACATGAGGGGGTGTGTGCAATCTTACAATAACATGACATACCACATTGGTTGATAACCCTGGGAAGCCAGCCCTTTTTTGAAGGGAAAAGGAGGAGGAATGGATCTGGGGAGAGAGGAGATGTGGAGGGATAGGGACTGGGAGGAATGGAATGGATGGGAAACTGTGGTTTAGATAAAGAAAAATAAGTAAAAGAAAGAAATTAAAGTATACCATAAAATAATACAACAAAAATATGTGAGAATCTATTGTGAGGTGCTGTTTGTCACAGAGCTCAATGGCTCACAGAAGTCTCCGTAAGAATGTGATACTATGAGAGAAACAAATATACAGAATAAAGAATTGCTGGAAGATTCTAGGAAGGAAGAGAGTGATATACCCAAAAACAGAGTCTAAGTGGAATGTTGGAGGAATGGCACTAACACCAGAAAGGAAAGCCAGTGACAAATACTGAAAAGATAGAATGGCCAGGAACGTCAAGTCCAAACTTTGAATTTTGTTCAGAGTGAGTTATGAACAATAAGATTAGAAGCCAACAGATGACATAATCTGTGTGGATGAATGGTTGCTCTTGGCTGCTGTTTGGAATCCTTGTCAGAGGAGAGGATATAACAGAGCTAAAAGCCTATTGGGGTCTCTCAGGGAGAAATCACACTCAGGGTGTCAGTGATCAAAGCAGTGAAAGTAGTAAGATAAGAATGTTTATCAAACTATATCCATAAAGACTTCCTGGCAAAGGTGGTATAGATTGTGAGAGAAAAGACAGAATCAAACCATATCAAATATGGTGCTTTCATTTCAAGGTCCAATGAGCTTATCTTAATGACATGGTCTTTTCTCCTATCAGAAAGGCTGAAAGCCTTACATGTAGGGGTTCTGGTATTGTTGTACCTACACATCTTCATTTTATTTTTTTTACCACAGTAACATGATGAAACTTTTAAAAATACTTACCGAAATCCATATCAAATTCTTATTAAACAAAGAGGAAAATGCTGTCTTATAAATGGGCATCAATGTATCAGACATCTATGTGATCATATCATGACCCTGTCTTTCTGATCCTTCAAACAATCTCTCAATTTTCCTATTTTCATTCACCTATCACTTGCCACTTTACAATTTTTTAAACAGTCTGGACACCAAGGCTTCTGACACCAAGAGAGTAAAGAGAAATAAATTTCTGTATAGAAGTAGATTACTAGAATTAAATATTTTTTTTTTACCATAAATCAGATTCCTCTTCATTAAGTGATTCATTCTGGAGAGCTATCTTCTCTTCTGAGGTACCTACATGTTCAGTGTCTTTTGGCTGTTTGAAGATGGGTGTTCTCTGTTTTCCTGTAAGGACAAGGGTAGAACTCTTCCCCTACCTTTGAGAGGTCTCCACACATCTCATGGGACTCAATTTGTTGGATGACTTGTCATTACTCATCATTAAGATGTTTATCTTGTTCAACTCAGATCTTGATCAATTTAGATAGTATCCATAGCTTTTCTTCCCCTGTAGATACAAATGTGAAACCCCTACCCCAACGAAACATATATTCTGGTTTCCATACTAAGGTCAATACATCCTTGAAGTATACCGGCTGATTTGGGTCAGAAGTTTTTTTTTTTTTTCTATTTTCTAGGGTCTTTCTGCAGCTGTTTTTTTTTTCCTTTTTCATTAGCATTAAGAAAGTGTAATGTTAACAAAACATTATGTAATCTATGTTTGGGTTCTTGGTTCCTCCTACCTGTATATGGAGCATTTCCTTTAAAGTATGATAGGATCTCTCAACTACTGCTTGTCCTGTAGGATTGTGTGGTATACCAGTTATGTGTTTTATGTTATAATATTAAAAAACTGTTTCAATTTGCTGGAAACATATGCCAGAGCATTGTCAGTTTTTATTTGTGCAGGTATGCCCATAATGGCCGTTACCTCTAATAGGTGTGTGATAACAGAATCAGCCTTTTTAGAGCTCAGAGCAGTGGCCCAATGAAACCCAGAAAAATGTATCTATAGTATGGTGCACATACTTTAATTTCCAAATTCTGCAAAGTAAAACACATCCATTTGGCATATTTCATTCATTCCTTTTTATACTTTTAGGGTTACTGCCTGGTGCTAAAGGAGTTTGGTTATAGAATGAGGAGGTAGGATATTTCCTTAAAATTTCCTTAGCTTGTTGCCAAGTGATAGAAAAATCCTTTTTTAAACCTTTGCTGTTCATGTGGTGTTTCTTATGAAACTCCAAGGTTTCTAGCACACTTCCTATTATTAACTGATCAATTTCAACATTGCCTTGTGCTAGGAGATCTGGCAGACCCATATGTGATCTGATGTGTGATATATCCAAACATACATATATATATATATATATGATGAGTACTATTTCTGATAGTATCTTGTAACTGTATAAACAATGAAGTTAATTCTGCATCGTCGGAAATACATTCTGCAGGCTCAATGTATAAGATGACTCTCTCTCTGCATATTGAGAGTCAGTAACTATATTGAGGGGCTATATTGAGGGGTTTTGTAAAATTCACAAGTACCATGAGAATAGCATACACTTCTGCCTTTTTCTATATGTTTTTATTGTTTATTTTGTTTATGTGGTAGAAATATCCATTTTAGTATGATATCATCCCTCTGTATCAAAATCTCTGAAGGATATTCTCTAGGTGATAATATAACCAGAATACAGTATAGTTTTGGATTCACACGGTCCACATGTGCTTCTAGTATCCTCTTTTCTACCCAGTCTAATTCCTTTTTTTTGCTTCAACGGACAGTATTTGTGGACTGTTCAAGTCCTGTCTCCTTTCAGGGCCAATTTCAAGTTTTTTTCAAATTATGTTCTTCTACTCTAATAATGGTTTGTAGTTGAGAAATCTCTCCTTGTAATTTTTGAAGATCATTCAGAGTCTGGTAGTGATCTCTCCTAATCTGTACTTTTTGTCATCTAATTTTCTGTAGACATATTTTATATCCTAAGTAACTGATAAAATCTTCTTTTAGTATGTTTTCAGGTGCAATTTGTAATTCCCAGCAAGGTAAAACTTTCTTTACTTTCTCAAACATTTTTTTAAATATATATACTTTAGAATCAGATAACAAAATATCATCCATGTAATAGTAGATTATGGATTGTGGAAACTGTTTACAATTTTTTTCCAGTGGTTTTTGCATATAATATTGGCACAGGGTGGGGCTATTTAGCATTCCTTGTGGTAAAACTTTCCATTGATATCTCTTCACTTGTTGAGATTATGTTCCGTGAAGGCAATTTTCTATTTATCTTGTTCTTATAGAGGTATAGTGAAGGCGCAACCCTTTAAATCAATAACTATAATAGGCCATTCTTTAGGTATCAAAGAAGGCAAGAGCATTCCAGGCTGTAGAAAACCCATTGGCTGAATAACTTTATTGATGGTTCTCAAGTCTGTAAGCATTCTCCATTTACCAGATTTCTTTTTTATAACTAATACAGGAGAATTCCAAGACTGGTAGAATCCTCGATATTTTCAGCATTTAGGTCTTCCTGAACCAGGTTTTCTAAAGCCTCTAACTTCTCAGAGGTCATAGGCCATTTTCCTACCCAGACATGCTCAACTGTTAGCCATTATAAGGGTATGGCTTTTGGTTCCTCTGTTTGGCACTTGTATTCTGTTTTTGTATAGCTTGGATATTTGGTGTCTGTCTTGTATGGTATTTTATAATATTTTTTTCTACAATTGTAAGGTTGTTTATGGTTCATACCTAATACTGGAGGAATGTGCATTCCATTGCTGTAATTGACCATGACCCCCTAGGTTTATTGCTATAGCAGCCACATATGTTCTCAACCTTCCTCTCTATCCTTCTGGTCCTATACATCCAATCCATCTTGTACTCTGTTTTACTGGGACAGGGTTCCAGTCCCTAAGAACTGAACATTTACTTCTTGCAGGGGCCATCTTGGAGGCCAAGGTTTAGTGGTTATGATAGTTACATCAGCCCCATTTCAATGATGCCTCCAAACAGTCTGTTATTCATCAGAAATATCAATCTAGGCCTATAATTGTTTATAGAGTTTTGCCAAAATACATGTATTTTGTTTTCTTCTTTCATTTTTGATTCAAATTCCATCACTAGTTTGTCATCCAGAGTGGTATGAGTTTTTACAATAGGCACTGGCTTTTCTAATTGTCTTGTGGGAGATTTTTCTCCACTGTGACTGGAAATGTTTGGACCACCTTCGAAATGGGGGCCTTCGAGAGGCCCCCCAAGGAGTTTCCTGATTGTAAAGGGTTTCCTTGCTTGTTTCTGGTCGATCTGCATTCATTGGTCCAGTGTCAGCCTTTGCCACACCTTTTACATAACCCAGAAGGCTGAGGCTTAGGAATGTGTAATTATTACTTTCAATCATAAAGTCATCTTTTAACTGGAGTTCTATAAGGCCCACTCTTTCTCGTGGTTGTCATTTTCTTCTAATTCTTTTCTCTTAAATCTTTTTCTGAACTTATGACATCAGGTCCCCAAAATTATCTTTTTTTTGTTTATCCTGAACTAAGCTTGACCAATTTGGGCTCAAAGGACAGAGTGAAATATTGGGAATCATTTCTTATGAAATTTTTCACTTTCTGAATTATTCAATATAGATTGATAGTTAATTAGAAAGATGTACTCAAGACAAAAGTCAAACAGGAGGTATCTAGAAAACAAAATTAAACTATTATGATCTAATAAAAATCCAATAAAACTGAAAACTGAAACTGAAATCTGACTTCATAATAGATACAGTGGCCCCGAAATATCTTAGTGTTTTATTGTTTCTCTGGTACCTCAGTAGGAGTGTTTTCAAACTTCCCAAAAGCTTTGAAGAAAAGCAGAAAAACAAGGCAGTAATTTATAATTTATTATATGAACTCATGCACCCTAGGTCATGACATATAGCAGGAAATAAGAAAGAAAGATACAATAAAGGTCAAACACTCCATAAGTTCAGGAAGAAAATCCATATGCAAAACATAATCAAATTGAGAGGAGAAATGTAGAAAAATGATGATAGAATTCTTGAATGTATTCCAGAAGGATGTTATTTTAACACTGGAAAATATCTAAAATGATTATTTATGAAATAAAGCATAATTATACTGATATCACTAAGCATGAAAAAATATTCCAGCATTTATAAAATCATCAATACACCAACAATTCCATTTCAGTATAATAAATACTTATGAGAAAAATAGAACATTGTAATTAATAATGCCTTTTGAAAGAGTTCATTAGAAATAAGAATTAAACAGGGTGTTTTCTGTTACCGTACCACTTCAAGATTGCCCTGATATTTAGACAGATGAGTTTACCTCTGCCCTTGAATATTTCTAAAGTCTTATTAATTATACTAAGTTCTGTTCTCCTAGTTACATAAATCAGCTTGTGCTTTGCTATGGAAGAGTTAATTCTACTCTTCCGATATACCAAATATTGCTGCACTCTTTTTAGGTTTCCTCATATTTAGCTTCTTGTCTATGAGATAGTCTTCTAGGCATATTAGAAGTCATCCCTACTTAAAATTTACTGTTGCAATTACATGCACTAGAAGCAATAACACAAGAAAGGGTGATAATGCTTCACCCTTGTCCTTAGCTTCTGGAATCCTGCTGTCATTGGTCTAGAGGTCTGTCCCTTTTCTAATTGTCTACATTGATTATCCCCAAACCAACTATAAGTTCTTCTATTGATTTTTTCTCTTGCTCCAGATTACACAATATTTTAATTCTTAGTCTTCACTTAAATCCTAGCTCCTGTGCTTACATATGGGAACAACTTGCAATTTTAACATGGCCCTTTCCCTTACCTATACACCTAAGTCCTGCATTACTCTCAATAGTTGGGCTGGTAAAGTCAATAGACAATGACGGAATGAAGAGATACAAATAGACAGTGAAAACATGAAACATTGTTTAAAGTTGTTCAACAATTGCCTTTGGAATCAAAATTACAACATCAATAAATTTAAAAGAAACTAATACATATGAGGAATATCTGTGGAAAGAAAGGAATGGTTATACACTGATAGTAGAACAGAAATCATTGAAGCCACTATGGAAGTCAGTAAGGAAGCCCACCAAACAATTAGAAACAGAAATTCCATATGATCCAGTGATCTAACTTATAACTTCTGCGTGCGTGTACACACACACACACACACACACACACACACACACACACACACACATTTTTCAAAGGTTGAAAGTCTTACTATATACACATTCATATGTATGTTCTATACACACACACAACATATATGTGTATCCATATGGGTGTGTGTGTGTGTGTTTATCACAGCACCATTTGTCATGGTTAAGGTGTAGAATCAATCTAGATCTTATCAGAACATACAAAGGATGAAGAAAATGTATATATATTCAATGCAGATTTGTTTCATCATAAGAGCAAATGTATCAACTGCAGGTAATGGATGGGATTGGGAAACAAAGTTAACTGAAATAAGAGAAATTGACAAAATATCACATTTTCTATCACATGTAGATTTTGGGTGAGATACTCATAAAAATAGAAGGGGATTCTGAAGAAAAAGGGATGCAGGGGTAGGGGATATAAGAAAGGGTAAAGAATATGGTGATTGGCATACACTACATAAATTAATGCAAATGCTACAATGAAACCCATTACTTTGTATAATTTGTATGTACCAATACAATAAAACAAAATAAATGCTTGGGTTCTAAATATAAGTAATATGGTATAAATTAAAAATAAGTATGGCATTCTATATATGCTGCATTTAAATACTTGTTTATTTTTGGTACTGTACTTTATTTACAACATTTCTCCATTCACTGTCATTCCTCTGACCTCTCCCCATATACTCCTTCTAGCTCTTCTTCAATTTTTTCACTAATTAATATTGCATGCATATATATACTTCCCAAATATGTTCCCAAATAAAATCTGTTGAGTGCATATAATGTTACTTATATACATGCTCTCAATGCTGAATATTTGACACTGGACAATAAATTCGTATCTTCTTCACTTAGGAGGACCTCTCTTCTGCTCACAACTTTACTGAGTTGTCTGTAGTTCTTTGTGTAGGATTGAGGCCTCATGTGTGTGTGTGTTTTGCTTTGGCATGATCATTGGTGTCATTCTTTTTCATCTCACATTTGAACAGTTTTATTGATAAGACAGCATAGCTTCTGATTTTACTAGGAGATAAAATTTTACAGCAAACTCCTTGATCTCCTGGTTCTTACAATCTTTTTACCTCCTCTTCCACAATGTTCCTGTGTGGGAGGGTTTTATAGATTTATCCATTGGAACTGGGCTATAAAACTTTGCATTTTAATTAGTCATAACTTTCTTCAGTGGTTCTGCCTGTTGCAAAACAATTTTTCTTAATGAGGGGTGAACTCTACACTGAACTGTAGTCTTGTAAATTGTTGTGATAAAGATATTATTACTTATAGTTAATATATTTAGGTTGTAGTTAGAAATTATGTTGGCTTAGCTTATTAGTATGTGTATGTTCCCCTCCAATAAATGTGACTTCACTAACATTGAGTAGTTAGCTAGTTTGCTAGTATCACACATGGCAGTATCCCTCCTGTTGAGCAAGTCTTTCATCCTATTAGCTTTTGGTTGCTACCAAAGTTCCCGTACCACTACTGCACTCTTTAATAGGCATTACATTCGTTGTTAATTTTAAAGGTTATATTTTTAACTATTTTTAATGTTTGTGTGTTTGTGTATAGTTTGTGTATAGTTGTGTGTTTGTACACTCGAGTATAAGTGGCCATTAAGGCCAGAGGCATAGCTGGTTAATATGACCTTGGAGCTGGAGTTATAGGCCATTTTGAGCTGTCTGACATGGCTCCTGGGAAGAAAACTTGTGTCCCCTTTACAAGAGCATTGCCTGATCTTTACAGCTGAACCATCTATCCAGCTCCACTCATTGTTGTTATTTATGTTACTTTATGTAGTTCTGTTTAGAAAAGTAATTTCAGAAGCAGTGTGATTATTACTGGAGAAAATTAAGTATGGATTTTTACTTTTAATAATACTAAGGATATGCTCCTAATTTTGCTATGTTATTGTGCTTAGATTCTTTTTTTTTTTCTTTTTTGAAACCATATATAACCAGAGGGTATTGGAAAAACATTGTGTCAGTAATTTTCATTAGGAATCTTGTACAAAGATAGGGCCTTGTGAGTATTAGGCAAATGGTATACTACTGATCTACATTGACATTTGCATAATTTTCTTTAGACTTCTTTCATAAACACATGACAGGAAATATGACAAAATACTGACTATTTTAAAATGTAGGTATGATGTTTTAGTACCATGCCTACTCTGCTTTGTGGAACTATAAAATCTTTTTTAAATTTATTTATTTTTCTTATTTTACAAATCCATACCAGTTCTCTCTGCTCCCCTCCCTCTCTCCCCTCTCTCCCCTCTCTCCCACCCTCCCATGCCCTCTGTCTATGCTCCCATTCCATTCTACCACCCCCCCCTACACACATGTAGGGTGACACCTTCTTGGAGGGATCATCTAAATCTGCCAAGTCATTTGGAGTAAGGACTAGGCCCTTACTCCTGCCTCTAGGTTAAGGGAGTATACCTCCATGGGGAATGTGCTCCCAATGTCTTTTTGTCCACCAGGAATACATGCTAGTTAGTCAGAGGTCCCTTAGACTGCCCACGACTTCTAACTGAGACCCATGTTCAGGTGGTCTGATCTGTCCAATGCTGTCTTCCCAGCTATCAGTCTGGGGGGGGGCCCATAAGCTCCTTCTTGTTCAGGTCAGCTGTCTCTGTGGGTTTCTGTACACTGGTCTTGTCTTCCCTCTCTGCATTTGGATTCCAGTTCGGCTCAGTGTTTACCAGTGGGTGTCTGCCTCTGCTTCCATCAATAGACGAGGGCTCTATGATGACGGATACGTTAGTCATCAATCTCATTATCAGGGAAGGCCATTCATGGTAGGTAGCCTTTCCACTTTTGCTCAAATTGTTAGTTGGGGTCAGTCTTGTAGGTCTCTGGACATTTCTCTAGAGTCAGTTTTTCAGTTTTCTCTTCAAACCTATAATGGCTCCATCTTTTATAGTACCTCTCTCTCTCTCTCTTTCTGTCTCTCTCCCCATTACTCCCCTGACTCAATCTTCCTAGTCCCATGTGCTTTCCTCTCTTCCCCTTCTCTTTCTCCTAGGCCCCTCTCTCCTCACTGCACCCCGCTATTCTCAGGAGATCTTGTTCCTTTCCCCTTCTGTGAGGAACCTTGTATTAATCTCTTAGAATCCTCCCTATATTCTAGTTCCTCTGGCGGTGTGAATTATAGGCTGGTTATCCTTTGCTCTATGTCTAAAATCTACATACAATGTTCCTCTTTTTGTGACTGGGTTACCTGATTAAGGATGGTTTCTTCAAGGTCAGTCCATTTGCCTGCTTATTTGGAACTATGAAATCTTTTATTGTCATAATAAAATTTAAAAAAGCATGAGGATGTTACTACATCGTTCTAGAATAATTAAGCCAGTTATATGACTATCACATTTTATTTAATGAATGAAAATCAGTGAATTAAAACCAAATCTGAAGATCTAGAATTAAAAATAAATGAAATTCAATTAAATATAAAATAAAATTAAGAATTACTAACACATACACATTTTAAACATTTATAGAAAAGATATAATGTATTCCATTTAACTTCTACTTAACTGGAGTATTTATGATAAGAGTTATAAAATTTGTTTATATATTTTCTGTGTACATATGGTAATTCATTTTCTACACTGATATATACTAAGGAGGTTTAGGCTTAGGCCAATATCCCTATATGCACAAAGTTGACTAAATTCAGTTTCTGAGTGTTCGGATTTGCATTAGTTTAAAAACATACACTTATGGTTGTTAATACCAGAGATGTGTGTTTTTGTTTTTTGTATGCTGGTCCCAGCTTGGAATACAGGAAGATACTGTTACTCAGTGGGAAATGTAGGTCAGAAAGCTCTCTGAACCTGTTAAGCATCCTCGGACAGACCACACATTTATCTTCTGGCTTGATAATGTCTTTCTTGGAGTAAGAGTGGTACTTATTCATTGAGTGCTATTTTTTAGACTTTTAATGTAGACTTAAGCAGTGTCTGTGATTGAGGCTAACATAAACTGCTTTTGAATTAGTGTTATTTATATTTCAAAAACTATATACAGTTGAATTTTCTTAATTTGATGTTGGTTTTAAGGTCAAAATAAAAAAAAATACTATTAGAAATAGGAATCTACAAGGACAAATTTAGAACATTATGGACACACTGGCTCGCCCTTTCTTCTATTTTTTTTTTCTGTCTTTTTGGCTAATAAGATAATATTTTATTGTGCACCAAAGCCCAGTTTAATATTTTTTCAAACCTCTGTATTTTACAGAACCATATGGAAACTAAGAGACAAAAATATTTTAGTGACTAGGTATTGTGCAATACTAATTTGAATGTAATTCTTATAGTATCTAGTCATATAAGAATAAAAAAAAATTAAAGCAGGCACAGGCTTCTTCTTCTGGCTTTTTTTTTTTTTTCACTTTGTAGAGTTCTACAAAAGCCAGTGGATGTTACTGGAGAAAATGCCTCATAATCTGTAATGATAACACACTGATATTGTTGGATTTCAGAATTCACCCTACCTAACTTCTCTCTCCAATAATGCAATGGTTTCTGCAGGATGTTCTTGTTTCTAGCCAAGAAGCTTTATATAATATTTATACCTAGCCTCATTCTTGTAATTACACCTTTCCTAGCAGACATTAGCAGAATTGAGAAAATGATTCTTTCATTTGGAATTTGTCTCCCAGCTAAGTCCAAAACTATTACCACAGAATAACTTCATTATCTCTCCTTTATGAGCAACACATTTAGATCTAAGCGTGTAAAGACAAGGGAATCTTAACTGCTACACCAAATAAATGGAATGCTCTATTTAGAAACCATTAATTGTCTGTCTTAATGGTGGTTTTTGTATAACCCATATAAACTGAAGCAAAAAAAGCTTGACATTTTACTTTGCATCTGGATTTTACTTCCAATTTCTCATCTTTCCCTTATCCCATTGGCTAGTTTCAACAGTTTAAAATACTCAGTAGAATTCACATAGTTTGACATTCTCCATTTTTATTTTCTTTCATCTTTTTTTTTGAGTTGATGTCATTTAAAAAAGTGGGGTAGTAAAATAATATTTAATAGAGTATGAAAATTATAGATAACACATTCTCCAATACTAAGTAATAGAAGTTACCTATTTAATTTATGTGAGCCTGAAACAGTTTTCACTTATAAGATAAACAATACTGGTACAGGTACATTCAGTCCATGAGTGAGACTTGCTTTCATTATTTTGTCTGGCCAGCAAAAAGAACAGCACAATAACAGGCTGGTGAATAATCTGTGCTTAGGCTCAAGTGCTGTATCTAAACAGAACATTAGCATTTTCATCACATAATAGGTAGCAAGGCTACTATAAGTAATTATTAGTCAGGATGATGAATATTTTAAGCCTTAACCACAGCCTTCTGAACAAGTATTTGTACAATTTTATTTATATCATGAGGTGATAGGAGATATATTAAATTGATTTTTCAGTTATAGAACTGGGATAGATTTTGCAAAGATGAGCCAGAAAAATTACTTTGAAAAAACTGATTTATAGTACACAGTTAAAGAAGACTGCTATAGCAGTTCATATAAAGAATATATGAATAAATTTATGTGTATTTTAGGACTCTTCACACATTGTAAGATTTTTTTTAGATAAACATATTTACTGTTTGAGTGATAAGTATAGTTGGTCATTTTTATTTTGGCTTATTTCCTAATACCATGCACAAGTAACTTCCGATGACTTACAGAACAATATAAATAAAATCCAAGATCAAATGGAGTTGCTTCGCTTAGAGAATATCAATCTCACATCATCTTCATATTACGTATTGGAAGAATGTATTTGTACTGCCCTTCTTTTATGGATGATATTTCTGAGCAGAAAATCAGTATACATTGTCTTATCATGCCCAGAATTCATACACCCTGATGTGCCATATTGACAGGATGTATATAGACCACCAGTGGGCTTTACCATTTTGGCTCTCAGTATGACTCAATAAAATCTACATTCTAGTATATAAAAAAAATAATAAAAAGGAGCCACACAGTGGTGACATACACTTTTAAACCCAACACTTGGGAGACAGAAACAGGAGGATCTCTGATTTCCAGGCCAGCCTGATCTATAAGAGGGAGTTCCAGGACAGCCTGTCTTGGAAAAAAATGGAAGAGAAATTAGAGAAAATAAAAAAAAAACATTTAAGAAATTAAGGAGAAATACATTGTTTCTGACTCTTTACAATGTTTCTAACATTGCAGGAAATTAGAATTAGGAGAGTTTGATGATCTTTTATAAAAATGATTTGAAACTTTATGACATATTATAGTATAAGAGAATGAAGCAGTCCATCTTGTTAGCAGTCCTTTGCCTGGCGTGTCCTTGGCTAGACTGAGATAGTGCTCATCTCAGTTTCTGTTTCACTTGATGCTTTACAGTAACCAGTGATAGCAGTAGGCACTTGTGAGTAGAAGCAAGTGGTACTCTGTAGTTTTACACACTCCATGCAGGCTACAGTAGCTTTTCTGAGGAGTGGATGAGACATGGGATGGGGGAGAGGTAGTGGGAAGCAGAAGGGGAGTGAGGGGGAAATAGTGGTTGGTATGCAAAATAAATTAACAAAATTAAAACAGGAAGAAAATGAAATTCTTAAAAAAACAAACAAAAACAAAAACAAACAAACAAACAAAAAAACATGAGACAGCCTTTGCTCTGTTGCTTTGTGGGATAAGAAAGAACGAGCACCACAAACCAGGTACTGATACATAGTATTTCCTAAATACAAGTATACTATTTCCCAAATCCAAGTATAGTCCCCCCCCCAAAAGCTAAGTGGGTTATGAGAATCTCATAAACATACTTTAACACACTTCTTTTTTCTTTCATGTACACTGGTCTTAATGTCCATTGGATTACTGCATCCTCGGCACTAAGGGGAAATGAGCTATTTTAAAGCAGAAGGGCCTTCTCAACTCACTTCTATTACATTTGGCTTAAGATTTGTGAAGTGACAGGGGTCAGTCAGTTCCATTTTGTGTTTCGTTTGGAGGGTCCATTTTACTAAGCATATAATAAATAAAATTATAATTCTGATTTCAGTCCATTCCACAAACTACTTGCAACCCTATAATAATTCCCTAGCCATAATTCTCAGATATGTTCTATTTTGTTTTCTTACTTTGCTTCTGTTTCTCTTGATGTAGAGTTGCCCTGAGAGTGTCAGATCTTCTTGTAATCATATTTTGCCCAGAGTGCAAAATTTCAAACACAAGCAAAACCACTCGAGTGTTTTAAAAATCCTTCCTTAATGGATAGGGAATATTCAGGTAAGGGAACATTTTATTTCCTGAACTGTTTACTGTAAACTAGGCTTTGTATGGTACACAAAAAAATAAAATACTACATTAAAATGTTAACTAGCATCTTCCTTTGTGATAGGCTTATACTAAAACTTAGAACAACTAGAAGATAAAACAATACATACAAATACACATAAGTCCATTTGAAAACATGAATTAGATTGCAGTCAGTGAAAAAAATATGAAGAATAAAACTGGAAAGCAAACAAATAAAAACTAAGACTACATCTTGGTAGACTTTCCAGTAGAGATGTTCACTGTCTTCTAATGACACAAAATAAAATGAGAAACTGAGCATAACTGAATAAGGAAGCCCTAATGGTTAAAGATAAATAGTACAGGTGATAATTAAGAAAATAAGGATATTGTCTTCTTTAGCGATTCTACTGCTATGATGAAACATCATGACCATAAGTAGCTTGGGGAGAAAGCAGTTTATTTAGTTATATATCTGGAGTCACAGTCCATTAAAGGAAGACAAGGCAGGAACTCAAACAGGAAGAAATCTGGAGGCAAAAGCTCTTGCAAAGACCATTGAGGAGTGCTGTTTGCTCGCTTATTACTCATGGTTTATTCAACATGCTTTCTTATAGAACCCAGGACCACCAGCCCAGGGGTGATTGAATGGCTTGATTGGCTCCCATGAGTCACTAACAAAGAAAATGCCCTATAGGTCTGTACATAGCCCATTATTATCCTCAGTTGAGATTCCCTCCACTCATATGACTTAATTTTTGCCAGGTTGACCTAAAATTAGCCAGAATAGACACTGATAAATGTCTTTGGCTTTGATTTGGGGGCATATTTTGGTAAAACTTGCTTTTATGTGGGTGCTGGTGAACTGGAGGTACCCTAGGATTTGTGAACTACAAAGCTTATGTGACATCATACATATGACTAAACTTCATAAAAATATAAATTTAAATTGTTCATAGATTTTTTCAAATAAACTTTCACCATCTTTACAATAAACATCCCTGTGGCATGTTAAAAAAGCATTAGCAGAGAAAGAATGACCTAAACCAAAGAAACAAAATAGTTCATGGGGACATGGGCATGGAGTCAGGGTAACACAAAAACTGAAAACCAGTAGACCCTGACTTTTAAATTTAAAAATGTCTCTTTGGGTATAAATAATATACCACCAACTATCAATATTTTGTAGTGGCAAAATAGAGTTTTTAAGCTATCGCTACAATCAAGATGGAGTAGAAATCCATTATACACAAAAGTTTTTTCATGGAAGATTTCAATATCTCACTATCAATCAGTTCTCATTTCTATCATTTTCTCTACAGAACAATGAACTTCATGATTTTACAAAGATTACTTGTGTCTTCTGGAATTCTATGTAAATTGAGTCATAGAGGATATATGATACTTACTTCTTACTTTTTAAATATAGCATTGCAACCTTATTACTAATTTATTTCTTGTCAGTGGCATGATGTTATGGCTTTCCTTATGACAAAACTAATGGATCCAGTAGAAGATAACCAAGACTATTGTTCTATAGGTAGAACTGTCTAAGAGGTATATATGAGTATAGAGGCCTTGTTCTAAATCTGAAAAATATAATCAGCAAAGAGAACTGATACAATGACTACTATAAAGCACCACAGAATCTTCTCACATATAGATAGGTAAGTGGTAAGAAATACAAAATTCTGCATCATATTAGTCTTTGTGTTGGAATAATTCAGTCAATTTCATGTACATACACATTTGCAACAGAGATTGCATTAATAAGACATAGCTGTAAGATGTTAAACCTAAGTTCTTCTGTTTAATTATTCTATGTACAGAAAAAGATTCTTAAGTATTTTTGTGCTCTATTTTACCCACAGGGAAAATAAAAATAATCACAATACATGCTGTAGTTTGAGTGTATCCCTAAGAGGTCATAAATTTCCATTCCCAAAATTACAGTGTTGCCAGGTGATTGAACCTTTAAGGGTAGTGTATAGTGTGATACATTAAGTAATAGTTAGATGAGATAAATAAAGTTTCTGGGACTTTGAGGAAATGTGGTTTTTAAAAAGAGCAAGCCCAAGTCATGAACCACTTCATGACTTCTTGTCTTCAATATAATATTCCTTCTATCTGTGTAACTGCTGTGATACCACCTATTGCTTGTGAGTCAGCCAAGGACACTGTTTTCAGAGAATTAACCCCTGGAGATGACTAATATTGAATTTCTAGCTCCTTATGCTGTGAGATAGATAAAATAATTTCCTTAATGGAATTTGTGGCCAGGTATTTGGTCAATAACAACAAAAATGAACTTTCACTAACACAGAAAATATTTGTACATGTAAAGTATTTAGAGGGATGGCTGCCACATGAGAAACCATTAGTAAACATCAGATAGTTCCTTTAGAAAAATAAACCTAATATTGTTTCAGGATTTTAATTGTATGTTTATTTGATTGGTGACTACTGAAAAATAATGTATTTGATCTATGAGGTATTTAATGTTTTCTAAACCAATAAAGTTGGTACTTTAAATGAGTGAGTATATGCTTAGAAGAATCACGAGTCTGACAAAACTAGTCAATTATTTGTAGTAGCAGGTGTTTTATAGAACTGTCTAAGTTCTTAGACAGGTAGAACTGTCTAAGAGGTATATATGAGTATAGAGGCCTTGTTCTAAATCTGAAAAATTAATCAGCAAAAAGAACGGATACAATGACTACTATAAAGCACCACAGAATCTTCTCACATATAGATAGGTAAGCTTGAACCCTAAGCTACTAATGCCATGCTTCTAGAAAGCATTATTTTCATAATTCCATATTCTACCATGGTACCACTATGTTTTAAAAGCTCACATATCCACAAAGAAAATTTAGGAAATTTTTAGTAAAAACTTAGGAATTACTCTTGGCAAGTATCCAATATATCCCACCAGCCAGTAAATTGATGCCTGGCAGTTTTCATTAAGCAAGTCAAATCTCAGTTTCAAAACTCATTGCCCTCAGAGTCTATGGAATGTATACTTTCTTGGTTATATTTAATACTAGAAGCTGCCGCTCCTGCTGCTTGGCAACACTGCAGTCAGTTTGAAATAGAAGCAGCAGGCCTGTTTGATCTAAGACCACTTAATGATTAATTACTGCTTCTCTCTTACAGCACAGGAGGAGGATGCTCTTGCTGAAGTCGTGATTAACTCCAGAGCCTTGGATGTTGGAAACTACCTCATAGCAATGCTGGGCTGTCAGGTGATGTGCTTAGATATCTTCATGCCTAGTGACTTAATTGCATTTCCAGAGAGTGTTTGCTTCTTATTACCTTTAAAACAACATCATCATGGAAATCCCACAGATACTTATGGGAAAATAGATGTAAACATATTCAGTGTAAATGTACTAATGTGTCAGTTTGATTTATAATTATGCGTATACATATGCATGCATCTTCCAAGATTTTGTTGGTAATCCATTCATAAAATCTCACTGAAAAACTGCTAGATATGTGTATAGATTACTTCATATATTTTTGGTGGTTGTATTATGAATGTACAGACAAATTTAAAAATAATTAAAGGAAATAATAAATTTTTACAACCAGTGAGAAGCTGAGTCTTTAAAACCTTTTAAGTAATTATTAATATTTATCTTATTTATTTCTTTATATTATTACCTTCAGCATGGTCTTAAACACATACATTACTGTAGATACAAATTCTAATAATCTATATTATATTGATAAAGCTGATATTGTAGAAATGTATTTTGATGCATATGGCTTGAGGGCAGTCAAAGGTTAGCTTACATATAGTTTTTTTTCTTTTTTTCTTTTTCTTTCAGTGCATTGCTTTTCATGTTTTGCTACATGCTTAGGCCAGCATAGCTACATTTGGTGGATTTTGTGTGTGACTCTGTATGTTTTCATTCACAACACCAAAATAACATTTTGTTCCTGCTATATGAATGGAGGAGTGACAGCATGGAGGAGTGACAACAGTTGGCAGTGATGCAGCTGGTCATACTGTATATACAGGTAGGAAGTGGAGACAGCTGAAAGCCAGTGAACATCTCAATTTCATTTATATTTACTCTGGGTCTCAAACAGGATAGTGATGCCAAATGCAGACTGGATCCCACCTCTACAGTTAAATCCTGCTGCAAACACCATTATAGACATACCCAGAGATTTAGAATCTGTAGAGATTATAAAGTCTGTCTAATTAAAATAAAGATTAATCATCACACTGCTAGCACCTGGGTCTGGTTCTATTATCAATTCTTTGATATACTGTGCTGTCTTGTATTTAATAGCAAATTTAAAAATCAGAGAGTATGTCTTCAAACTCTGTTGTTTTTAATTCTCTTAAGTATCCAACTTGGTTACCCTAACATGTTTGATTTTCTGCATAAAACTTGAAATTCCTTAGTTAATTTATATGACTGTTTGTAGAATATGTGTGTGGATGTGTGAATATATTAACACACACACACACACACACACACACACACACACACATACATATTATGGTTGTTAATGTTTTCCACTTGAGTATTTGTTCTACTATTTTGTTTTTATAGAATTGTTTTGAAAAATAATTGAAATATAAAATATAATTATACCATCTCCCTCTTTACTTTCCTCATTCTTTTGGCCTCTTTAAGCCCTTCCATCTTTGTACCCCCTTACTTCCTCTGAACTTTATGGCCTCTTTTTCTTGGTTTATTATTGTCACACACACACACACACACACACACACATACACACACACACACACACACACACACACACACACACACACAGCTGAGTCTATTTAGTGTTATTGGTGTGTATTTAGTTGAAGTTATAACCCCTAGAGGAGGACCTACTTCTGCCACTTTATTAAACAAGCATAGTCCTTAACTGCATTCTAAAATTAATCATTACATAACACAGATAAGTGTAGTTGTCAGCACTCATCAAATAAACATTTTTTACAGCAGATGGAGATCATTACAGAAAATTACAAACAGTCAAATGAAAAAATCAACTAACTGGTGTGTCCAGCCCTAATGGATACATCTCTAACACACTGTAACACAACTCCTGCATGTAAGGCTCTGGACAATGAGTGGAAAGGCTGTGAAAGATTGTATATTGTAGCAATAAAAAGAACATTATGCCTCAACAATATGGTTGCCTTAAAAAGATCAGAATAAATACAACACCAAATAGACATACTAATGTAGAAGGGTGAAATCTCAGGGGGTTAGAACCATGACAAAGAACTACAGGCTAAGAGTGGCCAAGAGGAGAATTATTCTTTCCCATGTAAAAGCCGTCTAATTGATTACCCAATACCAAGTGAAATACTCTTGATCAATTTTTATTGCAAAGGATACACATCCAGAGCAGCAAAGTGAAAGAATAAAAAGTTCTTTTAAAGTATTCTTACAGACTTTTAATTGGAATTTTATTTCATTGACATGATGATTAAATGACATGTTTATAATTTACCTCAATCTCCTCACTTATCTCCTTTCTATGGGTTTGTTTTAGCTTGAAAACCCCAAATTAATGACCATGTGATTGTATTTTCTATCAACTAGTATCATCCTAAAGTAATCTAGAGGGCTATCACATTTCCTTGTAACCATAAAGTCGTGTGATTCAAGGATTATGGATAACCATAGCACTCCTACCTTCACCATGGTCATTTTAAAGTCTCAAATGTCCTTTTCAGATATTAGAGAGAAATGGAAGTTTTTATTTGTTTTGTTTTGTTTGTTTTTATATACCCCATTATAAGTATTACAAGGCACTTGTTCTACATTAAAATTATGAGTGAGTTAATGAAATCAGTTTCTAACTGATTTTCAGTAAAATTTATACTCAGGTTTAAAGCAGTAATAATATGTGAAAAGGAAAATAGCCATATTGAAAAACCTCCAAAAGTCTTTACATAGGATTTTTACTATTTCAGTTAAAAAAACAAAACAAAACAAAAAAAATCATTACAAAGCTACTAGGAAGAATCCAGAATTCACCCAAAAGGGAAGAATACATAAAAGCATAAAAACCTATGTAGCATAAAATCAATCTCAAAATAGTTTCTAATATGTAAGAAGGAATATATAAAGAAGGAAAACCCTTTAGTAAGAGATTAGTAAAAAAATATTTGAGAAATCACTCTTGGGTCAAGCTTCACTACTATGTTTTTTAACAATTACTCTACTGCTTTATTAATTCATGGTAAAAATTAAAATCATTATATATTGCAGCAAGCAGAAGGGATGGAAACCAAGCTCAAACAATTAGAAACTACCCACTAAACCCTAACTAGCTATATTATATATTAGAAACTTTCAATTAACTATTAAATAGAAATTCATATGAATATTATTGTTCTTTGCCAGGCAATTATTTTCTTGACCTTTTCCATGTTTACATTATAAAACTATCTACTCAATGTCTTGCATTGAAATCCTATGGAATCAGGTACTGGGGATAACCAGTTAATAACTTCATATCAGCCCCAATGAATTAATGATTTTTAATGTGCTTCCAATGGGTTGTCTAAGGGCTGTGTTTTGAAGTCACTTACTACTTACTTACATTGTTGTTTTATTTTTTTAGCTTTAAGAAGCACACTCATAAAATGCTTTATGTTGACTCTGTAAAAACATTTTTTGAAAGTGGTATATGTTGTGATCAAGAAGAATAAGATATTTGTAATATTGTTAAACTGAAATTCAGCCTTCCTTGATTATTCTTCATTTAGAAATTCAATCTCCTCGCTATCTTAGATATTTTACCGTTTTTTTAAAGATTTATTTTTAATGTCTTCAGTGTTCTGTCTGCATGTTTGCCTTTTGCCAAAAGAGGGAACCACTCTAGATGGTTGTGAGCCACCCATGTGGTAGCTGGGAATTGAACTAAGGACCTCTGGAAGAGCAGCCAGTGCTCTTAAACTTTTAGCTATCTAGCCAGCCCTGATATTTTACAGTTTAAGATATTTTTGAGCTGATACATGTCTGAGGAAGCTGCTTTGAAAAGTAAAATGACTATTATTATATACAATCCAAGGCTGATCAAGGGAGAGGGATTTCCAATTTGTTCTCCATAATTCTTAGTCTGCAAATCCTAATATTTATTATTTATCTTCAAAGAACTGTAGAAAACATTTTGCTGATGTAGGTTTTTTCTCCTATATTTACAGGAAAGAAATGTAGCATTCCTATCACTTTATTGCTTCTAATGAGAAATATCTTCTCAAAATATTCTTTCCAGAATGGTATTTGACATCATTATGATAATGTCCTTTCTCAAGACTTACACTTTATCATAAACAAAAATTTGCGCTTCTAATCCCCAATAAGTCACACTGCATATACACTAGAGTGAACCAAGTTAATTATGAAAACAAACACACATGAGAAAATGAATGGTGAAAATTCTCAAATGATTGCTTTTAATTTAATTAATTTATCTATGAAATATGAAATATCTATTAACATTATTTAGTGAATATTATTTCAAATTTGAATGAATATGCAATATTTAATGATCCAAGTCTTACTTGGAGTATATGTCATTGCTTTTAGAATGAATTATTCCTATTTTTACATATAATACAAAATATATACACCAGTAAAACTTAAGATAAGTAAGGTCACACTAACTTGATGGATATTTTAAATATTGATGTACATTAAATGATAGAGTGAAATTTCATGCTCAAACCCTTGTGTATTTTTTAGGTCCTTCATTAAAGAAGCAAAGGATGGTTTATTCATTTGCAAAGCATTCCTGCCAGTTGACTAAGTATAGAAGATGGTCATTGCTCTTCAATATAAGTTTTCAACATGAAGAAAAGAAAACATCTTGGAAATGTATTAGTCACTCTTTGTTAAAGATCTGTGCACTCTGAAGGGGGAATGTACAAAATACTAATAAACACAGGCCTTTACATGTGCACATACCCACCCTCTACGATTGTGTGGTAGGAGGCTATCACTTCACCCTCTCAACACTGTGCACCTAAATAAATGCTCTGGGAATTGTCCCTCTTCAACAAAATTCTTATTTTTAAACCCTTCCTTTACCTGGGTTGTAAGATATATACGAATCCTAAGAATGTTCCAACTTACTACCTCTCTGATGATCTAATTGTAAACATTTCTATTTTTAGGGAATAGCCTATTCTACAGCACTTTGTGAGAGGTCCTTTTGTTTCAACAGTAAAATATTCTAAACTACATAAACTGTCATGGTGGTGAAGTTTGTTTTTCCTCACAATCATCTCCAGTATGATAGTGTGAGGTTTCCTTTTGAAGTTCTGTATAAAATTATGTTTGTATTATACTATTCATACACTAACATGATATACTGTTATGTAAATACTATTACAGTAATAAATGGAGTAGGTTAAAGTTAAGTGTAGGAACAGACATTTTATCAAATGAATCACATCTATTTTTTTATACTTCTTAAAGTTGAAGTGAATTTGACACCAACTAAATATTGACTTCAACTAAAATATTACTTATGCCACATGATTTCTTTTTAGAGGAACACCTTTACAGCAAATAAAAATGAAACTATTTGTATCAAATCCTGTCTCTGGGGAATTCAGCCAAATCCTGTCTCTGGGGATTCTGAGATGATTCTCTGAATATTATGCTTTTTTCTCTGTCATGATAAAGAAACTGGCAACAAGAATTTCTTCAGGGTTCAATCCAGTTGGAATTGGAGGAATGAATCAGTGGAAGAAACCACATTATCACCCTAAAATACCTTCATGACTGTCTTTTTCTCAGTTATTCCCAAAAGTGTTACTACCTGCAGTATGAGAATTAAATGACACTAGAGACTGAAGAACCAAGTAAAGAACCAAGGCTATGTGAAGTGAGAACCAGTCAACCCCTCCAATAGGTACACACATGATGCCCTATAGTTTCGTTTTTAGATTTTCATGTTTGATCTATTCAGCAACCTGAAAGAAAACAAATAACAAATCACCATATGTCACACACACACACACACACACACACACACACACACACACACACACACACATATATATATATATATATATATATATATATATATATATGTTCTTCTCTGGGAAGGTGCTGTTATGTAGACAAGAAAAGCACTTGTAGGTAAGAAAACCATTTGTTTTCAGGCCAGGCATTTAATATTAATGGGTCTTAAAAGTTTATTAGACATTGCTATTTTGGATGAATTCAGATGATATCTTTTGCTATTCTACATGGATTTCAAAGATTCATTGTATAGCATGAAACAAGACAGAATATATTTGCATATTTTGCAAAGAAAGAAATAGAAATGGAAAGCAATTACTGTGGCATGAATTATTCTCTTCATTATAGACATTAATCATAAACTCAAATATTATAATGAACCTTTTGGTCACTTTTGTTGTTTTTATATTAAGACTCATGCAAATATTTCAGTACAGAAAACAAATTAATTGAACATTTTTCAATTTGAACATATATCTAGAGGTTCAAAATTCTACAGCATGGAGCCTCTACTTAGTTACTTTAAGAGAAGTTGTTCTGTACTAGACTTTATCAAAAAATGTGTTTGTGTGTGTGTGTGTGTGTGTGTGAGAGAGAGAGAGAGCCAAAGAGACAGAGACAGAGAGAGAGAGAGAGAGAGAGAGAGAGAGAGAGAGAGAGAGAGAGAGAGAGAGTCAAAGACAAGGATAGATAATTTTTGGTGCATTAGAAACCAGAACTTAAGTCTGAGTTTCTCATGAGAAAGAAACTCTTAATTTTTCAATACACACATCATTTTGTTTTTCAGAGCAGAAGGCTTTCTACATTCAAAATAATACATCAAAGTCTTTAGTATGAATTTAAGGAATAATGTGGTGGTTTATTCTGTAAAGAACCCTATTTTGTGATTAACCTGTAAAAATAACTGAAATGTGATGACTAAGAATAGTGTAAAGAAAAAAATTGAAGCTTGATTCCTCAAGCCTTATTATTTGTATGTTTTATATAATATTATATGTTGTTATCATATATATGGTAGTATTTACTTGTGCAGTATTGCTTCTTAGTTTATGCAGATATACTGCAACATTCTTCATTAGATCTTTTGGGAATTTTGCAAATCTTTGGAAAAAATGCTACAATTAAATCTATAGAATATCAGTTTCCCTCTCATTTGATTTTATTAACAGGGTGCTGGAAGAGACTGCATGATACTGAATTAAACATTTCTCAACATATTTAAACACTTTTCATACTATCATTGAGCAATAAAGGCAAACTATATAAACAATTTAAGGTTTTCAAAAGTGTATAAAATTCATTCCTAAATTTTCCAATGTGAAATTACATTGGTCATATCCATAAGTCTAGCCTTCCACTGTTGAAAAGTGAAAAAAAATTGGTCTCCTTACTACTGTTAAAATAAATAAATTGAATATGTAATTTTTCCAAACAATAATATAAGTGAACCTTTTAATTGTGTTACAAAATCAGTTGAGAAAGCTATGATAATCACTGTACTCCTTGTAAAATATAGAGATAAATGTACTGCCCATTTCTCTGAATTTTCTTATTTTTCATTTATATATTATCTGTGTTAAAAACTATAGCAAATAAAAGAACAGGATACAACTCAAAACATCTAACATCTTTTTTTTAATCAATTAATTTTGATCTTTGATATTATTTGACTAGGATTAAAATACAAAGTATGGATTCATTCCAGTCGAGTGGCCCTCAAATCCAACCAGAGGAACCAGATTGTTCCCATAAAAATTGTGCCACTATTATAATATTGGGCCTGGTAGGTTTTGTTATAGTTTGTAGGCTTCACAACTGGGCAAGGTCAGAGTCAAGTTCAAGGACTTTTATCCTTCAACACCCCTGAAGCACCTTAGAGAACTACTAAAGCTACCCATCAGGGAGGATGTCCAATTTTCTAGATCAGTTGTAGTTTAATTTCACTTCATCATGTAACCAAAATATTGTGATATCTTCAATTAAGATATACCATCTCATTCTCATGTCAATCAAGAGGAACAGCAAGATTCTGTATTGTTTAGGGGGTCTCATGCCAACAACTCTTTAGAAGATATTCCGCTCAGCTTAAACATTTTTATTTTAAAACTTGTAACTACAAGAAATTTTTCATACTTTCAGAATATCTCCCTTTAATAATTGATAATATCAGCTGAAGCAACTACAGGTTATAGAATAATCAGGATTCTTTTTAAATATATATTATTCTGTCCCACTATCTGACCAAAGTGCGTTTATACATTTTGCAGTGATACTTCTTATTTTATTTTTGGTTGTGAGCCTAGTCTTTAACATCTGAGCCATCTCTCCAGCCCCAACTACTTATTGTATTGAGATAAACATTAATTATCTTACATTTTCTATTTCCTAAAGAAAACAGGTATAGTTAGGTATTTTTAGATTCCTTAATTAGGATCTCATAGCTCAATAAGAATTTCCAAAATTATTGTGATCATTTTCTTTATTTTCGATGGAAAGGCATCAAAGTTGTATGTAGCTGGTTTTGAATTACTTGAGGAAATATTCTTGTATATTAGACTATAAATCACAGAAGTAAATCGACAAAGACAAGAAGGGGGGAGGGATGGGGGATTTAAAGAAATGGGTCAACATCATATATCTTTCTTAATCATTCTGTATCTTATATATTAAAATATTAAATCCTTAAGCCTGCACCTAACTGACTGACCTAGGCTGCCTAATGAATGAACACAAGCACTGGATTTATACAATAACGTTATCTCACCTAGTCTAATTTTAATGTGGGTGGTGGATTTCCTAATTCATATCTTTATACTTGCTTGATGTGATGGTCAGTGTTTTCAATTGCCCAGAATCTATCATCTCCTGGAAGACAAACCTTTGACCATGTTTTAAAGATAATATTTCAGTTGAGTTAATTAAGGTGGGAAAATCCAATAAAAAAATGAGTGATATCATCCTATGGGCTTTGTGTCCTTGATTAAATAAAAAGGGGACAGTAAACTGAGTATATGTTCATTGCATTATTCTCCTTTATTATGGGCACAATGTGTTCAGTTGCTCCATGCTCCACTCCCATTGACATGCAGCTGTGCCACGACTGTGCCTTGATCTTGAGCAAAAAGAAACCCAACCTTTCTGAATAATTTTTGTAGGAATCTTATCAAAGAAAACTAAACTAAATTAAAAATTGGTACAAAAAAAATGAAATCATGTAGCAAGAATGTGCATGAATTTGGGACATTAAGTTTGATAAAAGAAAGCTCTTAGTATGCTGAAAGCAGAGCTTAATGGGCTGTTCTGGTGGAAGCTAGGATGTCAATAACATTGAGAAATGCAGACACTGGAGGATCAGCTTATGATTTTTCAGAAGGGAATATAGACTCTATCAATATCTGAGCTAAAGGCCATGCTCATGCTCTACCTTTATTTTGCCCATGTTATGAGAACCAGAGAGAAGCAAAATTGAAAGACAGTAGATTAAATTGTTTGGGACAGTACATTTCAAGATAATTTAGGATGGTACTGGAAATTATCACTGAAGCTAAACCTCTCTTATTGCACTAGATGTGTAGGAAAGGTGTCCTGAGGTCAAAATATCACCTATTACAGGCCCCATCTTGTTCAAGCCCCAATTCATTTAAAGAAAGTCTAAATTGAGTAACTCCCTAGCTCCTCAAAAGCCTAAGGAGGTGTTTCCCCAAGTAAAAAAAAAATAGGTCTGTTATGTGAAGAGGCCAGCTATTACAGAAGCTGACAGCAGAACTTGATAGTATTGTCTTTAGGGTACTTGTATACTGGGCATGGAAAAAACATGGAATCTTGCACTATGGCTTACTGATGGGAGATGTCATTGTAAATATGTTTCTCTTGTTGGTTGATAAATAAAGCACTATAGGCCAATAGGAAAGCAAGATAGGTGGGACTAAGAGGAATGAAGAGGTAGTTGGGAAGAGTCAACATGAAGAGACTGGAGAGAGCAGAATGCTGGCCCTCTCTCCGATAAGATGAGACCACGTGAAAATACTTAGATTAATAGAAATTGGTTAATAATTAAGACAGAGCTAGCTGATAAAAATAACTAGTAACTGGCCAACAGCATTGTATCAAATAGAGGGTCTCTGTGTATTTCTTGGGGGCTGGCATTGCGGCAGGAACAACAAGCAGGGAAAACATACTTGTTACATATGGTGCCCAACGTTGGTAATAAGAACTTCCATTTAAAACTAAGAAAAGCTTAAGAAATGGTTTTAGAAACAAAGGAACAAAGAAAATCAAGACTTCTTGGTAGCAACATTTTTTTGGTTGGACTTTGTTTTGCTAGAGACAGAAATTTGTGCTGCTCCATTAAGGGAGGTTTCCTGACTCAACATAAGTGGCAAAAATCCACAAGGCTGTTATAAGGCTCTGTTAACAACTTCCTGGTGTGTATGAGAGATGGCAATGGCAGTGACCACATCTCCAAGCTGGATGGCAGCATAGTAGACAAAGGCAGTGGGAACAGCTCTCAATTCTGGAGGTAAAAGTAACTGCCACCATCTTGGATAGACCATGGCTGAAACAGCTGTGACTTTCATTTTAGCAATGTTGTTTACCAGATAAAAGACATATGGGCGGAAAAAGATAAAGATTAACGGTAAAGACAGATTCAGATTAAGAAAAACTGCTAAAGGTGTACAGTGTGTTTTAAAATATACAAAGGCTTGGGAGAGAAAAAGAATAAAATGGTTTTTAAAAGAAGTAGAGTAACTGGGTGTGGTGGCACATGCCTTTAATCCCAGCACTCAGGAGACAGAGGCAAGCAGATCTCTGTAATTTCAAAGTAAACTGGTATGCAGAGTGAATTCCAGGACAGATAAAAGTTCACAGAGAAACCCTGTCTCAAAATATGTAAAAATATAAGTAAAAGAAATAGAGTACTAAAAAAGCCATGTAATGATGGAAAGCACAGAGGAACTTTGGATATTATATGCTGTTCTGGTATCTTTAAATTGTTTGATGCTGAGAAAATAACAACAACTGATAAAAGAAATGCTAAAATGATTTGACTCCAAAATTTAAGTCCAAGACAAGTTACTGTGGAAAAGGATTTCTAATTTTGTTTCCACAGAAAATGAAAAGCTGTAGATTCCTTCCAGACTTATGTAGTTTGATCAGGCAAGACCCCGAGAAACAGCGCCCCAGGTGATTCAATATTCAAACCTGCTTGGACAAAGCAGCCTTGCAGAACACAGCCAGGATTACTGCGTCTTCTTAGAATCCCCTATGACAGCGCCCCCTTCCAGCAGGAAGCAGTTTGGAAAGAACAATGCCCAAATTCCCAAATATTGTTTATAAATGTTTGTTTTCATTTAAGTGGGCTTGGGTATAAATGGTTAATGATCCCAACTAATACCTTTAAAGGTAAAACAGGTTAATGTGGTATAGATATAAATATTTTGTTTTGAATGGATTTTCATTTATTGGTACAAAGATGTTTTTCTCCCACCTCTGGTCTGGTCCCACTGCCATGACAGTCCCCAATAACACACAGAGACTCTGTATTTGATATAAGGCTTTTGGCCAGTTACTATAATTTCTTATCAGCTAGCTCTGTCTTAATTATTAACCCATTTCTATTAATCTAAGTATTTCCACATGGTCTCATCTTACTGGCCAGAGCAGCTGGCATTCTACCTCTCCAGGCTCTCCATGTTGACTCCTCCTAACTACTTCCTCTTTCCTCCTCCTAGTCACCTAGCCACGCATATCTTGCTTTCCTATTGGCCAACAGCGTTTTATTCATTAACGAATATTAGCAGAAAACATCTACCATCATATCCTCTTTTCTGTCCAAAATAAAAAGAAGGGTTTTAACCTTAAAATAGCAAATATATCACACAAGTTATCAAATAAGAATCACAGATAACAATATTTTGTTCATTAACATTTAAAAGATTTAAGAAAATATTTCATCATCATTTCTTAGTGAGTCTAAAGTCCTATATGTAACTTATCAATAATCCTAACTAAGAAAATGTATAACCATAACTTTCTGTCATCAACTCCTTCAAAGACCACAGAAGGATAGTATATAAATTCTAGAAATGACAGAGACAACTCACTGCTTGGTCACTCATCTGACATTCTTCTGTAATGTTCCATCTTCAGCCCATAGGCCATAGTGTGTCTAGCAGAATCCTCAGCAAAGCAGAAAACTGTCCATCTGTATTGGCAGTTTATCAGTCAATTTTCTCTGTGTCCTGTAGACTGTCTGGCAGTCTGTTCCATGAAGCAGGAATCATATAGCAATGTCCATCTTGTTTCAGCAGTCACTTTTCTGTGGGTCCTGCACGTCCAGTTTATACAGCATACAGTCAAACAGTCTAGACAAGAGCAGTATCTTGTCCAAATGACTAGTCTTGCCATATTAGAAGCAAACTCCATAACGAGTTTCATTGATGTCTATCTTCCTTTCTGACACAGGTATTGTTACCAAGAACACTTGTGCCTCACTGTCAAGAAAAATCCTACACTATTTTAAATGCCATATTCTATAGGTCTTTGAAAAGTTTGAAGAATGCCTATTCATCTCAAATACATCTCAGCATATCTAGAAATTCTAACTTAACTATAAGTTCTCACTATCATAGGTAACTATCTATAATCTGTACTAATTTATACATTTCATTTTAACTGAGCTATATAAACACAATACCTAAACAAGAGTAGAAATATACATATCACAAAATTGACCTTAAATTTGTATCAATAAATGAAAATCCATTCCAAAACAAAGCATTCATATCTATACTGTAATTCACTTTTTACATTAAAAAAGATTGCTTATGGTCATTAACCATTTTTAACCAAGCCCACTTAAATGAAAACAAACATTAATGAACAATATTTGGGAATTTGGGCATCATTCTTTCCAAACTACTTCCTGCTGATAGGGGGCGCTGTCATGGGGTTGCTAAGAAGATGCAAAAATCTTGGCTGTAGTACACAAGGCTGCTTTGTCCCAACTGCTTTGAATGTTGGGTCACCTGGGGTGCTGTTTCAGGGGGTCTGGCTTGATCAAACCACATTAGTCTGGAAGGAATCCACAGCTTTTCATTTTCTGTGGAAACAAAATTAGAAATCCTTTTCCCCAGTAACTTGTCCTTCAGACTTAAATTTTGGAGTCAAAGCATTTTTAAAATATATAATTTGCATTAATCCAGCAGCATTTCTTTTATCAGTAGTTGTTATTTCCTAGGCAGTCAAACAATTTAAAGATACCAGAACAGCATACAATATCCAAAGTTTATCTGTACTTTACATCTTTACATGGCTTTTTTATTACTCTATTTCTTTTAGATATATTTTAAAATATTTTGAGACAGGGTTTCTCTGTGTAACTTTTTTCTGTTCTGGAATTCACTCTGTATATCAGGTTTACTTTGAAATCACAAAGATCTGCTTGCCTCTGTCTCCTGAGTGCTGGAATTAAATGTGTGTGCCACCACACACAGCAACATTCTGTCTTTTTAAAACCATTTTATTGTTTTTCTTTTTCTGTCCCAAGCCAACGTATATTTTAAAACACATTGAAAACCTTCATTGCAGCTCTCCTACACACCAATGAATTGATAGCCGAGCTCTTTAAAAGTAATGCGTTTTTTTGACACTTATGCTAATGATGGAAACCTCCATTAAAGGAGCCACGCAAATCTTTACTGGTCTGTGACAAAACAGAGTCCAACCCAGAAAATTGCTGCTACCAAGAATCCTTGCTTGTCTCTGTTCTTTTGTTTCTAAAAATTATTTTTTTAAGATTTTGTTAAGTTTTAAGTGCAAGTTCTCAATCCCACTTCTGACAGCATTATGTTACGAGCAGGTTTTCCCCCCACTGCCAGTCTGGTCCTGCTGCCACACCAGCCCCGAAAAACATGCAGAAACTCTGTATTTGATATAAGGCTGTTGTCCAGTTACTTTCCTTTCTTATCAGCTAGCTCTTAATTATTAACCCATTTTACTATTCTAAGTCAGCAGCTGGCATTCTTTCTTTCCAGAATATCCATGTTGACTCCTCCTAACTACTTACTCTTTCTTCCTCCTAGTCTCCTGACCCCACCTATCTTACTTTCCTATTGGACAACAGGGCTTTATTCATTTACTAGTATGAGAAAAATATTTACAGAATAACATCTCCCATCAATTTATTGATAAAAATTTAAGGTCAATTTTTTGATTAAGTATATTTCTCCTCTTGTTTAGTCATTGTGTTTATATAGCTCAGTTAGAAATGTAATACATAATTTAGTTCCGATTATAGATAGTTACCTATAATAATCAAAACTTATAGTTAGGTGTATTTGGTTTTATATATATATATATATACATATATATATATGTATATATATATATATATATATATATATATATATATATATATATATATACTAATTTGAGATTGGTAAGACATTAAAACTTTTCAAAGACCTACAGAATATGGCATTTAAAATGGTTTAGGGTTTTTCTTGACAGTGAAACATAACTCCTCTTGGCAACATCATCTGCATCAGAAAGGAATATGGATATTGAAGAAACACATTATGGAGTTTGCTTTCAATATGGCAAGACTATCCATTGGGGCAAGATACAGCTCTTGTCTGGACTGTTTGACTTTATGCTGTATAAACTGTAATGCAGGACCCACAGGAAAGTGATTGCTGATACCAGATAAACAGTGCTGCAGTGCAAAGAGGAGAACAAGAAAAGAGATATCATAATAGAGGGAACCATTATATGTATAAAGACCAATCTGGCACTAGGGAAATGTCCAGAGATCTACACGGATGAGGCCAACTTACAATCTAAGCAATAGTGGAGAGGCTACCTTGAATGTGTTGTTTTCCCAATTATGAAATTGATGATTACCTTATATGCCATCCTAAAGCCTTCATCCAGTAGATGATGGAAGCAGAAGCAGACACCCACAACTAACAATGAACCGTACTGGAATCCAGTTGCAAGAGAGAGGAGTGATGAGCAAAGGATTCAAGACCAGGCTGGAAAAAAAACATGGAAACTGCTTACCTGAACAAGGAGGTGCTCAGTCACCCCAGTTTGATAGCTGGAAAACCAGTGTAGGACCAACACAGACCCTCTGAGTGTGGGTGTTAGTTAGGAGGACTTGGCAGTCTATAGGGCAACTGGTCTTGGATCAGTATTTATCCCTAATATATGAATGGAATTTTGGAGCCCATTCCACTAGAGGGATATCCTCTCAGCCTAGACATGTGTGAGACAGCCTATGCCCTGCTCCAAATGACATGACAGACTTTGAAGATGCCCTATGGAAGGCTACACCCTGCCTGAGGACCAGAAAGGGGATGAGTTGGTGGTTGGAATGGGGGACAAATTAAAAGAGGAGGGTGAGGAAACTGAGTTTCACATGTAAAACAAGCTTGTTGCAAATTTAAATAAAAATCAAAAAGAAGGAGAAAGAGAAGGAGAAGAAGAAAGTCCTGTGCTTTGGTGTAAAGTTGACAATAAGTAACGCTGTGATAGTATTAATGGTCATCTTAACAGAAGCTACAATTTCCTTAGAGATAATCTGGGTATGCCTCTGTGGAAATATCTAAATTGTGCTAATGTTGATGAGTGGAGATGTAGTCTGAAATTGGATCAAGAGATATTTCATCTCCTGATATTTCTATTTCCAGGTGTAGTTATTGTTTGTCTCAATTTTTTGTTTGTTTGATTGCTTATTTTATTGTTGTCTTGGTATTCTCTTGCTGTGAAAAGATGATGTCATGATCATGGCAACTCGTAGTTGTCAGTATGGCTAGAAGCATGGAAGCATGTTGGCAGCATAATGCTGGAGAAGTAGAGTATTCTGCATCTGGACCCATACACATCAGGAAGAGAGTGCTGGACCTGGATTTAGCATTTGAAACTCCAAAGCCCACCCACCAATGACAAACTTCATCCAACAAGGGTATATCTACCATAACAAGGTCACAACTACTCTAACAAAGCCACATCTCCTTACCCCTATCAAGTAGTACTATTCCCAATGACTAAGCATTCAAAAATACAAGACGATGGTGGCCATTTTCTATTTAAACCATCACACAATTTATAGCTACCAATTTTAGTTTAGTTTGATATGATTTTATGATCTCTTTAAATTTTTCTAGGCAACTTCGGTGTTACCAATTTTGGGTAAATTTCATAAGCTAGTGATACCTTGGCTTAAACAGAATCACCTATCTTCTGTTTGGGATTTGTTGCTGTTTCTACAACATTTAATAAGACAATTGCATGAGTAGGAGGCAAAAGTGACAGTAAATCCAAAACATCTTGGGAATTAGCCATCTATTTTTCAAACTGGTAAAATACTTTCTTGATGAGCTAAATTTTAAACACAAGCAAGGAAAGTTTAGTTAGAAAAAGATTATTATTATTATTACTATTTTTTTATGATTCTCCCATCATACTTCCTTATTATCCAGAGTCTACATTAGTAATCCATTACTCATTCCTCCTGCTTTATGTCTGTCTTCTTTATTCAGTGAATTTCATATACATAGGTAAATTTGGCAAAAATAAACAACAAAAGATTTCTTAAGAACTAAAATTCATGCAGACTATTCTTATTTTACTTTTTTAATTTTGCATATCAATCACAGTTGCCTCTCTCTCCCCCTCCCTCTCTCACACCCTTCCATGCCCCCCAACCACCCTCCCATTCCTTCACTCCTGCTCCACATCTCACTCAGCATCTAGTGAGATGATCCTGTGGTTTTTCTTCTTCAGTTTGTTTATATAGTGGATCACACTGATAGATTTTTATATGTTGAACCATCCCTGAAATCCAGGGATGAAGCCTACTTGGTCATGGTGATTGATTTCTCTCTGTGGTCTTGGATTTCAATTGCCAGTATTTTATTTAGTATTTTTGCATCAACGTTCATGTGGGATATTGGTCTGTATTTCTCTTTCTTAGTTGTGTCTTTGTGTGGCTTGGGAACCAAGGTAACTGTGTCCTCATAAAAAGAATTTCATAATGACCATTCTGCTTCTATTGTGTAGAACAATTGGATGAGTATTGGTATTAGCTCTTCTTTGAATTTCTCGTAGAATTCTGCACTGAAGCCATCTGGCCCAGGGTTTTGTTGTTGTTGTTGTTGTTGTTGGTTTTTTTTTTTTTTTTGGTTGGGGGGCTTTTGATGAGTACTTCAATTTCATTAGAGGTTATAGGTCTATTTAGTTTGCTTATTTGTTTTTGATTTTATTTAATAAGTAATAGTTATCCTGAAATGTGTCCATTTCCTTTGAATTTTCAAATTTTGTGGAGTAAAGGATTTGAAAATATTACCTGAATTGTATGGATTTTTTTCAGAATCCATTGTTATGTCCCCTTTTTCATTTTATTGTCCTAATACATTTTTAAATTTTTTTTTATTTTATTATTCTTATTTTATATATCAATGCCAGTTCCCTCTCCCTTCCTCTCTCCCTACTTCTCTCCCAACCTCCCATGCTCCCCGACCACCCTCTCATTCCATCCCCCCCTACTCAACAAGTGGGGTGATGCCTTCCAGGAGGGGTCATCTAAACCTGTCAAGACACTTGGATAAGGGACTAGGCTCTCCCTTTTGCTTCTACATTAAGGGAATATCCCTTCATGTGGAATGTGCTTCAAACGTTCTTTTGTTCACCAGGGATACATCCTAGTTACACTGTCAGAGGTCGCTTAGACTTCCCAGGACTTCCAACTGAGTCCCATGTTCTGGGGGGGGGGCGGATTTGAGTTGGTCCAATGTTGGCTTCCCAGCTATTCCATTAGCTCCTCCTTGTCCAGGTTAGCTGTCTCTGTGGGTTTCTGTAGCCTGATCTTGTCCTCCCTCTCTGGATCTGGATTCTAGTTTGGCTCAGTGTTTAGCTGTAGGTGTCTGCTTCTGTTTCCATCAGCTAGTAGATGAGAGCTCTATGACGGTGGATAAAATGCCATCAATATCATTATCAGGGAAGGCAATTTATGTTAACTTTTCCACTGTTTGCTCAAATTATTAGTTGGGTCAGAATTGTAGGTCTCTGTACATTTCTCTAGAGTCAGTTTACTCTTCAAACCTATAATGGCTGCCTCCTTTATGGTCTCTTTCTCTCTTTCTCTGTCTCTGTCTCTGTCTCTCTCTCTCTCTCTCTCTCTCTCTCTCTCTCTCTCTGCCTCTCTCTCTCCTATATATATCCACTGACTCAATCTTCCTAGTCTCACGTGATTTCCTTTCCTCCCATTCTCTTTCTCTTAGCTTCATATTCACTCACTGCCCACCCACTCACAATATGCCTAGGAGATCTTGTTCCTTCCCCTTTTGTGAGGGTCCTATATTAATCTCTTAGATTCCTTCCTGTATCCTAGCTTCTCTGGTGGTGTGAAATATAGGCTGGTGATCCTTTGCTCTATGTCTAAAATCCATATATGGCTGAGTACATACCATGTTCCTCATTTTCTGACTGGGTTACCTCACTCAGGATGGTTTCTTCAAGTTCCATCCATTTGTTTCAAGATTCCGTAGTTTTTTTTCCTGCTGATTAGTATTCCATTGTGTAAATGTGCCACATCTTCTTTATCCATTCTTCAATTGAGGGGCATCTAGGCTGCCTCCAGGTTCTTGCTATTACAAATAATGCTGCTACTAACATAGTTGAAAACATTTCTTTTTTTTTTTTTTTGCATGGATGTGGATCATTTGGGTATATACCTAAAGTGCGATTGCAAGGTCCTGTGGTAGACTGAATTCTATTTTCCTGAGGAAACTCCACATTGATCTCAAATTGGCTGTACAAGTTTGTACTCTCACTAGAAGTGGAGGAGTGTTCCCCTTTCTCCACATCCTGTCCAGCATAAGCTGTCATTGGTAGTCCTAATTTTGGCTATTCTGGAAAGAATAAGATAGTATCTCAGAATTGTTTTTATTTGCATTTCCTTGATAACTAAAAATGTTGAGCACTTTCTTCAGTGTCTTTCAGCCTTTTCTATTTCATCTATTGAGTTGTCTATTCACTACTGTATTCCATTTTAAAATGGGGTTATTTGGTGTTTTGGTGACTAGTTTCTTGTGTTTATTATGTATTTTGGCCATCATACCTCTGTCAGATACAGGATTGGAGAAGGTCTTTTCCAAGTCTGTGGGCTGTCATTTGGTCTTGTCAACTGTGTCCTGTGCCTTACATAATCTTCTCATTTTGACATGGTCTCATTTATTAATTGACAATCTCAGTGTTTGTGCTACTGGAGTTATATTCAGGAATCTGTCTCCTGTACCAATTTGTTCAAGAGTGCCTCTCACTTTCTTTTCAAAGAAGTTTAATGAGGCTGGATTTATGTTGAGGACTTTGTTCCATTTGAACGTGAGTTTCATGCATGGCGATAGACATGAGTCTACCTGCAGTCTTCTACATACCATCATCCAGTTGTGCCAGCCCCATTTGTTGAAGATGTTTTCCTCCACCCATTGTATACTTTTAGCTGTTTTGTCAAAAACTCAGGTGTTCATAGGTGTGTAGGTTAATATTAGGATTTTTTATTTGATTCCATTGGTCTACCTGTCTATGTTTGTGCCAATACAAGGCTTTTTTCAGGACTATAGCTCTATAGTAGAGCTTGAATTCGGGGATGGTGATGCCTCCTGAAGTTTCTTTATTATACAGGGTTGTTTTGGCTATCCTGGGTCTTTTGATTTTTCCATATAAAGTTGAGTATTATCCTTTCAAGGTCAGTGAAGAATTGTGCAGTGATTTTAATGGGGATTGCATTGAACCTGTAGATTGCTTTTGGCAAGATTGCCATTTTTACTATATTTATCCTACCTATCCAAGAGCATGGGAGATATTTCCATTTTACAGCATCTTCTTTAATTTCTTTCTTTGAAGACACAAAGTTCTTGCTATATAGATCTTTCACTTGTTTGGTAAGAATTACCCCAAGACACTTTATGTTATTTTGGTTATTGTAAAGGAAGAAATTTTCTGATTTCTTTCTCAGCCCCTTTTTTTGTCTGTATATAGTAGGGTTACTGATTTTATTTTTTTGAGTTTATCTTGTATCCTGCTAGTTAGCTGAAGGTGTTTATCAGCTGTAGGAGTTCCATGGTTGAGTTTTTTTGGGGGGAGTCACTTTTATAAACCATCATATCATCTGCAAATAGTGACACTTATGACATTTTCCTTTCTGGTTTATATACTCTTGATCTTCTTTTGTTGTTATTGCTTTAGCTATAACTTTAAGTACATTATTGAAGAGGTATGGAGAGATAGGGCAGCCTGTCTTGTTCCTGATTTTAGGGCTATACCTTAAACTTATCTTCATTCAGTTTGATATTGGTTGTTGGTTTACTGTATATTGCTTTTATTATGTTTAGGTATGTTCCTGATAACCCTGATCTCTCCAAGATCTTTATCATGAAAGGGTGCTGAATTGTTTTGAAGGTTTTTCAGCATCTAGTGAGATGATCATGTGGTTTTCTTTTTCAGTTTGTTAATATGGAGGATCACATTGATATATTTTCATATGTTGAACCATACCTTCAACCCAGGGATGAAGCCTACTTGGTCATGGGGGATGATTTCTCTGATGTGTTCTTGGATTTGATTTGCCAATATTTTATTGAATATTTTTGCATCAATGTTCATGAGCGATATTGGTTTGTATTTCTTTTTTTTAGTTGTGTCTTTGTGTGACTTGGGTACTAAGTTAATTGTGTCTTCATAAAAAGAGTTTGGTAATGGACCTCTGCTTCTATTTTGTGGAACAATTTGAGCAGTATTGGTATTAGCTATTATTTTAATTTCTGGTAGAATACTGCACTGAAGCCTTCTGGCCCTAGGCTTCTTTTGGTTTGTAGGCTTATGATGACTTCTCTTTCATTTGTGGTTATAGTTCTATTTGAGTTGCTTCTCTGTTCTTGATTTAATTTTAGTAAGTAATAGTTATCCAGACATTTGCCTATTTCCTTTGAATTTTCAAGTTTTGTGCAGTACAGATTTTCAAAGTATGACCTCAAGATTGTCTGGATTTTCTCATTGTACATTGTTATGTCCCCCTTTTCGGTTCTAATTTTGTTAATTTGCATGTTCTCTGTCTGCTTTTTGGTTAGTTTGGATAAAGGTTTTTCTATCTTGTTGAGTTTCTTGAAAATACAATTTTTTTTGCATTGATTTTTTTGTATTTTTTTCTGGTTTCAACTTTATTGATTTTAGCCCTCAAAGTTGATTATTTCTTGGTGTCTACTTCTCCTGGGTGAGTTTACTTGCTTTTTTTCTGTTTGAAAATGAACTTTATACAAAACCAATGACACATACCACATATACACCCCCCAACACAGAAAAACACACTCATGAAGAAAATATAAAATTTAATGTAGGCCCTTCCTTTCCTGTCACATCTGTGAAACAGTGTGATATAAATAAAAAATGTTTCAGCCAACAGGGAGAGTTAGGATTTCAATTTCTGAATATTCTAATCACAGTATAGGAACAACATTCCCTGAGAAAAGTGGGCTGTGCTCTTCGTACAGATTACTCTGGCACTGGGTTTTCTCATTAATCTAGCCAAGAGTGAGTGGCTCATACAGGAGGTCTCAGCATGCATGATGACACTTATTTGGGCCAAGAGTTATCCATGTGGTTTTTAGAATAACCTATAAAGGGACTTTTACTGGCTTTTCTGTATCTCATCTGATTTTCATGTAAACAGGCATAAGCAGAACTGCACACTTATTCCAAGCTGGGTAACATTCATTCAGAATGTGTCAAGATTCTCCAAGGGGGGGGGCATAAAGATCTCTATAGTAGTCACAATTGAGGTAAAGCATTTTCATTTTAAGCATTGATGAAGCAAACTCTATCTAAACTGCAGCCTTGGAGAGTCTTATGTGCTTCTCAGACTCTCATCTATGAAGGAATCATTCCTTCATAAAAAATTAATTAATCAATTATGTTTTCATGAATTTGTGAGGAAATCAGAAGAGTATGTTCTGAAGGACTTTAAAGCAAACTCTCAACTTGGGCTATATTTTGATTGTACACTTCCTACTCAAAACTGGAGGCTCCCTGAGGTCACTGGAAAAAAATGAATACCACATAGGCTGTGGTATGGCTAGACCATGTTTTGACTACTGGCTATGTGACATTGAGCCAGTGATTTAACTTTTTGAGCTTTGGTTCTTGTTTAATGTGTAAAGTCTTCTGAAAATTATTCCTCATGAGCTTTCCACATACTAATCATATGATACTTATCTATGAGTTAATTAGTATAATGATATATTATTTATTAGCAGTTTTTATGTATGAGGGGACTTTCTGAGGCATTTATTTGCTGTCTGTGTGGTGATGATTATAGAAAGAATACAGTGAAAAGTAGTATGTCTTGATCACCCATGCAGTGATAAGGCTATAGCTTAGAAGTTCTTTCAGGGCAGTTCATTTCACCAGTGACATGTTGAGACATCATGTTCTACAAAGGCCATGTATTTTATGTATTTCTTGGGTGATCAGGCAATTAGAAGGTGTCAGAATTTCATTATATTTCTCCATTAATTGTACTAAGAATTATTTCTCTATATTCTGTATGTCTAAGTAAAGAAACAAAGTTTCAGAAAATAAGTTCATTTCAAGGAAATAAAACTACCCTATAAGGTAGTGTGACTGTTTAGGGGTAGCAGAATCTAACAGTAACTCTTTCCATTCAACTTTGCCATTTGAGATATTACAAATCCAGAAAGATGAGGCATGGAGGTAGAAGGAATTAAATGGAATTCAGAACCAAATGGAGGGCAATTCATTTGCTTTTAAAAGTAAATTCTGTCTCATTTGAGATTAATGACTGTGGTATTCAGTGTTTGATGAGTTAACATGTCTCAAGACAGAGAGCAAAAGATGCCCTTGGTAACTCTGAATGATTTTAGTTAGCTGGTGTCTGTAGGGTGGTTGATTACAAAATGAACTGAATTCAACACTTGAAGATGTTTGCTAAGAAAAGCTGTGGAAAAAGACTGACTTTAAAGGAGCACTTGTTTGGAGCAAGGAAAAGTAGCTACAAAAACAAATATTGTCACAGTGCAAGGCCTGTGGCTAGCTTCAGAGGAGTGACCACATCACCATTGCAGTCAGAGAAACAGAGAAGACCAAGAAGTTTTGTTCAAGAATTAAGGAAAGGAACTATTTGTAGAAGGCTTGTGAACTAGAGAAAGCATTTTTCATGAAGTTTCAACAACAAAGATGGATTTAAATTTTAAGCTTAAAAGAAGAAAAAAATTTATAAGTTTCATTATTACTGATCATCAGAGTTGAAGAGTTTTAATAATCAAGAAAACTGCGCTATCCTTAAATTCCAAGAAATGGGATAACTGAGGGGCATAATTGAGACTTCATGTAGACTGAACTATTTTGCTGAGTAATAGAATTTGACTCTGGTTTATCCGTGCCATATGTTTCCCCTTTTTATTTTCTATATTATTTCAGAATAGAGAAATGGGGAATACACGCACACACACACACACACACACAAAATGGATCTTTATATTTTCCCAAGTGATTATTATAAATATTTTTTTTCAATTTTAAAATTCTGTTGTGCTCATTTTATTGTGTAAGTCTCTGAAGCAATTAAGAGAGGCCAGACTAATTACTCAATTTTCATACATGAACTTATATAAGGTAATTACTTCCTTTTAAACAAAAAGCTATCAGTTCTTTTTACTTCTGATGGTGAGTGACGTGTATATGTTACTGAAGTCAAGTGTCATGGATGTTTCTACATTAGGAAATTGAATGGAGTTGGCACTTGTCTTTCAAACAGATGATGGTAATAGTAACTGTTTCATAAATTTTGGATCAAATCCTCTAAATCAGGTCTATCATTGTCTAATACACAGCACCTTAATCCTTCTGTAGGACATTTAGGAAGCCAGGACTCTGCATTTTCTCATTATGTCATCTCAAATTCCTAGGAAATAGACAAGGTGCTAGATATATTGTCAAGTATTGGAAAGCATACTGAAGCAGAAATTGAAAGAGTCATGTCAGTTCATTTAAGTACTAGACAAACGACTCCAAGATCTTAGGCAAATCACTTAATATCTGTGTATTGTTATTGCTTTTAAGAATAAAAGGTTGGAGTGAGTGAATGATCCACTGCGATCTTAAACTAATCCAACCGCAATGCTTAGAAAAGATACCCCAGCATCAGTCCCATCAGTGGCACTGATGGCATCAGTGGAAGCCATTTACAACACAGCCCTCTTACCGGCTGTGCTAATCCCTTCTCTAGTTCTTTTTGAATAATCTCTCAGCTTCAAGAGTTAATTGACACAGACTCCAGTGTTTCTGCAAAATTTCTTGCCCTATGTTTCTTTTGTTAACTTAGTGTAACTGATTCTAGTATGTATTGTGCAATACAGTAGTGTGATGTCTCTAAGATAGAAAGCTAATTGAATATTACAATACCCTATCTTAAACAATTGAATACCCAAATCAAAAATTATTCATTTTAAGTGATTACTTTTTGACAGATTCACACAATTATATAATTAGTATCCTTTTTCAACCCTCCCACTCAATAAAACTGCTAGTCCTTTATATTTTGCCTTTGCTGCCTTCCAGTCTAATCTCCAACCTATCTTGGCCTGTGACTTTGATCCTTTTGACCTCCTTTTCCTTGAATGAACAACTTTGTTCTTTTCTGTGGACACCAAGAAGGTTATCTCAACATCTTTATTCAAGTTACTTTGGCTGTCTCAGATAGCCTATTCCTTTTTGTGAATCTCAATTTTCTCTTTGAGTTATCTGAATCAGTATTAACAAAAACTGAAGCATATGTAAAATGTTTAGAGACATTGCACTGTACAGAAACTTAGAAAATGAAGGCCTCTTTAGGGGTTGCTGTAATAATTCAACTGAGAGTGATAGCAACGAACTTACATTATTGTTACAGCAGGTCTCCCAGCCGGCCTCCCGGTCCTGCCGCCACGTGGGCCCACAGCCGCGCCATCCCCAAATAACACTCAGAGACTCTGTATTTGATATAATCCTGTTGGCCAATTACCATTATTGTTTATGGGCTAGCTCTGCCTTAATTATTAACCCACGGCAGGCGCCCTGCTCCTTCCCGGGCTACATCTTGACCCCATCCTACTACTTCCTCTTTCCTCCTTCTGGGCACCTAGCCCCGCTTATCTTGTTTCCTATTGGCCACAGGGCTTTATTAACCAGTATGAGAAACATATATATACAGAATAACATCTCCCATCATCTCCTCTTTTCTGTCTAAAGTAAAAGAAGGGGTTTAACCTTAACATAGAAAAATATATCATACAACAGTTATCAAATAAGAATCATAGTAAACAATATTTAGTCCATTAACATTTTGTAAGACTTTAAGAAAATATCATCTATCCTAGCTTTGCGAGTCTAAAGTCCTATATGTAACTTATCTTTAATCCTAACTAAGGAAAACTATAATCATAACTATCTGTCTTCAATTCCTTCAAAGACCACAGAAGGATAATATATAAACTCTAGAAATGACAGAGACAATTCATTGCCTGGTCAGTCACCCGAAGTTCTTCTGTAATGTTCCATCTTCAGCCCATAGGAAATAGTGTGGGTCCAGACTCCTTAACAAGGCAGGAAACTTTTCTCTGTGTCCTGTAGACTATCTGGCTGTCAGGCAGCCTCTTCCATGAAGCAGGAATCTGTAGCAATGTCCATCTTGCATCAACAGTCATCTTTTTGTGGGTCCTGCATGTCCAGTTTCTACAACATAAAGTCAAACAGTCTAGACAAGAGAAGTACCTTGCTCAAATGGCTAGTCTTGCCATATTAGAAGCAAACTCCATAATGTGTTTCTTCGATGTCCATCTTCCTTTCTTCTGTAGGTGGTGTTACCAGGAGCAGTTGTGCCTCATTGTCAAGAAAATCCCTAAACCATTTTAAATGCCTTATTCTGTAGGTCTTTGAAAGGTTTGAAGAATGTCTATTCATCTCAAATACATCTCTGCATATCTAGAAATCCTAACTAACTTAACTCCAAGTTTTGACTATCATAGGTAACTCTCTAATCTGTACTAAATTATACATTACATTTTCCAATGAGCTATATAAACACAATATCTAAACAAGAGGAGAAATATACATATCACAAAATTGACCTTAAATTGTATCAATAAAAGAAAATCCATTCCAAAGCAAAGTATTCATATCTATATCATAATTCCCTTTTTTACCTTTAAAAAGATTGTTTGTGGTTATAGCCATTTAGAACCAAGTCCATTTAAATGAAAACAAACATTTATAAACAACATTTGGGAATTTGGGCATCGTTCTTTCCAAACTACTTCCTGCTGGTAGAGGGCGCTGTCATGGGGATCCTAAGAAATCTTGGCAGTAGTCTGCAAGGCTTTGTCTCAACTGCTTTGAATGTTGGATCACCTGGGGAGCTGTTTCAGGGGGTCTGGCTTGATCAAACCATATAAGTCTGGAAGAAATACACAGCTTTTCATTTTCTGTGGAAACAAAAATAGAAATCCTTTTCCCCAATAACTTTTCCTTAGGCTTAAATTTTGGAGTCAAAGCATTTTTAAAATATATAAATTGAATTAATCTAGCAGCATTTCTTTTATCAGTAGTTATTTTCTCAGCAATCAAATAATTTAAAGACAACAGAAGCATGTATAATATCCAAAATCTCTCTGTGTTTTCCATCTTTACGTGGCTTTTTTATTATTCTATTTATTCTACTTCTATTTTTATATATTTTGATACAGGGTTTCTCTGTGTAACTTTTATCTGACCTGGAATTCATTGCATACCAGGTTTGCTTTGAAATCACAGAGATTTGTTTGCCTCTGTTTCCCGAGTGCTGGGATCAATGGCGTACGCCATTATACCCATACATTCTATTTCCTTTTTTCTTTTTTAAACCATTGTATCCTGTTTCTTTTTCTCTCCCAAGCCAGCGTATTTTTTAAAACACAGTGTAAACCTTCATTGCAGCTCTTGTACACACCAATGAATTGTTAGCAGAGCTTTTTAAAAGCAAGCTGGCTTTTTTGCCGCTTATGCTAATTTTGGAAACCTCCCTTAAAGGAGCCACGCAAATCTCTGTCTACAGCAAAACAAATCCAACCAAGAAAATGTTGCTACCAATAAGTCTTGCTAGTCTCTGTTCCCTTGTTTCTAAAACATTTCTTAAGCTCTTATTAGTTTTAAGTGAAAGTTCTTATAGCCACGTTGGGTGCCATCTGTAGCATGTAAGTTTCCGCCAGCCCGCCCACAGCTGGTCTGGCATCCTGGCCCCCAATAACACGCAGGAGACTCTATATTTGATATAATCCTGTTGTCCAATTACCATTATTGTTTATGGGCTAGCTCTGCCTTAATTATTAACCCATTTCTACTTATCTAAGTATTTCCACGTGGTCATCTTATCGGGGAGCTGCATGGCAGGCGTCCTGCTCCTTCCCGGGCTACATCTTGACCCCACCCTACTACTTCCTCTTTCCTCCTTCTGGGCGCCTAGCCCCGCCTATCTTGTTTCCTATTGGCCACAGGACTTTATTAACCAGTATGAGAAACATATATACAGAATAACATCTCCCATCACATTATGACATTGTTTATAGGAAAGGAAAGAAGATCAGTATCTAAGAAGTGAAACCAAGATTTAATAACTCATCATGAAGGAGAAAATGTGGGAAAATAGGATGGTGATATCCTAAGGAGATACTGGGTGTCACAGGGAAGCAATAGTAAACAGAAAATTAGAATAACTCATATTGAAGAATTAGTTGGTTTCTGCTGTGTGTTTTATGCTCTCACATATAGGCATTACATTTTGGAGGAAATTAAAACTATGAGTTGACAAGATTGACACTCATGTGAGCTCACAAAGACTGGCAGCATCATATGGTGTGAATCGTTTTGCCTATTCACACTGGTTTAAGATACTGTCTAGTTAACAATTTATATTATCCCCCTCAACTATCTCCTTGCATTCTCAACCCATGGCTTAGACTTTGCTCAGGAAGAAGAGTACACCACAGAAGGCACACATAACAAAACAAAATGTAGGAAAGTTCAAGCCTGAAGCTGATATTGAAATAAGAAATGCATTTGTGGTAAACAATTCAAAAATCTGCGGCCACATGATTAACACTTTAAATTTTAGGGCACTAGTTTAACAAGAGCAGAGGAAGCAAAAATAGTCAAGAAGAGTCTCTGTGGAGCCATGACAAACAAGAACACCATCAAAAATTGCTTTACAAAGGAGGACTGCAAGTTTAGATTTGTCCATTAAGGAAGATTTGCTTCAAGTGTTATGGAATTAAGCTGGTGCTAAGTAGAGCTTAACAAGTATGTGAGACACAAAAGGCAATAGCAGACTAATTAACATATAAAAGATACAAGACATATAGATCTAAATACAAGTTCAGCTAGTAAACCTGTCTTAAAATACAGAGAATAAAAATTGAATGAATTTAATTTGAAAGGAGATCATGGACTAATAATGGCTGTAAAATCTACCATGTCATGTAGAATAATAAATAAAAAAGTAGGTAGAAGATAAAGAGATACATAATATTTGAACAAAACAATAAAGGTTTACTGAAGATATGGCTTTTGCTAAGCAAGCATAGGGACCTAAGTTCAGATTTTCATTATCATACAAAGCACAGTAGGGAACATATGTAACCCCAGCATGCATATGGCACAGGATAACAGAATAGAGATAGGGGAATCCTTGGTAGTTCATGGCCCAGTAGCCTATAGTACACAGAAGTGAATAAGTAACATTATCACAAAATCAGACAGAAGGTAAGGATAAAATGAACACCAATATGGACCTCCATATGCATGCAATGGTAATATACCAGCATTCATAACAAAACAACAACTAAATAACAAAAACAAATATAAAACAACTATTAAACTTGAAAGAACTAAAGAAATCAGGATAGTCCACACCAAACAATCTCTGAATATGTATTCTCTTGAAGTGCACATATAGAACACATTCAGCATCACCAAATAAGTTTCTTTAAATACATGAGAATTTTATAGTCATATTGTATAGACAACTTTTCACCACAATGAAACTAAATTTGAAATAATTAACAGAAATTTAAATATACAAAATTAAACAGCACACATAATGCATGTCAGGAAAGAATATAAAATAAATAATATTTTGTGAATAAAATTGCAAAGAAACAGCATGAATTATGAAACACAGTTAACGAGATGTTTAAATGGAAATGCCAAACACTTATATCAAAAATCCAATTGATAATATAGCTTTCTTGTTAAAGAAAATAAAAAGTAAAAGCAAACAATACACATAAACAAGTAATAGAATAAAGGTTTAAAATAGTGATAAATTAATATAGAATATAAAATAATATAGAGAAGCAATATAAGCAAAAGTTTAGTTAGTATCTAATACATGCAAAATATATTTGTAATTATTTTCTAAATAGAATATGATAAAAAATTGTTAAAAAAACAACCCTCAGAAATAATAAATGAGTTCTATATGGTTGAAATATAAAATAAGGAAATATGTTTCTATATATATTGACAATGAATAAAAAGTTGATAGTAGTCCCATCCAGAGTAGCATAAAATAACATTAAAATAATTCATTGCTAAAAAGGGGGCATATACACTCTCAAATTGTATAATACTATAAAAAAATTCAAGCAATCAAACCAAAGTAAAAGTTCTGGAACACATCTTGCTTTATGTATTGGACGATTTAGCAATGCTGACCTGGAGTGCTATGTATCTTCAGATACAATATAACTCCTGACTTAAAACTCTGGGTACTTTTTCTTTGGAAATTGACCTTAAACATCACAGGTAATTCAAGGGATTCTGGTGCTAAGGACTTCCTAATGACTCATTTTATAACCTCAAAGTTTGCAAACCTAGTGTGGTCAAGACAGTATGATAAACACAGACATGTGATGCTTATTATAATAGAGCCGGGTGTCCACAAATAAATCATTTACATTACAGTCAATTAATTTATAACAAGATTTTCCAAGAAAGTTCACATGGAGAAATTGAGATCACACAGTTAGATATGTACAAAGGTGACATTGGACCCCTTTCATCATACCTTACAAAAAAACTCAAAATAGACTAAAGTAACTAAAAAAAAGAATACTACAGATAATTGTTGGACAAAGTCTTTATTACCTAAGATTAGTAAAAAGTCTTCTTAAGGAGACAGCAATAAAGTACTTCATAAATTATTTAAAATAAAAAATGTAAATAATAATTTTGATGCATCAAAATTAAAACTTGAAAATTTAAAAGAGAAAAACTTTGATCCTGTGATTTCAGTGACTTACGCTGTAGGCATAAACTACTTTGTTTGTGAGCTCTTTTGTGGTGGAGGAAGAAATACAACGTACATAGACTATAGAGAAACAAAATTTCTCCTAGAAGGCACAAAAGAGTTAAAAGGTTAAAAACTGCTTCTAAAATATATCTGTTAAATTTATATATAGTGTAAAGCAACTTCTACAACTTCATAGTGACAGAGGAAGATAATAATTGTCATGTGAAAACCAGAGGCAGGAGGACTGCAATTTGAAGATGAGCCTTGGGTATCTCATGTTTTTAAAGAAAAAACAAAAATTCAAGTACACACAGTGGTACAGAACAGAACAGAACAGAACCCTTGTTTTAAAGAAGGTGCAAGGCAATGAGTGACAACACTCTATGCTGTTCTCTCAACCTCACTCACAAGCCTCATCTTGTCCAAACTCGCACATGCATATGAACATATGGGATTGGGGAAAGAGAACTTCAAAAATCTAATTAGGACCCTCCCATTGAATGCAATGCAGGATTCCAATTATGTGGAATGTCCAGAGTAGGAGTCTGCAAACAAAGGAGTGAATGTCTAGGGTTGCAGGCAACTGAGTTTCAACCAGGTCAGCTTTCTTTCTTTCTTTCTTTCTTTCTTTCTTTCTTTCTTTCTTTCTTTCTTTCTTTCTTTCTTTCTTTCTTCCTTCCTTCCTTCCTTCCTTCCTTCCTTCCTTTATTTTTTCCCCACTTCTAAAATTTAAGGTTTTAGTCTTCTTAAAAGAGAGAGAGAGAGAGAGAGAGAGAGAGAGAGAGAGAAAGAGAGAGAGAATATATTACATGCTGAGTACAACCCCCCACACTCCATGTCATCTACCTTCCCTTTTCACATGACTCCCCTGTATCATTCAAATTGTCCTCCAATACCGGATACACTTTCATCCTTCACGCACACGCTAAGCTCCTAAACTTGTATCACCAAAGGGTCTGAAGTTTCTAATTGAGAAGGGAATAAATCTGTGGCGGGAAGACATGACATACACCTCTTTAATAAAACCATGCATAAGTACCTAATGCCATGCCCATACTCAGGAAGAGAACATGTTTCACTGCAAAAGGGGATAAAGCCTGATGGGAAACATCAGAGAACCAGGCAGGGGCTGGTGAGGCAATGGGCACCACAGGAATCAACAGGCAGGATTCATCAACTGGAGCAGAATGTACAAGCAGTCTCATGAGAAACAAACTAAAAGTCTGATCACCCTGTTTGAACTCATGAGGGAATTTTTTTAAAGCGCTGCTTATTTTCAAAACGAAAGTCTTGCAAACATGGGCTGCTGCCACCTTTGGGGATTAAAATATTCATCCTGGTGAAAGGATAGAAAGGCTTTGAATGAAATCAGATGCTTGCGGTTAGCAAAGAGGATATTGAGGTCTTAACCTTGTTTGCTTCAGGTACCAGCTTCAGCTTTCCAAAACTCAAACACAGGAAAATTGATAGTTACCTGTATGTTTAAGGAATTAATTGATATCTGTCTCTCGGGAATAAATATTACTTCAAGTATTTTTCCAGTTATATGATGTCAAAAAAAAAAAAACAAAAACCAATTAATTCTGGTACTTTTCCTTGTTTGCTGCAGTGCTGTTTGTTTTTTAAAAACTATGGGATGATGGATGTCATGAAAAATAAGTTGTTTCAAAAACACGCCTGTGTAGACCTACAGCACTGAACTGCTCTTGAAGCTGGGGCAAATAGACATAGCTTATAATCCTATCATAGGCTGGTATGTTGGTTAATGTTTGATGCTCATCTGACACGTTTGTTGAATTTGATTTATAGGCTCTGATCCACTAGCTGACATCCCTTTTCCAAACAAAACTGACATCAAAATCTGTGAATCTGTGTTGTTTTAAGATCTCAAACAAAACAAAAAGAGAAAAATAACTACCTGGAGATTAAAGTGATTTAACCAGGATGATTTATGTTAATGGCATAGAGAAAAATAATTTTTTGTTTTCAAAACCGTAACAGGCAATTGATGTGCCATATTGTTGTCTGGTTTTAGCTATGAACATGTCTAGATTTAGCTTTGCTGTTAAAATTTTATGATTTAGAAGGCTGTGAGAATATGTGTGGTATAGTAACAACAGAGGCTTCCTTCTCCCAGCTATATTTATTGATTCTTCCCCCTTTTATGGAAGAAATTAAAAAAGAAGGAGAGTTATACAGACACAGTCATCCACTCAACATATTTTATTTTCTTTATTATGGCAAGTAATGAGAAATAAAGGGGCAGAAACCTGCCTGCTTAATAATAGAGTAGTTCAGGCCAAAGAGGATCTGAGACAGATGAACCCATTTTATTTTTAGTGGTTTATGTTATCTTGAATAGATAACATAAGCATTGTCGAAGAATGTGCTGCTTGATCCCAGACCTTCATCAATTACAAGAATCCCAAGGTTAAGGATATATTGTATAGTATATGCTATTGAATTGAGAGTTCTTTTAATGAAAGTAGCATAGTGAGAGACAGGGAAAAATAACCAGAAGGTTCCATGTTATATCTCAAGTTTAATTTTTTCAGAGCATATCCTCCATCAAAAGATCAAAGCTCTGTGCAAGTAGGTGTAGCATAGTGTTTAAAATATGAAGACTATTTAAGATAAAAATTTAGCTGTAATATCAAAAACAAAGCCACCTTTTGCTGTCTACCATTTTCTGACTCCATGTATATAATTTACGCTTGATTTTGATAGTCCAGAGGACATCATTAACATTGATGTTTATGCAGCTACCGTGGCTCCAGCAAGGCAATTGGAGTTCATGTTTAATCTACTGAGAGATGTAACATCCTTTTTTTTTAATTTAGTTATCAGATAAAGTACTGAAATGATCAAATTGTTGAGATTATAAACTAATTACATTTCTGTATCATCTTTCTTTCATTCATAGCCTCCTCTCATATACCCATCCCCACTTGCCTTCAAATTAATGGCCTCTTTGTTTATGTCTTTACTAATTGTTATCACATGTATATATGCATGTGTATATATAAATATTCTAAAAATAACCTGTGTAAACCATATAATGCTGTTTTCTTGGCTGATAAATTGTCTATAGACAACCAATTAGTAGGATTTACCCTGGGAGAAGTACACTTCTCCCTTTCACAGTGGGTTTTTTTTTTATTTTTCCAGTTATCTATAGTTTGTTGGGTAGGACTGAAACCTCATTAAATTTTTTGGGGGAGCAGTTTGGCATCTTCATTAGTGTTATTCTTTATCAGCTCACATTTGAGTCATCATGTTGGTGAAACCTTCTGGTATAACTAGGAGACATAATCTCACAGCAAATTTCCTGGCTCTCTGGTTCTTACAATATTTTGTACATAATTCCACAAGTTTCTTGAGCCTTAGACATGGGAGTGTTTTGCAGATGTATCCATTGGGACTGGTAAAAGGTAAGTCCCTATTGCCGAAGATACATTAACTTCAGAAAAAGGGCACAGAGAACCTGAATTGGAACTCATTTGAAACCCCCATTCTGGAGTGAATAGCCAGCAGTCTAATCCAGCTATAATGCCTATGAATCACATCAAGTACAGCATGATATAATAACTAAGTGTACAATAGTGACATGAATACCTCGGCAGTAACTGAGGTATTTTAATTACTTGTAATTAAAACTGACCTAACAAGTGTAATATCATCACTGGTACTGAAAAACTAGTTAACTACTTAGTGATAGTAAAGTCATGGTTATTGGAGGCGAATCTACAACCAATTATTTACTGAACCAGCACCATTCCTAACAAGAGTCTTTAAACATTTGTCCTTATAGCCACTGAGAATTGTAGTCCTTACCACTCATCAAGGAAACTTCTCTTTGCAACAGAGAGAGACCATCAGAGAAAATCACAACCATTCAAAATGCAGAGTTGTGGAATCCAGTATGTGTTTTAAGCATTATTCTAGTTATCAATTATTATGCTACCACACAGACATCCTTAATTTGGAATAAACACTTTGTTAACTTTTGTAAGGAAGACTTTTCTCCTAAAATTGACTAGCTATTTTTCAAAACATAACAAAACAAAAAACAACAAAAAACCCAAAAAACAAAAAAAGCAAAACAAAAAAAAACAAAAATAATAAAAAGTAAAAACAAAAAACAAAAACATACATTCTTGATTTGATCTTTCCAAGGATTCAATGTGAAGAGAAGAAAACTGTGCTAGAATGTATATTTCATTTTCCACAACTTAAAGTGCCATGGATGTAATGAAGAAGAATTTTTGAAATGTGTGTATCTATATTAGAGTATATGATGACATCACTATCAATGATATTGTAGACATGACACATTTCTATCAGCTGAGTAACTTCTCTGTTTGCTTATTTGGACCCATATATGTTAAGAACAGTTTTTCCTGCCTGCCAGGTCCAACAGCTTCCCAAGCCCCAAATAACACACAGATACACTGTATTATATAAAGAGCTGTTGGCCAGTTACTAGTGTTTCTTATTGGCTATTTCTGTCTTAAATATTAATTTAAATATTTCACATGGTCTTATCATACTGGAGAGAGGGGATGGCATTCTACCCTCTCTTCCATGTTAAATCTCCTCCCTACTACTTCCTAAATCCTCCTTGTCTCCTAGTCCCACCTATCTTGCTTTCCTATTGGTCAACAGTGTTTTATTCATTAACCAATAAGAGAACCATATTTATGGAATGACATCTCCCATTACATATATGTATGTCATCTTAAGTTTTTGAGTGTTCACATTAAGGTAAGTTGAGGCTGTTATAGTTAACATGTTGTTTATTAGTCATACACACAACTTATCATTAGGAAAAAGGTGTGTGTATGAAAGATAGTGGGGAGGCAGGGAGTAAGAGAGAGAGAAAAAGAAAGAGAGACAGAGGCAGAAAGAGAGAGAGAGAAAGAGAGAAAGAGAGAGAGAGAGAGAGAGAGAGAGAGAGAGGGAGAGAGAGAGATTCCACCTATGCTTATACAGGGACATTAAAGAATAAGAATTGGCAGCTGAAGAGGGAAGAACACCTGGAAAGTTAGCATGAGATGTCAAATTAAGTGAATATTTTGGCAGGGAGATAGCTAGATAGCTAGATAAATAATAGATTTTTAGAACTATTCCAGATTCATGAGGTGATATTATAGAATTGTCTATTTTATCCTGATCCTACATAGTCCATTCTTATTTTTCCTAAAACTGTATGTTTTTACAACTGATAAATACATGTTAGTCCATAATTGCCTGGAGGCCATATCCCATTCTAAAGCTCACATTTTGTGTAGTATTTATATGAAATTGGACAGTTTTAAAAATGAAACACACTTGTTATTAGATTATCCTTTGCTATGTCTTTATTAACCCATGGTGATATGTTTTAAAAATATAAATATATTACCTTCCCATGTATTTCGGGTCTGTTAAAAATTATTCCCAAAGACATAGAATTCCTGAAAAATGACACCTGAATTCTAGAATACAGACAGCTAAAGACAAACTACCTTTCAAGCATGGAGATTTAATATATACCTGAAGGTCTGAGAGAGCTTATATGGGGCTTAAGCCATAGTACATAAAATAGATCACTTTTGAACTATATGGGAATGGCAAGCCTTTTGGAAACCAGCATGTTTTAAAAAATTTTTACAATGCAAAATACAAATTTTCAGTGTAGTCATAAGGAAATTCACAGCCATATTCCTTTTCCCAAATGAATAATATCTAGCCATAAAATGAAATTAAGTTCTCTCTGTGTATGCCAGGACATTTGTGATCTATTCTACTATTCTGCATCTGTCAAGCTCAGGTAGATTTGCAAAAAAGGAAAACTTTCTACATAGTCCATTGACATAATTTACACAGAAATATATCCATTTATTTAACCAAAGAATTTTTTTTAGAAAAAATGAAAACAGTAGTTATTCTTGTAGTTGGTTTGCATGTTCAGGGATTTGAAATATGTCTGGTATAACTTGAAATCGGTGAGAAACAGAGTGATATGATTTCACTTATTTTTTCATCAATATTTTAAGAAATGTGTGTTTTACTTTTGTGTTATTATAAAAATATTTTTTTAGGGCAGAAATGAGATTTACCATTAACCAAAGAGATGAAAAGTGTTAGAAATGTCATCTTTTATATTTTGTGATAGTTGAGATCAACTTCTTAAAAATGTGTAGTCTTTTCCTAAAATCAAATATCTTCAAATAGTTAATGACAGCAAAAACACCTTATTTAGAATTTTACTTTTATTCATTATTGTACTATTTATTTTTATTATGTATTGTGAAGATGTGTGTTATTGGTCTTGCAATTGCATTTAGAAATCACCATTAGAAGACTTGAGTCTTGTTCAACTCCCTGGGTTAGCCCCAGATCTCACTCCACCTATATCCTGTCCTCAGAGAGAACACTCCTACTACTCTGATCAACAAACCACCCCACCTAGAACCTGCTTTCCCCCTACCCTATGCACCCTGTGTCTACTGCTCCACTGCTCTGATTGAGCAATGAGCCAGAGTGCAGGTCCAACAACCCAATCACCTCCAGAGAACTTCCTGGATCTGCTCTGAGCAAACTAGACCTGCCTATCCACAAGGGACCACCATGGGTCCCTGGCTGCCAGATCTTTGACACAATCACTGGGCCTCTGCCAGAGGATCACCCTGAGTTCCTGTCTGCATGATCTTTGATCACCATAAATGGGCCCCTGCCAGAGGAGAGACTGCCTAGAGAGCTTGGGCCACACAGAGCTATAGACATTGAACTCCTGACTCACCTACGCCCACCAGGAGAGTAGACTAGAGAGAGAGAGAGAGAGAGAGAGAGAGAGAGAGAGAGAGAGAGAGAGAGAGAGAGAGAGACTCCACTTGCACCCACTGGAAGAAGCAAAGGGAAGACAGCAATACAAGAAAACATCCAACAATAAAAAGACAAGCATGAGACCACCAGAATCTAGGGACTCTATAACAACTAGACCTGAACAAAACAAAGAAGATGTAGCAGAAGAGAACAACTTAAAAAAAATAACTCATAAAAATGATAGAGGCCCTATAAGACATATGAGAAAATCTCTTAAAGAAATGAAAGAAAAAAACAAACAAAAAATTAAAAAAAATGAACAAATCTTCACAATACATAATAAAATCTTCACAATACATAATAAAAATAAATAGTACAATAATGAATAAAAGTAAAATTCTAAATAAGGTGTTTTTGCTGTCATTAACTATTTGAAGATATTTGATTTTAGGAAAAGACTACACATTTTTAAGAAGTTGATCTCAACTATCACAAAATATAAAAGATGACATTTCTAACACTTTTCATCTCTTTGGTTAATGGTAAAGAACCCCCCCCAAAAAAAACAATCAAACAGGTAAAGGAAACAGTTCAAGATGTGTAAACTGAAATAGAGACAATAAAGAAAACAAAAACTGAGGGAAAGCTGCAAAGAGAAAAACTGGGCAAATGTTCAGGAACTACAGATGCAAGCATAACCAACAGAATATAAATGATTGAAGAAAGAATCTCAGGAACTGAAGATAAACTAGAGGAAATATATAATTGATCAAAGAAACTAAACTATTAAATCCAACAAATTCTTAACACAAGTATCCAGGAAATGTGGGACACTATGAAAAGGCCAAACATAAGAATAATAGGTATAGAAGAAGGCCAAGAAGCCCAGCACAAAAGTGCAGATATCATATTAAACAAAATCATTGAAGAAAACTTTACCAATCAGAAGGACATTTTTATGTAAGTACAAGAAGCATACTGAACACCAAATAGATTGGACCAAAGAAAAAGACCACTAGTCACATAATAACCAAAACCCCTAACATACAGAATAAAGAAAGAATATTAAGTGCACAGAAGGAAAAAGGATAGATAAAATATAAAGGCAAACCTATCAAAATTAAACCTGACTTCTCCTTGGAAACTGTCCAGGCCAGAAGGTCCTGGATAGATTTTATACAAGTACTAAGAGTCCATGGATGCCAGCCCAGGCTATTATACCCAGCAAAACTCTCAATCATATAGATGGAAAAAAGAAGAAATTTATTGACAAAGCAGGTCTACAAATCAAGTACTAAAGAAAGTTCTGGAAGGAAAACTCCTAACCAAGAAGTTAACTACTCACACAAAAATATAAGCAACAGATAATCCCACTTAACCAGAACCCAAAGGAAAAGCAGAGCTAATATATTCACAATACCACCTCCAACAACAAATCTAATATAAACAAGAATTAACAACCAATGTTCCTTACTTTCCCTCAACATTAATGGTCTTAACTCACCTATAAAAAGACACAGGCTAAGAAAATGAATATAAAGACAGAAACCATCCTTCTGCTGCAAACAAGAAACCCATCTAAGCTTCAAAGACAAACATTACCTCATGGTAAAGGGTTGGGAAAAGATCTTCCAATCCAATGGGCCCAGGAAGCAAGCAGGTGTAGCTATCCTCATTACTAATAAGTTAGTCTTCAAACCAAAATCCATCAAAAGAGATGAAGATGATCATTTTGAATTCATCAAAGCAGAAATTCAACAGCACAAAGTCTCAATTCTGAACATCCATGTCCCACATACTAAGGCACCCACATTCATAAAAGAAATGCTACTAAAATTCCAAGTTTCCATAAAACCTCATATATTCATAGTGGGATACTTCAACACACCACTCTCACCACTAGACAGGATTACCAGACAGAAATTTAGTAAAGAAACAAAAGAACTAACAGAAGCTATGTTCCAATTTGGTTTAACAGACAACATTCCATCCAAACACAAAAGAATGTAACTTTTTCTCAGCTCCACATGGAACCTTCTCTAAAATCAGCCACATACTTGGCAACATAAAAACTGCAACAGATACAAAAGGAAGAACTAAAACCTTCGGCAAACTGGCAGGATACAAGATAAACTCAAGAAAATGAAATCAGTAACCCTACTATATACAAACAAAAAGGGGCTGAGAAAGAAATCAGGGAAACATTACCCTTTACAATAGCCAAAATAACATAAAGTATCTTGGGGTAGTTCTTACCAAACAAGTGAAAGATCTATATAGCAAGAACATTGTGTCTTCAAAGAAAGAAATTAAAGAAGATGCCATAAAATGGAAATATCTCCCATGCTCTTGGGTAGGGTAAATATAGTAATAATGGCATTCTTGCCAAAAGCAATCTACAGATTCAATGCAATCTCCATTAAAATCACTGCATAATTCTTCACTGACCTTGAAAAAATAATACTCAACTTTATATGGAAAAATCAAAAGACTCAGGATTGCCAAAACAACCCTGTACAATAAAAAAACTTCAGGAGGCATCACCATCCCTAACTTTAAGCTTTAATACAGAGCTATAGTCCTGAAAACAGCCTGGTATTGGCACCAAAATAAACAGGTAGACCAATGGAATCCAACTGAAAACCCTGATATTAACCCACATACCTATGAACAACAGGGTTTTGACAAAACAGCTAAAAGAATACAATGGGGGGAGGAAAGCATATTCAACAAATGGTGCTGACACAATTGGATGATGGCGTGTAGAAGACTGCAGGTATACCTATATCTATCGCCATGAACAAAACTCAAGTCCAAATGGATCAAAGACTTCAACATAAACCCAGCCACACTGAACCACTTAGAAGAGAAATTGGGAGGTACACTCGAACAAATTGGTGTAAGAGACCACTTCCTGAACAAACTCCAATAGCACAGACACTTAATTAATAAATGGGACCTCCTGAAAATTAGAACCAAGGAACATAGTGGACAAGACCAAACATCATGCCACAGACTGGGGAAAAGATTTTCACCAATCCTACATCTGACAAAGGGCTGACCTATAAAATATACAAAGAACTCAACAAACTAGTCAACAAAACACCAAATAACCCTATTAAAATTGGATTACAGAATTGAAGAGAGAATTCTCAATAGAGGAAATAAAAAAGGCTGAAAGACACTTAGAAAGTGCTTAACATCCTTAACTATCAGGGAAATGCAAATCAAAACAACTTTGAGAATCCAACTTGCTCCTGCCCTTCCTTGATAATGAGATCAACAACTAACTTATCCACCATCATGGATCCCTCATCTAGTACCTGTTGGTAATAGAAGCAAACACCCATAACTAAACACTGAGTCAAACTAGAATCCAGATGCAGAGAGAGAGAGGACAAGACCAGGCTGCAGAAACACATTGAGACAGCTGACATAAATGAGGAGGAGCTAATGAACCCCTAGACTGATAGCTGGGAATCCAGCATGGGACTGACTCAGACCCCCTTAACATGGGTCTCAGGTAGAAAGCCTGAGGACTCAAAGGGACCTCAGACAGTGGAACCACAATGTATTTCTGGTGCAAAAAAGGACCTGTGGACACATCCCTACTTCAAATGACTTGTCAGATTTATATGGCCACACCTGGATGGCATAGCCTACATGTGGATTGGTGGGAATAGGAGGGTAGGATGGTCAAGGTGTATGTGAGGGGGGAGAGAGTGTATGAGGGAGGGAGAGGAAATTGTGATCGACATGCAAAATTTATTTATTTATTTATTTAATTTTTTAAAAAATGGAATAGTCCCCTGTGTCTTATTATACAACCATGCTTTAATGTTGGAATTCAACAACAACTCAAATCACAGAAACCCTAAAAACTTATGAAAACTGAATAATGCACATTTGTCCAATACCTGGGTCAAAGAAAAAATAAAGAACAAAATTAAAGACTCCTTAGAACTCAACGAGAATGAAGACACAACATATCTGAACTTATGGGACTCGTTGAAAGTGGTTTTACGAACAATGTTCTTTGTACTGAGTGCCCATATGCAGAAAATGGAGGATAGTTTCATTTATAAATTAACAGCACAACTGAATGCATTAGAACAAAAAGAAGCAAACTCACCATAGAGGAATAGTTGCCAGAAAATAATCAATTTGTGGGCTGAAATCAATAAAGAAGAAACCATGAAAACAACACAAAAAAAATCAATGCAAAAATGAATTGGTTTTTTGAACAAATCAACAATATAGAAAAAAGCTTATCCAAACTTTCCAAAAAGCAGAGAAAGAACATGTAAATTAACAAAATAAAAAGGGGGATATAACTACAGACACTGAGGAAATCCAGATAATTTTCAGGTCATATTTGGAAACCTGTACTCCACAAAATTTGAAAATTCAAAGGAAATGGACAAATTTCTGGATAACTATCACTTACCAAAATTAAATCAAGAACAAGCAAACAACTTAAATTGACCTATATCCTCCAACAAAATGGAAGCAGTCATTGAAAGCCTCCCAACCAAAAATAATCCCACGCCAGATGGCTTCAGTGCAGCATTCTACCAGCAATTCAAGTAAGCGCTAATACCAATACTCCTCAAATTGTTTCACACAATAGAGGCAGAAGGTTCATTATCAAACTCTTTTTATGAGGCCCCAATTGGTACCCAAGCCACACAAAGACACAACTAAAAAAGAGAATTACAGACCTGAATGAACATTGATACAAAAATACTCAATAAAATACTGGCATAAAGAATCCAAGAACACATCAGAGAAATCATTCCCTATGACCAACTAGGCTTCATCCCTGGGTTGCAGGGATGGTTCAATATATGAAAATCAATCCGTGTGATTCACCATATGAACAAACTGAAAAAGAATGACCAAACAATCATCTCACTAGATGCTTAAAAATCTTTGACAAAATAAAACACCCTTTCATAATAAAGGCCTTGCAGAGACCAGGGATATCAGGAATATACCTAAACATAATAAAAGCAATATAGAGTAAACCAACAGATAATATTATACTGAATGGAGCAATGCTTAAGACAATACCTCTAAAATCAGAAATAAGACAAGGCTGCCTTCTCTCTCCATATTGCTTCATATTGTACTTGAAGTTCTAGCTAAGCAATAAGACAACAAAAGGAGATCAAGGGGACACAAATTTGAAAGGAAGAAGTCACACTGTCAGTATTTGCAGATGATGTGATCGTTTACATAAGTGATTGCAAAAACTTTATCAGGGAACATCTACAGCTGATAAACACCTTCAGCAAATTAGCAGGATACAAGATAAACTCAAAAAATTTAGTAGTCCTACTAATTTTTATAGATAACAAAGGGGCTGAGAATGAAATCAAAAATTATTACCCTTTACAATAGCCACAAACAACATAAATTATCTTGGGATAATGCTTACCAAACAAGTGAAAGACCTATATAGTAGAACTTTGTGTCTTTAAGAAAGAAATTAAAGAAGATACCAGAAAATGGCAAGATCTCCCATACTCTTGGATAGGTAGGATCAACAGTAAAAAAGGCAATCTTGTCAAAAGCAATCTACAAATTCAATGCAATCCCCATTAAAATTTCAGCACAATTCTTTACTGACCTTAAAGAATAATACTCAACATTACATGGAAAAATCAAAAGACCCAGGGTAGCTAAAACAACCCTGTACAAAAACAACAACAACAACAAAAAAAAAAAAAAAAAAAAGAACTTCAGAATGCAGCACCACCCCCGACTTCAAGCTCTACTATAGAGCTATAGTCCCGAAAACAGCTTGCTTGCTATTTACACAAAAATAGATAAGGAGATTAATGGAATCAAATAAAAATTTCTGATATTAACCCCTGATTTTTTGATAAAACAGCTAAAAGTATACAAGGGGAGGAGGAACACATTTTCAACAAATGGTGCTGACACAACTAGATGATGGTTGTAGAAGACTGCAGATAGACCCCCGTCTATCATCATGCACAAAACTCAAGTCCAAATGAATCAAAGACCTCAGTGTAAAACCAGCCACATTGAACCTCTTAGAAGAGAAAGTGGGAGATACCCTTGAACAAGCTGGTGCAGGAGACCATTTCCTGAATATAACTCCTGTAGCACAGACACTTAGAAGGACACCTACTAAATTGGACCTCCTCAAACTGAGAAGCTTTTGTAAGGCAAAGGACACAGTTGAAAGGACCAGGTGGCAGCCCACAGACTGGGAAAAGATCTTCACCAACCCTTCATCTGACAGAGGATTGATCTCCAGAATATACAATGAACTCAAGAATCTAGTCACCCAAACACCAAATAACCCTATTAAAAAGTGGGGTACTTTTTAATAGAACTGAAGAGAGAATTTTACAATAGAGGAGATCAAAAAGGCTGTAAGACATTTAAGAAAGTGCTCAACATCATTAGCTATTGGGAAAATGCATATCCAAACATCCCTGAGATACCATCTTGCCCCTGCCAGTATGGCTAAAATTAGAAACAACAAATGGCAACTAATGCTGGAGCAAATGTAAAGAAAGAGGAACTCTCCTCCACTGCTGGTGGGAGTGCAAACTTGTACAGCCATTTTGGAAATCAATATGACAGTTCCTCAGGAACATGGGAATTGGTATACCACAGGACCCAGCAATCCCCCTCTTAGGCATAAACCCAAATGATCCACATCCTTGCAACAAAGACATCTATTCATGTATGTTCATAGCATCATTATTTGTAATAGCAAGAACCTGGAAGCAACTTACATGCCCTTCAACTAAAGAATGGAAAGAGAAGATGTGGCACATTTACACAATGGAATACTACTCAGCGGGGGGGGGGGGCAATGGAATCTTGAAATTAGTAGGCAAATGGATGGAACTGGAAGAAATCATTCTGAATGGGGTGACCTGTAACGCGCCTACTCCTGCCAGCAAGGAAGATTCAACTCTGGGAAGATCTTCTTCATGCAGTTGTAATCAGGATCCTTGAACATGCTTCTTCTGACCCGTGGGACCCTGGAGAACTCCTGCACAGGCTTAAATCCCCTTGCACTAACCAACCCCAGTGAGCTATGTGGACCCTGCAGATAGGACCCTTCTAACGCGGAAGCACACAGGCTGAACAGACTTAACCAAATAAGTGCTTGTTTACATCAGAGAGGTGGAAGGCGAAAGCCAGTGCCATCTTTAAGGCACAGCACTTCGCATCTCTCTACAGTGACCCAATCACATAAAGAGGAACATGGTATGCACTCACTCATACATGGATTTTAGATATAGAGCAAGGATCACCAGCTTATAATTCATACTGCCAGAGATATTAGGATACAAGGAGGAATCTAAGAGATTCATATAAGGTCCTTCACAGAAAGGGAAAAGAACAAGATCTCCTGAGCATATTGTGAAGGGTGGGGAGCAGTGAATGGAGAGGGAACTAGGATAAAGAGAAAGGGAGGAGAGGTACACAAGAAGGACTAGGAAGATTGAGTCAGGGGAGGAATAGACAAGAGCAAAACATAGAGTGTGAGAGAGAGATACCTTGAATGAGGAAGCCTTTGTAGTTTTAGGGAGATGGCTGACTCTGGAGAGGTGTCTAGAGACCTTCAGGACTAATGCCAGTTGACAGTTTGAGCAACGGTGGAAGGGCTATCTTAGATGCCCTTCTCTGATGGTGGTATTGATGACTGGCTTGTCCACCATCATAGAGCCATCATCTACTAGGTGATGGAACCAGACACAGACACCCACAGCCAAACAATGAGCTGTGCTGGAATCCAGATGCAGAGAGTGTTGGACAAGATCAGGCTTCAGAGACCCACAGAGACAGTTGACCTGAACAAGGAGGAGCTAATGGGCCCCCAGACTGGTAGCTGGACTAACTCAGATCCCCCGAACATGAGTCTCAGATAGACGGCCTGGGCAGTCTAAGGGACCTATGACAGTGGAACCAGGATGTTTCCCTGGTGCACAGGGGGACATTGGGAGCACATTCCCCATGGAGGGATCTCCCTTAGCCTGGAGGCAGGAGGGAGGGTCCAGTCCCTACTCTGAGTGACTTGGTGGATTTTGTTGACCCCTTCTGTAGGGCATCAGCCTTCTGTGGAGTGTGGAGGGAGGGTGAATTGGATTGGGGGGACATGGGAGGAAAGAAAAAGGGAGAGAGAAAGGGAGGTAGGGAAAGAGGAAGGAAAGAAGAGATGGAGGGAGAGGGAACTGCAATAAGAGCAAACATTTTAAATAATAAAAAAAATAGTAATAAAAAATCTGGTTAAAATGTTTAAAAATAGAAAGAAAATTCTCAATTTTACTTGTCTGCTCTATGTAAAATCTGAACACTAGAACGCCAATGGTAAATGCCAGAAACATTATTTTGCTACTTTTGAAGAGTGTGATTTGTTTACAAGAAAACATGTATCTTCATTTTGTGCCATGCACTTGTTCACTCTCGGACTGACCTTAACATCACTCACTATTAAAATTCCAACAAAATATCTCTTTTTATAGAAATAATATACACAGTCTTACATAATTGGCTTCCAGCTTTTCTCTTATTGTATTTTAATTTCTGCCCAAGAACTAAATGTCCATTTAGTCCATTTTAGTTATTTTTGTTCAGCTAATCTAAAAGAAGAACAAGAAAAGCATCATGTTTTTGAGACTCAAATGTCATGTTCTTGGCTAACAATAGCTTCTTGCAGTGTGCTTATTTGAAGTTTTTTTTTTTTCAGACAAATGCCAAGTATCAATAACTCAAAAAATTAAGATACTACTCTTGAATTTTCTTTGGATATTCTCTCTATTGCTTGCTCATTTATAGTTTTCATTGTACCTAGCGAGGCAGCCTCATTTTTATCCTCTAATACAGCAGTCCTCAACCTATGGATCGTGATTTCTTTGGTGATCAAATAACCCTATCAGAGGTCAACTAAGACCACAAAAAATCACAGATATTTACATTATAATTCACAATAGTAGCAAAATTACAGTTATGAAGTAGCAACAAAAGTAATTTTATGGTTGGTTATTACCACAACATGAGGAACTGTATTAAATGGAAGCAGCAATAGAAAGGTTGAGAGACAGTGCAATGCAACTTGACTACACACTCACTGAAATTCCTGAATATCTGGTTGTAATTGTTCACAAGCTCCTTACTGTTGTTTGCAAATTCCAAATCATTTCCTATGGCTTTGTTCAGTTGTCTGTACTCAGGTCACTGTACTGTTCCCTGCATCTTTTAATCTTGTAAATCAAATTGATTTAATTACTGTTTTTGAAAATAGCATCTTAGCTGTCTCTTACAGAATTGAAAGATAGAAACTAGTCTTGCATATAAAATATTCCTACATTCAAGGCCATTTAGCAGTGTTCTGTATGAAGGAGTATCCAGGCCCTGTTCCTGAAAGGATGCTTGCTGCCCTGGAAGCCTCCTGAGCCTGCACAGATATAGCCTCAAGTGTGTATGAGAAATCCTTAAGGCTTTTCCCAAATTGTCATAGCTAAAGGAGCAGACTCACTGTTATGTGCACTATATTCTTTATGAATACACTTTTATTTAAATTAAAAAATATCTTATTTTACACACCAATCCCAGTGCCCTCTCCCTCCCATCCTCTCATTCTCCCCACCATCTCCCAATCTCATGCCCCATCCACTCCCTATGGAGGGTAAGTGGATCATCAAAGTCATTCACGTCATTTGCGGCAGGAAGGACCTTAGGCTTCCCCCATGTATCTAGGCTGAGAGAGTATCCCTCTATAGAAAATGGGCTTCAAATGTCCATTCATGTATTAGGGATAAATATTGGTTCCACTGCCAGCAGCCCCATAGAATGCCTAAGCCCCACAACTGACACCCACATTCAGGAGGCCTGGTTCAGTCTTATGCAGGTTCAGTTGGAGTTAGTGAGCTTCCACTTGCTCAGGTCTGCTGTTTCTGTGTGTTTCCCAAGCATGGTCTTGAACCCTTTTCTCATCACTCCTTCTTATCTGCTACTGAAATATAGGAGTTCAGCTCAGTGCTTAACTGAAAATCTCTGCTTCTGCTTCTATCAGCTACTGGATGAAAGCTCTTTGAAAGCATTCAAGGTAGTCATCAATGTCATTACAGGCATTTAACATAGCCTCTTCACTGTTGCTTAGATTTTTAGCTGGGATCATCCTTGTGGATTCCTGGGAATTTCCCTGCTTCCAGATTCCTCATTAAGCCCACAATGGCTTCCTATATCAAGGTACCTCTTTCCTTGCTCTGGTTCTCTGTTCTCCAAACTTGATCTTCCTGATGCCTCATGTTCTCCTCTTAGCTCCCCCTTTCTCCGCCCCTTTCTCCTATTTCCCTCCCCTCCTCCATGCTCCCAAATTACAAAAGAGATCTTGTCCCTTTCTCTTTCTTGGGGAGAATCCTCTTAGGGTTCTCCCTGTTGCCTAGCTTCTCTGGGGTTATGGATTGTAGGTTGAGGTTTCCCAGGAAAATGGGCCTCAAGACTCAGCAGTTCCATTCTGAGGCATATATTCCAAGGATATCATACCACAAGGACATCTATTCAACTATGCTCATAGCAGCATTATTTGACATAGCCAGAACCTGGAAGCAAACTAGATGCACCTCAACTAAAGAATGGATGGTGAACATGTGGTACACTTAGATAATGGAGTACTACCCATGTTAAAAACAACTACATTTTGAAATTTGCAGGAAAATGGATGGAACTGGAAGAAACCATCCTGAGTGATTGAACCCAGTCACATAAAGATAAACATGATATATATTCACTCATAAGTGGATTTTAGACATAGAGCAAAAAATAACCAGCCTACAATGCACTCTATTCTTTAGTCAGCAGTTGTTAGTTCAGTTTCACATAGCTATTTAACAAACAAACAAACTCTGTTCCTTATTATCCTAATGAAAATATTACAATTCCTTCACTTTTTTTATTTTGCTTTTAAGTCTTAATGCAAATATGACCAAAAGAAGAAAGTTCCTCTATAGTGCTTTGTGAGTTTTAAGTTCTCTGCTAAAACCACTCCAGTTTTCTTAAAATTGGACTTCATACAATGGGACATGGACTGAATTCACTCAATACAATAGCATCATAAGAATACCCTTTAGTCCTATTTCCAGTAGAATTGTCAGTTTTCCTAGTGTTGTTATCTTATGGGCACACACTTAAACCACCTATAAATTCTGCTTTATGGGTTTCCCTGTTTCCTCCTCTAGGTTTTATCTCTTTGCCCATCAACAGGTTTCCTAGGTGGTTCTGTATTTTTGAGGTAAGTACCAATACATATCAATATTCTTTATTAGTGCTTTGCTATAACAAAATGCCTGAGATTTGGTATTTTATAAAGAAAATAGGTTTACTTGGCTCAAAATTCTCTAAGCTAAAAAGCTATTTAACTGTGTTGAGATTATTTTTTAATTCATATTTTAAAACTTCTGTCTGTTTTATGTTGTCTAAGTGTTCTATGACATTATCAAAGGGGCCCTGGTCAAATTGATTAACAAAGCTTTTGATTTTTGTAATTATACTTTTTCAATAAATTCACTGCTAAATATTGAGTCATTTTGCATACATAGAAATAAATGCCCAATTTATTTATTTTGCTTGCGCTTATTGGATCTCCAGCACCATTAGCTGAAAAGTTCAGTCTTTTAATAACCAGTGATCTTGGGCACTGTCTCAAATACTGTTTTGCCATATATTTAAAGATTTCTTTCTTGTTTCTATCTTCTGTGTCATTCATCTACATGTATCTATTTATTCCAGAACCACCTTGCTTTATATATTGTGGTTTTCAAAAAAAATTTATGCTTGAGTTTGGTGAGTTCTTCAGATTTTGTTTTCTCTTTCTCAGGATTACTTAGGCTACTCTAGGTCCCTTGAAATTCTGTAAAATTGTAAAATTAGTCTTTATTTCTGAAGTCATTGATATTTAGGTAGATATTAAAGTCAAACTGTATACCATCTGGGTTGATATTTATATTATATCACTAATGACTCTAACTCTGTGTAAAGAGAGGTTAGTTTCCACTTATTTATATTTACTTTAATTTTCTTCTTCAATGTTATATTATGAGTCATTATTCTTCCTGCCTGTTAGTCCTTATGCATTTTATTCTATTGTCAATGAAATTTTCTGTAATTGTCTTTTAATGTCTATTATTTGTTTATAGAATAGGACTGGTGTTTATTACTAAATTCTTTTTATTGGACTTTTGTGTTTTGCTTCATGTTTTAGTGTTACCTTTTATGTTCAAATGATTTTGTTATGGCAAACTATTTTAAATTCTTCTCATTCATTTCTGTGTATGAACCAGAGATATTTTTTTTGTATTTACTAACAAAGTATAAATTTAGCATTGAAGATATACTAGCTGAACTCAGCTCCTACGACTCCCATCTCTATGGAATATACACACCGTAAATGCAATGATACACAGCTTAAATGCAATGCTCTCCTAAAATATGTAGAAACTCAGTTTGGATTAACAAATGGTAGTCATACATGAACATATAATGGGTACTATGATATAGTCTCAGTAGACACACACACATGCAGACACACACACACACACACACACACACACACACACTTACAGAGAGGGGGGTGGAGAGTAACAAGAAAAAAAGATGCGGTAAATTTGAAGGAAGGGTTCTTTGGGAGGGTTTTGGGGAAAGAAAAACACAGTAAATCTCAAACTGAAAGAACAATGTTGCAATATTAAATATATTTTATCTTGTATTGCCCATAATTGGAAACTTTACTTTCAAATGGTTTTGATATTTTTTCTGTTTCTTTACTTTTCACTCTGCTGGACACATGGAGATTGCATGAGTCAAGTGATAACAGGTGATTTTTCTCTTAGGTCTATTTGACACTATTTATTTTCCTTGTATCTTTGTTTCTTTTGTTTTCCAAACTAGATAATACCTTTTGTCCTAACATCTAAACCATTCTTTCTTTCTTTTGTGTCCCGCTACGGTCTGGCCTGCAAGAAGGACGCACAACACATCGGAAACTTCTGCGAACAAGCTTTAATGAACATATAGCTTGCTGACGAGAGAAGGACCCTGAACAAAGAACTGGGCACTGCTATATACACACTGAGGCACTCGTGTCCCCTCCTGATTGGTGCAGGTCTCGTGCATGCTGCGGACATGGGATGTCAGTGATCATGCGCTGGACATGGGCCGTCATGCGTCCAGCGTCTCTAGGGCCACCACCGCAGGGTCATAAACAAGGAAGTCGGCGCCATCTTTACGGTGCAGCACCAGGCAGCCCTCGGGTGGCTGCCACCACTTTTGTGCCATAAAATGTACATCTCCATCTCTTCACTGACTTTACATTTTCTTTTAAATTATGCTTTTGGATTCTTTTCATATCTTTTGCCAACTCCTATCAGTGCTCAGCTTATCCAGGTAATATCAAATACAGGCCTTCTTACTATTTATTAGTGCTCTATTTTTTCATACAGAGTTTCATTGACCTTTTCCAATGTCTTTTGTTGATCTCCCTGACCACCTTTTATGTAGTTATTGATGTGATATCTTAGTTTTGTCATTTTGACATAAGCCAGAGTTTTCTGAGAAGAGGAAACCCCAATTAAGAAAAATCCTCTGTAAGACAGGCCTCTAGGTAAACATGTAGGGTATTGTCTTATTTAGTGATTTAGGTGGTGTAAACTCGGGGCTAGAGATCCTGCGTTCTATAAGAAAGCCATAAGGAGTAAACCAGTTAGCCTCCATGACCTTTATATCAGCTCCTGCCTCCAGATCCATGCCCTTTTAAATTACTGTCCTGATTAACTTTGTTGATGAACAGTTATTTGATAGTGTAAGCCAAATAAATCTTTGTCTCCCCAACTCACTTTTGGTCATGGTGTTTTATCACAGCAACAGAAACTCTAATGAAGAGAATAGGTTTGCCATGAGTCTATGTTGTCTAAGACTTTTATGAGAAAAAGAACCAATATATAAGGATGAATTTCTATAAAACTGTATTTATACCAAGGCTTTTACACAGTGAAACCCTTTCTCAAAACACAAGCAAGCAACAAAGAAGGTGTTTATTAGGAGACTTATTGTATTGGTCTACACAGTTAGAATCTTGATAGCTCAATAATTACTGCATGCATGCAGGCAAGCTAGAATATTTGTGGCTGCTTATACCATGAAGCTAGAAGACTGAGAATAAGATCAGTGATGCAGTCCCATGTTGAAGGCTTGGAGTCCACATTGAAAAGCTGAAAGCACTGGTGCAAGATACTCACTGGTGTTGGTAACAGCAGAGTACTGGACCACCCCCTCACTCCCTCACTTCTATTACATCCAAGCTCTGGTAATTCGATGAAGGTGCCCAGATTCATATCAATCATATCTGGAAACACTCTCAAGGTAACACTCAGACAGTGCTTCATTAATCTGGCACTTTCTACGAAATTAGGTTAAATAAAGCTACCATGACAAAGTGTGTGTGCACGATTTTGTGTGTGTGTGTGTGTGGAGGGGGTGTTGCTGGACATTGGTCCCAGGATCACACAGATACTAAGTTAGTATTTTGCAAACAAACTACAATTTCTACCTCACCAGGTAATTTTTAAGGGCTGTTTATATGAGATTTATTTATTTTGTGGCATGTCATACTCTCCAATTTCCTGGTATAGTTATTACATTTTTTTGATAATGTTTTCCATTTAAATTAGAAACAAGCTTGTTTTACATGTGAATTCAAAATTCTTCACCCTCTTCTCCTCCCCTCTAAACACCCATCCCATCCCCTTTCTGCTTCCCAGGGAGGGAGAGGGTTTCTGTGGGGGATCTTCAAAGTTTGTCATATCATTTGGAATGGGACCTAGGCCCTACCCCATGTGTCTAGGCTGAGGAAGTATCCTTCTATGGGGAATGGGCTCCCAGAGTCCATCCGTATACGAGGGATAAATACTGATCTACTATTAGAGGCCCAATAGACTGCCAAGTCCTCATAACTAACACCCACATTCAGGGGATTTGATTTGGTCTATGCTGGTTTACCTGCTACCAGACAGGGTTCATGACTCCCCTTTGTTCCTGTCAGGTCAGCTGTATCTGTGTGTTTCTTCAGCCTAAATATGATCCCTTTGCTCATCACTCCTCCCTCTCTGAAACTGGATTCCAGGAGTTCAGCTCAATGTTCAGGTATGGATGTCTGCTTCTGCTTCCATCAGCCACTGGATGTAGGCTCTAGGATGGCATATAAGGTAGTTATCAATCTCATTATTAGGGATAGGGCATTTAAGGGAGCCTCTTCACTATTGAAAAGATTGTTAGTTGAGGTCATACTTGCAGATTTGTGGACATTTCGTTAGTGCCAGCTTTCTCTTAAACCTATAATGGCTCCCTCTATTATGGTAGCTCTTTTCTTCCTCTCTGCTATTCTTTCCCTGACTCGATTTTCATACTCCCTCATGTTTTCCTCTCCACTTCTCCCCTTCTATTTCTCCTAATCCCCCTCCTTGTGCTTCCAATTTGCTTGGGAGATCTTGTACCTTCCCCTCCCCCAGGGGACTATGCATGTCTCCCCTAGGGTCCCCCTTGTTTCCTAGATTCTCTCGTGCTGTGGATTGTAAGCTGGTAGTCCTTTGCTCTGTGTCTAAAATCCATATATGAGTGAGTACATACCATGTTTGTCTTTTTGTTACTGGGTTTCCTCACTCAAAAGTTTCATCCATTTGCCGGTAAATTTCAAGATTCCATTGCCAGCCCTTGTCTGCAGTCTTCTACAAACCAGCATTCAGTTATGCCAGCAAAATTTGTTGAAGATGTTTACTTTTTTCCATTGTATAATTTTAGCTTCTTTGTAAAATTCAGGTGTTCATAGGTGTGTGGGTTAATATCAAGGTTTTATTTGATTTCATTGGTCTACTTGTTCATTTTTTGTGTCAGTATCATGTGTTTTCAGAACTATAGCTCTATAATATAGATTTAAGTCAGGGATGGCGATGTCTCCAGAAGTTCCCATATTGTACAATGTTATTTTGGCTATCCTGGGACTTCTGTTTATTCATATAATGTTGAGTATTGTTCTTCGAAGGTCTGTGAATAATTGTGCTGGGATTTTGATGGGGATTGCATTGAATCTGTAGATTCCTTTTGACAGGATTGCCATTTTTACTATGTTGATCTTACCTATCCAAGAGCATGGGAGATTTTTCCATTTTCTGGTGTCTTCTTCAGTTTCTTTCTTTAAAGACTCAAAGTTCTGAATTTACAGGTATTTCACTTGTTTGGTTATTATTACCCCAAGATATCTTATGTTGTTTGTGGCTATTATAAAAGGTGATGTTTCTCTGATTTCTTTCTCAGCCCCTTTATCATCTGTACATAGTAGGGCTACTGATATTTTTTAGTTAATTTTTGTACCCTGCCAATTTGCTGAAGATATTTATTAGCTGTAGGATTTCCCTGGTAGAGAACATAGTGAAGATGTGGCATGTGATTATTTTTTCCTTTCCAATTTGTATTCCCTTGCTCTCCTTTTTGGTTTCTTGTTGCTCTATCTAGAAGTTCAAGTACAATATTATATGGAGAGAATAGACAGCCTTGTTCCTCATTATAGAGGAATTGAATTGAGTTTCTCTCCATTTATTTTGATGTTGGCTGTTGATTTGTTGTATATTGTTTTTATTATGTTTACGTATGTTCCTGTTATCCCTGAACACTCCAAGACCTTTATCATGGAGTGTGTTGGATTTTGTCAAAGGCTTTTTCATCATCAACTAAGATGATCATGTGATTTTTCTTTCACAGTTTGTTTATATGGTAGATTACATTTATTGCTTTCCTTCTGTTGAACCATCTCTGCATCCCTGGGAATGAAGCCTACTTGCTCATTGGGGATGATTTCTTTGATGTGCTATTGGATTTGATTTGCCAGTATTTTATAATTTTTGCATCAATGTTCACGAGGGATATTGATCTGTAGTTCTCTTTCTTAATTGTATATTTGTGTGGGTTGGGTACTAATGTAATTGTAGTGTAGCCTTGGAATAAACAGTATGTCAATGACCTTTCTGCTACTATTGTGTGGAGCACTTTGAGGACTGTTGGTATTAGCTTATCTTTGAATTACTAGTAGAATTCTTCACTTAAACTATCTGGCACTGGGTTTTTCCCCCATTGGGAGACTTTTATAACTGCTTCTATTTCATTACAAGTTATAGGTCTATTTAAATTACATATCTCTTCTTATTTTATTTTGGTAAGTGATATCTATCCAGAAAATTGTACATTTCTGTTAAATGTTTGAATTTTGTGGAGTTCAGGTTTTCAAAATATGACGTGAAGGTTCAATGGATTTCCTCAGTGTCCGTTGTTATGTTCCACTGTTACGGCATGTTTTTCTTACCTGCTGGTGCCATCCTGCTTGCCGCCAGTCTGGGTCCACAGCCTCGCCAGCCGCAAATAACAATCAGAGACTCTGTATTTGATACAATCCTGTTGGCCAATTACCATTATTGTTAATTGGCTAGCTCTGTCTTAATTATTAACCCATTTCTACTTATTAAGTATTTCCACGTGGTCGTCTTATAGGGAGCCGCATCAGGCATCCTGCTTCTTCCCTGGGCTACATCTCGACTCCTCCTTCCCACTTCCTCATTCCTCCTTTTCTCCTAGCCCCACCTATATAATTTCCTATTGGCCAATAGGGCTTTATTAATTAAACAGTATGAGAAACATATTTACAGAATAACATCTCCCGTCATTCCACTTTGCAATTTTTATTTTGTTGATTTGCATGTTCTTCTGTGCCTTAAGTTTAGTTGAATAAAGGTTTGTCTATCTTGTTAATTTTCTGGAAGAACCAACTCTTTGTTACATTTATTTTTTGTATTGCTTTCCTAGTTTCTACTTTTTTTATTTCAGCCCTCAAATTGATTATATTCTGGCATTTACTCTTCTGGGGTGTTTGATTCTTTTTGTTCTAGAGCTTTCAGTTTCCTGTTAATTCTGTAGTGTGACTATTCTTCAGTTTCTTCATGTTAGCACTTATTGCTTTAACTTTACTCTTAGCTCTGTTTTGAAAGTGTCCCATAAGTTTTGGTATGTTGTAATTTCATTCTCATTGAGTTCTAGGAAGTGTTAATTTCTTTGTTTATTTCTTCCTTTCCCCAGGAATGGTGCAATTGCACATTCTTCAATTTCCATGAGTTTGTGAGGTTTCTGCAATCTGTGTTGTTGTTAAATTCTAACTTTTAAGCATGGTGGTATGATAAGTTAGAGGGAATATTCCAATGTTTTGTACTGATTGAGTTTGCTATGTTGCCAAGTATGTGGTCTATTTTAGAGGAGGTTCCATGTGGCACTGAGAAGAAGGTATATTCTTTTGGGTTTGGATGGAATGTTCTAAAAATGTTTGTTAAACCCATATTGAACATAACTTCTGTTAGTTCCTTTGTTTCTTTGTCCAGTTTCTTTCTGGTGTACCTATATAGTGTTGAGAGTGTGTGTTGAAATCTGTCACTATAAGTTGTGAGGTTTTATGTGCAATTTTAATTTTAGTAGTTTTTCTCTTACCAATATGGGTGCCTTTGTATTTGGGGCATAAATACTCAGAATGAGACTTCCTCTTGATGGGTTTCTTCTGTCATGAATAAGAAATTATCTTCTTCATCTTTTGATTGATTTTAGTTTAAAGTCTAATTTGTTAGATAGGAGTGCTACTCCTGCTTGTTTCTCGGTGCATTTGATTTGAAAATCCTTTCCTATCCCTTCATTCCGAGATGTTGTCTGTCTTTGAGGTTGAGGTATGTTTCTTGTATGCAGCAGAAGAATGGATGGACTCTGTCTTTATATCCATTATGTTAGCCTGTGTCTTTTTATAGGTGAGTTGAGACCATTAATTTTGAGGGATATTAATGACCATTGATTGTTAATTACTGTTTGTTTTGGATTTGTTGTTAGTGGTGGCACTGTATGTGGATTTCCCCCCAATTTTTCTTTTGGCTGTTGGTAAATTGGTATTATATATTGCCAATGTTTTTGTGGGAGTACTTAACTTACTTGGGTTAGAGTTTTCCTTCCAGAATTTTTTGTAGGGCTGCTTTAGTGGATATGTATTGTTTAAATCTATTTCGTGATAGAATATCTTGGTTTCTCCATCTGTAGTGATTTAAAGCCTTGCTTGTTGTCTGGGATGGCATCTGTGGTTTCTTAATGTTGATGGAATATCTATCTATGATGTTCTGTCCATCAGTGTTTCCATGGAGCAGTCAGGTGTAATTAATTCTGATAGGTTTGCCTTTGTATGTTACTTGGCCTTTTTCCTTTGTTGTGCTCTTAATATTCTTCCTTTATTCTGTAAGTTTGGTGTCTGATTATTATTTGGTGAGGGGACTTTTTTGTGGTCCACTCTATTTGGTGTTCTATAAGCTTCTTTTACTATCATTGGCATGTCTTTCTTTGAGTTGGGAAAGTTTCCTTCTATGATTTTGTTACATATATTTTCTGCACCTTTGATTGGGTTTCTTCACCTCCTTCTATACCTATTATTTTTAGGTTTGCCTTTTCATGGTGTCCCATATTTCATTAATATTTTGTGTTAGGGATTTGTTGGACTTTAGATTTTTCTTTGGTTGATGAATCTATTTCTCCTAGTGTATCTTCAACACCTAAGCTTCTCTCTTTCATCTCTTATGTTGTTGGTTTTGCTTGCATTTGCAGTTACTGATCACTTACCCGGCTTTTCTATTTCCAGCATTCCCTCAGAGTGTGTGGTTTTTTTTTTTTTTGTCTCTACATTAGTTTTCATGAACTGTTTGAATTGTTTTTCACAATTTTTGAATTTTTGTTTTGTCTTTTCTACCATTTCTTTAAATGATTTTTCATTTCCTCTTTTAGTGTCTCTATTATCTTCATAAAATTGTTTTTAGGGACATTTTTTCTGCTTCATCTGTGTTGGGAAGTTCAGGTCTTGCTGGTGTGGATTCACTAGACTCTGGTAGCATCAGATTGATCTTTCTGGTTTTGACTGTGTTCTTACACTGTCATCTACACATCTCTTCTTCCAGTATAGATAGGTGGCAGGACCAGTATGTGGGCAGGCTCTGGATAGGCCAGTCTGCAGGGACAAGTTCCCCCATGTGTATGCAGTCCCCAGGCCTCAGGAGATTCCAAGCAGGGTCCTAGAATTTGGGCTGGAAACAGGCCCAAGCTTACCTCTTCCTATGGTTGAAGGTGGGACTAGGATGCTGGCAGACTCTAAATGTGCTTGTCTGCTGGGCTGGACTCTATCACACATAGTCCCCAGTCTTTAGGAAGCCCAGAGCCAGCCACTTGAAGGCAGGCTTCTCCACAGAAGTCAATGGTTATTATATTGATTGGATACTGGATACTAGTACTACAGTACCAGTACTTACACATTCAAATCTCCCTATTCTGTAAGTTTTCTCTTTCTTTCTTTTCTTTTTTTTTCTTTTCTGGTTAATGTTTCTTTCTTTTGGTTTTGCTATTTGCTGATATATATGTATAATGCTGTTGGCCAGTTACTAGTTTCTTATTAGCTAACTCTGTCTTAATGATTAACTCATTTCTATCATATAAGTATATCCAGGTGCTCTCATCTTACCAGGGAGCAGGCCCAGCCCTCTGTTTTCTCCAGTCTCTCCATGTTGACTCCTTCTTACTCTTTCCTCTTTCCTCCTTGTCTCCTAGTCCCTCCTCCATTGGCTGTTTCTTTGAGCACCTACTTGTCATATAATCTTCACATCTTCTCAGGACTTGTTGTGCCTGGGCATTCTTGGTTACTTTATAAATTTTACCATGAAACTAACGATTTTAGTATCCTAGTCTTATTTTCTGAGTCCTAAAATTTGAATAATGAAAAAAAAACATTTTTGTCTGACGAGGATGGACTTGCAATAACATAGATGATGCAACATCAAAATTGACTTTCTTCAAATTTCTGGCTTCTAGTACATTTTTACTGAAGGAGTAGATCTGCGATATTCAGAAATCATCCTTTCTTCTTTCTCTGGCTTCGAGTACCTACTTAGAGGATATTCAATGAATACAGGCCTGATGCTTGTTGTGTGGATAAGGAATAGGAATTGGTACTGTTATACAGTCTTACTTTTTTCTTGTTTTGTTGTTGTTTATCTTAATTACTTTTTAACCTTTTAAATTGAGAATTAAATAAATAAAATAATGTGTTTTGGTCAAACTTAACTCTCTATTTCTTCCCTACTTCATTACCATCCCACTCCTCACCACTTTTCTTTGCCTATACAATGTGTTCTTTAAACAATTCTATTGAGTAGGCTTCATGTTACCTATAAGTTTATGGGTGAAGCATGTGCAGCCTTTCAGGGGTCTGATCCCTGAAGAAAAACTCCTCTACCTTTCTTAGCAGTTCTTGACCGATAGTCATTAGTTTTCCATCTAGGAGTGAGATTTCATGATCCCCTTCCCTATCTGTGTATGGCTTTTGTAGTTTGATCCTAGCTGCTGTGACTACCTATGATGTGTGCAATATTCCTGTTTTATCCAGCAAATAATTGCTTTCCACAGACATTCTCTACATCAAGTTGTCAATTTCTGTCCTTCTATGGTGATTGCTGACTTGTTTTGGGAGGAGGTGTGATATAGTACTACTATTTGGCACACTTAATTTAGTGCAAACTGTTTACAGTTAGTACTAGAAACGTCCCTAAAAGGGCAAAGCATATAATATTCTTCAGAGTCCCAAATGATATTTCATTAGAAATATTTGTCTTTGTAATTATAACTCTGGTCAAGAGATCAGTTACTAGTGCCCCTGATGCCTGAAGAATGCAGTAGTATTTTCTTTCTTCTGATTCTGTCTCCATCATTTTTCATTTGATTTTTAAAAAGAAAATTTTCAACTAAGTATTTTTAGGTGACCTCCCACTGGTTACTGCCTTTTGCTTTTTTTGTGAACTCTCAGCTCTTCAGCTCCATTTGACTTAGTATTTTAGGACAACCTTCTATTTTCACTCCAGTATAGGTTTATTGATTTTTAATCATTTTTGCTAATTACCATATTTGCTGACTTAGAGGTGATTACGAATTAAAGCCCTGCAGTCATTAATGTGCAAATTTCTCTGAGAATGATTTTTTTTCAGTAAAAATTTAAACTGATACTTAATGAATAAAATGGATATCTTTATGAGGGGCCCTAGAGTACTTAACACAATTACACAATGTTAGTGTTGAAATTAGAGAAGATGTACCTATCTCCTCATTCATTTTTCTTTCTCGTAAAGACATTCAACATCCTCTTTATAGATTTTTTTACATATAGACTTTATTGTTTTAAATCCATATTCACCTAACTCTGAAATAACATGCCAGAACGTTTTGCACTATCTGCATTTTGTACCAATTTGTCACTATTTCTAATCTCATACCTCTCTACTTCTGACCTTTGAAATTACCATTCCTTTGTTTGTTTGCTTTTCTTTTTGTTTTGTCTGTTGAGACAGGGTTTCTTTGTGTAGTCCTGGTTTCTCTACAACTAGCCCAATAGACCTGGCTGGCCTCAAACTCATACAGATTCCCTTGCCTCTGTTTCCCAAATGCTGGAATTAAAGGCCTAGCTTGGAATTACCATTTCTGTACAACGTTTATTTCAACATTTTTAAAGTTAGCATGTGAATTACATCATGTGGCATCTTCTATCTTCTGTTTAATTTCTTATTTCATATCTTCTTTCATGTCAGAAGTAACATAATTTTATTTAATGGCTGAATAGAATTGAATTATATATAAATATTTTATTATCATGTCACCAGTCAATGGACAGCAAAAGATTGTTGGATTATTTCCTTTTTTTAGCTATTGCTATATTTCTTCAATGAAAATGATACTCTCTTTTTCATACTGACTTTCTTTTTTCTCTTTCTTTTCTTTTTCCTTTTGGTTTTTGAGACAGGATTTCTCTATATTGCTTTGGACCCTGTCCACGAACTAGTTCTATAGACCAGACTGGCCTCAAACTCACAGAGAATCACCTGCCTCTGCCTCCCTAGTGTCGGATTATTGGTGAGATAGAATTATTTTTAAGTATACCTATTGACTCTTCATATGCTTTCATTGGAAAATATCCATGTAGCTTTATTCTCCATTTTTACTAAGATTGCATCAATCTGAACTCATTTCTGTACAAGAGTACTATATAGTCTTAACCACCAAGACCTCTCTCTAGCAACATTACCCATATGAACATCAGTATTCTAAGTTCTAATACCTTCATACTTTCAAGTCTTACCTTTTAGTCTTTAAACCATTCTTTTAAACAACAGAGATATGAATCTAGATTACTAATTACACATGTGAAATGCCTAGTATCCTGAGAATTGAAAGAAACTGTTTTGTCTCCAGTGTATGATTTCAATAACTTTGATGGAGGTCAATTGGCAACTGCCCTAGTTTGCTTTGGTTGTGACCCAACCTAGAGTCACCTAAGTAAGGAGTCTCAATTAAAGATTGTGCACTCCAGTCTAGCCTCTGGGCATGTCTTTGGGGTTTTCTTGATTGTTAATTGATTTACGATGTGCAGAGGGTAAACCATCAATAGGTCAGTGGCCTCAAACTGTATAAGAAAGCTGTCTTGCACAAGCATGTGTATATGTCAGCTAGCACATAGCATTGTCCATGGTTTCTGCTGTACTTTGACTGTGGAGTGAATTTCTTTGTCATGGGGAATATTTTATGAAATAGCAAGCAGGCCTCCCCCCAAGTTCTCCTTGAGCACTTACACTGACAAGCCTCAATGATGTCTTCCAAAGTAGCTGTTTCATTTTTAATGTCCACTGCTAGGCTAGTGCATTTCCACTGACCTGGGTCTTCACTGTAAGTTAGCATTTGTTACTTTATGGATCTTAGACACTGTGGTAGCTCAGTGTTGCTGTAATATGTGGTATTGACATTGGATAGGATATTGAGCATCTCTAATATTTTACTTAATAGTATATTGCCCCAGATTTGCATTTATATATGTTTGAGAAGAAACTGGATATACAAAGCATTTATAAACAACTTTTGTAGAGCATTAAGAACCATTCATTCGCAAGATGTCAGAGATGAATATTTTGATTTTTGCATATTTTGCCCCTAAACACCTTTGATAAATGAACTTAAGCTATTCCCAAATATAAGTATTTTAATAATTTTTAAATAAAGTGATATCTATTGCTCCTGTTTCTCTGAACATCAGATTAGTTGAGTTTGAGTATATTTGAGTTGTGAGTTGATCTTTTGTATACCAATGTTCCATCTTTCTTCCTTTACTTCTATCTTTTCAATGGTACTGGAATATATTTAAGGGATTTATATCTTTCATATGCCAAGCTAGTGTTTTATCACTAAACTATATCCCTAGACCCCAGTTTTCTATTTTCAAAAGGAAGTAAAGTTTATTTTTCTAATTTATTGTTTTCATCTTCTTATCTTATATTTCCATGTTTTATATTTTATATTAGCCTTCACTTTATGTGCTACCGAATTTAAGAAAATATGATATTCAAATTGTTTTATTCTAAATATGCATTATGTTTGTTTAACTCAGAATTAGGTTTTTTTTTTAATCTCTCTTTGTCTTAACCATAGTTACAGGTTTTTTGAAATTCTGTATGCCATTGTTTTTATAATATGGAAGCAATTAGGTAGAGCCTGGTGCAATTCCCTTCTGATGGGATGGATGTTCTCCCATGACAACATACTGTCTTATTAATCAAAAATTCAGTAACTCTAACAAAGAAACCTTAAATGTCATAGTATGAAAATTTTTCACTGAGTTGTCTTCCACTGTTTGATAGCAGTTGTATACAGAAACTTATCTGATCCATATTTAATTTTCTCCCTGCATCTACTCTTGTTTCATTGTAGTGAGAAATAAACGGAAATTTAGAGTTTTAAATTTTTTAAGCTTAAGAAAAGAGGTTTTGTCAACCTTCTACTACCTCCATCATGCTCATATGTTCACTAATACTTATTTATGGATATACCTATATCCGCTTAAACCTTGGTCCCTATATCAATCTAGCTTTTAACTACAAACATTACACATATATTAAATGCAAGACATAATAAAAAAGTTTTTAAATTAGTCAATGGAAGATCTTAGCTTTCTGTGATAATTTCAATGAGTAATGAGTACAACGGAATCAAGCTACTTGTCAAGAAAGGAAACTAGCAGTTGGCCCTAGCAATTTGTTTATTCTGAGAAAACTTCTTATTCTGTGTATTTAAAATAAGAGCAATTATCTGTCCAGGTAAGACAGTATTTAGTTTTCTTGGTAATATATTTACTATTTTAAGTCACAGAAGTAAATAAGATGATATTTATATTATTTCAGGCAAGATATTCAGAAGTTTCTAACAAATTCGCTTGGCTTTTCTGGGAGAATTAATTATTTAAGTGAAAAGGAAAATACCTAAGTATGGAAGATAATCTAACAAAAGACACTTGAATTTATTGAAAAATTTTTCATATTAAGATTTTGCTTGCGTAGTTAAAATCATGGAAATATTGTAATAATTATTCACTGCACACACTCTCCATCACTATTGCCAGGATCCATCACGTATGTGGACATAGTCTGAGTGAACCATCACTGATCAAGATACTTACATTTCTGACAAAAGAAAGATATGCTGTAAACTCATAATAACAACTTACATCTGCTTATATCATCTGATACTTTAATATAAATATGTCTCATATCTTGTTAAGAAGGAACAAATGTGCATCTGGAAAATATTTTTTTTGTAGAACTGCACCTCATTCCCTGGCTGTGATCAACCTTCCATCTCAGTCTTCACCTGCTCATCAACATTGATTTTATATATCAGGTCTGAGTAAAAAAAACACACAAAATACAAATTTTTATGAGGTAGCATCACACAGAGCAACTGCTGCCAAACTGTACAATAACAGTTAGTGGTTTCTGGACCCATAGTTTCTCAAACAAGGATTCATATATAATGGGAGCAAAGGGGAAATTCTTGCATGCTGACTTTGAATGTAGTCTTAAGCACCTGGGAGTTACAGTGGGACGATTCCTCAACTGCAACTTGAAAATGTATCATCATTAATAAGTACATAGAAGGCTGGCCTTAGCTTGGAGTTAAATATTGATTTATAATTATTTCCTATGACATCTCCTTCCTTTCTCCTACTATTTTAGAGATGGCAACAAGAAAGCAAAACAGTGATGATAAAATCAAGGGTCATTATTAGCCACTCAATGCCACCAAATCTTAATGTTAATCAGTGTATATTTGACATTGTTGTGATCCCCTGGTTAAGTATTTAGTTAAGTACTTTAATTCAAAAACATGAACTTCAATATAATATATTGAGTAGCAACTTGAAACCTATTATTTAGAACATTGATCCAAGGTTCTTAAGTTAAAGTGAATTTTGGAATAGAAGTTAATTCAAACTAGTTAGAAATATCACATTTTGGGGCTAAAATAAGTTGCACACATTTCTAGTTCAGAATTCAAAGAAGCTGAAGAAAGAGCTGCAGGTTTACAAAATAGACCAACTGGTGAACTGCATGAGCTGCTATAGTCAAGGGGCATGGTAACTTGTATAACTCCTCCAAGCACAGTCGTGACTGGTTTTTGTCTGTTTTTCATTAACCTCTCTCACACAAGTATGTGGTCACATTAGCCAAAAATCATACAAAGAAAATTCTGAAGAAATATAGTTGGAGCTTAGCTGAACTGTAACAGTCCAAACTCATTCTAGTCCATCCTAATGAAAGTTTGCAAAAATCTCCCAACTCCTGCATTTCAAACTATTTATGCCATTGCGGTACTGAGTAAGCACTGAGTAATTAAAATCTCACAGTCAGAGGTGTCATTATCAAAACCCAGTTGGTGCTCTCAGATGTGAAGTCAAGCATGGTACTTTATTGTATGGTGTCCTGTGGATTCTTGCACTGATGATTATCAACCAGTAATCCTTTTTAAGTCACAACAATAAAAATTTACATCTTCTATATATAAAATAATGAATACATCCTGTAGTAAGAACCAGTAAATTCTCTCTCCATCTGTTCAGTTCATATGTACTGCATTTGTGTGTTTGCACAATCATACATGCACATCCACTGCACATCCTGATGTATAACTGTGAATTCACTAAACATAAAAAACAAACAAACAAAGAAAATCCTGGGTGCTAAAAAAGTTCCTAGTGTAGACCACAGTTGCAAGTAGAAAAAAGCATAATTGGTTTTGACCTACTGGCTTCATCAATATTTTTTTCCTGAGCAGATATGTAATTACCTGCATAGAAGTTTCAAATAAGATAGGCAATAAGTTTCATAGGTATCTTGCTAAGTGAATATGCTATTTGCATTCTATATGAAAATTGGTTTATGTGTTTTAACTTTATGCATGAGCATTGGACCCCCTGGGTGTCCCGAGGGGACTAAGCACAGCTGATTTTTTCATCTGCAAGACAGAAGTCTGACAGTAACAGATGTGAGCTGCTCCAGCATTAGATGTAGAAGCTGCTTTGTGAAGCCAGAATTCAGGCAATTAAAGCAGTTCTCCTCCTGGTATTCTGGTAGGTAGCCAGTGGACTGTCACTGTGCCCACACAGCTCCAGGCAAAGTGCGTGGTGAGATAGAACACCTGAAGCCACTTGCTGGAAGAGAACAAAGATGTGAAAATGTAAATATTAAGGAACTCTTCTATAAAATTAGATTTGACAACAATTCTATATTCAGAGTGAGAAAAAAAATAAACAACCCGCATGACAGTAATCTTCAGTGACTTAGAATTAACAGACACATTATCTACAAATTGCACTTGGTATAATGTGTATCAATTTTCTTTATTCTGTGCAATGACCTAATCATGTCTATGTCACCCAGGCAGGCTCTTTACATATTAGAACCCAAGGCCTGTGAACCATTAGAATTTTACAGAAAGCTATCCAAACTGTAGTTGACCAAGCATTAATGGAATACTCAAATTCTGCCACCTCAATCCCAGGTTGACTTTAATATTTCCTAAGTATACAAAACACATGAGGATCACGGAAATAAATCATTTGCCCTCCCTTTTCCAGTATATGTTTGTGGGATTTTGCAATGGTTTTCATGAATTTCTTGTAAAATTACTTCTACTCTGTCTTCATGATGCATCTGTTTAAAACTTCCTAGTAATTAAGAATCTGCATGTAGGACTTTGCCCAGTTTTGAAGAAAAGGTTAAATTTTCTAGAATTTAGAAGAGAGTTGTTCTTTGTTTTGGAAGAGGAATGAATCTCCAGAAGCTTCATGATCAATTATTTAGCTCATTGCTTATGTGCAAGGTTAATGGATTATCCAAGCAAAGGCACATGAGGTTTTGTTCCTTGTAAAAGTGACACTGATGTCACAGTGAATAATCTTCCTGAGGGTAGTTTAATTGGAGTTGTAGCTTATGATAAAGAAAGAATGCCATAAAATCATGTCCAATGTCTCTTGTATGATAGACTCAACTTGGTGCTTCTCATGTATCTTTTCTCTCCTTTCAAACAATTTTGTCAGAATAGTGACTTTTAATAATAAGATTCCATTATCTATGAGGACCTGTAACATTATTACTTTCTGTGTTTGGTTTATTTTGCCTAGCATAGCATCTTCGAGTTTCAATGGCAGGGAAGCAAATGACAATAGTATTTTTTTTAAGACTGAATAATATTCCATTGTATATTAACACCATAGTCTCCTTACCACTTATCTGTGTGGATTCTTAGATTGCTTTCAACTACTGATGGGAGTTGTCATTCTGTAAATATGTTTCTCATATTAGTTAATGAATAAAGCACTTTTAGCCAATAGGAAAACAAGATAGGTGGGACTAGGAGACTAGGAGGAGAGAGGAAGTGGTAGGGAGGAGATTCAAGTTGGAGGTCGGAGAGAGCAGAACACCAGCCTCTCTCTTTGGTAGCATAAGACCAGACTGGCAGGGAAAACCTGCTCATAACAAAATGGTGCCAAAGGTGAACCTGAGAATTTCCACTTAAAACTTGACAAAAGCTTAAAAAGGAAAGGGATTTCAGAAACAAAAGAACAGAGACAAGCAAGGCTTCTGGGTAGCAGCATTTTTTTGGTTGTACTGTTTTGCTAGAGACAAGCAAAGATTTGTGTGGCTCCTTTAAGGGAAGTTTCTTGACTCAGCATAAGTGGAAAAAAACTGCAAGGCTTTTAAAGAGCTCTGCTTACAACTTAATGGTGTATATGAGAGCTGACCATGGCAGTGACCATATCTTCAAGTCAGCAACATGCTGCTGGATGGGCAGCGTAGACCAAGGCAGTAAGCACAGCTCTCAGTTCTGGTAGTAAAGGTACCCACCACCATCTTGGATAGACCACGACTAATACAGCTGTGAGTTTCATTTTAGCAATGTTGTTTAGCAGATAAAAGACTCATTGGCCAGAAAAAATAAAGTTTACAGTAAAGGCAGATTCAGATTAAGAAAAACCTCTAAAGGTTTACAGTGTGTTTTAAATATACGTGTGCTTGAAAGAGAAAAAGAACCAGGATAAATGGTTTAGAAAAGAATAATAAAAAGAAAAAGAGAAGCTGGGTGTGGTGGCAAACACCTTTAATTCTAGTACTCAGGAGACAGAGACAAGCAGATCTTTGTGATTTCAAAGTAAACCTGGTATACAGAGTTAAATCCAGGACAGATAAAAATTACACAGAGAAACTGTGTATCAAGATTTGAAAAGAAATAGAAGAATAAAAAATCCACATAAAGATGGAAAGCACAGAGAGAATCTGGATACTATACAGTATGTTATTGTCTTTGTATCATTTGACTGCTGAGGAAATAACAACTGTAAAAAGAAATGCTACTGGATTAATTCAATTTATATATTTTAAAAATGCTTTGACTCCAAAATTTAAGTTTAAGGACAGGTTACTGGAGAAAAGGATTTCTATTTTTGTTTCCACAGAAAATGAAAAACTGTGGATTCCTTCCAGACTAATGTGGTTTGACCTAGCTAGACCCCCTGAAACAGCATGCCACATGATCCAACATTCAAAACTGCTGGCACTACAGCCAAGATTTCTGTGTCTTCTTAGGGTACCCATGACAGCGCTCCCTATCAGCAGGTAGTAGTTTAGAAAGAATGATGCCAAAATTCCCTAATATTGTCTATAAATGTTTGGTTTCATTTAAATAGGCTTGGTTATAAATGGTTAATGATCACAACCAATTCTTTTTAATAGTAAAAAAAAAGGATTATGGTATAGATATGAATACTTTGTTTTGAAATGAATTTTCATTTGTTGATAAAACTTATGGTCAATTTTGTGATTAAGTATGTTTATCCCCTTGTTTAGGTATTGGATTTATATAGCTCATTAAAAATGTAATGTATAATTTAGTACAGGTTATAGTTACCTATAATAGTCAAAACTTATAGTTTCCAAAAGGGCAAGTACTTCAGAGGTTGGATTACACATATAAACATTTAAACAATGCACAGAAAATAACTTCTGCAGAAAATAAAGTGAAAATAATTCAAAAGCAGGGACAGGATACTAAGCTCTTCACTATATATCACTGAAGTTAAGACAAAGTTTTATGATCCCATTAAGCTTCAAAAAGCACTATAGTTTGAAAATTGTTATTCTGTTTTACCCAGTAATCTTAAAAACAGAGGCTTATGTGACATATTCATCAGAAAAATGCCCTTTGCAGCAAATGAAGTATTTAATGTGGCATTACTCTAAATATATGAAAAAAAAACTTTAAAGAAATTCCAATATTCACATCACTACTAACAAAATAAGGGAAAAAACAGGTCCTATTGGAGATGTCATTCAGTCATAAAACTTCTACCCTTAGAAGTACAGCAATTAATGTTGAATACATTATTATTTCAATTGTCCTGTAGTACTTAAAATTTGGATAAAACATTTTATGCATTAGTAATATTGATAATAGTGAAGTCTAATTAATGGCAACTAATGTTCAGTTCCACTATATAACTGTGTTGCTTTAATTTCATTTCCCTCTTAGGAAAAATTATGGATATGTAGATAACTTTTATTTTAGAAAATAGTGATAATTCTCCTTAAACACAAGCCTCTGCAACCTCCATATTTGAAAGCAGGATTTATTGATTTCTGAAGCATAGGGTACAGAAAGGAAAACAGATGGATTTACAGTGGAGCAGACTCTAAGAACTTTCTCTAACCAAGGGCTGAAGCAACTGCACAAACATAAAGTCCCCATGAGACCTGTGCACGTGATGTGAAGTGAGGGGAGATCACATGAACACACTGCATGCTTTCAAAGACCCACAGTTCTGTCTCAGTGACAGTACAAACATTGTATGGAGCTACGGAATAACATGCTAGACCATTGTGTTCAAGACCATCAAAGCTGGGAAATCCCAGGTCAGACAAGAAGCTGTGTTTAACCGGAGGACCTACAGAAAGGACAATTATTCTCTGATGCATTTATAATTGCATCTTCAACCAGAAAAGGATATTACAGAGTTTGAAAATTAATAGGTATTGGTTTTGAATGGAGTTTTATGTAAAAATCAATTAGAAGAGGGTAAGATGGCTCAGCAGATATGGGAGCTTGCTGCCTCACCTGATGACCCTGAGTTTAGCTTAGGAGAAAACAGACTTCCATAGCTTGTCCTCTGACTCTTGGTGTGTGTGTGTGTGTGTGTGTGTGTGTGTGTGTGTGTGTATGTGTGTGTGTGTGTGTGTGTGTGCCGTGCCAGGTGTGCTGTGCCACATGTAACATGCCACAGATACTTCAGACACACAAATGAAATAAATCATTTAAGAAAGGTAGAATTGCAATATCAAGCTTATTCTATGCTCAGAGTTTTAAAGTAGTTGACGTCAATCTTGAGAGTCTGAGTTTGGTTCACAGGACCTGGTTGGTAGAAGGGAACTGACTTCTGTACCTTTTCCTCTGATATCTATGGGTGTGCTATCACACACACACACACACACACACACACACACACACACACACACAGAAAATATTACTAAGTTAATTTGATCATGTTGACTATCAACACAATTGAGATCTACTGTGTACTTCACAGACCATCAGCAAATTATGGTGGGTACAGAGATGTGCAGTTGAGGATGTATTTTGTTTCTGTTCCTGTTCAGCACTTCTTGTCTATTCTTGCTTCTTTCTTTTAAAATAAAATAAAATGGCAGGAATTATTACATGTAATTTTATAAATAATATCTTCCTCATCATATATTGGTAGATGAACTCTAATGTTCACTCTAATGTTGCCTTTCTCCAAATTTAATGTAATTATTAAACTTTTAACTTGATATGGGTTAGCATGGTATATCTTTCTCTACCCCCATACTTTTAAACTATCAGTGCATCTGTATTTCTATGTCCTTTGACAACCTCTGCCTTTACATTAATGTATTTAGCCCACTTGCATTTATAATTGTTACCCATATATTTGATTTAATATCAAATGTGATTTTTAATGTTCTGTATTTAATGACATAAGCAGCTTTATTTTCTGCTCTGATTTTAGTTCAATGGTTTAATAGCACTTTTACTTTTCTAGCCACAAATTATTAATTTCTGCCTCTTCAGATACAGTGCTTAGATAGTGCTTATGATACTCATTTGTGCTAGTAAGTCTACTCTAAAATTATTTTGTCTTTTTAATATCTTACATAGATGTGTTAGTGAGCACATGCCTAATTCCACCTCTAACTCCTTTGACTTTTTGAGAGTTACTCATTTTGCCACTTATTCATTTTGTGATCACCCAATACAGTATCTCTCAGTAATTGGTTTTAAATTGGTGGTTTATTTTTCTTAAAGATTAAATTTTATTATCATCTTTTCTACTCTCTTCTTCTTGCATATTTTCCATAGCAAATTTTAAGAATTTTACAAGAAGACTATATTCCTCCTTCCATATACTCTCAAATATTTATTTTGTTGTTAATTTCTAAAGTTAAATAAGCTATGCTTTGGCACAAGTTTGTTTTGTTTATCCTTTCAGACATTTTTGGAAGTTGGTGGATATGTGGCTTTATGCCAGCCATTAACTTTGCAAAGTTTTCAGCTGATATTACTTTAAATTCTTCCTTTGTTTTGTTATTCACTTCCCTTCTTTTATTTCACATTTTTATTTTTGGAAATGTGTGATCTAAGTGTCATGGCTACAATCCTAGTGCTCAGCAAGAAAACAAAGGGATCGTAAATTCAAAACCAGTATTGATACACAGATAGAATGTTTCCAAATTAAAATTAAGGAAAAATGTTTTATACATCTTTAATTGTCTAGTTTCTGTGTATGTGTGTGTGTGTGTGTGTGTGTGTGTGTATGTGTGTGTGTGTGTATGTGTGTATGTATGTGTTTGTGTGTGTGTGAGAGAGAGAGACACAGAGAGAGAGAGAGAGACAGAGAGAGAGAGAGAGAGAGAGAGACTCATATTCAAGTCCAGTTATTCTTACCTTGAATGATCCAATGATCCTATCAAAATGCTTCTTTTTACATGAAAATACTTTTCAATGTCTGCCATTGGATTTCAGTACTTTCTGAGGTCTTCATCCTGTAACAACTGTTCTTGCAATTTGCGTATTTTCTGCATGAAAAACTAATGAAACTATTAAAGACATTTGATATAATCTGTATGATTTCAATTTCATTTTAATCCACTCTGGCTCTGATGCTTACCTTGACTTCTCAGGTTAGATTTTTCTTGATACTTCACATATAATTTTCTTATTTACAAAACTGGATGCATTGTATTTGATGATAAGACACCAAATGAGTAGATCTGCAGTGTGAGGATCCATTAACCTAGCTGCTAGCTGGGTTTTGTTTGGTGTTTACTGTAGCTGAAGAGATGGTGGGTTCAGATTCTTCTAGTTCTCTTATTTTTGTCTTTTCTCTTGACTCCCAATATCACTAAATACTTCTTAGATTGGCTTCCATCTCAGTAATCCACCATTATTAAACAGGAGATGTGCTGTAATTGTAGTAAGGAAAGGGAAAAGACAGTATAATCTGCCAACTAACCTAAGTCTTTTAATGGTGCCATGCTCCAGGATTGTGACCTTCACAAGTGTTTTTCCTTGTAAATGTATTTTTCCCTTGACAAGAAAGTTTGTGGAGTAATAAGAATGTGTTTCCTGACAGCTCAGGGACAAGGTTATGGGAGAGTTTTTCTTCTTAGAGTGATACCTTCTTCTCCTCTGCCTTCCTGCTAGGACAGATCATGGGACCTCTCTGAATAGTCTCCATGAGAAGAATGTGTGGATGTGATGAAAATGAAGCTCACAGAATGGTGGACTCTGCAAGTATTTTCCAATAAAGTCAGTTCTAGTCAGGTAGTCAGCCATCAGCAGCAAATCAAATTTGACAATATTGACAGTGGGAATGCTAGGAATGTTGTTCAGTGATAGATTCTCCTGTTGCAAAGATAACAGAGTGGAATAAACTTCCTTGCGGACTAATTATGCCACACTTCCCAAATTTAAATGTTTCCAAAGAGAATAAGGGATCTTAGGCAATGGAGAAGCTTGATAATGAGTCTCTGTCATTACTATACCTAGATTGAATGATGCCTAGAAAATTAGCAAATTATAGTTCTGGTTGCAGTTCATGATGCCATAGTCTGAGGCAGTTGCTGTGTGGTATTGTGAATTAAATAGGTAATGCCTACTCTGAATGTAGGTGGCATCCTCTAATATGCTAGTGACCCCAGGTGGAATTATAAAAGATCTGAAGGAATGAATTGGGGAGGGGCAAGGAGAAACTGAAAAGGGGAGACACAAACAGTACTGGTATAAATAAAATATTCATATGAAACTCTAGCAATAAAAAAAGAAAGTGAAGGAAAAGCTACAACACCAAGAACTAACTGCAGGAGAACACATCATCTTGTACCCAAGAATCACTCTCCAGAAAGCTAGTCCAATTTCACTTATTTTATTCTTCATGTTCTTTTTTCTTCAGTCTTCGCATGATGTGGAATTGCATCAGCAAATACCCTTTGAGAATCTCGACTTTAAGTTCTGGTCTATGTTTGCAGCATTTGCCCATTAATCCTGAGGCTTCTCTTTCCTGGACTATCTGTTCTCCCTAGCTCTTCAGCCAGCAGACAGCTATTGTGGAATTATCCATTCTCTGACTGTGTAAGATGTGTAAATAATCTCCATCCACCAACTACATGAACATCTTGTATCTCTGGAACACTGTACTACAAAAACTTATTGAATAGGTTTCTTCTCTGATACATGAAAAGTTTGAGATAGCAAAGGCAAGAGAAAACTTGATAGCTGTGGGGTTTTGCAGAAATCCCTGAATGACTGAATCATTGGAAAGATAGAACCTGTCAAAGTTTAAGGTTGGCTGCAGAGACAAGCTCCTAGAACTGGCAAGCGAAGTTAATTTTCAAACTTTACCTGAAATATTTTGGGTAGACTGTTTTCTCCTCTATATTTAACCTTTATCTCATAGGATGAGAATGAGTTAGAGAAAATTTGTAATTTTCAAGATATATTCATGTAAAAGAAAACATATAAAAAAGTAATATAAAATAGGAAAGTATTCCCTTGAAATATTATTTTAATGGTGATTTTTTTTCAAATGAACATTTCTAGTACAAACAATTGCATATGTAAATATTATGTTATTTTTGTAGGTAAAATGTACTTGTATCTGTTTATTTCCCTCAACTTGCTTAATTATTTTTCCTTGTTAAAACAAGAAAATTACCTTATATCCCCCACAACCAATTTGTGTGGTTAGAAAATAAGCCTGGATATGGCCTTAGTGTGCCATCAGCAAACTATAGTTATTTCACCACCTAGACTCCATCTCATGACTATGTTGCATTTTGTTTTCTGTCTTAGTCTGTCTAAGCAATTCATCATTCTTTTTTCCCCTTTATCATCTTGGGAATTTAAAAACTATATCTAATTATTTAGTGCGATATCTCTCAATTTGTATGTGTATGCCACTGTCTTTTTATAGTATATTTTATCAGTTAGTACATGGGACTCATCTATTCTTGAGAACACTGACATTGGTCTCTTGGTTAATATTGTGCCAGAAACATTTGCCATTTTATTTTCTTTGTAACCACAGTGTTTTCTGGGCAGAATACCTTGAATTGTCTCAGCTTCCCCTCCTCTTTAATGTTTTTGAACCATTCCTCACCCTTTTTCCACAAAGTTACAGCATCATTGCTTGGCTATGACTTGTTTATTCATTTAGGGGAATAAATGATGTAGTTGATACTTAGATAACATTATAATCTGCTGTTAATAATGATGCATACAACATTGTATCAAATTATCTCCAGACTCAGAGATGATGGAAGGAAGGGGCAGAGTGAGAAAGAGAGAAGGCAGTAGGTCACCCTCATGATATATAGATGGAGAAATTCTGACGGTCATAATAGTTTTTTTTAACACACTCTGTCATTCTTTTTTTATTTGTCATCCTATTCTATTCATTATTTCATTTTCTATTCAGGATCTCACACTATAGCACAGAATGACCTGGTTCTTATCTTTGTAGCCAAGATTGATCTCTAACTGAAAGCAAACTTTTGTCTCAGTTTCCCAAGTATTCCTCTTTGAGGTACATTGTTTTTGTTCCATGAATTTTTTTCAGGGGAATCTTTAATATTTTATTTTAAAATTACACAGTATCAGGGTTATTTTTCTTTTTAAAATCAAAGGCTGCTATGAAAATCAATGACTGCACACGAGGTTATGAAGTCAGAAAGAACAAGACAAGAGGTGATGTGAGACTTAAGTCACTATCACATTTCAGACACTTGATGAGGAACATCTGGTATGTGACCTATAGTAAGTCCGGGCAGGGTCAGGCCTCGAAGATTAATTCAGGGAGCTCCAAGTACCAAAACAAACATGATAGGGAGCTTGGATTTATGTGTAGTTTAGAGATTGAGAAGTGAACAATGCTATAGTATTTGTTGTTACTATAACTTGTATGTTTCATTTAGCATATATATATATATATATATATATATATATATTCAAATAATATCTTCTCTAATTTTACTGTCACTAAAAAGACAGCGTCATGGTTAACTTACTTACCCCCTTTCTTTTCCTTTCTCCTTATCTTCTCTCCTTTCCTTTCTTTTGTCTTCTGGTTGATAACTATGCTCCTTTGGATACACTGCCTAAGAGCCTCATTTCCATTGACTGTTTATTGAGTCTCTTTTTTTTTTCTTTTTGTTTTTTTTGTTTTTTTGCAGTAACAGCAACAAGGCGGTGAAAATGAAATGTTATAGTTGACAATGTTTAATATCTTTTTGTTCTTATCACTGTTAACACAACTATTACTATCAAAACGTTTGGGTCAGCACCAGCACTGTCAGTTCTAAAGAACCTGGTGACACACCAAGGAAAACTTGGAAAACAGTTCTGCTGTGTTTTTATGTATTCTTCAGAGTTCTTCTGTCAAATGCTATTTTTGTTCTTTGAGATATTTATGTTGGAAAAATATATCTTGGTTTGTTAGGGATTCATTTTGTATTTCTACTTGAAAATTTAATCCTGTTTCTAACTTCACAGTTGGCTGCTGTGGAAGTGATTAGGTTGTAACAAATATAGGATTATTGTAATTCTGGGCAGACAATAAGCCAGGAATGATTTGCTAAAGAACAAATATGTCATTTTTAGGGAAATATAACAGCAGTTTCAAAGTAAGAAGTAGGACTGAAAGAGATAAATATGTGCTTGACTAGGGTAGATTAAACAAGAAATAGTTAAAGAACAAAATTTCACATGAAAAATTGACCACTGTGAAAAATTTAGATACAATTTTGAGTTCTAAGGCTCTTTGAATGTATGCACATGGGCTTGAAAGCTTATGGCTTGCATGCATCAAGACACCCTCTTAAATATCTACATCTAATTAAAAGCGACATTTGACATTGAACAAAGAAGGACAGTTTCTCACTTATTTTACAAGGGAGTCATTTTATAATCACATTTTCAACATTCCAATGCATTTGAAAAAGTGGCATGTCCAAACATTATAAGCCCAATGAAGTAGTATATACTACATAGATTACATATTAGATTACATATGTGACTGTATTGAGAACAATTTCTAAATAATTTAAATCTGGTAAATTATAGAGCAAAGTGTCAATACTTTCTTGTTACAGCAGGTTTTTCCTCCCCGCTGGCCTCCCGGTCCTGCCGCCAGGGTCCCGCAGCCAAGTGAACCCCAAATAACATTCAGAGACTCTGTATTTGATACAATCCTGTTGGCCAGTTACCATTATTGTTTATGGGCTAGCTCTGTCTTAATTATTAACCCATTTCTCCTTATCTAAGTATTTCCACGTGGTCATCATATGGGGAGCGGCGGCCGGCATCTTCCTTCCTCCATGCTCTACATCTTGACTCCTCCCTACTACTTCCTCTTTCCTCCTCCTGGTCTCCTAGCCCCACCTATCTTGTTTCCTATTGGCCACAGTGCTTTATTAACCAGTATGAGAAACATATATACAGAATAACATCTCCCATCATCTCCTCTTTTCTGTCTAAAATAAAAGAAGAGGTTTAACCTTAACATAGCAAAATGCAACATACAACAGTTATCAAATAAGAATCACAGTAAACAATATTTAGTCCATTAACATTTTGTAAGATTTAAAGAAAATATCATCTATCCTATCTTTGTGAGTCTAAAGTCCTATATGTAACTTATCTTTAATCCTTACTAAGGAAAACTATAACCAAAACTGTTTTCAACTCCTTCAAAGACCACAGAAGGATAATATATAAACTCTAGAAATAACAGAGACAACTCATTGCTTGGTCAGTCACCCAAAGTTTTTCTGTAATGTTCCATCTTCAGCCCATAGGCTATAATGTGTCTGGCAGACTTTCAGCACAGCAGGAAACTTTAAACTTTCCACCTGTATTGGCAGTTTGTCAGTCACTTTTCTCTGTGTCCTGCAGAATGTCTGCTTCTTCCATGAAGCAGGAATCCTGTAGCAATGTCCATCTTGAGTCAGCAGTCACCTTTTTGTGGGTCCTGCATGTCCAGTTTCTACAGCATAAAGTCAAACATTCCAGAAGAGCAGTACCTTGCCCAAATGGCTAGTCTTGCCATATTAGAAGCAAACTTCGTAACGAGTTTCTTCAATGTCCATCTTCCTTTTTGATGCAGGTGATGTTACCAGGAACAGTTGTGCCTCACAGTCAAGAAAAACCCTAAACCATTTTAAATGCCATATTCTGTAGTCATTGAAAGATTTGAAGAATGCTTATTCATCTCAAATACATCTCTGCATATCTAGAAATCCTAACTAACTTAACTCCAAGTTTGACTATTATAAGTAATTTTGTAATCTGTACTAAATTATACATTACATTTCTAAATGAGCTATATAAACACAATACCTAAACAAGAGGAGAAATATACATATCATAAAATTGACCTTAAATTTTATTAATAAAAGAAAATCCATTCCAAAGCAAAGTATTCATATCTATACCATACTTTCTGAAAATATTTTTCTTCTGTTTATACTGAGTATGGGAAGGGAATTTTCAGTGCAAGATACAAAGTAGGGTTTTACTTAATATTTGTCAAATATTAAGGGCAAATTTTTATTGTTGAACAGTAATGATGCTTTGACAAACTTTTGAATGATGAGAGTTATAAAGAAATTTTCTCCCCCACTTCCATGACATACCATTTTATAGCTCTACTGATGAGCACAGAGCTCCATCTGGGGGCAAAACCAGAGGGAACATTTTCTGTCTCTTGGTTCAATGGCTGTCAACTTTAGCAATGGACCGCTTCCTGTGTCAAAAGCACTCAGCCACTCACAAAAGGAACTGTAATATCCTACTCTTTGACATACTTGCAGCTAGTGTATTTCAAGACACTCTGTAAGGTCATCATGGTCAATCCAAAAAAGGCCTTCTTCAGGAGTCTTTGAACCCTGTGATTAGCTCACTTTCTCTAGCTGCTCTTCTGTGTCTAGCATCCTTTTCATCTGGCTTTCTCCCTATGGATTCTCTGTTTTTCAGGTCTAATTTGAGAACATTTTTCATCCATCTCTAAAATCATCTGTATTCTGCATTTTACTTCACACCTTATCTTTATTTTTAATCAGATCTGCATTCATGTCTTCAAGGGCTTGCTCTATTCTGAAGGTTGTTGGATCTATACATTTGTGTCCTTTCTAATTCCATCCTACTGACATTTTATTGGTTATCTCATGGTCATACTCAGTTACTTAATTTGGTATTGTTAGTCTAGCTTCTTTTCCCTTCATACTTGGAGATCTGAGTATTCCTTCCCTTTATGCATCAACACCCATAACTTTCTTATATAAACAAATTCTGGTCTCTGAAAAAGTTGCAAGCTTATCATATCTTTTTATTCACTCTTGCTGTAATAAAAAGTCTAATGATGTCTTAGAATTGGCTACCTGAAGCTCAGCACCAACAGCTAAGTACCAACATCCAATTGCAATTACCTGATATTCAATCCATCATTGGCAATGTGTATTTGTGTGTGTGTGTGTGTGTGTGTGTGTGTGTGTGTGTATAAATGTTTGTCAAGGGGTAACAATAGACATGTGTATACCTGCATATGGATATCTTGGAGTCATTCTTCAGACATCTACCTTCCATTTTGTTTTTCTTTATTTGTTTGTTTGGTTTTTGTTTGTTTGCTTGTTGACAAGTTCCCTAATTGACCTGGAACTTATCAAGTAGGTTAGATTGACTGGCTGATGATCCCAGGGGCATGACTATCTCTGTCTTAAGTGATGGAATCATAGGCATATGCTTATGGGTTTCTGAGTCAGGAAGGGTGTAAAGTCTTTCGCCTTACAAGGCTAGCAGTGTTCTTGCTGGGCAGTACCTAGAGCTTTTAACTAATATTTTTAACTGCTACTTTAAATAGACAAATCCGTATTATCATATTGTGATGAGAGATGTCATGCTGTAAATAGGTTTCTCTTATTGGTTAATGAATAAAGCACTGTTGGCTAATAGGAAAACAATTCCTAACATAATGGCATCTTCAATGTGGCTAATAAGAACTTAAACTTAATAAAAGCTTAAGAAGGGGTTTTAGAAACAAAAGAACAAAGACAAACAACACTTCTTGGTAACAGCATTTTTCTCAGTTAGACTCTGTTTTGCTAGAGACAAGCAGACATTTTCATGGCTCCTTTAAGGGAGGTTCTCTGACTTAGCATAAGCGACAAAATACTGGATTTTAAAAAGCTTTTAAAGAGCTCTGCTAACAAATGAATCGTGTGTAGGAGAGCTGGCAATGGCAGTGATCACGTATCCAAGCCTGCAGCATGCTGCTGAATGGAAGATTAGACTAAGGAAGTGAGCACAGCTCTCATTTCTGGTGATAAAAGTACCCGTGGCCATCTTGGGCAGCAAATACAGCTATGGGTTTCATTTTAGCTATGTTGTTGTTTACCAGATAAAAGACTGATAGCTATTTCCCTGATAGCTAAAGATGTTGAGCGCTTTCTTAAGTATCTTTCAGCTTTTTTTTTGATTTCCTCCATTGAGAATTCTCTCTTCAGTTCTGTGCCCCATTTTTTAGTAGGGTTATTTGGTGTTTGGTTGACTAGTTACTTGAGTTCTTTGTATATTTTGGAGATCAGCCCTTTGTCAGATATAGGTTTGTTGAAAATATTTTCCCTGTCTATGGGCTGCCTTTTGGTCTTGTCAACCATGTCCTTTTCCTTACAGAAGCTTCTAAGTTTGAGGAGGTCCCATTTATTAATTGTCTGTGCTACTGAAGTCATGTTCAGGAAGCTGTCTCCAGTATCACTTTGTTCAGGGGTACATCCCACTTTTTATTCTAAGAGTTTCAGTGTAGCTGGATTTATTTTGAGGTCTTTGATCCATTTGTACTTGAGTTTTGTGCATGGTGATAGACATGGGTCTATCTGCAGTCTTTTGCACACCATCATCCAATTGCGCCAGCACCATTTGTTGACTATGCTTTCCTCCCCCATTGTATACTTTTAGCTGTTTTGTCAAAAATCAGGTGTTTGTAGGTGTGTGGATTAATATCAGGATTTTCTATTCGATTTCATTGGTCTACTGTCTATTTTTGTGCCGATACCAGGCTGTTTTCAGGACTATAGCTCTATAGTAGAGCTTGAAGTCAGGGATGGTGATGCCTCCTGAAATTTCTTTATTTACAGTGTTGTTTTGGCTATCCTGGGTCTTTTGTTTTTTTTTTTTTTACATAAAGTTGATTATTATTCTTTCAAGGTCAGGGAATAATTGTGTTGCAAATCAAAACAACTTTGAGATACTATCTTACTCCTGCCAGAATGGCTAAAATTAGAAACACCAATATCAGCTTATGTTGGAGAGGATGTGGAGAAAGGGAAACACTCCTCCACTGCTGGTGGGAGTGCAAACTTGTACAGCCATTTTGGAGATCAGTATGGTGGTTCCTCAGGAGTATGGGAATCAGTCTACCACAAAACCAAACAATTCTCCTCTCAGGAATATACCCAAATAATCCACATCCATGAAACAAAGACATATGTTCAACTATGTTCATAGCAGCATTATGTGTAATATCAAGAACCTGGAAGCAACCTAGATGCTCCTCAACTGAAGTATGGATAAAGAAAATGTAGCACATCTACACAATGGAATACTACTAAGCAGAGAAAAACAATGTAATCTTAAATAGGCAGGCAAGTGGATGGAACTTGAAGAATCCATCCTGAATGAGGTACCACATCACAAAAAGAGGAAAATGGTATGTACTCACTCATATATGGATTTTAGACCTATAGCAAAGGATCACCAGCCTATAATTCACACTGCCAGAGCAACTAGGATACAAGATATTTTCTAACAGATTCATATAAGGTCCCTCACAGAAGGGGGAGGAGGTAGTGAGATGAGAGGGAACTGGGAGAAAGAGAAGAGGAGGAGAAGAAAGCAGGTGGGACTAGGAAGATTGAGTCAGAAGAGGAATAGAAGACAGAAAAGAGAGAGAGGGAGAGAGGGAACATAAAAGAGGGAACCATTATAGGACTGAAGAGAAAACTGAACCTAAAGAAATGTCCAGAAACCTACAAGACTGCCCACTACTAACAATTTGAGCAACAGTGAAAAGGCTACAATAAATGCCCTTCCCTGATACATGGGGGAGGGCCTAGGCCCTGCCACAAAATATATGGCAGAATTTGATGATCTCCCATGGGAGGCCTCATCCTTTCTGGGGAGTGGATGTTCGGTTGGTGGGGAAATGGGAGGACTGGAGGTAGAGGGAACTGGTATTGATATGTAAAATAAGATTGTTTTAATTTAAATAAAAATTCATGTAAAATAGATGTCAGTTAATTCAGCCAATTTATTTAATGATTGCTCTGCCTCTTATTACTTATTTCTTTAGCTGTGTGAATGAACCTTCAGGCTGAGTGGCAGAAAGAAGTTCTTTCTTTAAATCAGTAGTATACTAAAGAGTTAACACATGTGTACTAAAAAATTAAATTTCTGTTTTCTGTCACAATCATTACTGTATCTATTATAAATGTCATTGACGTCATCATAGGTACTGTAGTTGGAATGGGCTTCTTACAATGTAAGTTGAAATTTAATCAGGAAAGAGATTATACTAAGCACCTGGGTCTATAGCAGGTCATGACATGACATGAGAACAGAAACCTTGCCATTACTGTTGGTGCTCATTTAAATGAAGCTGAAGGGAGCTTCTCTTCACCATTTCCACTCTGCTTTCAGAGGATCCTGCAAGGGTTGCTCCTTAGTAGCAGAGCTTCTCTGGATAGAAAATCATTCTGCCCTTCATTTCAGAACTCCTAGCTTTCAGAACTGTGAGAAAACACTCTTCTGTGCATAGTAAATTGTCCAGTTTGGGGTCTAATGTTATAGCAGCATGAACAGACTGAAGCTATAGCAATAAGCATGAATTGAATTAAAAAATTTTTCTATGTACATTATTAGACTTTCCTACATTTCACCCTGATGTTCCTCCAAAAACAATAGTTCCTAACTCCTTGGGTATGCAAGCATAGTTGCATATCTGAAATGTTTATATTCCCTCCTAGCTCCTTCATTACCCCTTTCATTTATTCTTATTTGTGTCTGGGAGAGATAATATCATTAACACTCAGTCATGCATTTCTTTATAACTCTTATTGTTAATGCCTTTAATATACCTGTTTGTTCTTGTTTAGTACTTTAATATTGCTAGAAGTCTATGAGTATTTGGTATGTAAACAGAATTTTATTCATTTCTCTAGTGGATCTAGTACACAACATGCACTAAAAATATTTTTAAATGAAAATTTCCATTTGGAAAGTAATTATTTCATTTTGTAATGGATGCATTTTTACAGGAGCAGAAACTCCAGGTGGGATTTAGAGGGAATTTTAATTAAATATACAGTTTCTAAAATCCCTGTTTCTTCTGTTACAGTTGTGCTCTACTGATCCTTTTCTTTACAGCACACATTTGTTCTGTTATCAAAAGTAGATTTTATCTTGGAAAGTGCTTTGGGCATCTGGCCTTTTTTCCCCCTTACATCTAAATCCATCAGTTCTTGTCTGGCTGATTGTATTATGTTATAAAAAGGAATTTGAGTCTGTCCTTCACTTGCTAAATATCCCTATCCCAAAAAAATTTATCCCATGGTTCTAAACATACATTTATTTACAGACTATCTCTAGAAGGCTTCTTCAGTCTTTTTTGCAATCATTATCCTAAAGTATACTCAACTCTGCACTTGACATTGATGTAGGGGCAGGCAGGAATGTTTCTTCATGCCTCTGAGTCTCTCATGAATTGTTGGACTTTAATAAAATGCCCTCCATCTTTGTCTCTTCACATGTGAAAATCCATAGCTCAGCCAACACTCATGCGTTTTTAGTCATTTACTCACTGAAATTACTGAATAAGAACCATCTTGAGTCCCTGTGGAGTTACGATTTTACAATTCCATCAGTATTATCCATCTAGCATACCCAACTCATGGCTGCCTCAGGATTTCTCCATTCCTGTTTCCAATGTCAATCTCTTTCTTTAATTTCTTATTTTGGAGCAGTGGTTCTCAACCTGTGGATTTTGTCTCCTTTGTGGAGGTCAAAGAACCCTTTCACAGGGGTCTCCTAAGACTATCAGAAAACACAAATATTTATGAATTATATACTATGATTCATAACAAAAACAAAACTGTAGTTATGAAGTAGCAGTGAAACTAATTTTATGGCAGGGATGACCATAGCATGAGGAAATGCATTAATATGTCAGTCGCACATTAGGAAGTTTGAGAACTACTGCCTTTGAGTGATTAATCTGTCAATCTCACAGACACCTCCAGTAATTTTATATTTTTTTCCTAAGTTTTCAGACATATTTCCCTACTGTATATTTCTTCCAAAAACAAACATTACTTAACTTTCACATTATTTTTATAATAACATATCAATGATAGGTCAGTTTTTCTATACTGTGTTCGTAGACCATCATAATTAATTTACATTTTCTCATTATAAACTAATTGTCTATTTGCAAGGCTCCATTTCCCTTATCATGTCTACATTCTTAAATCCAATTGAGAGAACAACTCAACTTTTTCATGAGAATACTTTCTAGAATGTTTCTAATAGGTAAATTTATTGGTATAATAATAGCAACTTGTTATCCTTTAAAACCTTTCATTAAATATCTATATCATTCCTTCTTTACACTCTCTCTTCCCATTAACTCCAAGAATTCAAGACTGTGGTTCTAGTTGAAGTTTTCTCTCAATTTGGTCTTTTCTTTTCTTTTTGTGACATCCCATTTTGCATACTGCTCTAAGCAATTCATCTACATCTACATGCAAGTTCATGTATAAATCATATATATTTGTTTTTTTAAATCCCAATCTCATATATTGTCACAATCTCTCATGTGACATATTGGGCATCACCTTACATGTGGAGTGAGGGGGGTGTGATGGGAGGGTGGTCCGGGGACATGGGGGAGTGGAAGAGAGGGAGGGAGGGATAGAGAGGTAAATGGGATCGACATGTGTCACGACTGCCTCAACCAGCAAGGAGGACAAAACTCCGGGAACATCTTCATATGCAGTTTATTCAGGATCCTTGAACAATCTTCTGACACCAGGGAAATGCCCACACAGGCTTAAATCCCTCTGCGCTGACCAACCTCAGAGAGACATGTGAACCCTGCAGATAGGCTACTCTAATGCTGAAGCAAACAGGTTGAACATGCTTAACCAAATAAGGACTTGTTTGTCAGAGAGCGCTCACCATCAGGAAGGTGGAAGGCAGAAGCTAGCACCATCTTTTAGTCACGGCATCTCTCTACAGATATGTAAAATAAAAAAAATAAATAAAGAAATAAATAAATAATAAAAAAAGAAAAAAATCAACTTGTTAAAGAACTTGTTAAAGGATTAACACGGCTGAAGTTACTGAAACTGAATGTGAGATCTTTTTTCAGCCAAGTATGCTTCTTTTCTCATTCTTACTATGTGGTGACTGACCTCATTATTCACTCCTGTCCTCAGCAGACAACTTGGACTTAAGCCTGAATTCCTGTCACTCTTGGCTCCCATAGCCTACTAATTGTGCCCTATGGCTCTGATTTCCCTTTCTCTCTCTCTGCTTGAAGTTTAGCTCAACTTTTTCCATTTTTTTTTTTTTGGATGACATTAGTCACACCTTACCTCAAACTATTGATGCTAATATAATTCTACTTCCTTCACCCAAAAGACAAAATGGCTATATATTTTTTTTTCAAATACCATATTCGCATCCAATTTCCACCACAACAATTTTTTGATTTTGTTTCCCAGATGCAATGGATTTGTCTCTTCCTCATTTTTACATAAACACAATTAAGAGGCAGCCTACTGTATAAAGTCCAAGTTGGTTGAACCCATGATTCTGAAGATTCAAGGATGAGATACTTCATCTGGCAAAAGTTCCTATGTCTCAGATGTCAGAGAGGTGGTGTAATGTATTACATGACAAAAAACATGGGACATAGGTAGAGAGGTATATATGTGTCTCTTTTAATACTACTAGCAGTTGGTCATGAGATACTATCCTACAGACCACATTTAATTCTGATCTCTTCCTGGAGTTTTAAACACTTTAGTCAAATTGTTTCCATTTTATATTCAACAATGGAAATATTATTTCAATATAGGAATCATGTAGCCTATTAACTTTCCCTATTTGAAATCCTTCTTTTGTCTTGTTATTTATTTATGATGTGCTTCACTCTACTCCTTAGACCTACCTGTTTTCATTTCCCCATCAGCAGAAGGCTTCATGTGGTTATGCAATGATGTCCAGATGCCCAGAGTCCACAATATTATAGAGTCAATTCCAATTTAGTTTGAGTGCTCTTGGCAAACATTTTGAGAATCGCTGAATGTGAACTTATTCTTTGCTTACTTCCATTTCTGAATCATATCAGTGTGCTCAACTGTTCCATTAGTTTCTTAGGTCATGTTCTCCCTGCTGGAGTGTCTCTGTATGCATGAGAATTCATGTAGTGACTGGGTTAGTCTACTGTGGTAAATGGAGCTCTGGTTGGAAAACTATTTGAACTATGGATTGGTAAGTTGAAGGCATGGTTCATAAAGAATATTCACTTGATGTATAAAAATATTGATAATCCAACCTTAGTAGGAAAAACACATACAGTGCATGGTTTGGGGCATTTCCTGTAAGTAACTTATGACCCAATATAAAACATGTGATTATTAGCTGTAGACCATGGAGTCCTCATAGTAGCTGTGTATCTGCAGTTACGATTTAGCTCAGTTCCATAACCATTTATGTACAATAAATACATGTATCTGTTAATGAATTTTTAAATAAATGAACAGCATTTTCTAGATTCTGGCTTAAAAGTCAAGGTAGACCAAACTTTCTTTTTACATTTCTTTTCAGCCTTTGATTTTGCCTATTCATTTTCATGTAGTCAACAGAAAATTTTGGTTGTAATATGTAATATAATTAGTATATACATTTCATTTTGCTTTACTTTCAATTTTTTATATTACAATATAATTATAATTTTATCTCTTCCCTTTCTTCTTTTCTCCTTCCAAACAATCTCAGTTAACCCTCCTTGCTCTCTTTTATTATGCCCTATTTTCCATGAATTGTTTTTAAATTCATATAAATGTACATATATATATATATATATACACACACATATACACATATATATGTATATGTGTGTGTTATATACACACACATATACATATATATATTCCTATAAACAATCTGCTTAATTTGTATAAGTTTTTTTATGCATATTTTCAGGGCTGATAATTTGATATTGGATAACCAATTGATTTCCTTTAAGAAAGAACATTTTACATTCAATAAAACTCCCTTCAATTTTACATTATCTTCCTTTGAAAGTAGGAAAATAATTACATATGCAAAATGTTAGAAGGGTCACATTTAATGTTTAGCAATCGAAGTTATATAAAAACTATTTTCTACTTGTGTGCTTGAAGATGGGCCAAAGTATGTAGAAATTATTTTTATTTAGTTATATAATTAGAAAACATTAAGAAATGAGAATCACTTGCTTTTAAGGAACTGTCAGCACCAAAACCATTGTTTCCAAAGTCCCTAACCTACAGGCAGGAGGGAGGGCCTAGTCCCTATTCCAAATGACTTGACAGATTATGTTGATCCCTCCTGGAAGGCATCACCCTCCCTGTGGAGTGTTGGATGGTGTGAGATGGAAGGGTGATGGGGGGGCATGGGAGGGAGCGGGGCATGGGAGGGAGCGAGGGAGGAAGAGCGAACTGGGATTGATGTGCAAAATAAAAAGGGAAAACCAAAAACAACAACAACAAAAAAATCATTGTTTCACACATTTTTGTAGATAATAGAAGAATCATTACTTGTGTTAGAAGTTTCCTAGTTTGGTTCCTATCAGTTACTACTTTTAGTTTCCTAAATCCAGAAGACCAGTGTATTATTTCTTTTAATTTAATCTTTATCTTCTCTTTACTTCTTTCTTTCACTAGTTTTTTGACCTGGAGCCACATTAATACTTAATATAGTTCAGATTTTGATTGGTTAAATGGAGAAATAAATTATTCCATTATTTTTGAGTATATTGTCTACATATTTCAAAGTATTAGGTATCAGACATTAGTAAATCAATTAAATATACCTTGATATTGCTCATCCATTTATAAGAAGAATATATTTTTTTGTCTTGTTTTTCTCCAAGGAAGACACAAGTCATTGAGAGTGTCAGACTAGTTTGTTGTTGTCTGTGGTTTGCATATGAGTATGTGTGTTTGTGTGTGTAAGCCTATGTCTGTGAACTCTTATGTGTATACATATTTACTAGTTTTCAAGTGCAGCCTCCAGGAGTCAATATCAGGTGTCTACACTATTTGTCTAAGACAGTAACTACCACTGGAACTGAGTCTAGAACTCACTGATTAGCAACAAGTGGTAAGGATTCATCTATTTCTATATTTCTGTCCCTTCACCCATAATTTTTCAGTGCTAAGGATGTGAAGTCAAATCTTAATATTGCGTGGCATGCTGTCTACTGTCTGAGCCATCTTCTTAGGTCTTGTTAACTAATTATTCACTTGATATTTGAGAAAGTTCAAGATGACATGGAACTTTTATGGAAAGTTTTATCAGAAATGAACCAAGGTCTTTTTGAATAAGAATTTCCTGAGATATGATAAAATTGGTGATTTTCCCCCTTCTTCTAGTCAAGATACTTTATTGTATTAAACCGATTTTGTGGTGGAAAATTGAAGGATGAATTTACATAAGACTGGAATAGACTAAAATAAAGCATTTTTGTTTTATTTTATAATTAAATTAAAAAATATTGTTTTTTAATATCTTCAGTGTGTAACTTACTACGATAATATACATTTAGAACTCTGCTTAGCTAACCCTAAGTCACACAGTTATATGATACTTCAAAATCAATTCTCAAATCTTGTCTACAGTGATACACTTCCTCACGCAAGGCTACATCTTGTAAACCCCCAGAAAGAGCATCATCAGCTAAGGACCAAGCATTCACTAGCCCAAACATATGAGACTGACTGTGGGGGCATGACATTCAATCTACTAACCCTGGGAAAAACATGTTGCTGTTGAACACAAAAAGAAATGCCTGCTTCCCCTCCTCCAACAGCCTTACCCCCTTCACAGAAAAGCCTCACATTTTAAATTCAATTCTTTGTGTGTGTGTGCTCATGTTTGTGCATGTGCATGTTTGACTGGATACAACATTCAAACACTTTACACAATCAACCTTTACTCTTTTTTTTTTAAGTCCTGGTTTTTTACTAATTTTTATTTAAAATTTTAAATGTTAATATGTTTTGATAATTTGAAATGTATTTCTTTGACACCCTAAGTCCTTCATTGATGATCCTCCCTCCTATCTAACTTTACGTTCTTCAAGAAAAAGGTAACAAATAAAAACTCAATACAATACCTTCCCCTGTCTCATAAAACAATACCCAGAGATAAACAAAACAAAAAACAACAAACTGTATTCAAACAAATATGTATACACAAAAATTGTGGAGTCCATTTCATATTGGTCAATACATAAAGAAAATTAGGTATGCACTGGAATGTATAATATATCCAGTGTTATTCCATTGGGGAAAATTTATTTTCTCTCTCATAGGAGATATAAATGACATAGGGTTAACTTTTACCCTAGAGGCTAAACTTTCACTCCTTTCTTTAAAATAAAACAGAATAACATACAAGACAAAACAAAAACTATCACCTCAAAGTTGGGCAAGACAAACAAACAGAAGAAAAAGAACACAAGAGAAGGCACAATAGTCAATGACCCACTTGTTTGCACACTCAGAGATCATACAACAACACGAAACTTGAAGCCACGATACACATGCAGAAGACCCATTGAGGACCCTGTGCATGGTGTCTAAACCTCTGTGCTTTTGTTGGTTTAGACAACTTTGTATTCCTGGTACCTATCCTCCATTCCCTCTGACTATTGTACTTTTTCTCCCTTCTCTTCTGTGGGGTTCCTTGAGCTCTGAGGGAAGGGATTTTATGGAGAAATCCCATTTGAAAATTGGTGTTCCAAAGTCCCATACTCTTTAGGTCAGGTCTGAGAGGCCTTTGAGAAAAATTTAACTTTACCACACTACTGTGTTTTTTAAATAAACATTTTTTTCTGAAATATTATGGATTTTATTTCTCACAGTGCTTTTCAGACTCAAACATGACCTTTTCTATATTTGTAGCATAGGGTGCATATGAAAAACTCCCTATTTTTAAATAATTAATCTCATCAATAAGACCTAAAGATAATAGTACAAAGGAGACCCTTCATCCTGTTCCCCATAATGGTAACATTCACTAGGATCTCGGTATTCATGGTGCATATGTATAGTGGTATATTAGTTCCTACCATCACACTTGTATAATAATGTGTCTATCCCATTATGACAAGGGTCTTTGAGAAACCATTCCTCATACAGTTTTTCTCCTTTATTTTAGCATCTCATCTCAGAAGGCTAATAAGCACTAATCTGTCTTTCATCTCTATATATATGTTCTTTAAAGTGGCTTCTGTAGATGGAAACATCTTATCTGATCATGTTAAATTGATTTTATCATGGTACATACCTCTTTGGCTCTGTCATGATCTGAATTATATCTCTTTAGATTCATACTTTGAAATGCTGACTGCCAACATGATGGTCTTATGAGGGATGATTAGATAAGGAGATGATTCTCATGACTGAGATGATTGTCCTTATAGAATAGACCAGAGATGACTTCCTTGTCTTTGGGTAAAATCTAGTGTAATATCTGTTCTGATTAGATAAACAGGAAGATCATGAAGTTAGATGTCCCCCATATGTGAGTCATAGTGAGAAGACACCATATGGAATCAACAGATATCCTCAACAGATATTAGTATGCATATATTTAAATAATCAGTTTTCTGATCCAGAACTATAGGGACATTTTCTTTTTGTTTATAAGATATCTAATTTACTAGCTGGTACTGGTGGTGCACTCCTCTAATCCCTGCATCTGGGAGGCAAAAGCAGGCAGAATTCTGTGAGTTCTAGGATAGCCTGATCCACAAAGCAAGTACCAGAATAGCCAGGGCTATTACACACACACACACACACACGCACACACACACACACACACACACACACACACACACACACACACACACACACACACACAACCTGTGTAGAAATACAGACCTGTTGCCCAAAATTTCACATAACTGAATCCATGATGGAACAAGTTATTTGTGTTCCTGGGCCACAGTCACTCACATTTGGCTCGAGAATAAGTTATTTTAAAAAAATGTTTATTTATTTTATTTTAGTATCCTAAATGCAGTAAGACAAACTAGTTGAATCTTTTGGGGTATTAGCACTTAAAATGGCTTCTTTTTAACACATAAGAAATTTTGAATTTGGGATGGAGACTAGAGTATAATATTTAATACTTAATATCTAATAATTTAAGTGCTGTTTATTTTTTTTTGATTTTTTGAGACAGGGTTTTTTGTGGCTTTGGAGCCTGTTCTGGTCTTATAGACAAGGCTGGTCTAGATCTCAGAGATCTGCCTGCCTCTTCCTCCCAAGTGCTGGCATTAAAGGCATGCACCACCAATGCCTGGTTGCTCTTCTTTTTCTTTCAAAGACTTGCATAAAGAAAAACATTTTTTAGTATCAATTTGTGTCATTTTTATCATTAAATTATTTACATTATTTTCAATATATGAATTGTGTGTGTGTGTGTGTGTGTGTGTGTTATGAGTATTTGCACATGAGTGTAGGTTCCTTAAGAAGCCAGAAGAGGATATGAGGTTAACTCAGCCTGGACAAGGGTGCTGGAAATGCTGGCTGGTTTGCAAGAGCAGTGAGAACTTTTAACCACTGAGTCATTTCTCTAGCCCTATTATTAGTACATGTGTTTTTTTTTTTTTAACCAGATTGTACAAAACTGAAACTAATTCTTCTCACTTTATTTTTTCCTTTTCAAACTTGTATTAGTTATTATTACTCTTATGTATATTAGTAACACCTTATACTCAGTGCTTTCAAAATCATCCACAATTTGGGATTCTGGTCATTGGCAATCCCACATATGAATTCTGGTGGTTAGAAGGTGGCCCAGATCTAGTTGGACTTCTTGTGGCCAAGAATCTTTCAGACTGTTAGACTACCTTTAAAATGTTAGAGTGTAAGTTTTCCTGATATTAAAGTTGAGAATAATTGTTCATTTGATAGTGTTTCACTAGAGAAGACTATATTATCTAATATTAAGACATTTTTTGCTTGAAAGAATATACTTGCCAGTACATTTTGATTTTTATACTAGTATCCACTTTTCCAACACATATTATAGACATGTGAAAATTCATAGCTATTTTTTTTTTTAGGTCCCTGTGGCAATGATCAGTCTTCATTTCTCCCTCTAAGTTTCAGAAACTTTCTTTGTTTTAAGCCTATGTGTTTAGTTTTGCTTAGTAGATGTGGCAGAATATAAATTCTGATACCATCATTTCAGAAGTAGAACTACAGAAGAATAAATTATAATATAGAGTACTAAATTATACCTCATTACTATTAAAATTTGTATTTGCATATGAAATATTTAATTTACAATAAATTTTAATATTAGAAAGCAATAACTTTTAATCTGTAAATAATTTGTATGATTCTATAAAATCTACTTGTTTTTAATTATTTAATTAATTTTATTATACTTTTGGGTTCTATATTCATGATTATTTATAAAAGAAAAAGGCAACATACTATACTAATTGTAAGCAATATCAACTGTGAACAATAGGGCATTTAAAATATTGCTTATTTACATTCTATGTTGTAATTTATTTTTTCATAATCCAGAATATTATCACAAGAATAAGAAGTAAAATCCAACAGAGAAATACTGTTTAGATGCTGTAAGAAAAAGTTAGTATGAAGGATGTTGTGAGTAGAATAGACCTGATCTAAGATGCACTTACAGTACATTAGCTCCCATTACTACATGTCTGATCTCATATTTAAAAATTTGAAATGCTTTTCACAAATAGTTTTCTCAGAATTATTTCCTGTTCCTCTCCTTATATAGACACTGCAACAAGTACACATAACCACAGATGAACTGATTATACCCCAAGTGTTCTACCTTGGTTCAATCAAAATTTTAGCAATTGTTAGTAGGCCAATACTTCATTAAAGAAGAAACTACTTTGTGAACTCAGCAGTTTACATACATACATACATACATACATCTGTCCATACATACATACATTCATGTGTGTCTATGTATATGCATATGTATTTGTATAATAGAGTTGTGTATATACTATTATATATGTATATATATATATATATATAAAACTCAAAAATTAATTAAGATTATGAGATCAACCAGGTATTTGAATATGACTTAACTGATGAATATTTAGTATCATTGAGCAAATTCTTTAGTAAAAATCTCCAGCTTTCCCTACCAGACTTCTTTGTTCTATGACATTTTTTCTGTGACCCTAGAAAAGGAGTTGAACCATGAGCACAGTGTCAAGGTATTCCTTGCCAGTAAGAGGCCCTCATAGTCTGGAGATGAGAGTGGAAAGATCATGCTAGTGTCCTCATTCTCATGACCTTGTCTGTCATTTGCTGCATATGCTGCACTTTATGTAATATCATAATGTGGGTGAGTAGTTTTGGCAAGCTCTATCCACACAGGTGTTCGTGATGAATTCCTGCACTGCCTGGTTCGTTTCTATTACTTTTCAAGCTAAGAAGTTTAAAGTCTTTCCCATTATTGCTCTTTGATTTTTATTGTTTTGTCTTTGTACCCATCACAACTTTCTTGTAGTCCCTTCAATAAAATGTTCTCACGAGCTCATTTATAACTGTAATATACTTATTGTTTGTTTTAGTCAACAGATTTATCTCTATTTGGAAATTTCAGTTTCAATCCTTTAAATAGTTTCAGAAATGACTTTAATGCTTTCTACATAGTTCACTATTTTTATAAACTGATAAAAAGTGTCTATGTACTTTCTCCAAAAATGTCTTAGAAATATTCTATTTAAAAACATTCCTGTGAATAGTATAGCTTCCAAATGTGATGACTTCCTCAAACTACTTTTTTTATTTTTGCAGAGGACTCTACTTCAGAATCCTAGACTTCAGACAGCATTTTTGCAGTAACTTTGCTTAATTGAAGCTAATCTAACATGCTAAACACAACCAAGCTTGATTCCTAAATACACAAAACAGAAACAAAGAACTTGGCTATTATATTTATTCTTTGTGTCACCTCCAGCTTTACTTTTCATTTCTAATATAGATCTCCACTTCCTCTAGTGAAAAGGTGATGTTGTTGTAATGAACTCATCTACCTGTGTTAGGCATACAGATGGTATATACATCATCATATGTTTTAATTTAATAATGTTTTGTGTGTGGTAATTAATTGGTATAACTTGGCTCATGTAGATTTCTACTTGACTATTGAGCCAAATGTTAATTTGTTTTGTTCTTTCAGTATTTCAGAAATCCGGAGTTAGTTTGACAATTGTGTCTTTGGTATTCTTAAAACAGCATTCCTAATCCTTGACCAACTTTACTTTAGTTGCTGACATGCCAGATGCTGAAGTGTACTGCCATCATCCATCAACTCCACAAAAGTGAATTGCTCTAGGCCTTGCTTTAAAATTTGTAGCTGGCTCGCAACCAGCTGCTTTTTGCTGGTGATTTTGCATGATATAATCTTATAGGTCTTCAAGGGGAGAGTTGGAAAAATTCGATCTCCAATACAGTTAGTTCAGAACTAAATAACATCTGTAGTCACTGAAGAAAGTGTAGTAAAAAAAAATGGAATAGGGGTGATTAATGAAAATAATTGCTCCCTATTTCTTATCATGTATGTAAAATTATCTTGACACAAACTCGAGCCCTTTCAGTTCTATAAATAACACATTTGAGCTTAGAGGAAAATCAACTTATTATCTCAATATTCCTTGTTTGGTCATTTGTGAAGTAAAAACAAATACAGTTGGTATTTAAGTAATGAGGGGTGATACAGGTTTATAATCAATACTAATACAATCATCATGGCAACTACTTTTTATGCATCTATATGTCCTCTACTAAGTGACTGAAATATATCATATCATTTTCTATCAATAAAATAACTAAATATGAATAGCTTGTGCTCGGTTTGTTAAGTATTATTTATCATCAGGTCCTTATAATTTATATAAGAATTGCTTTCTTACTATTTTTGAAATCTACTTGCCTTTATTCCTTAATATTAGGAAGATTACACCATAGGGTTTTGGTTGATATTCCAAAGAAATGATAGCAAAGGTTGATTATTAGTAAGTAGACTAGTGTTTTTATTATTATTATTTTTTCTTATTTTACATAAAGATCTCCATTTCCTCTCCATCCCCACCTCCCTTTCACCCTCACTCCCTTCTTCCCTCCCTTCCTCCCTTCCTCCCTCCCTCTGAAGCCCCTGGCTACCCTCCCATCCCACCAACCTCCACTGCACAGGGAGGGTGATGCCTTCTAGGAGGGGTCAACAAAATCTGTCAAGTTATTTGGAGTAGGAACTAGGCCCTCCCTCCTGCCTCTAGGTTAATGGAGTATCCCTTATGGGGAATGTGCTCCCAAAGTCCTTTTGTGCACCAGGGAAACTTCCTGGTTCCACTGTCAGAGGTCCCTTAGACTGCTCAGGCCTTCTAACCGAGACCCATGTGACCCATGTTCAGACTAGTCTTTCTTGATAGAATGGATTTTCATTGAACTCTTTTTTTTATCATCAAGTTAATGCTATTATTTGAGAAATTTTAAAATAATTTTTAAATTTAAATTAGAAAGAAGCTTGTTTTACATAACAATCCCAGTTCCTACACCCTCCTTTTCTCCCTTGTTCCCCACATTAATCCTCATCCCATTCCCATTCTGCTCCTCAGGGAGTTTGAGGCCTTCCATGGGATATCTTCAAAGTCTGTCATATCATTGGGAATAGGGGCTAGGACCTCCCCAATGTCCCATGTCCTAGGCTTCCTAAGTTGATTTGTATACTATGGATAAATACTGATCTACTACCAGAGACCACATAGACTGCTCAGTCCTCTCAACTAACATCCACATTCAGGGACCTGGGTCAGCCCTAAGCTAGTTTCCCAGCTATCAGACTGAAGACCTTGAGCTCCCCCTTATTCAGATCAGCAGTTTCTATGTGTTTCTCCTGCCTGGTTGTGATCCTTTTGCTCATCACTCCTCTCTGTCTATAACTGGATTCCATGAGTTTGGCCCTGTGTTTAGCTGTGTGTGTCTGCTTCTGCTTCTATCAGCTACTAGAATAAGGCTATAGGAGGGCATATAAGGTAGTCATCAATCTTATTATTGGGGGAAGGGCATTTAAGATATCCTCTCCACTATTGCTTAGATTGTTTGTTGGAGTAACCCTTATAGATCCCTGTATGGTATCTCTTTTTTTGTCCCCCTCTATTCTTTCCCTGACTTAATCTTTCTGCTCTGGCATGCCCACCTCTGCTCTCCTCTTCTCCCTAAGTCCCTTCCCCCCATGCTCCCAATTTGCTTGGGAGATATTGTCCTTTTCCCCATCTCCAGGGTACTATTTATGTCTCTCTTATGGTCTTCCTGTTTTCCTAGCTTTTCTGGCAGTGTATCTTGTAGGCTGGTAATCCCTTGCTCTATGCTCTATGTCTAAAAGCCACATATGAATGTTTGCCTTTCTGTGACTGGGTTACCTCACTCAAGATGGTTTCTTCTAGTTGCATTCATTTGCCAGTGAATGTCAAGATTCCATTGTTTTTGTTCTTGGTTTTTTTTTGCATTTTGATCATGTTAAAAGACTCCCAATGACTTGTCATAATACCTGTAGATTATGATACCACCCAACCCACTTCATCAAAAACTTATTTTACTCGTAGATGGTGATTAACTTAGAAACTCACAACTTATCAAGACACATAGAAAGAGAGACAGCAAAAGGTACTACTATGTAGGGAATATCTCTATCACAACTTCTCCTAAGACATAGAGATCATTGCATAAGGGCTAAGAAAATTTGTGAGAGCCAGTTGAGGTGTATGACACTGTTTTCTAGATACAACGTGACAGTTGCATATATATATATGGCCACATGCACAAGAGCTATGCAAGCTCTCCTTTCTATTCTTAAATTTAGTACCTTAAATCACTGCAATTGTAAGATGATGCCTGATGCATTCTTGGCTATGCAAGGTTAACTATACTATCCATAATTGATGAACAGAAAAACAAAGAGAGGTAAAATAGCATTCCAAGGTGGGTAAACTTACAACATTCAATAAAGGGATATAGTAATAAATTGAATCCACCACCATTCTCTTCCTAATGTTTATCTTGATAGGTGTGTTATCTGACACATAGAGCACTATAGAAGAAGGATCTCATGTAAAATGGCAGGAGTCAATTGTGGCTAAAGCCGAACTACCAACAATGAAGAAATTTATCACTTAAGAATTATCATATACTAAAACATACTTGCAACTCTTTTTACTTTATACCATATTTTTAACTTTTATTTTTATTTATTTATTTATTTTGTTTTTTTGATACAGGCTTTCTCTGTATTGTTTTGGAGCCTTCCTGGAACTAGCTCTGTCGACCAGGTAGGCCTTGAACTCACAGAAATCTGTCTGCCTCTGTCTTTCAAGTGCTGGGATGAAAAATGCACCATCAATGCCTGAATAACTTTTTTTTTAGAATGATGAAAGTATGAATACAGACGTAATCTCATTGACAGAAAACAAAGGTAGATATGACATAAATACTTTCTTACATGAGCATTGATTAGAAGAGAAAGATAACAAACAAATGATGCAATAGAACATTCTACCAGAAAATTCAAATAAAAAAGGGATAAAACATCCCATCACTCATATTAGAGATTTTCAATCGAGTGTTCTCATTAATCCTTGGGCAAATGTTAATTACATATTGGATGCAAGAAGCAAAAAATGCATAATTATATTTATATGACTATCATATGGGTGTCTACCAAGGTACAATTTCCATCACAAATAGAAGTACATGTTTCTCTTACATACTGATAATGCACCCAGGAGAAGATATCATTTCCTTATGAAATTTACTGTCTGGTAATGGAAATGGTAGAGAAGCAGTAAGAAAAGTAAATGAAATAGAGATTCAAGATCCATTACTTTTGAATGGAGAAGAGAAGAAACACCCTTCTGGTAAGATGACAAAAAAGAGATATTTACATGTGAAGAACAGCCCATGAGAATATCTGGGTTAATACCTCAACAAGAAGTGCATCAAAAAGCATCAACATCTATGAGTTTGGCTGGGGTTTCTGAAAACAAGGCAGGGTTATCAGTTAACGCCAGTACACAGATTATACTAGACTTTCACAGGCCTCATTAAGGACTTTAGTCACTGTGTGATGGGGAATGAAAAGATGGGGATTATAAAACAGTAATTTGCAAGGCATTTTAGTAGCCTTTGCTGCCTAGTATACTACTGACTACAGAAGAAAAGGAATGAGAAATAGGCTGAAAATAAGATATCTGCAGTAGTCTACAAAAGTGACTATCTTGCCTGGAGGAAAGAGCATCCTATATTACTGGCCTACAGATTGCACTTTTTGAAAATTCTTATAGCAGTAATATGTTGTAGAGAGTGTAAGTATCATCATTTTGGTAGCATTCAAGTAATCTTTATGTCAGAGCAGGCAATTCTGCCACCAAACATTAATATTATAAATAGCCTCTTGGGCAGAAGTTTTAAAATTAAATGCTGCAGTTTTGTGCATTTCAAGGCTCAAGATCTGAACTAAATTACCACTATAACCTCCATCTCTGACCCTTTGTATTTCTTAACAAACTATAGATATAGTTTGTAGATATAGAATGTGAAAAATAGTAAGTCATCAGGACTTCAATACATAAAATCAGTGTCTTATGCCAACTCCTTTCTAGCTTCAAGGAAAACATTATGAAACTACTATTATCCTAGAGAGAAAGAAAGTCAAAGATTTGGTAAATTTTTAATGATGACTAATACTTGTGCAAAGTAACTATAAAAACTCCTAAGAGCTTTTTCTTGATTTTTGGTGTGATTGTAATTATACAATCCAAAGTCTCCAACTGAATTAAACCTCCTGTAACAATTTTAATGAGTTAGGAAAGAAAGAAAAAATTGCAGAGCTTAAATTCTTTTTCAGTATGATGACTCTTGAGAATTTTAGTGACCTTGCTGGACCTTTTAGAATTTGAGTTCATTTAAAATCAAACCAGAAAAAAAATATTTGAAATGCTGTTTAGGAGCTCAAAAGAATTATTGGACCTCAAATAACTTTCTTTGCTTGGTATTTTGATAAGGTCATTGTAAATGAGTCAGAAACATGGATTACGTTTCCTTTAAAAACACACATCACTTCACAACAGATTTGGTCCAAATTCATTTTGGCTTTTGCTGAATCCCAAGTGTTTTCTTTCTATTTTTTTCCCTCTTAAATTCTCAAACAAACTAGCTAAACCCATAATTTAGGTGAACTCACCTGCCTCTTCTGCTCACTTTTCTATTGAGCTTAGCCCCAGGCTGTTCTTTAATAGCTTGTAAACTCAGACTAGAAATTCTTATACCAAGAATCAGTGGAGGCACAAAGTATAATAAAAGCCTGGATTCTTTTTTTTTTTTTTTTTTGACTCTTTTCTGAAAAAGAAGTGCTCTAAGGAAATGATATTGTTCCTGAGTCCTGACTCAAATCTGTTATGTATTTGAACTGCCTAATTATGAAATTTCAATTAAAGTTATAAAAAGCAAAGCTAACAGACACAAGGGCATGCCTGAGAAAAACAGGATATTCTTTTTTTATTGGGAGATAATTATCTAAGTGCAATGGCTGGGCTCAGGTACCTCAGTTTACAATTGCTGCTCCTCATTATAGAAACACTTAGACTATGATAAATCTTCCCCGAGCAGCAGAGCTGTCATTTAAAATGGTGATTTTATTTGGGTGCAAATCCCTTTAGTTATTGCTTCAGTCCATTTTTAAAATGGTTTTGAAGCCTGGGGAGGGGAAATTACAAATGAAGACTGACTCTTCTCATGCTACATTCAGCCTGTTCCTCCTGCTGCAGACACCGCACCCCCAGGGCTCTTGTCTACCAGGGAATCCCTCTGTTATCTTGCTCTTTACAGAACTAGTTGATAACATAGCCCCTTTTATTCCTCAAAAGTCATTACACTTATTAGATTATGTCTTTAGCACAGGAATGAATGTCCTTGTGCATTTGTTACTTTGGTGACTTAAATACATGCTTTAGTAGTGAGGGAAATTAACAAGTACTTAATACATAAGCTGTGCAGTTGAGTAGCAATGTTGAGATTTTTGTTCTATACATTCATTATAGTTAAAGTCTAAAATGATTCAGGCGGTTGTAATGAAAACACGTGTGTGTCTGTGTATATATAAACACACATATATACATACATATATGTGTGTTTATATATACACCCATATATATAAACTTATATACACATGTTTATATATATACACACATATATGTGTGTGTGTTTTGTGTGTGTGCATGTGTATATAGTGCATCTGTGCAAGTCTAGGTATGTAGATACTAATCGGATGTGTGTTAGAAGCTCAGTTTGAACTATACAACAACGGAATAGAAAAATAAATCAGCTATGGTTACTTTGAGGGTTCACTGGCAGTGGAAATATTACCTGTAGGAAACAGCAAAGACATTTTGTTTCTTTTATGTGACATTACAACACAGTCATCTTAAATATATTTTAGGGATGTGTATGCTATTTTCAAGAATTAAGCTTGTTTTTTAAATATATATTTGAGATTTCATGCATGCATGTAATACATTCTAACCACAGTCATCCCTTTGTCTTTTCCTATCTCCTTTCTTAATCCCCTACCCCAATGACTACCTTCTGATGGGAGATGTTATTCTGTATATATGTTTCTCATACTGGTTAATAAAGCTCTGTGGCCAATAGGAAACAATATAGGCAGGGCTAGGTGACCAGGAGGAGGAAAGAGGAAGTAGGGAGGAGTTGAGATGTAGCCGAGGGAGGAAGGAAGACGCCCGCCATGGCTCCCCGATAAGACGACCACGTGGAAATATTTAGATAAGTAGAAATGGGTTAATAATTAAGGCAGAGCTAGCCCTTAAACAATAACGGTAACTGGCCAGATATTGTGATTTAATATGAATCAGGATAAACAATTAGGCCAAGCAGAAGTTTATTAAGGGAGAAATAACTCACAACATAGGCAGATGCACGCGGCGGTTCCAGCAGATCCTGAGCCTTCCAGCGTCCACCACCCAAAAGGGGCGGCCCGACCCTCTCCCAACCTTTTCTCTCTGCTCCCATCCGGCCCTGTCTCCGCCCCAATGGGCATGGCCTAAGCCACAGGTGCAGACAAGGTGAATATCTCTCTACACTGGCCAACAGGATTATATCAAATACAGAGTCTCTGGGTGTTATTTGGGGCTGATGCGGCTATGGGCCCAGACTGGCGGGCTGGCAGGCTGGCGGAAACATACATGCTACAGATGGCGCCCAACGTGGCTATAAGAACTTTTACTTAAAACTAATAAAAGCTTAAAAAAGAGTTTTCAGAAACAAGGGAACAGAGACTAGCAAGACTTCTTGGTAGCAGCATTTTCTCAGTTGGATTTGTTTTGCTGTAGACAGTTGTGCGGTTCCTTTAAGGGAAGTTTCCAAAATTAGCATAAGCGGCAAAAAAACCCCAAAACAAAACAACAACAACAACAAAAAAAAAACAAAAAAAAAAACCACCTTGCTTTTAAAGAGCTCTGCTAACAATTCATTGGTGTATACAAGAGCTGCAATGAAGGTTTACAGTGTGTGTTAAAAAATATGCTGGCTTGGGAGAGAAAAAGAAACAGGGTACAATGGTTTAAAAAAGAAAAAAGAAAGTAAAATGGACGGATGTACTGGCACACGCCATTAATCCAAGCACTGGGCAGACAGAGGCAAGCAGATCTCTGTGATTTCAAAGTAAACCTGGTATGCACTGAATTCCAGGACAGATAAAAGTTACACAGAGAAACCCTGTCTCAAAATATGTAAAAATAGAAGTAGAATAAATAGAGTAATAAAAGCCACGTAAAGATGGAAAACACAGAGAAATTTTGGATACTAAACACAGAGAAATTTTGGATACTATATGTGCTTCTGTTGTCTTTAAATTATTTGATTGCTGAGAAAATAGCTACTGATAAAAGAAATGCTGCTGGATTAATTCAATTTATATATTTTAAAAATGCTTTGACTCACAAATTTGAGCCTAAGGACAAGTTACTGGGGAAAAGGATTTCTATTTTTGTTTCCACAGAAAATGGAAGGCTATGGCTTCTTTCCAGACTTATGTGGTTTGATCAAGCCAGACCCCCTGAAACAGCTCCCCAGATGATCCAACATTCAAAGCAGTTGAGACAAAGCCTTGCAGACTACAGCCAAGATTTCTGCGTCTTCTTTGGAACCCCATGACAGTGCCCTCTACCAGCAGGAAGTAGTTTGGAAAGAACGACACCCAAATTCCCAAATATTGTTTATAAATGTTTGTTTTCATTTAAATGGACTTGTTTATAAATGGCTATAACCACAAACAATCTTTTTAAAGGTATAAAGGGAATTATGGTATAGATAGGAATACTTTGCTTTGAAATGGATTTTCTTTTATTGATACAATTTAAGGTCAATTTTGTGATATGTATATTTCTCCTCTTGTTTAGATATTGTGTTTATATAGCTCATTTAGAATGTAATGTATACTTTAACACAGATTATAGATAATTACCTATGATAATGAGAACTTATAGTTAAGTTAGTTAGGATTTCTAGATATGCAGAGATGTATGTGAGATGAATAGGCATTCTTCAAACCTTTCAAAGACCTACACAATATGGCATTTAAAATGGATTAGGGTTTTTCTTGACAGGGAGGCACAACTGCTCCTGGTAACACCACCTACATCAGAAAGAAAGATAGACATTGAAGAAACGCGTTATGAAGTTTGTTTCTAATATGGCAAGACTAGCCATTTAGGCAAGGTACTGCTCTTCTGGACTGTTTGACTTTATGTTGTAGCAACTGGACATGCAGGACCCACAAAAAGGTGACTGTTGATGCAAGATGGACATTGCTACAGGATTCCTGCTTCATGGAAGAGGCTGCCAGACAGCCAGACAGTCTACAGGACACAGAGAAAAGTTTCCTGCCTTGTTGAGGAGTCCAGACACACTATTTCCTATGGGCTGAAGATGGAACATTACAGAAGGACTGACCAGGCAATGAATTGTCTCTGTCATTTCTAGAGTTTATATATTATCCTTCTGTGGTCTTTGAAGTAATTGAAGACAGATAGTTATGATTATAGATTTCCTTAGTTAGGATTAACGATAAGTTACATATAGGACTTTAGACTCACAAAGATAGGATAGATGATATTTTCTTTAAGTCTTACAAAATGTTAATGGACTAAATATTGTTAACTGTGATTTTTATTTGATTGATAACTGTTGTATGGTATATTTTGCTATGTTAAGGTTAAACCCCTTCTTTTACTTTAGACAGAAAAGAGGAGATGATGGGAGATGTTATTCTGTATATATGTTTCTCAAACTGGTTAATAAAGCTCTGTGTCTAATAGGAAACAAGATAGGCAGGGCTAGGAGACCAGGAGGAGGAAAGAGGAAGTAGGGAGTAGTCGAGATGTAGCCGAGGGAGGAAGGAAGACGCCCGCCATGGCTCCCTGATAAGACGACCACGTGGAAATACTTAGATAAGTAGAAATGGGTTAAAAATTAAGGCAGAGCTATCCCATAAACAATAACGGCAACTGGCCAACAGGATTGTATCAAATACAGAGTCTCTGAGTGTTATTTGGGACTGGCGTGGCTTTTGGCCCAGACTGGTGGGCTGGCAGGCTGGCGGTAACATACACGCTACAACCTTCCTTCAACTAAGTCCCCATCCTGTTTTAATGGTTTTTGTTTTTGTTTGTATTTGGAGAGTCACTGGGTTAAACCAAGGCTATTTTTGTAGCATAGGTGTGAAGCTATCAATTGGGGGATGGGTAACACATCAGAATAATGAAGACAATGACTTCTTTTCCCTCAGTAGCCTTTAAGAGCCATTGGCTCCCTTGGGTGGATCAAAGCCACAGGAGACTCCCAACCCATCCATGATTAAACATTGATGGACTCAATCTTGCATACTTCTAATACAGAAATTGCAGATATTATGCATTCATGAGTACCATAGCTATGCCATGTCTGTAAAACAGAGTTTTAGACCCCACCCTTTCATTTAACATCTCTCATCTCTCTGCCCATCTGATGTGTTATTCATCTAAAATGTAACTTTTCCATATAGCATCTACTCTGTTAACATTCACAAGAAATGTTGGATTTAAATACACAAGTTAAACAAGAAACTAACTAAATACACTTCTTTTTTGCATGTGTATGATAGGCACATTGGTAAATAGGCATATCCATCAATATCTCTTTGATTCATGACACTATTATCATAAGTGAATATTTAAAAATGTCTGTTACAGATAGATTATATAAAATGTTAGAGTCATTTCTCTTGCACCTTCCTCATCATAAATGGTCATCAATATTTGAAAACTAATTTTGCCACATATCCTTGACATTATTACCATTCTCAGAGATCATTTGTGGTTGCTTCTATTTTTTTATACATTCTTTGATAAATCTATCCTTGGGAATATTCACAAATTTTAGCTATACTGGGTACCACGATTAATTTCCCATATTTATCTCAGTTCACAAGATGAGCATAGTTAGAAAGGATGAAGTGGGCACATAAAGGAGGTTAAGTAGTTGTTTTTTCTGTCTACTTCTTTCCTTGGTCAAAAGCTGTTGATCAACAGTAAACTTCTACACATTCACTTATAAATTGCTATACAATGCTATGTAATTTTAAAGAGTAGTTATTAATGATATACAGTATCCATAATATTTTTCTCCAAATTCCTGCTATATTTGATTTTTTCTTCATTATAAATCTGTTCCTTGACTTGGAATAGTTTTTTTAATTACCTTGTATATACTGCTTAATGAAATATAGTTCTGAAATTCTATTAAAAATCAGTGGAAAGGTTTAAGTCTTTTGAAAAACAAAACATATATTGTCTTATTGTAGATTTATAATGAGTAGTAGTTCAATAAAACAATCATAACATATTTTACAAAATTCTATTTAAATACAAAACCATGTATAATATTACAAATATAAAAAAGTATTAAAAGTTAAGCAATATCATAATCTTTTTAATTTTGATGTATCTATTTTAAAAATATAAATAGAATTTAGTAAAAAACCTGAGTTTGATTAATCAAATTCTTGATTATAAGAGTTTATTTCAGATTAAGAGAACTATGAACCTGGATAAGTGATACAGTATACTACAACTTTAAATTAGAATAAAAGCAACAAGTCTGTGATACTTGAGGTTGAAAAAAAAAAACTCCCATTTAATTTCCCATTAACTCTTGCAACTGAAAATCTCTGGTCATACACTAGAGGTAGATTGGATAGCAATCACACTGCCTAGATGAACATGTATGCCCAAAGATGACACTATAGGTAGGGTTCCTGTGGTTATTCCAAATCTGTGTGTTGCTGCTTATAAATTAACCCCATTAATGACATTTCTGCTGATATTGGCAAGACTGTAAGCCCTTTCATCTGCATCTCCCCATTTAACCTTTAATTACCCCATTCACTGGTTTGCTGGTAGAGTTCTTCATGCTTCCTCTATGTAGTACTATGTCTGCTTGTTGCATCCTCCTCAACCTCATTATGCTTTCAAAAAAAGCCCAAAGAATGAAACTCACTCATATTCTGTTTCAAATAAAATCTATCTCCTTAGGGAGTACAATGGGTATCTGTTCTTATGGCTTGCTTCTCCTATTATGATGAAACACTTTGCAACACTGCAATGATATTTGGGGCAGGGAACACAAGCCCTGTTTTCCCAGAATGATGCTCTGGATCTGCCATGGCAATGACTGGGTGCTGTAGCATTGACAACCTTCTTTGCTTACAGATTTAGCAGTAATTTTAGGCCAACTTCCAATAGTAATTCTATGTTACTAATTTTGTAACAGTGGCTTTAATATGATTAAATATGAATCAGAAAATTATTTTTTAATACTTCATTTTAAAAAAAGAACATATATTTTATTTTGGTGTTGAATGTCCTATTATCAATTAAGAAAATTAATTGATTTGTTTTTCTCTAATGCTTCATATCTATATTGATTTAATACCAGCTTTGTCAATTACTAGGCCAAGTATAATAAAATCACTTGATATTGAGTCTGTTCGTTTATGTTTGGATGGTTGTAGGTTATCTTCTCTTGTGTTTGACTTCCACTATGAAGAACATACTCAGCAAAATGGTTTACTTTGAAAAATCAGGAAACAGTTATCATGAAAACTACCCTCTGAGGAATAACAATAGGGCTTATTGTTATTATCTTGTGTTTCTTAGAACTCACATTACTCAGGCTGGGACTAGAACTTGTCAGGTACAATGGACAACACTCAAGCCCTGTTCTACAACTCCACCTGAAGACCAGGCTGGCCTTGGACTCAGAGATCTGGCTACCTCTGAAACCCATGTACTGAGATTAAAACTATGTGTCGCTACATCTTGGCTCATGATTCTTTTTATTATCTACTTGAATGCTAGGATAATAGGCATGGTCCAGAATGTGCAGCTTATCTCCTAATATTGATATTTATATTATATATATGGTATATAACAATCTATCAGTCTTATTTATTCTAATAATGTCTGCTAAACTTTTGAAGCATTTAGTATACTTATACTAATATAGTCATAAAATTTTATTTTTTAAATAAACAGTACTAGGTGGTATATGTTTGTGTTTATTATTTTATTACAAATTATGTAATATTTCTCTTTACTTTGGAATTATTTTGTAATTTATATTGCCAATAAGGTTTAAAATTGACATGTAAAATGTAGAGAGCCTTAAAGTGGCGCTGGCTTCTGCTTTACACCTTCTTGTTGGTGAGGGCTCTATGGCGTAAACAACCTCTTATTGGGTTAAGTCTGTTCAGCTTGTCTGCTTCCGTGTTAGAGTAGCCTATCTGCAGGGTCCACGTAGCTCACTGGGGTTGGTTAGCTCAAGAGTATATTTAAGCCTGTCCCCCGGGCTCTCGTGGGTCAGAAAACAAGTTTCAAGGATCCTGACTAAAACTGCATGAAGAAGATCTTCCCAGAGTCATGTCCCTCCTTGCTGGTGAGGGTTGGGCGTGCACAGATGGCAGCCCATACCAGGAATTTTTCAGATCAGAACTTCTTGCAGTCAGGGCAGCGCTGGCAAGTTCCCAAGGTAAGTTGGGACCAAATTTAAGGCCCTCGGTAAAGAGGAGATAAGGTCTCCGGAAAGGAGCAATGAAGTTCCAGGTTTGTACTAAATTAAGGCCCTAGGTAAAGAGGTGATAAAGTCTCGGGTAAGAAACTATAAAGTCCCAGGTAAGTTGGGACCAAGTTAAAGACCACGGAAATAAGCAGCAATAAAGTCTCCGGCATTGAGCAAGAGGTTGTAACAAACAGAAAGTAAAATTTTTAAGATGGGGACTTCCCAGTCTCATCCAATTTTTCTGACTCTTCAGGAGCTACTTTTGTCAAAGAAACTTAAAATAAAGAAAACACACTAGAAAAATTCCTGAGGGAAGGTGATGCCATTGCCCCTTAGTTTGTAGTTTCAGGAGACATCAAGGTAGCGTGCTGGGCTGAGGAAGAATTACAAGCCCTCATAAAAGGAATTCAGAAACAATCCCCTAAGTTGCAGAGGGGGAAGGGAGAGGAGAAATGGCGATGTGGGGAGGGGAGGGACCCTCCTGGAACAATGCATTCGGCCCCTTCTCCTGATCAGAGTGAGGTAGGGCAGGACCCAGGTATAGGGCGTTCCTTTTGCCATGAGATCTGGAAAGCCATACGAGATGACTTAAGTCTTGAAGAAGTAAATCAGATTGCCATAAAAGCATGGAAGTCATTACCCAATAAGGGAGAGGTGAGTGGTAACCTCACTAAGATATTGCAAGGCCCAATGGAACCACTTTCAGATTTTATGGCCTGTTTGGTAGAGGCTGCAGGGAGAGATTTTGGCATTACAGCAGCCATAGTTGCAGCTATCTCTTTTGCATTTGTCCTCTACAACTTGATGGTAATTTCTTATTGATATGGACAATAGTTACAATAGTAAGCGCCTTAAAGTGGCACTGGCTTTCGCCTTACACATTCCCATTGGTGAGGGCTCTCTGGAGTAAACAACCTCTTATATGGTTAAGTCTGTTCAGCCTGTCTGCTCCCGAGTTAGAGTAGCCTAACTGCAGGGTCCATGTAGCTCACTGGGGTTGGTTAGCTCAAGGGTATTTAAGCCTGTGCAGGGGTCCACCGGGCTCTCACAGGTCAGAAGAACATGTTTCAAGGATTCTGATTAAAACTGCATGAAGAAGATCTTCCCAGAGTTGCATCTTCCTTGTTGGCAGGGGTAGGCGCGTACAGTAAAAGTCAGTGGCTTTCCTATCAACAAGTCACAAACTTTTTGGAAAGAGTTCTGGGAAGCAGTAACTTTCACAATAGCTTCAAAAGTAAAATATCTTGGTGTAATTTTAACCAAATAAGCTAAAGATTTATATGATAAAAACTTAAAGACATTGGATAGGATTACTATTGTAAGTTGGCCATTCTACCAGAAAGAATCTACAAATTTAATACAATTCCTATCAAAATTTCAGTATAATTCACACAGAAATTAAAAATAAGAAATCATCAATTTCTTCACCATAGCCACTGTATCAGACATGAGTTTTATGTGGTGGACCTTAAATGAATCAGAAAACTACTTGTGGCATTTAAGTATCGATTGCAAGTATCTATTCCAATGGCCATCTATTGCTGGGCTGTTTATTATTGTGCCCCTTAGGGTTCACATCTGGCTAAGGCTGCAAATGACTCTTCTTCCCCAGTTTCCTGAACAGCTCATTCTAGCACTATGAAAGTCAGTCATCAGGAAGGGAAGTTCCAGTTGGTTTTGGCCAGATTTCTCTACATCCTGTAACTATTGTCCATAGCAATAAGAAATTACCATCAAGTTGTAGAGGACAACAAGACCACAGGCTGGCCTCTGTACCATCTTAGGTGTTTCTGGGACCCCTATAACTAACCATTTGAGTGGAGGTGTCCCAAGTCTGATATCCACATTTTTGATGAATAATTTATAGATTCTGGGTGAGGCATTATCTGTACTCCCATGTAGGATAACACTAATTAAATACTTAAAAATGTAAGTTCATTTTTAAAAATGTTTATAAATTATTTATAATTTATAAATTATTATAAATTAATACTTGTTATTTTGTACTTTTTAAACAGTTTTTTACATCTAAGTTCAATCAAGGAAATAAATAATTGTTTTTCCTAAATTAAGCTAAATGTTATTGATTCTCAGGCTGTATAGAAAGAATAATAATAAAATTCTCATTAATTTCCAATTCTTTAAACCTTAGTACTCTGGTAACTATCACAGAATGAATCCATGCAGAAATATGATTCATGTGAAATTTTTAGATTAATAGATATATTTTGGTTTATTGATAATAAAGCCTTATAATACGTTTCTAAATAATCTATTCTTAGGTGTATCTGATAAAATAATAGTACTTGAAATCTTGTGCCTGCTCTCCAGCTTATGGTATGATTTTTTGTGCTCTATGACTCATATATTTATAGTTATATATGGAATGAATTAAAGTGATGAGGGTTGGGTTGTTCTGTGTAAAATGTATACTGTATTAATATGTGATAGTACTTGAATAATCCACTGCTTTCCTATATTTCCTCTATAAAATGTCTTTGGCTTAATTATTTACTTAGAAAAGATAAGAAGAAGTGGGTAAATATTTAAGTGAAAAAGTAGCTGAAGCACTTCAAGGTAATCTGATAGATTCATGCTTTTCTTCTGAATCTTGTTCATCTGTGGGCCTTGACTCTGTCCTATTGATTAATGAGTCAAGTGTACCACACACACACACACACACACACACACACACACATAAACACACAGAGAGAGAAAGACAGAGAGAGAGAGAGAGAGAGAGAGAGAGAGAGAGAGAGAGAGAGAGAGAGAGAGAGAGAGAGAGAGAGAGAGAGAGAGAGAGAGAGAGAAACAACCAGTTTCCATTTAGGCAACTACCAAAGATTCACAGTTTCAGATCCAATTCTTGATATGATTTACTAGAATTTCTATACTTCATAAAAAGGCAACTTTACCTTGTTAAAAGAATTATTCTACTAGAACTTGGACATCTTTCAGAAATCACATTGTTGCATTGTTGAAATAAACAAGTATTTAACCATACACTTTGTCACTGTTGAATTCTCTATTTGCTATATTGGAGACGTTAATTACAGCAACATAATTTATTTATTGTGGCCTAAAAAATCTATTCAGATATGTTCATAGTAGCATTATTTGTAATAGCCAGAACTGGAAACTACCTACATGTCCCTCAGTCAGAAAATGGATAAAGAAATGTGGTACATTTATACAATGCAGTACTACTCAACGGAAAAAAGAAAATAAAAGAAAAACAAAGAAACAAACAAACAAAAACAATAAAATCTTGAAATTTGATCCTTCCAGTGCCTCTTGAGGCCTGGGGCCAATGTACCCATAGTGTAGACCATCTAGGCAGATGGGCCTGTCCAGAGTCTGCCAGTGTTCTGATCCCCCCTTCACCTTCACCCACAGGAGTAGACCACTATCTGATGCCCTGTTCAGAGCCTCCTTTGGACTGGGGACTGCTCACATACAGTGGACACCCATCCCAGTGGACCAGCCCATCCAGAGTCTACCAGTGCCCTAGTCTTGCCACCACTCTCTGGAGAGGAGAGCCATGGGAATATTGGGACTTCTTGCACCCACCAGAAGAGAACCAACCTTGGTCCTATACCCACAAGGAGAGGGAGAGACCCCACTGGTACACAAGAGAGAAAGGATGGGTAGACAACAGTATAAGAACACAAACAACAGATACACAGAGATGTATGTCAGATGAATAGGCATTCTTCACACCTTTCAAAGACCTAAAAAATATGGCATTTAAAATGGTTTAGGGTTTTTCTTGACAGTGAGACATAACTGTTTCTGGCAACACCACCTGCGTCAGAAAGGAAGACGGATATTGAAGAAACACGGTATGGTGCTTTCTTTCAATATGGCAAGACTAGCCATTTGGGCAAGATACTGCTCTTGTCTGTACTGTTTGACTTTATGCTGTATAAACTAGACATGAAGGATCCACAGGAAAGTGACTGTTGATTCAAGATGAACAGTGTTGCAGGGTCCTTTCTTTATGGAAGAGTCTGCCAGACAGTCTGCAGGACACAGAGAAAAGTGACTGACAAACTGCCAATTCAAGAAGACAGTTTAAAGTTTCCTGCCTTGCTAAAGAGTCTGCCAGACACACTATGGCCTATGAAGTGAAGATGGAACATTACAGAAGAATTTCACGTGACTGACCAGGTAAGAGAAAGCCAAGTGCCTGTGAATCAGGACAACTGTTTGGCACTCAGAAGAAGCCAAGAAAAAGGGTAAGAAATGATATCAGCCAAGAAGAGGATCTGAAAACTGGGTCTGTGTGCCATCTCGGGAGTAGAACACCCCACCGGCTCCTATGTGGGAAGCACAAAGATGCCAAGAGAGTGTTTAACTCTGTCAATCACAGACAGATAGGACTGTTTCATCCATGAACACTCCTCCGTGTCAATAGGATATGAAGAAAAACACACTAGCGTTAAAGGCAAAAAATAAATCATTTTTTTTACTTCTTTCCCACCGAAAGAAAACACAATCAACATCAAAAACATCAATATGATGTTACCAGAATCTAGGGACTGTACAGTAGCAGATGAGAATGGCCCCAAAACAGCTTCACAATGATGATGGAGACTCTTAAAGATGAAATCTAAAAATCTTTTAAGGAAATGGAAGAAAAGACAAACTAAAAATTGCAAGAAACAATTCAAACATTGAAAGGTTTGAAATCTGGAATAAAGACAAAACAAACAAACAAAAAACAAAACAAAAAAAATAAAAATTGTCTGAGGGAATGCTGGAAGTAGAAAAGATGGGTAAGTGATCAGGAACTATAAATGCAAGCATAACCAAAAGAATACAAGAGATGGAAGAGAGATTTTAAGGCATTGAAGATACAAAAGGAGAAAAAAGATTCATCGACATAAGAAAAAAATTTTATTTACTTTATTATTTATTTGTTTTATTTTGTTTTGTAACACAAGGTTTCTCTGTGGCTTTGGAAGTTGTCCTGGAACTAGCTCTTGTAAACCAGGCTGGTCTCGAACTCACAGATATCCACGTGTCTTTGCCTCTAGAGTGCTATCACTACTACACCAAAACCAAAGAAAATCTTAAGTCCAACAAGTCCCTGACACAAAAATATCCATGAAATGTGGGATACCATGAAAAGGCCAAACCTAAGAATAATAGGTATAAAAGAAGGTGAAGAAACCAAACTCAATGGTGGAGAAAATATATTCAACAAAATCATAGAAGAAAATTTTCCAACCTAAAGAAACACATACCAATGAAAATACAAGACGCTTATAGAACACCAAATAGAGTGGACCACAAAAAAACAAGTCCTCTCACCATATAATAATCAAAACACCAAATGTACAGGATAAAGAAAGAATATTAAGATAAGCAAAGAAAAAAGTCCAAGTAACATATAAAGGCAAACTTATCAAAATTATACCTAAATTCTCCATGGAAACTATGAAGCCCAGAAGGTTCTGGATAGATATTCTACCAACACTAAAACACCAGATATGCCAGTCCAGACTACAATACCCATGAAAACTCTCAATCACTGTAGATGGAGAAAACAAGATATGTCATGTCAAAACCAGATTTACCCAATACATATCTACAAATCCAGCCCGACAGAAAGTTCTGGAAGGAAATTTCAACCCAAGGAAGTTAACGACAACCACAAATCATTGGCAATAGATACTCCCAATTTAATAACAGCCAGAAAAAATGGAGGGAAATCCACACATAATACCTACAACAACAACAAATATAAAACAATTGAGAATTAACAATCAATGGCCATTAATATCCCTCAATATAAATGGTCTCAACTAACCTATAAAAAGACACAAGTAATAGAATAGATATGAAGACAGAATCCATCCTTCCACTGCATATAAAAAACACATCTCAACTTCAAAGACAGTTGTTACCTAAGACTAAGGGTTTAAAAAGATTTTCCAACCAAATGGACAGAGGAAATAAGTAGGTATAACAATCCTAATATGTAATAAATTATACATTAAATTAAAATCAATTAATGGAGATGAAGACAGTCATTTGTTATTTATCACAGGAGAAATCCATTAAGATGAAGAGTTAATTCTGAACATCTATGCCCAAAATACAACAAAACCCATATTCATTAAAGAAACATGACTAAAACTCAAATGGCACATAATACCTCACACACTTTTAGTGGGAGATTTCAACACTCTATTCTCAACACTAGACAGGACCGCCAGAGAGAAACTTAACAAAGAAACAAAGGAACTAACAGAAGTTAAGCCTCAATTGGGTTTAATGAATACTTACAGTATATTCCATCCAAATACAGAACAATATACCTTCTTTTTATTGCCACATGGAACCTTCTCTAAAATCTATGACATACTTGGCAATATAGATAACCTCAATAGGTATAAAAACATTGGAATAAACCTCTGTATCTTATCAGACCACCATGCTTTAAAGTTAGAATTGAACAACAACAGAAATTGCAGAAACCTTACAAACTCATGGAAATTGAACAATGTGCAATTGCACCATTCCTGGTTCAAGGTAGACATAAAGAAAGAAATTAAAGTCTTCCTAGAATTCAATAAGGATGAACACACAACATACCCAAACTTTTGGGACATGTTCAAAGCAGTACTAAGAGGAAAGTTCATAGCATAAGTACCCCCATGAAGAAACTGGAGAACAGCCACATTAAATAACAAACAGCACAACTGAAAGCTCTAGATCAAAATAAGCAAACTCAAAGGAGTAGATGCCAGGAAATAATCAAATAGAGGTTAAAATCAATAAAGTGGAAAATAGGAAAATAATACAAGCTTAATACATAAAAAAGAGTTGGTTCTTCAAGGGAATCAACAAGACCAAAAGGCACAAAGAGGACATGCAAATAATTAGAAATGAAAAGGGGGAATATAACAATGACATTGAGAAAATCCAGAGAATCTTCAGGTCATACTTTGAAAACCTGTACTGCACAAAATTAAAAAAATATATTAACAGAATTTTGTGGATAGATATCAAGATTGGATAAGAAATTTAAATAGACCTATATCCCCAAATAAAATTGAAGCAGTAATCAAAAGTTTCCCAACTAAAAAAAAGCCCAGACCCAGATGGTTTCAGTGCAGAATTCTACCAGAATTTCAAAGAACAGCTAATGCCAATACTCCACAAATTGTTCCACACAATACAAGCATAACGGTCATTGCCAAACACTGTTTACAAGGCTACAATGCCTTAGTACCCAAGCCACACAAAGACACAAGTAAAAAAGAGAAAGACAGACCAATATCTTTCATGAACATTGATGCAAATATACTCAATAAAATACTGGCACATTGAATCCAATAATACATCAGAAAAATTATCTACCATAAACAAGTACAATAAGAAAATTTCTGGAGGCAACACTATCCCTGAGTTCAAGCTCTAGTATAGAGTGATAATTCTGAAAATAGCTTGGTATTGGTACAAATAAAAGAAAGTAGACTAATGGAAGTGGATTGAAAACCCTGATATTAACCTACACATCTATGAACACCTGTGTTTTGACAAACAGCTAAAATTATACAATGAAATAAAGAATGACTCTTCAACAATTGGTGCTGGCATAACTAGATGCTGACTTATATAAGAATGAAGATAAATTCATATCTATCACCATGCACAAAACTTAAGTCCAAATGGATCAAAGACTTCAACAGAAACCCAGCGACATTGAACCTCTTAGAAGAGAAAGTGGAAGGTATCCTTAAACAAATTGATACAGGAGACTCCTTCTTGAACATAACACCAGTAGCTCAAACACTGTGATCAACAAGTAATAAATGTGACCTCCTGAATTGAAACACTTCTGTAAGTCAAAGGGCACAGACAACCAGAAGACAAAATGGCAGACCGCAGATTGGAAAAGATATTCACCAACCCCACATTTGACAGAGGGTTTATTTCCATAATATACAAAGAACTGAAAAAGCTACTTACCAAAACACCAAATAATCTAATTAAAAAGTGAGGTACAGAACTAAATAAAGAATTTTCGATAGAAGAATCGAAAATGGCTGAAAGACACTAAAGAAAGGGCTCCACATCCTTAGCCATCAGAGAAATGGAAATGAAAACAACTCTGAGATACCATCTTACTCCTGTCAGAATGGCTAATATCAGAAACATCAATGACAGCTTATGATGGAGATGATGTGAAGAAAGGGGAATACTCCTCCACTGGTAGTGGGAGTGCAAACTTGTACAGGCACTTTTGAAATCAGTATGGTTGTTTCTCAGGAAAACCAGGATCAGTCTACCACAAGATCCAGCAATTCCACTCTTAGACATATTCCCAGAAGGTACACATTCATATAACAAGTACATGCTCATAGTAGCATTATATGTAATAGCTAGAACCTGGAAGAAATCTAGATGCCATGATACAGAGGAATGAATGGAGGAAATGTGGTACATTTACACAAAGGACACAATATAGGAATAGTGGATAGCACAGTAGCAGTTTTCTACTTTTTTCAATATAAACATGTTGAACACAATATTATATTTGTAAATTGGAAATTGTGCATTTTTAGCCAGCTCATTTTTAGATTTGATGCCTGAAAAAATTTTATTAGCTTAGCTAAAAGACAGAATGTAAGTTGTTGCCAAATAAGGCAATATTATTGTTTATATTGTGGAAATTCAAAAAGGAAGAGACATGGTCAGTCTGAGTTGGTGAGGCTAAAAATGTCAGTTGATCTGTATTGCTGATCAGATTCACAGCATGACGTTATAAACATGAAATAAGCTATCATTTTATGAAGTTGTTGGTGACACAAGCTTGCTTTGATTGGCACCAAAAGATCACTATCAAATCTTCCCTCTAATCAAATATTCCCTCTAATACTTTATGAATATTCACAATTAATTTTTTTTTGATAATGCAAGGTGCTAACATTGACTATAAAAGTCATCTCAGTATTTCTCAGTCTGTCTGTACATCATTTATCTTATTTTGTTTTTTGGGGTTTTTTTTGTCTTATTAGTTTTTTATGTTCATTATTGTGTACATATATGTGTGCCCCTGCATACATATGGTACATGTATGATTGGAGGACTCATTTTGAGGTATGCTATTTTCATTTGTTTTTTTCTATCTCATATTTTTTAAAATAAAGTCTTTCTCTGAACATTCTCACCTTTTTTTTAAAAATCTGTTGGGAGTCTCTGGCCACCCAAAGAACTCCAGTTACACACTTACAACACTATACCAAGAATTCATATGGATGTTTGAAGTCCAAACTCAGAAACATATTACTATGGAAATATGTAGGTTTTCTTTTATCTGTATATGGACAGGCTAGGTTGTCTGTTAATCTGCCATAGTTTTATAAACTAACAATAGATTTGTTTTTAAACAACTAAAGAAATATATATAATTTTAAATGCTATCTATATTCTATTTGATTACATTAAAATTAATTAAACCACTGAAATTATAGCTAGCTAAAAAAATTAATCTCTCCTTAAAATAAACAGAATATTATTTCATTAATTATTTGATCAACATACTTTGCTTGTCAAATAGTTCCACTTTTGGAGGCACAGAAACTACACTGGAAAAAAATTAACAAGATGCTTAGAATCCCTTGTGCTCTTAAAAAAATTATACACAAACATATATTCTTCAATGTACAAACATGTTTGTATTTAACCAGTGAAGTTACTTTGAGACATTGAAAATAACTGATATAAGCTAAATCAATTTTGTTAAATATTTTATGTTATTCTGGGAGACTTTGCATTGAAAAAAATCTTTTCATCACGTAATTTAGATAATGTAGATATGCTATGAATTGTAATATCCATGATATATTAAATACATTTTTGTCTAAAGAGTACTAAGGTTCACATGATTATATAGATATTTGCTATCATTTTTTCAAATTAACATATAATCTTCTTCAGTGTCTAGCCTGAGGTCACCTTCATGTCTAACTGGAGGCCCTTACACAATGAAAACATTATTTCCACAGAACAAACATAACTACAGTGCTTGGTATCGTCATGGTTTGTTTCAAAAAATTCTTTTCATAAAAGTCCCAATTTCAGTATTATTTTACTTTGAAACATTTCTTATTTGATAGGAAGATTTCAACAAACCTGTGCTTGAGATGACATCAAAATCTGCAGTAGTTAGGATAAATTGTTTCATGTATTGTAAAACAACTACTTAGCAAATTTTTGTTCCAAGAATTATGTGTGGGTCTCATCATAAAAGTGTTATCCTATCAATTTTGATTAGACATATTCATAGTACATCATTTTAATGTCAGTGTAGTGAAAAAGAAATACTTGTGAAATCTTTTACTTAGCCGCAAGGTTTTGTAACTTCATTGATAGACTGGAGTGTTTCAACTGTTCAGTATAAGATAAAAGCTTACATTATGACCCTGTATATTCTCTGCTAGATTAAATTTTAAGTGAGCTTTACTGTGAATGAATAAAGGTGAATAGAAATGTAGTTTATTACAGTTCTTTATTTTATTTCAAGTTCACAAATTAGTGAGGGAAATCAGCTGCATAAATAATGTTCAAGTTTGTTTTTGTTTAATGACATTATTTAAATGTTGTAAAAGTATTTGCCCTGCCTGTGTGTCAAATGCAATGTTATGCCTCTGGTTGGATGGGAGACCTTTGTATTTTATTTTTAGTTCCCAATGGTATGGAAGCCCTTCACAATTTATTTTTACTTCCCTATTTTGTTGGCTATCATACATGGATAATCTGCTCATACATATTAATATTTAGTGGTAATATAAATATAGAGTGATTCTTTAAACCACACTGAGCTAGTAGATTATACTTTTTATAAGCCAATATGTGTTTATGATACTATGAATTACTTGTAAACATATTTGATTTTCTATCTCTGCATATGTAAACTAAGTTAAATCTAACAATGAATTTCATAGGTACACATGAGCACACTAAACTTAATGGTGTTGTGTAGGGAAGCTTTTATCTGGTATATAGCTCAACCATTCAAATTTCAATTTGCTAAATTGTATATGCACATTCCAATATTAAATGCATTATTTGACACTATGATTAGAAATGAGCCATTGGGACTAGGTGAATCATGGAATTGCTAATAGGATATTAAGTCTTTTACAACTACATAGTTAGTTGATATCCAGCCAACATTAATAGGATTCCATATTATAATCTAACAAATGCAATGACTGTGCTCTGATAGCCAGTTCTAGTAAATAGCTAGCTACAGACTTCATTGTACTGTCTACACTTGCCGTGACATTAAAGGCATTTTGCATTGTACCCACTCACAACTACTGATAATTACTCTTGGAAGGATCAGTAAAGACTGTTAATAAGAATCCCCTTTTTTTGGACATATACATTAATTTTATTGCAACTCGAAGGACTTTACATTTCAAATGGCAGTCTGGAGGGTTATTTTAAATTCTTAAATATATTTTTATTCTTTTCTTTCCCTGAAAATTCATATATGAGTACTATATTTAAAACAATTCCTACCTCTTTTTCCCCTCCCTAACTTCTCTTGTTTTCCCCTACTGCCTCTTCAATTTGTTACTCATCTTTAATAATTAATGTACAAATGCACAGTGCATACACATACAGACGCACACACACATACACACACACACATACTCACACCTTCTGAGACAGGAACATGTGTTTAGAGATAATGTTTAGAACCTAGCAGCCATTAATTGCCTGTAGTTACTCATATGATAGTAAAACTTCATGTGATTCTCCCATTCATGTTGACTGCTACTGCTATAATTGACAGCAATTATACAGGTATAGTTTAGGCAACCATTAATTAGGATCATATGTGCTCTATATATTTATGTGCTCTAAATATAAGAAGGACATTTTAATATTCTATATTCTAAAGATATTTTAGAAACACATCTTATATATTACTGTATAAAAGGCATATACTTATTTAAAAATATTACTAATAATTTCTATAAATTATGGAGACACATAATTAATATATATTTTGAATTAATATATAATTTTGAAGATACTTTCTTATTCTGAAACCTTGGTTGGCATAGAACTTGCTATGTAAAGGAAGCTTGCCTTGAATTCATGACAATCATATCGTCTCAGCCTCCTTAACCGTGTCAAATAAGATACATTATCACTAAACATTATCATTATACTATGACAGCAGGTAGCTACATCTTAAGATGTGTTAATTCAAATGATTCAAAATTTATCAGTGAAGTTGTTAATCAAGTTCTCTATTCCTGGAACACTTTTCAAGCTCTCACATCTAAATAATAATAAGCCATAACCATTTGATCTGGAGCTACAATCATCATAAAAAGGACTTTTTGTTGTGAGGTAGAAATATGACAAAATGTGGAAGGAACATAACTTTACTGTTTTAATTTGTGCTTGTCCATGTATTCTTTTAATACAGTTTTAAGATGCACCTGGCATAATGCATAAAACACTTGAAAGAAAAATGCCTTAAAAGGTATTTATGGTCATTAAATGAACGAATTATTCCTTAATTAATTACTCCAGTATTAATACTCTTTTGGTGACCAGATTTGCTGATGACAATGACCCAGGGACATAACTTCAATAATGTCATGGTTTCACTGAACCATACATGGAAATTAGCCTCATTATATCAGTGCACTTATTTATAAAACTATTTTATTCTCCCAAACTCCTGGAGACATCTGAATTTTCATTGATGATAGTAGTTTACTAGTCAATACTCCTTAAATGTTTATGGGCAGAAAGCAATTATCAAAAGTTGATTTTGGAAGTTAGGCTGACTAATCAATATGACAAATTCTATAACCGTTTATAATATGCCTGTTTAGGAGAATTCTAATTACATGTCTATAACTCTTTGAAAGTATTAATATACTTAAATGGTTCTCATGGTTTGTCAGTCTAAAAACAAATGTGTGCTATTCTGTGTTTCTTGTCCCAATCTAGCATTTTAGGATCCTGTATTAAATTAACATAAACTATCCCTTTTAATCAATAGCAAAATTACAACTGTGAATGAATTCATATGAAGATATGGAAGCAACAGTGTTAATTCAAATTTAACAAGTCCAGACTCTGGTACCAGAGGACAGATTCACAAAGGAAAAATAAATTTATAAAGATGTGAATATCATATAGGTATGAATGATACCATGGAAATGAGTAATTAATTCTCAAAGATGTTAGATTTCATATATCTTAAGTAAATAACTCTACAGTTTAAATGAAATGACAAGAAACCTGGGATGCAAAAGAGTATCAAACAATGAGAAAGCAAATGCAAAGAAGGCTATTATGCAGATGTTTCTAGAGTTGACTTTAGAATGGTATCTAAAGACACCTCATTAATTAACTCTAATCCTTCCTAGCAGGGGCAGGAGGAGTATGCTTTTGACTTTGTGTATCTATGAGTTACATGTGGGCAATAATATAAGGACTAATAGCTTTCCTCATATCAGCTTCTTTTCGTTTGCTTTAAACTCAAAGTAATATTTTTAAAACTTTATATTTTCTTTTTAAATTAAAACATAATTACAGCATTCCTCCTTTCATTTCCTACCTCTAAACCCTCCATTAAACCTCTCTGACAATTTGTGGTTTGTCATTTATAATTCTCTCTGTCTCTTTTTGTTTGTCTCTCTCTCTCTCTCTCTCTCTCTCTCTCTCTCTCTCTCTCTCTCTCTCTCTCTCTCTTTACACACACACACACACACACACACACACACATTCCTAAATGCTTAAGTATAGGTTCTAAATGCTTATGTGCAAATCTCATACTCTGTATAATGTTATTAATGTTTTCAAGGTTGACCATTTGGCAGTGAGTAACCAATATATGTGCTCTCCCTTAGGGAAGAATATTTTTTCAAAGTTCAGCATTTCTTAGTAGCATGTAGTTCTTCATCTGTGGTTGAGTCCTTATGAGTTTATAACTTATTTGTTGCTGTTTTCATTTTTAAGCACATGGTCAGCCAGTCAAGTTGTTGAGGCTTTATAGGTGTTGATTCCTAGAAGGCAAAATCCTAGAAGGCAAAATCCCACATCAAACTTTGTTCCTCTGTCTTCCAATCTTCACATCCCCTGTTCTGCAATGATCACAAGACTTAGGCATGTAAGTTCTACTGTAGATGTATCAACAGTGACTGGACTTCACAACTCTTCATTTTGATTGGTTATGATTTTTCATAATGGTGTATGTTTTTAAAGCCAAAGGATGTTTTCAACTACTTTCATTTTTAGCATACAATGTAGTGTGTTGCATTTTGCAACATGTGCACATTGATAATCTGTCACAGTAATAAGTTTGTAATGGATTGTTGAGAAATTCATTATAGAGCATTCAAGTTCACATCCTTTATTTATCTCATTAGAAAATAAACCACCATCCAAAAGTAATAATAAAAGAATAAGACAAAAAATAAACACACCAGAAAAAGATAAAAAGAAGTTAAATCCTTTGTATAGAGACTAATGTAAAAGACAATAGACGAAAGTCCATTCTAGGATATTTGATCATACTGTATGTTGGCAGAATGTAGCTCATGGTACTGAAATTCTGATTAAGAAGTCTTTTTTGCTCTCATTTTTCTCCTCTTATGCAAATTCTACTAATGGGATATTTATTTTTGCAGCCTGTCTATAATCATAAATATTCCACTTACCTCAAATCATTAAACATAAGCAATGACAATTATTAATTAAAAATAGATATTTTACACTATATTAAGTACTGCATATAATCTAAACCTATTGTATTGATATTATAAACAGATATTCTATTACCATTTATATTTGCTGAGGAGATAAATAATTACATTCATGTTGTCTGTGCCAAAATCATTAGTGCAATGTAATGAAAAGAGGAATGATCAGCAAATGTGTTCAAATGATTCAAGTTGAAGTTAATTTGGAGAGATTATACTTTCTAATAGTACCTCATCAATGCTTTAATAAATCTGTAAGTGGCAACAGGCTGTGACTTTATGAAATAAGAAATATCATTTATACATTAGCCAAAGTGTGAGATGAAACCCTAGTTCCAATAAGGGCAAGAAATAAAAATGTTTAAAATCAATAACAATAGTATACTACGTTGTTATAAATTTATTCCCTATTTAATAATGCATAAACTAATTATAAAAGAAAGTAATTGAATCTCAGAACTTTGATTCCTTGTTAACTGACTAATTCATTTCTTTAAAGATAGAAGGTGATCATCCACTAGAATTAGATTTTGAAAGAACAAAATACTTTTATGACTCACTTAAAAAATGGGATATTCTAAAATATGTACACATGTACTAAGTCCTAGCAAATGTTCTAAATCTTAATAATTGAAATTGTGAATATTGTATTTACTTATATAAATCTTGCTCATTGGTGTATTTTTCAGAGCCGGATAGTGAGTGATTAGTCAATCCATGGTAAACTCCAAGCATGAATATTAAAAACTACAAATGAATAAGAACATTTTAATTTTTCCTTTTTACTATATACAATAATGAAGAATGAGTATAAGAGTATTTTATTACAACAAAAACCACAAGGCACTCCGCCTTCTATGACTGAAACTTCACTATATTTCCTCAAGGCATTCTATGTCCTAGTTACTTACTCAGAGCTTATATTGGAGGAACAAACTTTGGCATTGTTTCTACTATGAGATTTTTAAAAAATGATTTCTCTGAATTGGTCAAGATCCTAAAGCATTTTATATATTGCAAAACAGAAACTACAGTCTCTACCTACAGGACACTAGGATCTATGTGTAGTGCTTTCAATCTTTCGTCTTTGTTTGGAATCTTCAAATAGATTTTAAGTTTCAAGACAATGACATTTTTAACACAAGATTTGTTTGGCAAGGATTGGAGTACCTGGAGCCCTAAGTTTATTACCTCTGGCTAACCCCATATTAGACATAATAGAAATATTTCAATTTCTTCATATTTAAAAATTTCAAATCCTCTAATATTTTAGAGAATATTATTGTACATTACATAGGCAAGATGATATATGTGTAGATTAGAATGTATCTATTGGAATTTGCATTATAATAGGAATGCCCACAGTTTTAAAAAAGAAAACAGGAAATTCATCAGAAACGCACTCATGCACACACACACACACACACACACGCACACACACACACCTGAACTGGAAATGTAATCTCCAGTGTTAAGCAATAAGAGGAAAGCACAAAAAAGTTTTGCAATCAATAATGTGTGTATGGCCAGGACTACCACATTGGGAGACACTAGGGGTGAATTTACTCTAAAAGTGTTATGTGAATTTTATTATAGCAATATAAAACTTCCAGTTTTAGAAAATGTGCAGAAAAATGTGCTGACTCCAAATAACAAAAAGATCAAAGACAAGCTTCATACTGCGTTTTGTGAAATTTAGGTATTCTCTTTAGGCATGCTATACAAGAAGTTGTTAAGACCAAAAAGTGTCCTGAAACTTAAAGCTGTATGTTGAACCTGTGAAAATCTATTGGAATCTTATTGGTGTTTACAAGGTAATGCATAATTTTGCTGATTTTTTTGACTAATATAAGAAAATTCTTACAACATAATTACCTTATTTGTGTCAATAAATGAAAATACATTCCAATACAAAATATTCATTTTCATACCATAATACCCATTTTATCTTTAAAAAGATATTGGTTGTGATTAATAGCCATTTACAACCAAACCTATCTAGATAAAAACAAACATTTATAAACAATATTATAGAAATTGGGTGTTGTTATTTCCAAACTGCTTCCTGCTCTTAGGGGGCTCTGTCTTGGGGATCCTAAGAAGATGCAGAAATCTTGGGGGTAGAGATCTGCAAGGCTGCCTTGTCCCAGCTTTTTTGAGTGTTGGGTCATCTTGGACACTGTTTCAGTGTCCAAGCATATTAAAGCATATTAGTCTGCAAAAAAAAAAAAAAAAAAAAAAAAAACAAAACAAAAAAACCAAAAAACATAGCTTTTCATTTTCTGTGGAAATGAAAATAGTAATTCTTTTCCCCAGGAACCTGTCTTTAGACTTAAATTTTGAAGTCAAAGAATTTATATATAAATTGGATCAATTCAGCCTTGAAATCATAGCGATATTCTTGCTTCTGTCTCCCAAGTGCTGGAATTAAAGGCCATCTGCTCTTCCTTCCTTCCTTCCTTCCTTCCTTCCTTCCTTCCTTCCTTCCTTCCTTTCTTTGTTTATTCCTTTTTAACCACTTTATCCTGTTTCGTTTTCTCTAATCCTATGTATATTTTTAAACACTGTAAACCTTTGGAGGATTTTCTTTATCTGAATCTGTCTTTACTGTAAATATTTATCTTTTTATGGCCATGAGTCTTTTATCTGCTAAATGACAACATTGCTAAAATTAAAGCCACATCTGTTTTAGCCGAGATGGCTTGGATAAGTTTACCTCCAGCACTAAGAGCTGAGCTCACACTGCCTTGGTCTATGCTGCCATCAAGTAGCATGCTCCCATCTTGGAGATGTGGTCACTGCTTTTGCCAGCTCTCATACACAGCATTCAATTATTAGCAGGGCCTCTTTAAAGAGCTCTGCAGGTTTTTGCTTATTATGCTGAGTCAGGAAGACTCCCTTAAAGGAGCCACTCAAGTCTCTGCTTGTCTCTAGCAAAACAGAGCCCTCCCTAGAAAAATGCTGCTACCCAGAAGCCTTATTTGTCTCTGTCTTGTTTTTTCTAAAATCTCTTTTTTTAACCTTTTGTAAAATTTGAAGTGGAAGTTCTTAGTACCCATGTTTTAAGAGCCATTTTATTATGAGCAGTTCTCTACCAGTCTGGTCCCACAGCCACAGCAGTCCCAAATAACACGCAGAGAAAGTGTTTTAATTATGAAACAGTTGACTAGTTACTAGCACTTCTTATTGACTAGTTCTTTCTTAGCTATTAACTTACTTCTAATAATCTAAGTATTTCCATGTGGTCGTATCTCCTCTTGTTTAGGTATTATGCTTATATATCTCATTTAAAAATGTAATATATAATTAAGTACAGATTGTACCTATGATAGTCAAAACTTATAGATAGGTTGGTTAGGGTTTCTAGATATACAAAGAAATATTTTAATTAGATACACATTCTTCAAACCTTTCAAAGGTCAACAGAATATGGCATTTAAAATGGTTTAGGTTTTTTTTCTTAACAGTGAAACACAACTGCTCCTGGCATCAGAAAGGAAGATGGACACCAAAGAAACTCTTTATAGAGTTTGATTCCAATATGCCAAAACAAGCCATTTGGACAAGATGCTGCTCTTGTCTGGACTGTTTGACTTTATGCTATATAAATTGGGCATGCAGCACCCACAGAAAATTGACTGCTAAAACAAGATGGACATTGCTGCAGGGTTCCAGCTTCATGAAAGAGTCTGTAAGACATTCTGCAGGACACAAAGAAAAGTGACTGATAAACTTCTAATACAGGTGCACAGTTAAAAAATTAAAATTTCCTGCTTGCTGAGGAATCTTCCAGAAACACTATGGTCTACAGGCTAAAGCTGAAACATTACAGGAGAACTTTAGGTGACTGACCAGGCAGTGAGTTGCTCTGTCAATTCTAGACTTTTTATATTATCCTTCTGTGGTCTTTGATGGAATTGAAGACAGATAGTTATGGTTATAGTTTTCTTTAGAATTAAATATAAGTAACATATAAGACTGTATTCACAAAGAAAGGATAGATGACAGAATATTTTCTTTAATTCCTGGTAATGTCAGTGGACTAAATATTGTTAACTATAGTTCTTATTTGGCCAACAGGAAAACAAGATAGGTGGAACTATGAGACAAGAGGAATTCTGGGAGATGTAGTAGAGAGGAGTGAAGATGTAGGACAAAAGAGAAGAGATCCAGACCCTGTTACAAGCATGTTTTTTTTAATCAGCTTGGTCCCATAGCCGTGCCAGATAACACACAGAGATGCTGCATTAGATATAAAGCTGTTAGCCTGTTACTAGCATTTCTTATTGGCTAGTTCTGTCTTAAATATTAATCTGTTTCTATCAATCTAAGTATTTCCACATGATGTTATCTTACCAGAGAGAATCAAGACCTCTGATCTCTTGGTCCTACATTTTGAATCTCCTTCTTACTTCTTCCTCTTTCCTCATTGTCTCCTAGTCTTGCCTATCTTGCATTCCAATTAGCCAACAATCCTTTATTATTTATTTAACCATATGAGAAACATATTTATAGAATGACATCTCCCATCAAGACCCTCTTTCAGGTAGGATGAGTCCACGTGGAGGCACTTAGATTGTTAGAAGTGAGTTAATAGCTAAGAGAGAGCTAGCCAATAAGAAATACTAATAACTAAACAGTTTCATAATTAAAAAAGAATATTCAATCTTCAGGAAAAAATTAAATTTGCTTAATTTGTCTCTCTGTATATATATATTATATATATGGGTAAGTCTTATATAAATATAAAAGTGTTTAATTTCAGTTGTTTGAGGGATTGGCACATAGTAAATTCTTTGAAAAAATACATAATATTGGAATACCCTTAGTCAAACTAAAGAAACAAGCATCTGTTTGCACACAGATTTCTGTAGCTCTCAAACCTCATCAGAGAAGTTTCTTTCTGTAGGAGAGAGACAGCAATCAACATTGTTTACTACTAATCAAAGAGCAGAGAGGAAGTGTCTGAGAGGCTCTCAATGACAAACAGGACATATAATTTATTCTCTTAAGGCTCAGGGACTGTCTGAGAAGATGTGGGTGAGATTGTAGAAGCCAGAGGTCAGAGTGAAACAATGTTCCTCAGAGGTGACTGGGCCAATGAATTCATTACCTCATAATAGATCTGTACAAAGTTTACACAAGATTAAACCAGTCAACATTCTAGCATGGAAGTCAGATGGTCATGAGTCCCACAACTTGATGAAAAGCTGTGGTAGTTGATAGCTTCTGAGGAAGAATCTGTTTTCTTTAAGTATGAGCTTCTGGTAGACTGACTATTCTACAATAGATGGTCCCACATGTATGAGTGGATTGGTAACCGGAATTAAAATGGGTTATTTAAAATTTATATTAGCTAGGTATAGGTGACACATGTCTTCAATTCTAGCATTCAAGTGGCAGAATTCAATCCATCTTGAATTCTAGATTCAAGGTGGATCTCTGTGAGTTTGAGCCCAGCTGGTCTAGTTTCAGGACTGGGTTCATAGCTAATGAGAAACCCTGGTTTAAAAATCTAACATATATATATATATATATATATATATATATATATATATATATATATATATATATCACAAAACTGGGAGTTAGTAGAGGTTATATATCAGGGAGGAACATGGAAGTATTAAGGGTGGATAAGATAAAAATATATGACATGGATTATTCAAGAATTCATAAAAGCATTCCTTAAAAGTTAATCATTTGGATATTAAAAAGAGAGTAATAATTTCCAGTAATGTGAATTGCTTCCCCAAAAAGAAAAGAAAGCAGGAAATCAAAAATAAATGAGCTGATGGGAATCACAAGGTCATATCAATCAATGCAGAGAGTGCCTTTGACAATTGTCAATATCCTGAAAAGAAGGAAAAAAGAAGATAAAAGAAGAGAAAAAATCTTTTCTGCTTATAATAAAGTGTATGAGTGGGAAATATATGGCCAGTATTGCACTAAACAGAGAAATAATAAAAGAATTTTCTCTAAAATTAAGACTAAAAAAGTAATCCTTACTTTTTCTGATCATTCTATATAGTACTTAAAACTTTATCTAGACCAGTAAATTTTATAGAAACATGAATTAGAAGTCAAACTATAGTTATTGACATACTATATGATTCTGTATTTCAAAGATTCTATCTTGCCCAGTTAAAATGACTATCACCAAGGAAACAAATAATGTGAGATGCTGGCAGGAATGTGAGAGGGAAGGAATACTAGTAGTGGATATTTAAATTGGAAATCAGAGGTTTCTCAGAACACAAAACTTAAGATGTGGAGAGTGGATAGGAGAGTACAGGCCGCTCTTGGAGGATTTGAATTTGATTCTCAACACCTATATAAGGGACTCATGACTGCTGGCCACTCCAGCTCTAGGGGACCTGAAGTTCTCATCTTAATTCTATGAGCAGGGGCACTTCTGCTTGCACATACTCATACACAGTTTCACATGTCCACACATAAGTACAAATAAAAGAAACAAGCATGCAGAAAGAGAAGGAGAAAGTAGGTAAAAGCAGAGAATAAAAGATAAATTAACAGCTGACAATCTTGTTATTGAATCAGCTTGTAAATTCTAATCTTTTAATGCTTAATCCATTTGGAATTTTTTTTCTACGTTTCTCTACCTCATAGACCTCCCCAGTGTACATGAAGGATTTATTACCACTATGGTTTTCATCAGTACCATGTGGATGGATCTTTGTAACCAGAAATGAATTTGATGTGACCTTTAGGGATATCAATTAAAATACTGGAAATTTACCCAAATCCTAATTTTGGTTGAATTTTTAAATATGTTTGTCCTAATATCACCACACAAATATTTTAATGCTAAAATTTGTGAGAATATTGAGCTGATCTAGGTGGTATACATTTGCCATCTCAAAACTAGGAAGACTAAGGAAGGGATGACCACAAATTCAAGAACATTAGGGTCTATGTGAGACTGTATCTCATATAAATTAAAAAACACATCATTTTTCAGACTGATGATGGTGACTTTACATCAATGGAAATAAAACATTTACACCATTTTCATTACTTTCTGTAAAGTAGAAAGAAACTGAGTGATCTGTTTCCAAATTTATTTGAAGAAGAGAGCATGTGAAATCTCTGCAGTACTGGACAAAGTCAAATTAAGTATTTACCTCTACAAATTTAAATTTTGATGCCTGGGTAAAAATTAAACTTTTAATTTTGAATTAATTTCAATTATGTTTTCCCTGCATGTGAGCTCAATTCAAAATTATCACAATATACCTGAAATTTTTGTATAGTTGAAGAGACACATAGCACATTATTTAAATGTCATCATTATAATTTCCTGCATGAAGCTGTGCCAAATAATATACATTCATCTCATGAGTCTGCCTTAAACAGCACAGCAGATTGCTATCTCAAAACCCTTGAGGCTACAAGTCCAGGTAAAGCCTTTTGAAAGCCAGTATCACTTGGGAATTCTAGTGAACACCTGTACCTCCTCCTGCTTTGGGGCCC